>CM077159.1:173876103-174502617 GCA_039583875.1 Platanthera guangdongensis | reverse complement strand
AAGCTACATCATTTATCAGTAGACTTGAAAACGGTTCGATTCGATTTTATGTAAAACCGAAATCGAACCGAATAACCTCGATTTTTACACACTCTAATTGAAATCGAACCGAACTCATCCGGTTCGGGTTTTTTACATTTCCTTCAGAGTTGTTTATTGTTTTTTTATGTACAAGAATTCTATCATTAAATTCAACAACTAGTGTTATGATGCAGACAAAACATCATTCGAGAAATAAGAAGTCATATTGTATTAGATATGAGTTGTAAATATATTCAACTGTTTTTGTGCAGCATGTCAGAAAATTGAAAAAGGAGATCCTTAAGGTCAATGATTTGGACATAGTATTGCGTGATTTTGCTAATAAGGATGATAAGATGACATTTTATTCACTAACAATTAGGTTCGGTTTGATTTTTTCGATTTATCCAACTAACAAACCAAATCTAACCTAAATGATGTCTTTTTTTCAACCCCCTAAATCGAAACTGTACTGAACCGATCGGTTTGAGTCAGTCGGTTTCGGTTTTTAATGCACCGCTATTTATCAGTTATTTGATCCGATTTCTATTTGAAAGAAAAAAACAATAATTTTACAAAAGAAAGAAGATATATAATATTTATATCTTCATCGCTGAATAATAAAACAATGGTTTCGTGGTGTAGTTGGTTATCACGTCAGTCTAACACACTGAAGGTCTCCGGTTCGAGCCCGGGCGAAGCCAATTTTCCTTTTTTCTGCGAAAGTTTTTTATTATTATTTTAATAAAATGATATAAATAACACCAGCAGGTAGCAGTTTCGTTTTGAGTCCTGCTTATTAGGCTCCCCGGATTGTTGGTGTAGGCGACAACACTTGAGGTCGTTTTTGCTCGTAAACTGGTCCGGTTTACATTGAATCAAGGCCAGGCTACCCCCAACATCCTGGCAATGTCGCACGAGATTCATTCACGGCCCCCGTCCCTGATTCTCATCGAAACCTCGGTCAAACTCGTCCCAAACTGAACCGAACGAAAACTCGGGCAACCTCAATTTCGAACAGGATTGAAATCGTCGTAACGTCGACCAATCCGCACTGTGTTGTGTGCTCAGCCTAGGACATGAACAAACTTCAGCATATGTAATGTGTTAGAAATCAGGTCGGGTGTCACATGGCAGAAACCGAAAGTTGTCCGACTGCAGTCGAATGATTAAGAACATTCACAGCCAAATCTCCCCGGGGCATCAATTGGGGGAATCCCGAATAGGTTGTTGAGGTCTGATTTCTAACACATGTTGAAGTTTGTTCCTATCCCGGACGGAGCACCCAACACGTGGCGCCTGACCTGATTTCTAACAATATGCACCACCATCCTCGACTATCATTTTATTAAATACATCTTGTAATACAGCAGGGGTAACACCAAGATACATGCAAAAATAGTAAATATGGCCTGCAGAGAGGACATAGGCTCCGTTTTGGGGGACTTATTTTCACCGGTCAAGCGGTCATGATCACATGAACTGGGACTTAATTAAGGCCCGGTTCATGCGGTCATGACCGCTTGACCGGTGAAAATAAGTTCCCCAAACAAGCCAATACTCTCTGAAGAGAGGTCACCCATGCCGCACATGCCCTAAATAGGGTATCTGCCCTGTCCGCCTAAAGAGTTTGCCTATACACATAAACCGAGCCTCTTAGATACTGGACACTTACCTCCCCGTGTCCTAGTCTGAACCTGATCACTATTTATAGCAAATAGGGGCTGCCCGGATGTGCAGACTTAAGATTTACTGACTGCTCTAAAAAATGAGCGCATACAGAGCGATCACTAAAAAGTAATTTGCAAGCACTGCTGAAGGAGAGACCTCCTGGACTTGATGATCACCAAAAAGAGTTCCCAAGCACTCCCGAAGGGGAGACCTGGCAGAATGGGGGATCACTGAAAAGAAGTGCGCAAGCATTCCCAAAGGGGAGCCCTCGCGGACTGGGCGATCATCAAAAGGAGTCTGCGTGCACTCTCGAAGTGAAGCCTCACAGACTGGACGATCACCAAAAAGGAGCCTGGGAGCACTCCTGAAGGGGAGGCCTTGCGGATTGATCGATCATCTAAAAGGAGTCCACGAGCACTCCCGAAGGGGGGACCTCACGGACAGGGCCATCACCTAAAAGGAGTCCGCGAGCACTCTCGAATGTCCGACCTCACGGACAAGACAATCACCAAAACAAAATCCGCAAGCATTCTTGAATGAGAGATCTTGCAGACAGGACGATCACGAAAAAGGAAAATTGGCTAGTTTAGGCTAGCACATGGAGCGATCACTTTGGAGGAGGTAATGACAACATATTTACTTTTTATCTTTATAAAAATATGATGGTCATTGTACAACACCAATTTGCCGAGTCCAGCCCAGCTCGCATCCAAGGGAGGACAGGCTCGAGCCAGCCAGGCAAGTAGGCCCTCGCGAGGCGACTTCGTTGTACCACCTGCGAGGCGACCTCGCTTTACCAGCTCTCGCGGCTACCTCGCCATACTAGCTGTGAGGCGGCCTCGCCATTCCAGGCAGCCGCATGCCCGACGAGTTCTTGCATGCCAACCCCCCCCCCCCCCCCCCCATATGGGGGCGAGTTCAGAATCCGCCTCCCTTGTATCGAGCTCAACATTGGTTTTAGAAAGGTAAGTTCCTATAAACTTCCGGGTGTGTGGCGGGAACCTTCGCACTGCAACACATGAATCTTGTTTGTAGGAAATCCAGAGCCATTCTTTCCTCTCCAAGTCTCCTGCAAGGCGATCACTAAATCAGTAAGTTTTGATCACCCTCAGGTCCAAACAGCATGGACCGATTTTCTTGGTACCAATATTGACGTCGATGAGGAAAAATTAATGATTTTTTATTTTCAATAATTTAACTTTTTTAGTGAAATTCTTGTAGTTCTATGTTTTTTTGTTGTTGAAATTAATGTTGTTGTTAAAGTATTGTGATATAATTTATAATTTTAGGTATTTTTAATAAAACATTTGAAAGCCCAATATTTTAAACAAATTATGCTACTAGTCAAAAAGTTTGGTGCCAGGAAATTTTAGGAACATTTCAAACAAAATAAAGTTTAAATACTTGTTGCAGTCTAATTCGATGTCCCGGTCGGATCAGAATAATCTAAATCGTCTTAGCTTTCGGGATGGTCGAGCGCGCCCACAGTCAATAAAGTAGGTCAGTTGTACACACGCAGTTTTAACGTGAAAAAACCACTCAACTGGGTAAAAAACCACGTCACTGGGTCTGTGGCGGTCAAAATCCACTATTTCCTGGCTGTTACAGCTCGTTTGTGAAGTTGAGGGTGACAAACCACCTCTCGTTACAACTTTGGGGTGAGAGAATACTTGACACACGACGGACGACAGACCGTCGCGCCGGGAGTTGTTACAAATTGCACTTTGCATTGGTGGTCTCCGCTTAGCGTCTTGCTGATTCTGAACGCGAAGCGGGGTGCCTGAACTTGCGGTTGCGGGGGCCACTTGAGACTTGGGAGATTTGGTTGTGTCGGGAGGCTTTAACTTGGCTCGTTCGTGGCTCGGGTGCAGCTCGGGTGCGGCTCGGGTGCTGCTCGTAGGAGGAATTCGACAGAGCTTCAACATGAGAAAGAAGATGACTCGAAAGAAAAAAAAGTGAGAAATGAGAAGACTTGAGACTCCTTTTATATTCTCCAGGGCGTGGTTACGGTAGTTATGCGGATATCCGCACACCGTAACCACCAAAAATGAATATTTTCCCTTAGTTTAGGGGTGCACATTAATACCGTTGTTTGCGTCCCTAAATTTATAATTAAATTGCTAATTAAATTCCCCCACTAACCTGGTGGTTAGTGGGTGGTTGCATTCAAACTGGACGGCCGGGAACACCCCTATCAATTAGACGATGGGAGCGGAACTCCACGAGCGGCCGACGAACTCATCATCAAGTTCGTCGCCGAGGGGAGGACTGCCGATGACGGCCGGGGAGGAGCGGCCGGGGCGGCCGCGCCCTTGATCACGCCGACGGCCGAGGGAGGGGGCGGCCCGGGCGGCCGCCCGCTTGGCCGAGCCGGCGACCGATGGAGGGGGCGGACCGGGCGGCCACCCCCTAGGCCAGGTCGGCGGCCGAGGGAGTGAGCGGCCCGGGCGGCCGCCACCCTCGGACGCGGCTGACGACCGAGGGAAGCGCGGCCCGGGCGACCGCTTCCTCTACCGCGGCCGGGGCTGGCGCGGCGAGAGAGGGCGGGTGGTCGGCGTCCGGGGAGGAGATCGGCCGCCCGCCGCCGACAAGGTGGGGCTCGCGGCGGTTTGCCCACTACGCCTGATGGGATCGATATGCGGGGGATCGGACGCGGTGATCGCGCGTGCGGTCAATCCCATGATCTCACTTCTTTTGAGGTGGAGATCATGAGTGTGTGGTTACATCCACACCCAATCTTATAAAATGGGTTTCATCCCCAACAATTGCCTCCCAGATCCTTGATGCACGAGACCGGCTCGGACGAAGAAAAACAAGGATCTTTTTCTGCACATTTTTTACGGTGGCGACGATGGCGAACGATGATGGATTTGAAATGGCGAGTAGTAGCAGTCTGCAAACTCGGGTAAAATGTTAGAATATATTATGGTGGAGGAGAGGCGATGAACGTGCCTGGGGAAGGAAGCTGGTGTACCAGCGGTCGCGAAGGTGTGTGCGGATGCGTGCACGGGTCGCGCATGGGCGCACGCGGTCTTGGCCGCGTGCGAGCATGCGCATGCGCAGACGCGCGCATGACAGTGCGCAGGCGCACCCGCATGGGCAAGCGCGCGTCTGATCGCACGCGCGCCTGGCCGCGCGCGCTCACGACCGCGTGCACGTGGCCATACGCGGGCGCGTGCGTAGGGGCCTGCTACGTGGGTGCGTGCATGCCAGGGCGTGCACGCGTTTTATTGTGCATGCTTCTGACCGCGCGGGCCCTTGCAAGACTGTGTGTCCGGTGCGCGTGCCTGCTCGAGTGCGTCGTACAATTTTAATTTTTTACTGGGCGACGCGCCTTTATGTGCTCGATGGGAGCAGATGACTTTTGATTTGCAGACTTTTAGTCAAAATTTATTTTTAATTTTTTTGACAGGGCTCAAAGCGTACTGCGATGCCGATGCGTCTTCGCTCCTCCCTTACTTACGATCAAGTTGCAATTTGGAGGAGAGGGTTCAGCATGCCTTTTGACCTTGAAGTGAAGATACCGCGTGTTGAGAAAAGGGTCCAAAATCCCCCGCGTGCCTGGTTGAGGATCTGCGAGACCACTTTGAGATCGGGATTCCGATTCCCCCCGCGAGGCAGTGATTGAGATTCTAAAATTCTGCGGGGTGCAGATTTCCCAATTTACTCCCTTGGGGGTAGTACGCTTCATGAGGCTGGTTGTCTTCTTTCGCGAACATGGCGGGAAACTCTCTTTGGACTACTTCTGAGATTAGTGCGATGTTCGCTCTGATGGTGGTGAGCATATGAAGATTCATAGTAACAAGAGCTGGCTTGATTTTGAGACTCAGACGAACCCCCGCCATGGAAATACTTTGTGTGGTTATGTCAAGAATTCTTAGGGATTGTCGGAGCTATGGGACGCATTGCCTGATCGTTCCCATCGTCAAAAGGGGAGAGAGCGAGAGTTTTCTCCAGTGCTTGGATTTTTGGAGCCTCGCGAGCTGGCGAACCGGCTGTTCAGTATTTCTTCGTTTGTGGAAGGGAAGCGTTTGAAAGTCTTTAGTTTCAAGGATAACTAAATCACCTAGAAGGGGGTGTGAATAGCTTTTTTAGTTTCTTGTGACTATCTTTTATTTTCCATCTTTAAGTGTTTTGTGAGTTAGTAATTTTTTGCTTTCAAGAAACACACTACCTATAACAAAGAAATAACACAAGGAGCACACACAGAATTTATAGTAGTTACCCAGATTATGAGTACGTTCGCTTTCCCTCCCACCTTTCTAACAACTTGTTATACACGACACTTCTTCAATCTCAGCTCCTAAGAGCCTACAACACGATTATGCAGGACCACTTAGTCTCCTCCAACACTTACAGCTTAGACACAAGGCCCTACAACTCAGTGATCCAAAGATCACCTACCTCAGGCACAAATGCCCTACAACTCATGTTTTGAGCACAGCTCTACCTTAGAGATAATGACTCTACTACAGCTCAAGCACAAGGACCTACCTCAGATCCAAATCTGGATCCTACACTCAAACCCAAAGGTCCTACAATCATAGAGTATGACTCTCCTACCTCAAGCTGAAAAGCCCAACCTCAGATCCAAACTGGATCCTACTCTCAGGCTAAATCCCTACCTCAGATCTGCAGCCAGATCCTACACTCAGATCCAACATGAATCCAACTCTCAGGCCAAAGCCCTACCTCAGATCTGCAGCCAGATCCTACACTCAGATCCAAAATGGATCCTACTCTCAGGCCAAAGCCCTACCTCAGATCACAGCCAGATCCTACACTTAAATCCAAAATGGATCTTATACCCAGGCCAAAGCCCTATCTCAGATCTGCAGTCAGATCCTACACTCAGATCCATACAAGGATCCTAACTCAGCCTTTATAAAATATGCTTACAACTTAGATCCAAAAAAGATCCTACAGGGAGAAAGGTTGGTTGGTAGGTTGATTTGACACTAGAGAGATTTCTCTATGTCTGCCTCCTGAGCTGAGTTTACCACAACCCTAACTTCTTCTCAGCAACAAGAAAATTGTTCTTCAATAAGTTGCTACTTGTGCTGGAAATAACTCAGAAACTTATTTTTGAACTTGCTGAAGAAGACTGATAATTTGATAGATCTTGTATTCTTCAATCATCTAACGTAACTGCAGCAGTCAGGATGCTCTGCTTCTTCTTCTTTCTCAGAACAGTCTTTTGAACATGTTCTAGCAGATGAAGCTTGCTGCAACTAACTTACCTGAACCACTATATCAGCAGATTTTTGTCCTGCAAGCTTCAGTCTCAACCACAATGGAGAGGAAGAAGATGTTCTTTCAATTCAGAATAATCCAAAAGTTATTCTCATCAAGCTGATCCTCGTTTGTTTATTTCCGAACCACAACGGCTCTATTGAGCATTGGGACCCACATGAGTTGATGGAAGCAACTTGCTTTAACAACAAATGTCGTACAGTAGGCATGTGGCGTCGTTTGTCGCGTACTATAGACTTTCCACAACATTTGAAATCTTGTTGACGTCATCACCTGTGGACTTAGTCAAAATTCAAGCAATTTTAGTATAGGCGTTGAGTGAGCAACCTTTACTTAACGCCAAAACACTTGGACAGATTTTTTGTCATTAGGCGTTGAGTGAGTAAGCTTTACTCAACGCCAAAACACTGATGCAGATATTCCGTCACTAGGCATTGAGTGAGTGAGCTTTATTCAACGACAAAACAATTATACAGATTTTCTATCACTATACGTTGAGTGAGTAAGCTTTACTCAATGTCAAAATATTTTAGACGGATATTCTATCACTAAGAGTTGAATGAACCTCCATCACTCAACGCAATTGGACTTGACCAATATGTCATTTACAAAAGTGTTGAGTGTTACTTCCTCATTCAACGCTATCACCCTTAGTCAACTTAGCTGAAGAGGTGTTGAGTGAATAGACTTCACTCAACGCTTCTGTCCTTATTCAGTTTCTTAGTTGAGAAGGCGTTAAGTGAATAACCTTCACTCAACTCTTTTGTCCTTAGACAAAATTCTCTGACTGAATGGGGATCAGTCAACATTATTACCTCTTTGCGTTGAGTGAAAATGCTTCACTCAACGCCTCTGGACTTGGCCAGATTTCTCCATAGATTTTTTATGGCTTTGACTGAAGCAACTTGTTTCAATGCTTCTAAGTGTATGGTGTTGAGTGAGTTGACATCACTCAACTCCTGTGGATTTAGCCACTTTTCTTCACTGTCAAGGCCAAAGCTTTGACTGACTGGTCTTCTCTCAGCGCTTTTTGGTATCTGGTGTTGAGTGAGCTTGCTTCACTCAACACATATAAACTTGACCACATTTCTTTGCATTTGGCATTGAGTGAGCTTGCTTCACTCAACGTTTGTGGACTTAGATAGATTTTCTCTCTCCACCTGCCTACCTTGTGACCATCTATCACCATCACTTAGATAACCTGTCTAATCATGTTCCAAGGAACATCCTATACAAATAAAGCTGGTGACAACTGTTAGATTATATACATGTGTATACCATTGTCTATTAGGATTTCTTCAAATCTTGGACATTGAGATTAATGGACCCAACAATCTCTCCTTATTTAATGAAGTCAAAAGCTTAAGATAATGTTATACACTAACTCAAATATGAAACAAATGCAGTAAATAACATATTGCATAACATAGAAATAATGAACATATATTTGATTAAAATGAAGTTCATTAACAGAAGGATAATTGATTTTAATGTGCATAAAACAATATTACCTCATGTTTTAGGTTCTCTTATAACAATGCCACTACTTCTGGGCTTCTTGACGGTCTTCTCAGTTGCAGCTTCAGACTTTTTGACTTTCTGTCTTTGGAAGTAACTGGAAGGTTTTAGAATGTACTTTATAGGCTCAACAATATTTGGAGGCAAGGTATCAACATTCTTGTCCTTTCTGTATTGCCTTCTTTCATTCTCCCTCTTTTCCATCTTTGCCCACCCAATAGAGTTGTATAGCTTACCTCTCTCAGTCAAGCAATCTGCTACTTTTTCAAATAGTACTCTTCCCCAATCTGTTCTTTTGGAGAGAATTACTCTAGCTGTGAGTTCAAACATGTAACAACCCCATCCGTTCATATGGTATATTCTAGAAGGTCCGGCCGGGACCCCACAGAATATATCACAAAACAGTCGGTGAAGGTACAAGATGATACCAGAGTCGCGCATCGCACCTATCACAAATCATTCTAGCAGAAGCCTAGACTACAACTGGAACTCCTCATGAATGTCCAAACATAAAACTCCACATTTTATAAATTATAGGAATGTCTTACAACAAGTCAAAAGAGTTGGCCTTATGGCCTTACATGGCTTTCAAACAGTGGCCTAAACAAATGGGCGCGCAGGCCGGCCACAAGAAAAAAAACCACACAAAAGTAACACATTTAGCCTTCGAGGGCTAGCAGCAATCGCAGCAACACCAGCAGGAACATTAACCTCTATGCGTCCCGCTCGGCTCTCCAGTACCTGTAAAGGGACAATCCACCCAACGGTGGCAACAAAAGCAACGGTCAGCGTTCAGCTGACCAAATTATAACGACCCTACCCCTCCTCTCGGGGCAGCGGTATCCTTCCCTGCAGGCATATGAGATCACAAGTATGGCAATATATCATCAAAATGTGCTTTCATGCACACAAGCCATCACAACCGTTCGCCACCCGGCCCAATGGTTCGTGCACTCAGGGCACATTCTTGGTGTTCTGGCAAATCTCTTGCCCACCACCGTATCAGGGTCCCATCGTTTGACGATCCCGAACGACGTCGACGTTTGTCGAGTGACCCTCTCTTGAGCATTTACGATTGTCCATGACATGCAGCCGGAGTTAGTCTTCCTACACCGGGATGGCCCGTAGCCCCCCATTGTGTCATGACGCGCAGGCCGAAGACTCTTGCTATGCGCTCCAACAGACCGCACGTTTTGGTCTCACGTCGGACGGGCATAGCGCAGGTCGGATCCTCCACCCCCCGTTGCTCAAATCGCCTTGCCTTCTCCGAGTACAGCATACTCATGGCTATATCAAAGGTGCGGGTCGGTCTCACCAATCCTGTTCTTGGCATTCAAGCCTGGGTATTTCTCTATACCCATTTCTCTCACAACAACAGCGGGTCTTTCCTGGGCACACAAGTACTTCCTGTGACTCTCTCCACAGGTGGACACCGCACCAGCACAAATGTCAGGGGTCTTTCCTAGCTATCATGCTAGTACTTCCTGTTACTCGCTTCACAGGTGGACACCCTACGACATCAAGCATCACAAAAGGGCTTTTCCTGGTCACACCAGTACTTCCTGTGCCTCATTCACAGGGTGAACCCAAAACATCACATGGCTATTTTTCCTGGGCTACCACTCCAGTACTTCCTGCTACTCCTTTTCGCAGGTATAACCCGTAAACACCTTACACTACACGTTATCACGGAGTCTTCTCCGGTTCGTATGCAACATCACCAATCCAGACCAACCTGTCCAGATGGGCTTCACACAGCATGCCTATTCCGTACTCCATTTCCGGATCTATATGTAACAAAGGGGATTTCAAGCATCCACCCAGAGATTCCCAAAACCAGCCACCTCTTGGTGGGGGAAATCACAAGATATGCCAAAAAGAAAGCCTTCACATGGCTAGGAAGAAAAGTCATTACCCTTGACGACCTCTTCGGTGCCATGGACTCAAAGCTAGCTTGCAAGACTTGCAAGATCGTTTCCTCTGCAACGCCGGCTTCGGAACTCTTGTCGGTAAACCGCAGCACCACCAGCAGCAGCCCCCTTTCCTCTTCCTCCTCCTTTCTCTCTCTCTTTCTCTCTAAACTTGAAGAAAGCTCAAGGCCAAGGAAATGAGAATCATTTCTCTGATTTCGGCCTTTAAGAAAAAGAGGGAGAAGCTTCAGCCCTTGGATCCCAGCTGAAAGAATGGACGACCACGATTCTGCCAAAAACACTGATTTTGACCCGACACGGCCTCTGACACGGCCGTGTGCCAGGCCGTGTGCCTCAAGCAGTGGTCAACCGACTTATCCAAACCAGTGACACGCCCATGGGACACGCCCGTGTCATGGGCCGTGTCACCAACACGCCTTCAGACACGCCCGTGTCTGTGGCCGTGTGACTGGGTGAAAAAAATCCCAAAACATCCCGAGACTTCACACGGCCTGTGACACACCCGTGTCCCAGGCCGTGTGCCCAGACACGACACAAAGACACGCCCTGTCGAAATCCTTCGGCGGGCTGAGTTCGTCGACCTAATTTGACACGCCCTGTGACACGCTCGTGTCACAGGCCGTGTTCAATCTCTCGACACTCAACACTTACGTCTCGACACTCGACGATCGTCGAGTAAAAGTCGTCGAGCACATGACACGGCCTTGGACACGCCCGTGTCCTGGGCCGTGTGCCCCTCTCGACGCATCGTCGAGAGAAAAATCGTCGAGACAAAGGCCGATCGTCGACACAACCTCGACACGCCCTGCGACACGCCCGTGTCGCAGGCCGTGTCATCTGACACGCCCTGGGACACGCCCGTGTCTCAGGCCGTGTCACCCACAAATTTCCTGTTTCAGAAATTTGGGCTGTTACAAAACAACCTTCTAGAAATCTTGTCATGCGAGTCTGTTTTGCACAACAAGGTCTTCCCAATAACATCAGCTAGAAATTTAACTTTTAGGTTTAGTTCTTTCACGAGAATGGAGCTAGTGGTGTGCTTAGACAGGCCACACCATTTCAGAGCAGACCTGATCCCAGACTGATCCAGGTCCTCTTCCTCATCTGTTTCTGTGAACTTGGGCAACTGTAGAGCTTTCCGCTCAAACTTCTTGGAGTTATCTTTATGAAGTCGGGTCTCCACTGGAACAACTGACTTGATCTTGCCTCTAAAAGAGTCGACCTTTGCATTGGAATACAACTCCAGTACCTTTCGCTTCCAGATCAAACATGGTTACGACATAACGAAATCTAGGTCAATGACCTGGATTAAGTGAAGAATGAGTTACACCTCTTCTGGCGCATCTTTGAAGCCATTTCGAACTAGTTCAGAGCCTTCAAAGAGGAAATTTTGACCTTTCAGAGCCATTTCATTTTGGAATTTCTGAAGGTCGGCGAAACAGTTCTGTCGATTCGGCGAAATCGGGCAGAGGAGGGCAAGAAACACTGTAGTTTAAATTAAGCACAAGTCCTTCTATTTATTATTATTTCTAAGTTAGAAGGAGGAGAGGCGTGTACCTATTTAGGATCCAGTCTATGATCAACGACTGAGATTTATTCCCGATACTTAGCCGCAACTAGACTTTTGCCGCACTCATTGAGTGAACACAATGGACTTGTTCCTTTTAACGCTTTTATACTTAGTCTAATTTTGACTAAATTTTCCACCATGGATTAGATAAACCTGCTACCTACAAGCATAATTCATATATATGGTAGAGAGTTAGTTAAGCTGACCTAAATTCAATATACCTAGTTCTAATTTGAAGGTGTTGAACTTAACTTCATCAAGTGGCTTAGTAAAGATGTGAGCCACTTGTTTATTGGTTGAGACAAATTTAAGATTAATGTATTTCTTCTCCTCATGCTCTCTAATACAAAGATACCTTATCTTAATATGCATAGTCTTGTTATGAGAGACAAGATTTCTAGCAATTGAGAGTGCACTAGTAGAATCATAATATAAATGAGTTCTACTTATCTTTATATTGTAGACTTGGAGAAGATGTTAGATTTACAACAAATTTCTTGCACCCTATAAAGTCACTTCTTGCCGAGCTAGATCTTTTCCTCATCTCTAGCTACAGATTTTCCTCTGCCTCTAGTTGACAGATCCATTTGGTGCATGATATTTCCTGACACCAATTCTCTTGGTAAGACACAAGCTAGTCTAGAACACCAGACTGTCCTAGCTCCCCCTCAACAAGAGCATCTAGCTTGTTGGTCTCCCCCTCAATGTTTGCACACGTCTTGGACATCCTTTGCATGATAGTAAGTCAATCCACTTTCATCTATAGGTGTATGATCCTGAAGTTAGCTTCCTTGTTCCAGTCCTAAGTCTGGAACATCCTCTGTCCAAGTACCATATATGGATATGGGCACTTGGAATATCCTGCAAAACAAAATAAATTTACCTTAGGACCCCAAAGTGAATTGGGTCCTAGGTTCTTGTTAGCTTCAAACTGAACTTGTCTTACTGCAGATTTTCTGACAGGAATACTAATAATAACTCTTGGCACAATAGGATTATGTCAACAATCTAAGACAGAATGCCTCACTTTCCCACAACACCAACACTCATGAGTATTGTATCTTATTTTATGTGTTGGTCTTGCAGTTTGGTTAACTGCTGACTGAATAGAAGGAAAAGGTGAAGCTTCCTTCTTCAAATTTCTTTCAGCAAGGATCTGACAGAAGGTGAGCCTTTCAGCAGTCTTTCTATGCTGGCCTGACAACCACCTACTGACAGGCTTACCCTTGGTTAGAGTCTTTGCTGGAAGGTCTTGAGTGAAGGATACTATCTTGTTTTTGAGAGTGGAGGCTGGTGTACCAAAGATAATTGGTCCATGATTGTCCATTTGAATTTCCTCATGGGGAGCCTTAAAGGTAATCATTCCCCTACTATACCTTCCACCATTGTTGTGAACATCTTCGTTCACACAAGTGGATCTATCATTCATCCAATGACCATAGATGCTCTCTTGGTCATACTTGTTTGAAGGTAACAGAACTTTCCTAAAAGGAATGGGAGGCTTGGAAGCTAGTGGCAGAATAGAAGCTTTGACTTTCCCTTTGAACTGGGAAACTCTTGTGCTTCCTTTGAATTCCAACCCTTTCTTACCCTTTTGAGAGGAGGAGTCTATCAAGGGCATCATAGTACTTGGCTTAGAATAACTAGTCACTATCATTTTCTCCTAGTAGAGCCTCTCTTCAAGGTCCCTAATGAGACTGTTCTTGTCCTTGATGGTGCCAACCTGAATGAGAGTAATATTTTTCAGTTGGCTAACTTCCCTTTGCTTTATAATCCAGCAGGATTGCTGTCTCAGCATGCTGGGCAGCAGCTAGCTGAAGAGAGGCAATCTCCTTAGCTTACTTTTTGGCAACCTCCCGCTCCTCTTGAAGGCATCCAAAAGTTCACCATACTAGTCAATCAATTGATTGACATCATCCTCTGATTCCGATCCATCATCAGCACTTGATGTAGAAGCATCCGAGTTTGGACTGATCTCATAATCAGATTCTGAGGATGAGCTAGATAGAGAATATACTTGATCTGGACCAGGCTAATCCTGGTAGGATTCTTCTTCTGTCATAGCAATTAGCCTGTAACTTCTGTAGTCATCTCCCTCATCATCTTCCTCCTATGAATCACTGTCTGAATGTGACAAATGGGCCCTAATCTCTATTCTTACATCTGAATAGACATCATCTGTATCACTATCACTGAACATAGAGGACAGTGGGGATCTGATTCCTATCATGGCAATTGGATAGTATTCACCATCTACAACAGCTGCCAACAACCCATTGTAGGTCTTTTCCTTTTTGCAGACTTGAAGGTTCATTGAGCTCCACTCCTTATGGTTCACTCCTAAACTCATAAGAACAAACCTTTTAGCTATCTTTGGAGATCACTCGGACTATTAAGTCCTTTTTGAGCAACTTCTCTTTGATACCACTTGAAAGTCTTTAGTTTCGAGGATAGCTAAATCACCTAAAGAGGGGTGAATAGGTTTCTTAGTCTCTTGTGACTATCTTTTATTTTCTTTTTTTAAGTACTCTGTGAGTTAATAATTTTCTGCTTTCAAGAAACATACAACCTGTAACAAAGAAACAACACAAGGAGCACACACATAATTTATAGTATTTTCCTAGATTATGGGTACGTCCACTTTTCCTCCCACCTTTCTAATAACTTATTAGACACAACACTTCTCCAATCTCGGCTCCTAAGAGCTTATAACACAATCCCGCAGGAACACTCAGTCTCCTCCAAGACTTACAGCTCAGGCACAAGGCCATATAACTCAGAAATCCAAAGATCACCTATCTCAGGCACAAAGGCCCTATAGCTCAGGCTGGGAGGACAGCCATACCTCAGAGAGAATGACTCTCCTAAAGCGCAGACATAAAGCCCTACGTCAGATCCAAATTTAGATCCTACACTCAGACCCAAAGGTCCTACACTCAGAAAGTATGACACTCCTACCTCAAGCTGAAAACCCCTACCTCAGATCCAAACTGGATCCTACTCTCAGGCCAAAGTCCTACCTCAGATCTATAGCCAGATCCTACACTCAGATCCAAAATGAATCCTATTCTCAGGACATAGCCCTACCTCAGATCTGCAGCCAGATCCTACACTCAGATCCAAAATGGATCCTACATTGAGGCCAAAATGCTACCTCAAATCTGCAGCCAGATCCTACATTCAGATCCACACAGGGATCCTACCCCAGCCTTTATAAAATAGACTTACAACTTAGACCCAAAAAGGATCCTACATGGAGAAAGGTTGGTTGTTATGGTTGATTTGACACTAGAGAGATTTCTCTGTGTCTGCCTCCTGAGCTGAGTTTACCTCAGCCCTAACTTCTTCTCAGTAACAAGAAAACTGTTCTTCAATAAGTTGTTGCTTGTGCTGGAAGTAACTCAGAAACTTGTTTTTGAACTTGCTGAAGAAGACTGATGATTTGATAGATCATGTGTTCTTCAATCAGCTAACTTGACTGCGGAGATCATGATGCTCTGTTTCTTCTTCTTTCTCAAAACAACCTTCTGAACTTGTTGTAGCAGATGAAGTTTGTTGCAGCTAACTTACTTGAACCTCTAAATCAGCAGATTTTTGTCCTTCAAGCTTCAGTCTCAACAACAATGGCGAGGAAGAAGATGAATTTCTTCTATTCAGAATAATCCAAAAGTTAATTTATCAAGTTGATCCTTGTTCTTTTATTCTTGAAGCTCAATGACTCTATTGAACATTGAGACCCACATGAGTTGATGCCAATATCTAACTTTAACTATAAATGTCGTACAATAGGCCTGCGGCGTCGTTTGTCGTGTACTGTAGACTTCCCGAAACATTTGAAATCTTGCTGACATCATCACCTGTGGACATAGTCAAAATTCAAGCAATATTAGTATAGGCGTTGAGTAAGCAGCTTTCACTCAACGTCAAAACACTTGGACAGATTTTCTATCACTAGGCGTTGAGTGAGTAAGCTTTACTCAATACCAAAATACTTAGATAATCTGTCACTAGACGTTGAGTGAGTAAACTTTACTTAACTGCAAAACACTTAGACAGATATTCTGTCATTAGGCGTTGAGTGAGTAAGCTTTACTCAGCGCCAAAATACTTTAGACAGATATTCTGTCAATAAGCATTGGGTGAACCTTCATCACTCAACGCAATTGGATTTGACCAATATGTCATTTACAAAAGCGTTGAGTGTTACTTCCTCATTCAATGCTATCACTCTCAGTCCGCTTATAACACCTCCCCTGTAATGATCGTATAATATGGGTCCGGCCGAGGCCCCACAACATACAGACGCCGCAGCTTTAGCATTAAAAGATGATATAATCTATCCAACTCAAAACTCAGAAGCAAACAACAGTAGAAATATCAAACCAGACTAGAAGTTATCCATACATATAGGAGTATCGAAACGGCCTTATGGCCTTACAACAAAAGAGAGTCCAAAATTCTATTGATGCATATCACATTATTGTACAAAGGCACTCCTAAGCTACCTCGGCATGCAAGCCGGAAGTATAAAGCATCAAACATACAATATCACAAAAGTAGAGCTAATGCAAAGCTGGTAACACTTCATGAGGCTTAGGCCTTTTTGGCCGGCGAGCTAGCTCCTGCTTGCAATCTTTGCCATGTAAAAATTTGTTATAACGTGTGTCAGCAAAAGTTGACATCTAACTGTGTAACAAACACATCTTCTCCTAGCCGCCCTTAACGGACACCGGGGTACCCCTCCAACCTGCAAGTCAGCATTTCGAATATCATATACATAAACAAGTAAAGCACTAAAAGAACAGGTTTGGATGTCTCAATCAACATGCATGTTTTCTATTGTTGAGCAAATAATGAAAATGAGTCTACTATGCAGCATATATGCAAAACCCGGGCTTCACCCAAGACACCCTATCGCGTATGCATCTAGCACATCATCAAACATCTGGGTACTTCCAATTTCCCCAATGACATTAAGCCTCAAACAAAAAGGGTACTGCAATTCCCCTAACGGCATACAAGCCGCCACACGGAACTCTTGTCAAGGCCCCACCCGTTCATAGTCTTAGACCCGGGCTTGCCTGCAAGCTCTGACTTCTCATGTCAGGATTCCGTCCAACACACACACCGATTCTAAGAACCATTGCTGGACCCCACCCGCTCATGGCCTCATTGCCCGGGCTTGCCCCATGCTTGACGTTATCGTCTTAGCTCTCGGGACGATCGAGCGTGCACACAGTCAATAAAATAGGTCAGTTGTGCATACACAATTTTAACGTGAAAAAACCACTAAACTGGGTAAAAAACCCGTGACCGAGTCTATGCCGATCATAATCCACTAATTTCTGGCTGTTATAATTTGTTTGTGAAGTCGAGGATGATAAACTACCTCTCGTTACAACTTTGGGGGTGAGAGAACACTTGACACACGACAGATGACACCAAATTTCAAGTGGATTGCACGTTATTTTTCTAACTAAACAAACAAATAAAAAGACGATTGTTAACCTCAACCCGTTATTTGCTAGTCGCACCCCAAAATCTCATAACTTTTTGCACTTTTTCAAAATACGCATTGTACCTGCAATTTAAGAAAAAGTGCTCAACACGAAAGTTGTAGATCGCGACGCGATCTACAACTTTCGTGTTGATCATTTTTCCTAAAAATGCATGTACACTGAGTACTTCGGAAATATGCTCAAATTTTGCTCCTTTTCGAAATACGTCTTGTACATGCAATTTCAGGAAAAGTGTTCAACACTATAGTTGTAGATCTCGACGAGATCTACAACTTTCGTGTTGAACAATTTTCCTGAAATTGCATGTACAAGATGTATTTCAAAAAAACGCAAAAAATTAGAAGATTTTGGGATGCTACTAGTCATTAACAGGTTGCGGTTAACAATCACCGAAAAAAAAACATCGAACCAAATAACCATCTCACGGATCGCAATCATGAACCGTCCATCCCAAAACAATCAACGGATCAAAATTCTCGATCCGTGGCAACACCCAGCCAAGCCTCAGAATAAAGCCAGTACTCAGTCCCCAATTCCTCTCTACTTCTCCTTCCTTCCTTCCTTCCTTCCTTCCTTCAGTCTTCCTCTCTCCAGCCCGCACAAAACACCACACCGAATCTGAGAGAATGGACGCCGGCAAGGTCAAGAAAGGAGCCGGCGGTCGCAAAGGCGGCGGCCCAAAGAAGAAGCCCGTTTCCCGTTCCGTCCGCGCTGGTCTCCAGTTCCCCGTCGGCCGTATCGGCCGCTACCTCAAAAAAGGTCGATACGCCCGCCGCGTCGGCACCGGTGCCCCTGTTTACCTCGCCGCAGTCCTTGAGTACCTCGCAGCAGAGGTAATTCTTGAAAACCCTCTTGTTCCTTTTCCCGATCATCGGATCTGCGCTCATCTTCGTTATTTCTTAATCTAGGTTTTGGAGTTGGCCGGAAATGCTGCCCGTGACAATAAGAAAAACCGTATCATCCCGAGGCATATTCTCCTTGCGGTGAGGAACGACGAGGAGCTCGGAAAACTTTTAGGCGGCGTCACGATCGCTCATGGAGGTGTTCTCCCAAACATTAACGCTGTGTTGCTGCCGAAGAAAACCGCCGCTAAAAATCCAAAGTCCCCTACCAAGGAAGCCAAGTCCCCGAAGAAGGCTTAGATTTTTATAATTGCTGGTGTATGTAATTTTCAGATCGTGGCAAGATTGTTACAATAGCGAAACTAGTAGATTTTTGGATAATCTTTTGTTTTCGCTATCAAAATTTACATCCATCTTCATTGCAAGATTTATGTTTATCAAGTTCAGATCGTCGAAGTTTCAGTTAATTGTTGTTTGCTTGATTTAGAATTGATATTTTGCACAGATCCAATTGAAAACAAGGCTTTGCGTTCTACATTTGCTGCAGTAAATTGTAAATTGGAGTAGTGAACAGCATATTTTCAGCAGAATAATTCTGTGAATGTGAAATTTTCATTTATTTTTTAGAGTAAATTACACGCTTTTATTTTCATATTTTGTTTCTTGCTGCTCTCAATTATCGAAGGCTTTGAAATGAAAATCAAGAGTAATTGGAGTCTGATTCCTTTAATAAGAAATCAAAGATTGGTAATTTACAAACCAAATGACAATTTCTATTCTTTATAAAAGATTAATAGTCGAATTCACTAATTTCATATACAGACATAGCTGCAACATGGTTATAGGATGCTTGAACAATTCAAATTGAAATAGATTCAACAATTAGAGCCAGATTTCAGGATTTATGCATGAAAAAAACTCTTCAAATTATGATGCTCATGAGCTTATCACATATAGACATGCTGTTCAAAAACCATCATATGACATTTCCATCAGAATAATTCCAACTTCTATGACAAGTTGAATCCTCTATTAATTTTTATCTTTTTGCCTCCATTTGGCAATAAATATGATCTTAAAGTCACATATGAATTAACAACAGAAATGGAATTTCCATCAAAAATCATCAGATCTATAACAAGATTACATTTGAAGCAAGGCCAAGCTGGAAGAAGAATCTTGATGGGGTTCCTCTTGAATTTTCTAGTTAAATAAGA
Source organism: Platanthera guangdongensis (assembly GCA_039583875.1). NCBI lineage: Eukaryota > Viridiplantae > Streptophyta > Magnoliopsida > Asparagales > Orchidaceae > Platanthera > Platanthera guangdongensis. The sequence continues at coordinate 174,483,075 of CM077159.1, read as the reverse complement.
AAAATTTCGATCAAAAACACAAAGGGGAGCCAATCCGATCAAATGAGTGTGCTTGCTTGCTTGCTTAAAGGGTTGGAAATTTTCCTTAAGGGAGTATGGGACCAAGCACGCACGCTAGCATTGTGTATGCCTCACGTGCGTGTCGACATTGTGTTTAGGCCTTGCGATCGAGCAACTTACTTGGGCTGCTTGAAAATTAGTGATGTAGGTGACCAAAACATAATGACATCATTCATCACTTCAAAATCTGTCATGGTGCAATAACTATCAAGTTCCTTCAGAAAATTATAAATGAGCATCCAAACTCTCATTTGAAGGCAAGCTAATCTAGAGGTTCGAGAGTGCTCTGACAATTTTCGGCAATGACGTGAGACTTAGATCATTCCTCCGTTAGGAATTTGCTTTGCCTTCTCTCTAGTGCGAAAACATCTTAGGATTTCAATGATGTAGCATTCTTCTCCACATGAGCGCTCTTAGAGCATCTCCAATGAGGATCTCTATATTTAGAGATCCCCATTGTATCATGTTCTCTAAATATAAAAAACATGGTAGGTGCAACTCCAACCATTGTATTATTTTAAGTATTATTTTTATAATATGTATTATTTTAATATTGAGAACATGTTATATATAAATTATTTTATTGAATTATTTTTATATGGAGAACATGGTATCTATAAATTATTATTAAAATAATAATTATTTTTGTATTTTTTTTATAATATATATGAGCTCGACGTTCGTCGAGCTGTTCGTCGAGCTGAGCTCGACGAACCGTCGAGCTGTTCGTCGAGCTGAGCTCGACGAAACGTCGAGCTGAGCTCGACCAATCGTTGAGCTGTTCGTCGAGCTCAGCTCGACAAAACGTCGAGCTCAGCTCGACGAAACGTCGAGCTGAGTTTGATTCCACCAAAAAACATACTAGTTTCATGATTTTGTCTTCGTATTTGCATGATCAATACAAATTTAATACTAATTAAATTTAGAAAAAACATATGACAAATGAAACGGCGAAACGACGAACGTCTTCTCTTCGTATTTGCATGATCAAATATGAAAATTAATATGTATTGATCATATGACGAAACGGCGAACGTCTTCTTTTCGTATTTGCATGATCAATACTAATTAGAAAGTATTTAATATTAGTCTCATTTTGTAGGTCTTGAAAAAACAAATTTATTGATATATTACATGTCATATTTGAAAAAATATATTGACGATTACGAATGATATATTGCAATTGATAAGTTTTATAATACCTAATTTTTTTAAAAAAAAATAAATAAAAAATACAATCAAAAATTTTACAACCTCTCCATTTTCTCTCTCCCGTCTCTAAATTTAGAGGGGGAGAGAGTCCATCGGCATTTTTAGAGTTCGGAATAGCGAAGGGTTGGAGTGAAATTGTTCGCTATTTTTAGAGAATAGCGAACGATTGGAGATGCTCTTATGATAGCTCTAGCTTAGAAAGTGCATGTCTATTGATGCTCTGATGATTTTGTTGGGATATAACGCGAAACTATCTCCTAGGCACAACCAAATATTTAGAGGGTGTACAAGAACATATAAATCTGAACAAACTCTGCAAACATAAATTAATGTAACTGCAATAATAAACCATGAAGAAATGTACCGACGTCCGTTACAGAAAACACCGCGGAGGAGCCGGACTCGCTCGATCCGCGGGAGAGAATAATCTGGACTACAATCCGCTAGCACAGCAGACGCACAAGGTTTGTCGAGAACCTTCGTCGTCGGATGACGACCAAACCACCCGCCACCAACGGAGAAACACGGTTGAGGCCAACTGCACTCACACACGCCATCGACGCCAAACCGCACCACCGGAGAAAACCACCATCAAGGCCACTGCACTCCCGCAAGCCTTCGTCGTCATGTCCGCATCGCCGAAGAGAAACTCCATCAAGGCCACTGCACCACCGCAAGCCTTCGTCGCCACGCCCGCACCGCCTCATCTACTCCAAGACCGGTAGAGATCCTCTCCTCCAAGACCGGTGACTATTTCCTCCAAAGCCGGTGGATACGTCGAGAGTCCCCCACAAGAGGAATGCTTTGCCGCCATCGCACGGTGTTGCACCAACTGCAACCACCGGCGGCATCCAACAGGGTCTCCCACCCCTTACGACACAAGAGTGAGATGGCGGCGGCGGCTCCTCTCTCCAACGCAAGCAAGGCGTCTCCTCACGTCAATAGAAGAATAGATTTTCTCTCAGGGCTATTATTCTTCTCACAGACGGGCTGCATTTATATATCTCTGCCTCAAAAATCATAAATATATATATGTTATGTGTGACACATGAATGACGTGATTTAATATTCAAGCAATTCAAGCAGGAGAGTGGTTCTCTCTCTCTAAAAGGAAATCAATATATGTTGATTTTCTTCCTTTCTTGGAATTTCCAATTCATGCCCTCATTCACTCTCCTACCATTCATGATGTTTCCCCAAAAAGGAAATACTGGATATGTTTTGGATCCGAATCCGAACCAAAACATAACAATCACCACCTTGGTTTGGAATTCGGAGCCACCATCTGCACGAAACATCCACTTCACACATCAACAACTGCACCAAGCAACTCTGCACGTAGCACCGCCTCAGCACGAGGCATTAGCCGACCAGCTCCAGTCGACTGATCTCTGCTCGGGTTCAACCCGTGAACATCGTCGCAACCAGATCGTAGAAATTGACTCCCATAACCGGAGTCCCAGAAGGACGATCCTCTGCACCACCACGACGATCCACCATGTTGGCCGCAGAAATCATGAGCATACCATCATACGTCGTGGTCCCCATCAGCCGGTACAAACTACCGCGCTACACAGCTCTCCTGAGCATAGTACGTCCTCACTCCACCATCAGGATTCCACCTCGGACACCCAACTGTAGCCACCTGAATCCAATCCGCTCAGTGATGACAAACATCCTGCTGTCAGAGTCGCTCAGACTCTCAGTGATGGTGAGGACAACATCACTCTGCACCCTGACCCAGCTGTCACTCAGTCCGCACCCTAGCCTCGAGGCCTTTTTGCACGCTGCGAACTAGCACTCCTGTGTGACTGCACTGTCTACAATGGTAAAAATACCATACCATCCTTTTGCCCGGATCGAGATCGTGCTCCACTCAATCCCTTGCCAAACTGCCTCACCTTACCCATCCGCTGCTGCCAAGATGCGACCGCCCTAAAGAGTAGGGTCCACTAACATCTGTCTGGATAGCACTGCAATCGTGACCTCCACTAGCTCCACCGTATCCTTCTCATACAAGAGCATTGTCACTAAGGCCGGGTAAAAAAAGTGAGCGAGGTAAGAGTGAAACGGATTCTTCACGTCTCCCTCCGTCTCTGCAACAGCTGCCTCTAACTGACACAGAAACTGTCTGAACACACATTGGGTACCACAGATAATCTTCTCTCTATAACATATCTGCGGTTATCATGACCTTCTCATGCAGTAGCATCTGTCATAGGTCAAATTCGTCACTGTCGCACTTCTTCAAAAACACTGTCCAGATTCACGTTCTTCCCCGTCATGGTTGTCCTACGACACGACTTAGGAGACCTGATTAATTCAAAGGTCAGATTTGAAAAGATGGGAGCGGACCTAGTCGTCACCCACCGCAGTCAAATCGTTCCTCGAATGTCCAATCAGTCGCCTACAGAACCTGACTTTGATACCACTTTGTTGGGATATAACGCGGAACTATCCCCTAGGCACAACCCAATATTTAGAAGGTTACAAGAACATATAAATCTGAACAAACTCTGCAAACATAAATTAATGTAACTGCAATAATAAACCATGAAAAAATGTACCGACGCCCGTTACAGAAAACACCGCGGAGGAGCCGGACTCGCTCGATCCGCGGGAGAGAATAATCTGGACTGCAATCCGCTAGCACAGCAGACGCACAAGGTTCGTCGAGAACCTTCGTCTTCGGATGACGACCAAACCACCCGCCACCAACGGAGAAACACGGTTGAGGCCAAGTGCACTCACGCACGCCATCGACGCCAAACCGCACCACTGGAGAAAACCACCATCAAGGCCACTGCACTCCCGCAAGCCTTCGTCGTCATGTCCGCATCGCCGAAGAGAAACTCCATCAAGCCACTGCACCACCGCAAGCCTTCGTCGCCAGCCCGCACCGCCTCATCTACTCCAAGACCGTAGAGATCCTCTCCTCCAAGACCGGTGGCTATTTCCTCCAAAGCCGGTGGATATACGTCGAGAGTCCCTCACGAGAGGAATGCTTCGCCGCCATCGCACGGTGTTGCACCAACTGCAACCACCGGCGGCATCCAACAGGGGTCTCCCACCCCTTACGACACAAGAGTGAGATGGCGGCGGCGGCGGCTCCTCTCTCCAACGCAAGCAAGGCGTCTCCCTCACGTCAATAGAAGAGTAGATTTTCTCTCAGGGCTATTATTCGTCTCCCAGACGGGCTGCATTTATATATCTCTGCCTCAAAAACCATAAATATATATATGTTATGTGTGACACATGAATGACGTGATTTAATATTCAAGCAATTCAAGCAGAAGAGTGATTCTCTCTCTCTAAAAGAAAATCAATATATGTTGATTTTCTTCCTTTCTTGAATTTCCAATTCATGCCCTCATTCACTCTCCTACCATTCATGATGTTTCCCCAAAAAGAAAATACTGGATATGTTTTGGATCCGAATCCGAACCAAAACATAACAGATTTAACAATTTTACCCACTTGAGTGCTCGCACCTAGAGTCTAATGAATTAGTTTATTTTTTGCTGTTTTCATATTCAGAATCTATAATGAAGAGGTGATTTGTTACTCTGAAGAAATCTGTCAACTCTTGTAAATCAATCGAAATAGTATATTTTGTCCACCATAGATTCGTCCATATGGTTTTTCGAATAAGGGATGCCCAACATTATATTTGGGAAAACAATTTAATGAATATATAACTAAATTAGATAGAAAAGGAAGCTACAAATCAAACATTAGATAATTCTCCCTTACTAGTGAGGCTTATTTGCAGAATATTATTCGCCTTGCAAGCAGGGATATAGCTGTAATAACAAACTGGGAGAAAATCTGATTGCAAAACAACACAAAAAATGAGACTGGATAAAAGCCGAAGAAAAAACCGACTATAAAACAACACAGAATTTTAAACTGGATAACAACCAAAATTAAATCCAACTGTAAAACAATACATATTTCTAACTGGTTAAAAACAAGGAATAAATTCGACGTTAAAACACCGCAAAAATTAGGCTTGAAAAAAAATCTGGAGAGTACACCAAAAGTATTACCCGTAATTATAACAACATATCAACTGAGACAAAATTCGACCATTAAACCAACGACAAAATGCAATTGATAAAATCTTGAGGAAAAATGAAATGTAAAAATAACCCAAAAATGTAACCAGTTAAAATTGGATCAATTTCGACTGTAAAAAAACAACAAAAATTTGACTGAAAAATATCAGGATAAAAAACGAACAATCGTGACTGCATAAAAGCTGGTAAATCCAACCAACAACAACAATCTAACATGTTCAACACCAAAATTGTAGAAACACATACCCTACACTATTCCATGTGTCGACTAAAGAATGGGGCGAAACAACTACGACGGTTTGCGGTGGGGCGAAGACTTCGACAAGGCCTACAGTGGGAAGGATTGAAAATCTTTGTTTCAGAGTAGCTAAACACATAGAATGGATGAATAAGTTTGTTTTTAATGACTATATTTTTGCTTTGGTGTGTTGTGATTTAGTTTTATATTAGTTTTCAAGAACATACAACAACACACAAGTATTTATAGTACTTCCTCAAGGTATGAGTACATTCATAGTTACTCTCACATTTCTAACAGTGTATTAGAAAATGACAACTTCTCCAGTTTCAACTTAATGAGCTTACAACACAGATCCCTCAGAATCTCTCAGACTCCTCCAAGTCCTACCTTAGGCCTAAGGCCCTACACTCAGAAATATAATCCCCTACAGCTCAGTAATCTGCACCAGATCGATCACATACCTCAGACTTTATCCAAAGTCCTACACTCAGGCTAGAAGGATAGCCCTATACTCAGATCCATCACAGGATCCTGCCTCGGAGAATAAATCTCCTACAGCTTAGGCACACGAGCCCTACTTCAAATTCACAGAAGGATCATACCCAAAAAAATAAATCTCCCACAGCTCAGGAACACAGACCCTATCTCAGATTCACAGAAGGATCTTACAACTCAGTATTTATATATCAGGCTTACAACTTAGATCAACTCAGATCAACTAAGAAAGAGTAAGTTATTGATGATGATATGACTCCAGAGAAATGATTCTCTGAGTTTACCTTCTTGGACTGAGTGAACTCGACCCTAATTTTGACTCCAGATAAATAATACTCCGAGTCTTCTTTTTCCCGAACTAAGAAAACTCAGTCATATCTCCTTCACAACAACAAGATGGTTGATCTTCAAGATTGAACTGCTTGTATTGAGAAGTGACCTGCAGAGCACTGCTTCTTCAAACCTTGAATGTAGTAGAGTTTAGAGCAGAGGCCTTGAAGAGGAGCAACAACTTTAAGCTTGCCATGCTACTTCCTCTAACTCAGAAAATGATCTTTCTGATCATGCTATTGAAGACTTTCTTCAACCAGCAACTTTAGTTCTGCTTCACTTTGGAACTCAGAATTAAAACTCCTGAACTTATTGTTGAATATATAATTAAGCTTCAGGAAATTATTCCTTCAATAACCAACACTGACTGTGAATCACAGAATAATTGTAGAGTAAGTTTTTGGAAAACTTCTCCTTCGTCGAGAGGAAGAAGATGACCAGATAGCTCTGTTTTTCTTTTCTCGTCAAGGTCTCTCTCTTCTTCCCCATGTACTCTCCTTTTGTATCCCGTCGTCAAGTGGCCTCTTTGTGCAGTATGGACTGACCGAAAATGGAAACTGCTCCATAACTTTTGCATTTACAGCTGGACTAAGGGCAAACAATGCCCTTTGTCTTCTAGCAAACAAATCCCGCGATATTTGAATTTCTCCTGATGTCAACATGACTCGGCGCTTCAGACTTAGTAAATTCCAAACTGTCTGCTCAGGCGTTGAGTGAAGCATTGTCACTCAATGCAAAAGTACTTAGCAGAATTCTGCATCTCCAAGCATTGAGGCATTGAGTGAGTCTTCCTCACTCAACACTTTCTTGACTTCTATAGTCTAACAACTTATACGTCGAGTAAGCCTTCATCACTCAAAGCTTCTGGACTTAATTGGATTTCTCTGATGAAGCCGTTGAGTGCAACTTCTTCACTCAACGCTTTCTGACTTTGTCTGGTTTCTTGATGAGGCGTTGGGTAGCCTGTCATCACTCAACGCTTTTGTACTTAGTTGAATTGTCTGTTGAGTAGGCGTTGAGTGAACTGCCTTCACTCAACGCTTCTGAACTTAGACAGATGTTCTATCTACTCCTTCTGAGGCTTTGACTGCTTGAGCTTCTATCAACGCTTCTGCTCTTCTTGCGTTGAGTGAAGTGAGTTCACTCAGCTCTTCTGGACTGGTAGATTTTCTGCCTATCTAGTAACTAGTCTTCTTGATTGAGGCGTTGAGTGAACTGCCTTCACTCAACGCTTCTATCTTTAGACAGATATCTTGTTGAGTTGACATTGAGTGAACTGCATTCACTCAATGCTTCTGAACTTAGCTAGATATCTTGTTGAAAACATTGCGGCTTTGACTGTATGTAGTTCTCTCTCATGCTTTGCTCTTTTGGTGTCAAGTGAACTGTCTTTACTCGACGCTTTTAGACTTCGCTAGATTTTCGCTTTGCCAACATCTTGTCTTGAGACCATCTGTCATTGTGACTCAGACATCCTGTCTAATCATGTATAGTAGACAATCTACATACACTGAACTTGAACGTATATCAAATACAATTATGCACTTAGTATTGATGGTGATGTCTCTTCAAATTTACGGAACATTGAAGGACAATATTCCTAATAATCTCTCCCTTTTTTGAAGAAGCCAAACACATAACAATACTAATGTGCATTAATACATAAAACATATTAATTAAGCAAATGTAAGCTTGTTCAACGTTCTCCAGTTTAATGCAGTGACTTGACATATCAAGTCATTTCCCTCCTCAAACATCTTGTTAAAAGTTCCCCTCCTCCTTTCTGGCTCAACATGTCAAGTTAAAGTAGTGACTTGATATGTCAGGTCATTGCTTTCCTTCCCCTTTTTAGCTTCTTCAATAGGCATTCATCTATCGAGGGTGGAGAAAGGATCATGTGTGAACTTTTCTCTTGGTCCTTTTGACCATCATGCTCAGGAAGAGTTTATTCCTCAGTCAACGGGATGGATGGAATGACCTCATCCTGAGTGGGAATATGTGAATGCTTGCCCTCAACTACATCATTGTTTTTGGAGGAACATCATTCTTGTCCAACAATGTATCTTACTTGGCTAATTCAACTGATCTCACAGAAGTTTAATCTAACAAGTTAAAGTGATTAACTGATATCTATCCATATAACTTTGCTAAAGATATACTTTAATAAAAAGGAAGATGGACTACATTATGAATTGAAAACAAAAATATAGACACTTAGATCTATAACTGAAACATTTAATGTATATGGGTCATTCAACATTAAACATCATAACTCAATTTTGAAAGAATTGAACTTAGCTCATCCAATGACTTGGTGAAGGTATCAACAACTTGATTGTCAGTGAGGACAAATTCAAGCAGATGTCTTCACTTTCTACATATTCTTTAATAAAATGATATCTAATTTCTATAAGCTTAGTCCTGCTATGTGAGACAGAATTCTCAACATTAGAAATTGAAATGGATGAGTCACACTATAAAGGTAAATGACATACCTTGAGATTGTAGTCCTCCAGTAATGTTGTATCCACAAAAGTTGTGCACAGTAGCTCCCTGTCTCTTGGTTCACAGAAATCTTCATTTCTGTCCCTGACAAAAACTCTTTCTTCTGAGTCAACTATCATGTACTCTGATGAAGGTGCATCAGCATGTACATTAGCAACAACATTGCCTTTGTAAGACTCAGAGGAGTTAATGTCATACACCGTATCTTAAGTAGGGAGTTTAGAGTGCATCTCCCCCTCAACCTCAGCATTGTCCTTAGAGATAATCTGTTCTCCTACAGTAATGTTATGTGTACAACCCCGTATCCGGCGAGTGGGGTCGCCAGGAACCAGACCGGCCGGCTCTTGTTTCTCAAGTCCCGGGCGAGCACTAAGGGGGGCCAGAGCTCGGCAGCCCCCAGCTCGGCCAGGCGGGCCCGACTAGTGGTATACGAATAGGGCCAGCCGGGCCTGCACTCGCTAGGAGGTAGGTAGAAGCGGCGAGTACCAGCCAGTTCAGACACTTGACGCTGTTCTGCCTTAGCGTTGAGTGAAGTCCAGACAATCAACGCCATTATGTCTTTAGCGTTGAGTGTAGTCCCGACACTTGACGTCGTTCTGCCTTAGCATTGAGTGAAGTCCAGACACTCAACGCCGTTCTGTCTTTATCATTGAGTGAAGTCCAGACACTCGACGACGTTCTGCCTCAGGGTTGAGTGAAGTCCAGACACTCAACGTCATTCTACCTTGGCGTTGAGAGAAGCCCGCCCAGTCTACTCAGTTCGTTCACAACATTTTGCCAAGTACACATAAAGCCATCAAATTTTTTTCCTTGCTTGAAATATTTCTTACAATGTGCAAGGATATTTCGATTAATGTGAACTTGACATAAAACAATTCTAGCATGAGGAAAGACAACTTTAATAGCATTACACAACACAATTTCTCGATCTATGACAAATTCACTTGTTTGCAACTTCTCATCAAGCATACTTTTAAATGCCTCTAGTGCCCATTTATAGCTTGATTCTGTTTCATTGGACATGAAAATAAATGAGGAGAAAAATGATAGATTAGTCGATGTCAAACCAATAATAGAGAGCAACGACATCCGATATCGATTTGTCTTGTATGTACAGTCCAACATAAAAACATCCGGAAACATGTTGGTTAATTGAACTGACGTTGGATGAGCAAAGTGTAGAACTCCAATGTTTTAGTAAAGACATTAACATGATTATAACTGATATACTCTGCTTCAATGATGCATTTGTAGAGAAACTGCACTGCAGTAGCACCATCTAATTGTTTTTTGAACAACCTTACTTTTTCATTATAAATTGCTTAATAACTGTAGAGTTATTAGGATTCCTTTTCTTGAAAGTTGCAAGATTTTCCTAGGTTTCACACCGGATGTGTACATGTCGTGGACTACTTTCTATTCATGTTCATCTAATCTCTCAGCGTACGCATGTGTCTCAAGATGAACAAATTTATGATTATGAGTTCCACATTTTACTTGTACTTTCCACTCTTTCAAAATTGCATCTTTTTGACCAAGTAATAAGAACAGACATCCACAACGCTTCGAACTTGTTTTTCTTAAATTTCTTTTAACCACGTCTTTATTTCGTTGATTTTCCCAGGGTAACCCTCCTCTATCACAGTCAAGCATTACTCTAGGTCTCATACGAGCGGTAATCTTATCAGCCCTTTGAATTGTGATAATAAATCTCATTCTTCTAGCTACATTACGAGCTCATTCAACAAGATTTTCTTTACTTGGAAACACAATATCAGTAACGAATTCAGGTCCGACATCTACAGATAAAATTGTATTGGAATCTTCAAAGTTTATCAACATTAAATCTGAACTCATTTTAACACAAGTCTTGAAATTTATAAAACTAAAAAAAACAAGCAATAGGATGTTGAGATCACAGGTATGCATTGTTAGTTCATTTAATCAAGATTCACATTAATACAAATCAGCAACATAAATTCAGTAATGCACTGTTGATTTACGCAAATACATCAGAATTGTTACTAAACGGGTTAAAAAACAACCACCAACAGATCACAAGTTAAACTATGCAAATACACCTTACCTCCACGAGCTTCGGCGGCAGAACTCGGGTCAGGGACGGCGGCGGACTGCGAGATTCCACGAATCAGGCGGCAGAACTTCACGAAACAGGCGGCGAAACTTCAGGAATCGGTCGCCGGAACTCCACGAAAAGGACACCAATGTTGTGGAATGAAACCCAGAGGACGAAAGGCCGGCGGACGACGCACCTCTAACAAGCGGCGACCGGTGAACTCCAGAACGAGGCGAAAGCTTGGGCGAATGATAGGGTTTTGGGTATCGGGAGAAAAGAGGGCGGAGTGTGCGCTTTGGTTTAGTTTGGGTGGGATTGAGAAAAAAATATTAAGATTGTTTATTTTAAGACATTAGTGTGCACATAGCCAAACCTAATGTGCACATAACAGCGTCCTTTAAAAATGACTCCTCTCTTTTTCCTAGGTGGAATTTTGAAGCCTGTTTCCCCGTTCCTTTTCTTAAAAATACTCCATACTTGGATTACAATCATTAGCCGTCCATCTTAACCCAATCTACGGACGTAAATCCTCGATCCGTGGCACCACCTCGCCACACACCAACATAAAACCCGCAGTAACTCCACAGATCTTCTCAACAAACAACACACTTTCAAATGGAAGCAAGCAAGATCAAGAAAGGCGCCGGTGGCCGGAAAGGCGGCGGCCCAAAGAAGAAGTCTGTATCCCGCTCCGTTCGCTCCGGCCTCCAGTTTTCCCGTCGGCCGCATCGCTCGCTACCTCAAAAACGGTCGATACGCCCAGCGCGTCGGCACTGGCGCCCCGGTCTACCTTGCTGCCGTCCTTGAGTACCTCGCCGCCGAGGTAAAATCCGTAAACCCTATCATTTTCTTCCTCAATCGTAACATCTGCCCCTCACCTCTTGTTAATTTTCTTTCTGTCTCTAGGTTTTGGAGTTAGCCGGAAATGCTGCGCGTGATAACAAGAAAAAAACTATCATCCCAAGGCATATTCTTCTTGCGGTGAGGAACGACGAAGAACTGGGAAGGCTTTTGGGCGGCGTCACGTTCGCTCGCGGCGGCGTTCTGCCCAACATTAATCCGGTGTTGCTGCCGAAGAAGCCAACTGCGGCGGAGCCGAAGTCCCCCACCAAGGAAGGGAAAACTTCCAAGAAGGCTTAGATTTTTCTTTTGAATGGTGTAGTTTTGGCTCTTGTTTTGTATGTATTTTTAGTTGATGTTGTCTGTATGCGAAGCAGGAATGCTCTTTTTTTATTCACTGGGTTTTGAGTGTCAAGTTTAATCCTTTTTGCTAAGAAACTCTTGACCTGGTATCTCTATGAAGCACATCAATTAGTCGAATCTTCCGACTTTGCAAACATAAATCTAAAGAAAAAAAACAGTGAAATTTCAATTCTACAAAGCACATCATTTTTCACAGCAAACGTCTCTATTAGTTAAATCTTCAAATGTAAGAAAAGATCAGTATTCTTTACAACAGTTTTTGGCGGAATGCACTCCCGAAATACAGGGATTTGGCGGAATGCACCCCAAATCTTTAAATTTGGCGGAATGCACCCCCGAATTACATTAAGCTTGGCGGAATGCACCCCAGGCAAAAAAAACCAAGGGCAATTTTGTCCGAAAATTAAGCTTGGTGGATTATGATCAAATATTGCTGTGTTTTATTCGAGTTTGAATTGAGATTCACATTGTCGGGTTTGTTTCTTTGATATTGGTAAGAATTTTTCTCGATTTTCTAGATTTACGCAAGCCTGTAGATTGTATTCCGTCTTTAGGTATTCTGATTGTCATCAAGTTGTTGCCAGAATGGGGATGAATTGGAGAAACTTATACAACCAAGACATGGTTCAATTGAGGATTTCAGGAACACCTTATACAAACAAGACATGGTTCAATCTCAGTCTCTGTTTTCGGCGATCAGAAAAAGCTGGCACTAATAAACCTATCCTGATGTAGCCTTAAACCGTAAGTTTGAGAGATTTCTTGAGTAATTTCTTAATTATGAACAAGCGATTGAAGAAGATGCATTCAATTTTGGGGAAATTATGCATGAATTTGATGTTTATGTGTCTTTGATCACCAGATATGTCATGTTTTCAAGGATTGTTCTTCTCACAGAAGACTTCTTCGTTGCTGCTTCACAACTTCAGCATATATCATATCAGCCCCCCTGGCCATGAGGTCAGTAAGACCCTGGTTCATGTGTAATTTGCAAACTAAGAGTTGTTATAAAACCATGCTATAAAACCACTTCTGGGAGCGCAGTTTAGGGTCAAAATTACATACTTCTCGTTCTCTAATTCCTCGGCCTCCTTTCTTCGAGCAGCGTCTCCTTTCTTCCGATCGCGCGGGAGGCGGCACTGGGAGGCGGCCAAGGAGTGGACGGCGAGGGGATTCAGTGATCTTAAACTGGCGCGGGGAGCTGTGCGGTGATGCGGCGAGGGGAGGCGCGGGGGAGATTCGGCACGGGAGCGGCAGGGTTAGGGAAGAAGCAATCGGGAAGAAATCGGGAAGAACACCGGTTTAAGAAAAAGAACTCTAATATCAAATCCCTCCATTTCAAATGACCAAAATACCCTCATGGTTCAAACAGCAGGGTGCATTTCGCCAAGCTTTTGTAATTTGGGGGTGCATTTCGCCAAATTTAAAGATTTGGGGTGCATTCCGCCAAATCCCTGTATTTCGGGGGTGCATTCCGCCAAAAACCCCAACATACAGGAAACACAAATTTGAAAAAAATCGTAAAAATGAAATCTTTCATGTGAAAACATGAAGGAGACCAAATTCAAATCATATCATAATCATATTAAGAATTACAAAATGCTTATAAATTATATATTACAAAATGTCTTTTTGGCACTTTGCAGTTTGTATTTCAAAATAGTATTTTTGGCACTTTGCATTCTAGAACTTTAAATATTGCAGTTTGCATTTCCGAAAATAGCACTTTTGGCACTTTGCACTCCGGGCTTGTTAAATGTGGGGTAATTTCGTGTTTAAAATGTATTTAGGTTTTCCAACCCTCCTGAAATTCTTCTGATTTGTTTTCGGGTTTAGGGTTTAGGGTTTAGGGTTTAGGGTTTAGGGTTTAGGCCTAAACCCTAAACCCTAAACCCTAAATTTGTTTTCCAGTGGCTGACTCCCGATTTCTTCTTCCTTGCTTCTTGTTGCCTGCTTATTTCGAGTCTGGTGTTTGTTTTGCTTGATGAAGATGACCCCTTTGTTGTTGTGGTTTGTTTTCCCTCTCAACCCACGATGCCATCGTCATTGCCCCGAACTCCGTCAACACTGTTGCAATGTCTGCTGCAGCCAGATTTGGCTCCTCCATAGCCTGCCAGCGCCGCCTCTGCCTGTGTGGTTGTTGTGGACCCCATCTATTGCCTTCGGCGACCCGTACGTTGACTACAACCCATGCTTCTTTCGTCCAGCATGTTTCTTCCGTCAACTGGCTTTACTCATTTAGAGGACTCACTCAGGTATAAAATTTTTTGCAACCTGTTTTTCCATATGTCCAGCACTTAGGTATAAAGCTTGTTTTTTTAATATGTTAGTGATTCCGTGTGATTTTCCCCAAATTTCAGTGTGATTTATTTATTTGTTTGGTATATAAATGTCTCATTACTTAGCCATGAATTGGGATAACATAGCGGTTGACAATTTTTATGAAAGAGGGGCATGTAGACAGTTCTAGTGATTTAGAAAGCATTGAAGAGAGAGTGATTTAGAAAGCATTGAAGAGAGGGAATCAATTGATGAAAACTCGTCCTTTATGAGTGATGATTTGAATGACAGTGATTTCGAGGAAAATGATTTGCTTATAGATGACAATATAGAGAACAAGATTGAGTTGGTGGAAGAGCTGAATCATATCAACTCATGCGTATGAATGTTGGTGTTCATGTAAAAGAGCGTTGTAGTCAGTCATCTTCCAAGATTGAGAAAGGGAAGTCTCTTGAGGTTCAAGTATATGATGGAGATGCAAGTAACTTCGACTTTGAGTTTGATGTTGGCTTGTGCTTTAGTACACCAGATGACTTTAGGATTGCTATGAGTATGTATGCTACTGAATAAAAAAAACCCCTCAAATTTACTAAAAAATGTAGCAACAAGATTCAAGTGACATGTGATTGTGGATGAGTTATCTTTGCATCATTCATGTCCAAGAATGAAAAAAAACATTTTAAGTTAAGACTATTAAGGGAGATCATAGTTGTTATAGAGTTGTCAATTCACTTCATTGTAACTCTAAATATTTTGCGAACAAATATGGGCACAATATAAGGAGCAACCCTGAGTGGCCCGTTAATTCAATGCAAAAAATAATGCAAAGAGACAATAAAACATCTCTTAGTGTATGAAAGATGTATAGGGCCAAGAAACATTTCTCAATATTGAGCAGTGAAATGGAATTACAGCAGTATGCAAAGCTATGAGATTACTTTGAAGAAATTTATAGAATCAATTCAGACATAACAATTAAAGTCAAATGTAAACATGATGTAAGCTCTCAAACATATATATTTAAAAAGTTGTACATATGTTGGGGTGCCTTGAAAAAAGGTTACATGAGTGGTTGCAGGTCGATTATAGGATTGAATGGCACTCATTTGAAGACATCAACGAGTGGTGTAATATTATGTGTTGTTGGTGTTGATGGTAACAACATGTACCTTATTGCATATACCATCATTTTGAAGGAGAACACAAAAGCTTGTAAATGGTTTGTTAGCCTTTTTATAGATGACTTGTGCATTGAAAACAGTTTTATATGGTCAATAATTTCAGACAAGCAGAAAGGCTTATTGAAAGCCATTGAAAAGCTCTTATCCAATGCAGAACACAGATTTTGTCTGCGTCATATGTATAATAACTTCAAACAGAAACATAGAGAACTCCAACTGAAAGAAATTTTATGCAAAGCTGTATCCGTGACAAGGTTAGTAGACTTTAATAATTAAATGAAAAAGTTAAAAGCTAGCAATAAAAAAACGTACCAATGGGTTAAGGAAAGAGATCCAAAACAGTAGACAAAGTCTCGTTTTAATACATGACCTAAGTGTGATATATTGTTAAATAACTTCTGTGAAACTTTTTAGCAAGATGATTCTTAAAATAAGAGATAAGCCAATAATTATCATGTTGGAGACTATAAGTGTGTTACTAATGAAGAGACTTCACATACAGAGACAAAGTGATCTTGAAATTTAATGGAGAAACCTGTCATTTGATACAAAGAATTTTGGAAATTAATAAAAAAATGCACAACTATATCTTGGTATGGAATGGTCATCACAAGTTTGATGTTGAAGGATAGATAAGAGATAAATGAACTGTTGATTTGGGCGCACGAAGTTGTAGTTGTAGGCGGTGGGATCTAACAGGTATTCTATGTGTGCATGCAACATCATGAATATTCTATCAGAGGGAGAACGTTGAAGACCATGCCGAAAATTGGTATAAAAAATATGTTTTTGAGGGCATATGCTAAATCCAATAAATTCATACAAGGAATGACCTTCAACAAATTTGAATCCAATAGTTTCATGGTGCGATATTCACAACAAGTCTGGAAGGCCTTCAAAACAAGCTAGGAGAAAAGAAGTTGATGAAATAAAGAGCTAGAAATATGGAATAAAAAGGCATGAAATGAAATACACTTGTTCTAACTACAGGATGAGAGGACATAATAAAAAAAAGTTGTGTTGAATCCCCACGAGCCAAGATACAACGACTACTTCAAAATCAAAGTTATTGGTAACATTTTAGTCATCAAAAATTTCTCTACTATGATTTCCTATTATCTTTTACAATTTATTAATAACGTTTGTTTCTGTATATATAAGAATGAATATGGGGTTGTGATCTTAATGTTGCGGAGGGCTTTTAACTACTGAATTTTATGATATGATATGATATGGTATTGTGATCAGAATTTGGTAAAAGTTTTTAATAAGAATACTTTTATTAACAATTTTTAATAACGTCTGTTTTTGTTAGCAGTTATTTATAGTCATGATTTAATAACAAATTTTTTATTACTTGGACCTGTTAATAATGTGTAGGAACTCAAGCGGTGACCAGGAAGAGGGCTGCTGCTGCTGCCGTTTTTGCTGTTGCAATAGTCCGATTTTTGATAATGCTGGCCATGTTTGTTTTGTCGTGGTTCCTTACGTGTCAGATTTTCATACTCTTTATAATGATTAGTTCTATTTTTTTTGATCTGGAATGTAGTAGTTTTTGGACTGTTTTTGTATGAAATGGAGTAGTTTCTGGAATGTTTTTGTATGGAATGGAATATAATCAGACTATTTTTGTCTGGAATGAAATAGTGTTTGGCTGCAAATATCATTTTATTACATTGTGAACTCTGGTTGTGAATAACAAGTAAACTATATTTGGCCTGCAAGTAAAAATTCGAACATTCTATGATGCAAAATGCCAAAATGAGTGCTTTCGATAAGATCCGGACGAAATTACCCTGATTTAACATGCCTAATTAAGGTGCAAAGTGCCAAAGAATTGAGATTCGAGGATACAAAGTGCAATATTTAAACTTTTGATGTGCAAAGTGCCAAAAGTTGCATTTTGGGGGGTGCAAAGTGTCAAAAATCCATTACAAAAGCCATGTTAAGTATACAATCCATATTCGTCGAGTATGGACCTCTCTAGAGCCAAGTCAGCAAAAGTCAAAGTAAGCAAGTTAACACAGAAGTTAGAGTCAACTTGCAAGACGGTAGAAGGTCTGGGCGAGTATGACGAGCTCCACTTGCATATTCGCCAGGTAGACGACTAGGCATGTTACTCGCTTAATCGAGCGAGCTCTCCTAAGAAGTCGCCAGAGGTGGGGCTATAAATAAGATCCCTCTCACTTTGGATTTGCGTATAAATAGGATCTCAGGTGTACAATGAGATGGACTTTGGAATCTTGCTAAAGATCTCGACCATCTTTTTTTTCTAGACTTCAAGTTGTGCCTTTGAATCCTTTTGTTAGAGAGACATGTTGCGAGCTAGCGACTATCCTCCTTAGTCGTCGTAACTGTTGAAACCGAAAACTCGGTCTCTTGTGGAGTTCACCCTTGGGGAAGATGTGATCGGACAATTACTTCTCTCGTGCAAGCCAAACGACAAAAAGAAAACTGACCCAAGGGCTCGGCGTGGATGTCCCACCACACACCCAGAAGATCTTGGAGCACTTCCCCTCCTTAGCCAAAGGCCGATCTAAGGCTACCTTAGAAAGCGCAAGAAGATCTGAACACTCGTAAGACCTGCCTTCTGAGGTGTCCCTTGGGTCCTATTTATAGATTTCTGAAAATGGCCTGCAAATAGCTAACCTCCGCTGTTTTGAACAGCTATGCGTATCCCAACCGGGTCTGCCAACAGCGTAACTCCGCTGTTCTAACAGGCTATAGGCAGACTAGCAGGGGCAAAAATGGTAAAAAAACATCACGGGCTGCTGGGCGAGTGCCCTCCTAAAGCCTCTGGTCGCCTGGGGCGGCGAATACGGGTTCAGCTGGTCCTGCCGGGCCTCGACGAGTATGGGCCCGGCTGGCCCTACTCGCCGGCTCCACCTGGCGAGCGCGAGCCTTTTGGCTCTGTTATCCCCTGATGATTCCACCTCACCTGGGCGAGCTGGGGTCCCTCGAGCTCTGGCCCCTTAAGTGCTCGATTTGGACTAGGACTGCATGATCCCGCAGGTTGGTCCTTGAGAAATTGAGCCCGACGAATGCTGAGTTCCATTCGACGAAAGCCGAGCTCCGTTTGACGAACGCCGAGCTCCGTTCGACGAACGCCGAGCTCCATTCGACGAATTGAGTGGACTGGGTGGGCTTCTCTCAACTCCAAGGTAGAATGACGTTGAGTGTCTGGACTTCACTCAGCGCTGAGGCAGAACGACGCCGAGTGTCTAGACTTCACTCGACGCTAAGGCAGAACGGCGTTGAGTGTCTGTACTTCACTCAACGTTAAGGCAGAATGACATCAAGTGTCTGGACTTCACTCAACGTTAAGGTAGAATGACGTTGAGTGTCTGGACTTCACTCAACGTTAAGGCAGAACAGCGTTGAGTGTCTGGACTTCACTCAACGCTAAGGCAGAACGACATTGAGTGTCTGGACTTCACCCAACGCTAAGGCAGAACGGCGTTGAGTGCCTGGACTTCACTCAATGCTAGGGCAGAACGACGTCAAATGTCTGGACTGGCTGGTACTCGTCGCTTCTACCTATCTCCTGGCGAGTGCGGGCCCGACTGACCATACTCGCCTGCCACTAGCCGGGCTCGCCTGGGAGAGCTGGGGGTTGCCGAGCTCTGGCCCCCCTTGGTGCTCGCCCGAGACTTGAGAGAAGAGAGTCGGCTGATCTGGTTCCTGTCGACCCCACTCACCGGATATAGGGTTTTACACAATCCTCGCTCTTTTTGAGCTTGGTAAAGCTCAAAAAGAATCATCCAACCTCAAGTGTTCGGCGAGTGCGGCAGGAGCCCGAGAGAATCTTCGGATGGGGTCCACCTGCTGCTATATATATGTGCATGCGTACCTGGGTGACTTTTGTCATTCCCTTCGCTCTAATCTTGTCGAGATGTCAATCCCTAAGGAGATCCAAGAGAGGCTCGCCCGAGTTTGCGAGGCTTCCTCTATTCGCATTGCCAGCCTGACCGCGGTTCCCCTTGGCGTCCCGTAGAGCGACTAGGCCGAGCCCAATCCCGCTAAGAGGGCGAAACCATTTCCCCAGGCGGTCGAGCCCATATTCGATGACCTAAAAACGACCTTGGAGCACGGGACAGGCTCCACCAATCTGCCTGCCCTTGAGAAGGGGATAAATATCGTTGACCTGTGCACCGACCCGGACAGCCAACGGGATGGCGTCAAAGATTTTGCGCCGCGAGTCAAGAACACCCTTGGCGACTCGCGGCTTAGAACTCCAGAGAATTGCCCTCGGGACCCGTCACCCCCCTTCTGGACCTGGGGCTGGACTCGCAGAGGCCGAACTCACCGGTTCGCGCCCCTTCCCCTCAGTGACCTGTCGGGACCGCGGGGCGAGGTGCTGGAGCAATCACCGTTCCGGGCTTCAACCTCCTTTCGCAAGAACACGCTGCCCAGGCCGCCAGTAAGAATCTGAGATTGGTCCCTCCCCGCACTTTCTTGGGGTGCTGAGCACGTCAGGTAAGTCGGCCTCCGGTTTTTGTCTTGTAATTTTCTAGGATACTAGCCTTCCATATTGATGCTTAACTGTCTTCACAGCTCTTCCAACAAGTCTGAGGCTAAAGAGTCTTTGCGACCAACCCGTTATTCCCCCTCCCCTCTCGAGCTCGCTAGACTCCTATATGGGCTCTGAAGTGGAGAACGACGAGCCGACGAGGAGGGGGATAAGACTCTTCAAGAAGCTGGTGTGCGGCCTGCGCCAGGTGCAGGAGGACAATGAGGCGCTGCAGCGCTACTACGTGCGGCTCGCAGACGAGGTGAGGGGCAACGCGACGGGCGAGGCGATGTCCCCTTCCAAACTTTTGGATGAGATCGATGAGGGCCTCCTGGTCCACCAGAGAAACTCAAGGCGGATTTGCGAGCCCCTCAGCTCGCGACAATCTGGGGGGCGGGGGATGCGAGGCCGGGGTAGATAAAAACGGCTCCGTTGTTGAGCCTACTGGCACTCGCCCCAGATCACCTTTAGCTCGCGCATCTTCTTCTTCTGTATTTGATTTATTTAAACTGCATTCTCCCCCTTTTTTGTAATAACTTGGGACATTGTTAGATTTTAAATGTCTGTCATTTGAATAACTGAAAGTCCACCTAGTGTCGGCTATGTGCACCTATGGGGGGGGGGGGAATAGGTGACGTGTGGTTCTTTTGCGGAATTCACAGATGTACCTGCACAATAAAAGCCACAAACACAGAACACAGAATACACAGCAAATTTATAGTGGTTCCCCGACTTGGGTACATCCACTTTCCCCCTTCGACCTATCTCCCCAACAAGGGACGACTCGGTCACTTCTCCAACGGGATTGAAATCCAATCCCCTCACTAACGGAAGGAGCCCTTCCACACGTGAGAGTCAACACTCCCACAACTCGGGTTGCATCCAACCCTTACACCACGGAACAAAAGTTCCTTTACAACACAAGTAAATATGGAATGTATATGAAATACAAACTTCTTTTGGAGACTTCGGTGTTCCTCTTTGTTCGACGACGTGTTCTTGAAGTCGATGAAGAGTCTACGACCTTGGCCTCTCTTGGAGAAGATCTCCCCGGAACCAGCGGCGGCACACGAGCGGCGGCTAGCTTCGGGATCAGCGGCTACGATGAAGAGTGGCTGCAGAACTTGGAGATCTAAACTTCGTAGCGAAGCAAGCTAGGTCTACCAACGGTCACTCTAGGATCAGTCGTCTCGATCGATTCGGACGGGGGAATTTTTCCCGGTCAACGAATCGAGAGACAAGAGATCTCCGGATAGACGCGTGAGACACAAGCCTTGCTAAGCTTCTGTCACCGGAGATCGGGAAGAGGAACGATCAGCAGCGGCGACCACTTGACGCGAGCGGCGGCGGCGGAGCGGAGCGAGTTCGCGGATTTAGGGTTACGTAGCCGCTCGTTTTTCTTTTTCTCTTATCTGTCGTTTACTGTTCAAAAATACTCATGTATTTATACTGTAGTATTCTCAAATATGACCGTTTGTGGGACCCACAAAAGAAATCCCCAAAATCCGGTTCAAATAAGTCCAGAAGCAGAATCCGGTCCAGCAGCAATCTGAGAAAACGTCAAGTAAAAATCGGCGAGAATCGCAGACGATTCTCGACGAATCGGCGAGAATCACCAAATGATTCTCGACGATTCGTCGAGAATCGTTTGTGATTCTCGTCGAATCACTTTTCGATTCTCAACGAAATGGACTTGGTATTCATGGGCTGCATGACCACAGGTTCGGCGGGAATTACACGTGATTCTCGCCGAATCTTGCTTGGCACCATATTGAGATGGCCAGAAGGAGTCGGCGAGAATCACTGATGATTCTCGTCGATTCGGCGAGAATCACCAAGTGATTCTCGCCGATTCGGCGAGAATCACTTGGTGATTCTCGTCGAATTTGCCTTGGACGATTTTTCGTCTTCCACTTAGGAGCTGCTCCTTGATCCTCCATGCTCCTTGTCTTCTCTTGCATATGAGCGGTCCTGTACTTGAAAGTAAGTGCACTCCAATAGAGAGAGTACACATAGGCCAACACACTGATCTGCTCAACGAGGGATTACGTCGTGCAGACCCGTGTATATTGACCTACTGCACCCTGACATTGGTGTGCACTTAGCGTGGAGAAACTGCAAGTACAACTTGAAATGTTTCATCAAATACATTGTGAATTCATCTTAGCTTGACAGGGGGCTTCCTCAAATCTAGGTAATCGTGGATACAATACCCAACAATCTCCCCCTATTTGACGAAGCCAAAACCCTACTAGCTAAGATGAATAACACCTATCAAATAATAATTATTGCATTTACAAATTAATTATGCCACACAAGGTAATAAATGCAATTAGAGCAGGACTTGAGTCATTCACACATTCAAGAATATATATATATATATATCAAGAGAAATATATTCACATATAAGTCAGAATTGTTCACACGACAGTAATAATGGTTAAATGTTCTTAATACACCGTGACCAGCTATAATATAATGACTATTTGTCCTTAGCTCCGTCACCCTTAAGAGTTTGCGCCAAGTACTTTTTGCTCTGCCTTTCCATGTATTCCTTGGGCTTTGGGTAGTATCTAGGAGGAGCAACTTTGTCAGGATCCTTGTTGTTTCTGAAGAAAATGTTGCGTTTCGCCTCGAATGCTTTGTGCGTCTCCCATTCATATTGGCTATAAACTTCATTTCGATTTATCTCTCCTCTTTCTTGCAGCAGGAATGTGTCTAGGATGATGCTTCTTGAGACTGGGCTCCACCTTTCGTTTCTTACCTCCTCCTCACTTAGTCTGATCCTCTTTTGAGTTGGTGTCTCCTTTGATGTCCCTTCCTGAATTTTCCTCTTTCCCCTTGCTTTAGCTAAGGCCTCCTGGTCAAACATGCTTCTCAGCTTAGATTTGGAGATGGCCCTAGCGTCAGCTTCATCAGTGAAAATATCAGCAGCACTTGTACTTACATTCTCAGCAATATGTACTTCCTCTGCAGCCGTAGAAGTCTCAGGAGCCTGAGCACCGGCAGGTTGGTCAGGTAGGACGACTCCTAACGTGCCCAGTGCCTGTTGTAGCATCCACCAGCAACTCTCATAGACGTAGTTGCTTGATTTCACAAAGTTTGCATCCATGCTTTTCTGGAGCTCAGCCATCTTAGCGATATACTCCTTCTCCCCCTTTTTGGCTTCTTCAGCTATGCAATTGGCATATGAGTGCAAGGAGTCATCAATATGCTTCGTTGTCTTGGTGAATTCATTGACCAGGGTCTGCTGATTTGCATTTAAAGTGACCATATTTCCATCAAATTTCTGAATATTGTTGGCCACAACGTGTGCGTTCTGATCGACAACAGCCAGAGTATCTGTATTCTTTTTCAGACCGGCCATTAGGAGTGTGACAGCTGTGCCGGCCGCAGTATACTTTTCTTCGAATTTCTTTTCCATCACATCCAGCTTATGGTTGATTTCCACCATATTCTTCAGCATGAGATCTTCAGAAGTCTTAATCTCTTGCAGCATTGTCTTCTGAGATTTATCAAAATAGGTTTTAAGCTCATTCACGATTCCCTGAATTATGTGTACGGTGTGAATGGCTAGGTCATCGCGTAATGGGATAGCCGGAGGCACTTCTTGGCCTTGCTCTGGCTCGGCAGTAGATGCATCAGTAGAGCTGGATACCATCACAGTCTCTATGGGAGGAATGTTGGTGGTCTCATTTACCTCCCCCTCCACTGGTGCAGACTTATCAGTAGGAGGTTCATTAGTATCGGAGACTCAAACACTTCATGGCCCTCATTCACAGCGTCCTCTCCGTCTGCATCCAAAAATTCATCCACATCAGCAGCTTCTTCCTCTTCTTGATCAGCAGAGTCCAGTGTCTCAGCTGCAGTTCCTTGAGTGTGTCTGTTCAGGACCTCCTCATCCTCCATCCCAGGTTCACTTTCTGCATGGACTTCGGCCACCGTATCCCTGGCCACCTGGGCGATGTCAGATATTATATCCATCTGAGAGGGTAGAGTCTCCCCCTCGATTCCTGCAGTCACAGTATCAGGAATTTCACGGGGGGAGGATGCTGGAGAAACTTCCTCTTGCTCTTCTACAGCCGGCTGCCCGATGCGCCGCTCCCATCGGTCAAACACAGTCGCATCCATTTTTTTTCAAGTAATGTAGAGGAACTCCTTTGCTCATGTCGAATCTGTCTCCGTTGATCTGGTTAAGATAAAGACTGATAATGCGGCCGAAGCTTGGAGTGCCCAGAGTATCCTTGATCTTTTGAAACATCAACTCTCCCCAGTTGAACCGCTTTCTGTAGACCACGGCTATGAGAATTTTGAACATATCTCCGGAGATATGATCATGGGAACCTGGCTTACAGATGAGTACTTTTCCTATGATGTCGGATAGGAGCTTCCCTTCTTCATTCATCTCTTTTCGTTTGACGGACCGAGTGCCTCTGGGTAGACCGCAGAACAGGAGGGTTCTGGCTTTGTCCTCGTCCTTCAAATAGTCTTCCTGCTCCGCACTTGAGAGCTGCAGGTAGCGTGTTAGCTTACTGGCAGACATCTTTACTTTAGTCCCCGCCACCTTACTCTTGATGATGGAGTCTCTGTTTCGAAGCCTTGCTGTAGAAAAGAACTCCAGCACTTCTTTATCTAAGACTTTGCAAGGATGCTCCAATACGAAGGTTAGTCCGGCTTCTTCCAGCATGAGAACGATGTTCCGGAACTCGTCCGAGGCATGAGAGAAACCAGTGCGAACCAGTTCGCAACCAGAAGTCAAGCCTGCAGTCGTCCTTGGGGCCATTGAGGATCTAAACGGAAGCCCGACGCCAAGCATTAGTGTATATTCAAAAAGAAGGCATCACATGGGTTCGGCCTTGGAGCCAGTGAGGAGGAGGTTACCTAAGGGCTTCGGTGGAAGAGAGTTGGTGAGCTTCGGGAAGAGCTTCGGCGGAGGGATGAGTATCCCGTGGGGTACGACCTAGTTAGAATCTCACGGGAGCTTCGGGAGTTGGTGAGCTTCGGGAGAAGAAGATCACGCACAGAAGCGATTCGACTGGGTCGACGAGAACTTCGGAGGGCTGCGGGAGTCGGCGAGTTCACGGAAGAGCACTTGCGCGAGGAAGGCGGGGGCGTCCAGAGGTCTCCTGCGCGAGTCGAGAGGAAGGTGAACAGGCGGAGTTCTTTCGGCGGGATTTATAGGAATCGTCGGGATTCGGGGGAAGCCGAGCGGTCGCGAGTTCCTTCGACGGGATTCAGCGAGATTCGTCTAATTGGGGTTCTAATACCGTTTGTCTAATTCGGCGAGATATAAAATGATTCGGCGAGATTCGGAGTATATATTGATGTTTTACTTGACTACTTTGGGAAGCATTGCACCATTTTAGATTTTCCGATGTCAAGTCACTAAAAAGGAATGATAAATGCAAGTATATTCTAAAGTCAATCTAGTTGAATTTTACTGAGGTTTTTGCAAAGTCTTCTAAATGTCAATTGTATGTTGTCGAAATTTACAACGACATGTCCTCGAATGTCATGTTGATACAGGATTAATACATATATGTTTGTTATAACGACACTTTATTAGGATTAGAATGAGACCTCGTCAGACCCTTCTTGGTGTCAACTGTGATGTGTCAAAATTCGCAATGACATATCTTTGTTATCCTTTTATCGATGTGTAATGGTTTGCATGTCGCGTGATAATTTCTCCTTAAAGGTGCACACATATATGAGAAGCATGAGTATACTTATACACAAGGATAAAAATATATATATATATATATTTAATTTGAATGAGGATGCATCAAGACACAAGTCCTTGAACTGAACAAAGTTACCTGGGATAAGGAGAGTCATCGTCTTAGTCCCACAGGTAGAACATATCAGTAGCTTACAGTGATTATGCTCAGCAGGTAGCGCGTCTGTTATTGTAGACGCTTGTTCCAAGTTAGCCTTGAGCCACGTACTGTCTAGTTCCCAAGTATTCATGGGGATCTAGACTACCCTACAAAACAGAATTACTTTACCTTAGGAACCCAAATCATATTGGGCCCTAGGTTTCTATTAGCATGAACACGCAACTGCCTTCCTTGAGAAAACCTGTTTGGAAGACTGTCTCTGTCCCTATAATGTGGAGAAGCCCTTGCTGTGGGCATAGAGAGGTTGTGCCAACAGTCGATGGCAAAGTGTCCCACTTTGCCGCAGCACCAACAAGAGTGAATGTTATATCGCCGTTTTTGACCTGATCTAGTGACTGATGTAGTCACGGTCCTAGGTCTCAAGGGGATAGGGCATGTTCTTGTTGCACAGATTCCTCTTCCATCGAGGCATGATGAGGGGTGGAATGAATGCATGATGTGAGCGTTATGAGGCCGAGAAGGTGGTGCCATTCTTTCAGGCATCTTCCTTGCTGAGGCTCCATGACGCCTGACATCATGACTTCTATTCTCCCTATCCCGTGTCCTTGAATGGAGAGAATTCTTCTGTGAACCAGGACCTGCAGATCCACACTTTGTTGTGGCAGTGGCCGTGAATACAAATGGCTCAGACTGAGCCTTAGGTATTTCTTTAAGGGTGGCCATGATGCCTCTTGCACTGTGGACATTTCCACATGGGGACAACTCACCCTTACAGTGACCACGATTATTCCTGTGGTCATACCTGAAGGCATGATGAGTTGTCTTCCCGCTTGGAGTGGGAGGTCGGAACACCGTTTCCCCATTTCTCCATCCCTGGATAATCCGGGAGATCCACCGGTTTCTTGTTTTCTCTTTATAGCATCAACTTTGGAGAAGTTGGATACTATACGTTTCTCATTTTCTAGACTATTCTCTAGAGCTGAGATCTTAGAGTCCTTAACCTTGTTGGACGCCAATTGGAGAATCAACAAGATCTTCAGTTGAGCAATCTCTCGAGCTTGCTCCTCAGCAAGTAGATTGCTTTCCGGAAGGGCTCTCTTCAGGGAATCAGTATTTTCTGGAGGAGAGCAGTTTCTGTCTTCAGAGAAGTCAAAAGATGAGGGACATGATGAAGTGATACCTGCTCATCTGGGTTATTGTCATTAGAATCAGTGATCAATGGTTCTTCCTCGTCGGAGCTGCTTTTCTCACTATCTTCTTCAGTCTCTGACAAGGATACTGGAGCTCTGATGCAATCCGAAGGATCCTTGCAATCATCTTCAGAAGTGATTACCCTCACATATGCTTCATCCTCAGATTGGCAGCAAATTTCAGCTTCCTCTGACCCCCCCATCAGCTCTGAGATCATCATCCATAGAGATTTAGCCGTTTTACATTTTTCCAACCTGGAGCGAGAGGCTCCAGACCATACATCCAT
Source organism: Platanthera guangdongensis (assembly GCA_039583875.1). Taxonomy (NCBI): domain Eukaryota; kingdom Viridiplantae; phylum Streptophyta; class Magnoliopsida; order Asparagales; family Orchidaceae; genus Platanthera; species Platanthera guangdongensis. Next base: position 174,455,585 of record CM077159.1, on the reverse strand, counting down.
AATAATTTGTCGAATCCTCTGGTCCAGTTGGAAAAACGAGAGTTCCATCTCTGTCATCTCAGGAATACACATGGGCACTTGGGTCCCCGAGTCGGTGGTCTTCATAGGGATAAATGGACCCTCTTCCAGGATGAGGGATGCTCGAGGATCAATGGCATCCAGGTGAAATAACACTCTCATCCTCCAGATAGGATAATAATCCTTTGTGCATGCAGGGAGTTTGAGTGGCAATACGTCATAATCCAGATCCATGCTTCTGACACTGGTGGCAGGATTCACCTCAAGGTGTTAGCCTTTTTGTTGAGGAACCTCCCTCTGATACCACTTGAAAGTCCACCTAGTGTCGGCTATGTGCACCTATGGGGGGGGGGGGGGAATAGGTGACGTGTGGTTCTTTTGCGGAATTCACAGATGTACCTGCACAATAAAAGCCACAAACACAGAACACAGAATACACAGCAAATTTATAGTGGTTCCCCGACTTGGGTACATCCACTTTCCCCCTTCGACCTATCTCCCCAACAAGGGACGACTCGGTCACTTCTCCAACGGGATTGAAATCCAATCCCCTCACTAACGGAAGGAGCCCTTCCACACGTGAGAGTCAACACTCCCACAACTCGGGTTGCATCCAACCCTTACACCACGGAACAAAAGTTCCTTTACAACACAAGTAAATATGGAATGTATATGAAATACAAACTTCTTTTGGAGACTTCGGTGTTCCTCTTTGTTCGACGACGTGTTCTTGAAGTCGATGAAGAGTCTACGACCTTGGCCTCTCTTGGAGAAGATCTCCCCGGAACCAGCGGCGGCACACGAGCGGCGGCTAGCTTCGGGATCAGCGGCTACGATGAAGAGTGGCTGCAGAACTTGGAGATCTAAACTTCGTAGCGAAGCAAGCTAGGTCTACCAACGGTCACTCTAGGATCAGTCGTCTCGATCGATTCGGACGGGGGAATTTTTCCCGGTCAACGAATCGAGAGACAAGAGATCTCCGGATAGACGCGTGAGACACAAGCCTTGCTAAGCTTCTGTCACCGGAGATCGGGAAGAGGAACGATCAGCAGCGGCGACCACTTGACGCGAGCGGCGGCGGCGGAGCGGAGCGAGTTCGCGGATTTAGGGTTACGTAGCCGCTCGTTTTTCTTTTTCTCTTATCTGTCGTTTACTGTTCAAAAATACTCATGTATTTATACTGTAGTATTCTCAAATATGACCGTTTGTGGGACCCACAAAAGAAATCCCCAAAATCCGGTTCAAATAAGTCCAGAAGCAGAATCCGGTCCAGCAGCAATCTGAGAAAACGTCAAGTAAAAATCGGCGAGAATCGCAGACGATTCTCGACGAATCGGCGAGAATCACCAAATGATTCTCGACGATTCGTCGAGAATCGTTTGTGATTCTCGTCGAATCACTTTTCGATTCTCAACGAAATGGACTTGGTATTCATGGGCTGCATGACCACAGGTTCGGCGGGAATTACACGTGATTCTCGCCGAATCTTGCTTGGCACCATATTGAGATGGCCAGAAGGAGTCGGCGAGAATCACTGATGATTCTCGTCGATTCGGCGAGAATCACCAAGTGATTCTCGCCGATTCGGCGAGAATCACTTGGTGATTCTCGTCGAATTTGCCTTGGACGATTTTTCGTCTTCCACTTAGGAGCTGCTCCTTGATCCTCCATGCTCCTTGTCTTCTCTTGCATATGAGCGGTCCTGTACTTGAAAGTAAGTGCACTCCAATAGAGAGAGTACACATAGGCCAACACACTGATCTGCTCAACGAGGGATTACGTCGTGCAGACCCGTGTATATTGACCTACTGCACCCTGACATTGGTGTGCACTTAGCGTGGAGAAACTGCAAGTACAACTTGAAATGTTTCATCAAATACATTGTGAATTCATCTTAGCTTGACAGGGGGCTTCCTCAAATCTAGGTAATCGTGGATACAATACCCAACAATAACATATCGCGCCTTATATTTAGCTCGATGTGTGACGAGACAAGTTTTAGGAGTCGACGAGCTGGGGTTGGCGAGCTGGGACAGGCGAGTTAGACTGATCAGCCAGCTCGGCGTCAGATTTCTTTTTCTATAAATAGGCCTCTTCACCAACCTCGTACTATCACCTTTACTGCTTAACCCGCTTTCTCGCTTCTCCTCTCCTCCCGCAGTCGTGCTTCTAGCCTTCACGCGAGCATGGGCAAGAAGAATCCGGACGCCGACGACCACTCCAAGTGTGCTCAGCACTTCACCGACTATTGCTTCTTCGCGGGGAATATGGGCGAAGCGGAGTTCGCGGAGTTCGTCACCGACTACGGGCCCCCGGGCTTCGAGGCGCGCCGGCCCAGGGAGCAGGAGGCCATCAACAACTTTTTTTTTGACGAGCTCGCCTTCCCCATCTCACATTTTGAGGTGGGGTTGCGCCTACCACTCTGGCCGGAAATCCGCCAGATACTGAATACTACGGCGCGGTGCCCGCACAACTTAAATCGAACGCCCTCGCCATGATGGTGGCGTTCGCGTGCTTCCTTCGCCGGGAGCGAATAAAGTTCAACCTGAACGTTTTCAGGAAGCTCTTCTCCTACAAGGCGACCCCGGATGGTGTCGCCTACTTCGGGGGCTCCCTCATAAAAGTTCGCGAGATCGTGAACAAACACCACAACTGGATAACCAAGATCGCCTTCATCAAGAGCGATCTCGACAACATCCCCTACTTCCCCCAGCAAAATGGCGAGGACGTGTACCGCCCTCCCGCCGTGTCCGGCAACGATGTCGAGCTCCATAAGGTCTTTCTCCACAAGGGTTTCGAGGTCGCCTTTCTGCGAAGGGGCCTCGACTCGCTCCGCCCCATTCTTCCCGGCGAAGGTATTCTTCTCTTCCTTTTTGCTCAGCTCGCCGAATCATCATAGAATTTTTCTAAATTTTTTCATACAGGGGAACAGCTGATTCCCGCGAACCCGCCATTTGCGAACTCGGGATTACTCTCTGCCCCCTTGCTCGGGAGAGGGTGGCGGCGGCGGCCTGCCGAGACGAGCTGGCCTCCTCCAAGCCCTCATCCAGCAGGAAGCGACCTGAGCCTGCGGGAGCAAGCCCGCCCCGTCACCAACAGCCGCCAAAGAAGAAGAAAGTCGTGATGGTCCCTCGGGCGAGACAACAACAACTAAAACAAAAACCTAAATATATGAGCTCTCCCAAGACCATCCCGGATGGGTTGCCAGAGAGCTCACTGAAGGAGATTACGAGCAAAAGGCAGGGGGTGGCGAGTCCTCTGCTCCCCTTGCTGTGAAGAAGACGGCCAGCGAGCCAGACGCGCCGAAGAGCCATCCCCTCTTTGGCTTCGGGGGAAGGTGGAAAGACTCGGCCGACGAACCCATGGTCCAGTGGGACAAGCTAGCCCACCGAGTCTCCATCTCCACCCTTCACCCTTCCTAGGCCGACTGTAAGCTCTCTAACGGCCATGCCTACGCGCTCGTCTTCGTCCTTTATGGCCGCGAGGACGCCGAGGCCTATAAGGGTATGGCCCTACAACAGCTCGACCACGAAGGCATGCAAGACCATATGCGGGCCATGAAGCTACATCATATGATAATCCGCCGCAGCTTCAACCTCAGCAACCACCTCCAGAAAGCCGAGCAGACACGCGACGTCGCCAATGACAAGGCCGTCAACCTGGCGAGGTAACTCGGCATCGCCGAGAACTTACTCGCTCAAGCCGCCAGCGGGCTGGTAAGCATCGGGCTGCTTCCTCCCCTTTTTACTTTAGAATTTTTTGTCCTATGTTATAAACGTGCTTCCTTTTTCTTCATCGGGATGCCAAGGCCGCTGAGGAGTTGCGGGTTCGCGCTGCAGGGCTGAAAGAGGAGAACAACCAGCTGCGCGCCCGCCTTGTCGGGTTGGAGGGGGAGAACGAGGTGTTGAAGGAGGAGAACAAGGGCCTCCATCGCGAGGTTCGCCGCCAAGCACAAATCTTCTTCTCTCCGAGCAACAACGAGCCCACCTTCCCGTATAAGAGCCCAAGGATCTTTGGCGAGGCCGATGTCGCTGAAAGGCTACGGGTCAACTCGATCGCTTCTACCGAGTGTACCCTTCAGATGATGAAAGACACGGGGGTGCTGGTGGAGGGTTGCGAGGGGATCACGGCTCGGGATCTTATGCCGAGTCTGTTCCCAGCGACGTCGTCTAGCGAGAAGGAGGACATGCTCGACCTGCTCTTCGGGAAGGGCTTCCAAGATGACTTGTCCGCTGGAGGGGGCGAAGATCGCCAGTCCGGCGAGGGAGGCGAAAGCTGATTCTTTCCCCCCTCTTTTTGTAACCTCGCCTAGGCGAGCTCCCTTTTTGTAATCAACATATAATTGGAAATAGTTTTGATATGGATTTTGTCTTTACTTTTTCTATCTTTTTTCTGGGTTTCCTTGTTGTGACGTACTTGCTTGCAAGCTCTCCTCCTCGGGCGACCTCGCGAGGATAGATCTTACCAATTACCATTAGAATGGATGTTAGGACTTGTACCCGTGAGTAGACCTTGAGAGCTCGCCAGTCCTAGACAATCCGGGGGTGGACCACTCGCCGCACTGGGCTCAACACCCCCCAGCTCGCTCGCGAGCTGCCTCCTTTCTCACCAATATGAAGCAAAAATTACCAAAAGTTTCACAAGTAAAACTGAAGGGAGGTGAAGTGCCCTGATGGAGCTCGCCTTCTTCAGCGGGTGCCAAGGACTCGACTCGTCATCCCTTGCCGAGATGGACCCGCGAGTCCCGACTTACCTGTGAAGGTTCTTCTCTTCCTATTTTTAGGAAAAAGGCCAAACTTCTCAAGTAATATCTGGAGAGTATAAGACTTCCCCGAGTGACATCCAACCTTGCCAGCTAGGTGAGAGTCTGACAGCGAGATCTGCTCGGGGTCCGGGTAGACTCTCTCGAGTGACATCCAGCCCTACCAGCTAGGTGAGATCCTGACAACGGGATCTACTCGGGGTATGGGTAGTCTATCTCGAGTGACATCCAGCCCTGTCAGCTAGGTGAGAGCCTGACAGCGGGATCTGCTCCGGGTCTGGGTAGACTCTCTCGAGTGACATCCAGCCCTGCCAGCTAGGTGGGAGCCTGGCAGCGAGATCTGCTCGGGGCCTGGGTAGAAGCCATCGAGTGACATCCAGCCCTGCTAGTTAGGTGATAGCCTGACAATGGGATCTCCTCGAGATACGGGTAGACACCATCGAGTGACATCCAACCCTGCCAGTTAGATGAGAGTCTGACAACAGGATCTGCTCGGGTTCCGGTTAGACGCCATCGAGTGACATCCAGCCCTGCCAGCTAGGTGAGAGCCTGTCAGCGAGATCTGCTCGGGGTTTGGGTAGATGTCATCGAGTGACATCCAGCCCTGCCAGCTAGGTAAAAGTCTGGCAGCGGGATCTGCTCGGGGTCTGGGTAGACGCCATTGAGTGACATCCAGCCCTGCCAGTTAGGTGAGAGCCTGACAGCGGGATCTGCTCGGGGTCTGGGTAGACACCATTGAGTGACATCCAGCTCTGCCAGCTAGGTGAGAGCCTGACAGCGGGATATGCTCTGGGTCTGGGTAGACGCCATTGAGTGACATCCAGCCCTGCCACCTAGGTGAGAGCCTGGTAGCGCGATATGCTCTGGGTTTGGGTAGACGCCGTCGAGTGACATCCAACCCTGCCAGCTAGGTGAGAGCCTATTAGAGGGATCTGCTCGGGGTCTGGGTAGACGCTATCGAGTGACATCCAGCCCTGTCAGCTAGGTGAGAGCCTGGTAACAGGATCTGCTCGGAGTCCGGGTGGACGCCATCGAGTGACATCCAGCCCTGCCAGCTAGGTGAGAGCCTGACAACGGGATCTGCTCGGGTTCCAGGTAGACGCCATCGAGTGACATCCAGCCCTGCCAGATAGGTGAGAGCCTGACAACAGGATCTGCTCGGGGTCCGGGTAGACGCCATCGAGTGATATCCAGCCTGCCAGATAGGTGAGAGCCTGGCAGCGGGATCTGCTCAGGGTCTGGGTAGACGTCATCAAGTGACATCCAGCACTACCAGCTAGGTGAGAGTCTGGCAGCGAGATCTGTTTGGGGTCTACCAAATGAACACCTCACCCTCTCACGCGAATTACTGCAGGAGGATTAGCACATCAAAAAGCTTTATTAAAAATAACACATCACTTACATATCTCAAGGATATAAACGTTTCAAGTCATCACCGCTCCAGGTGAGACTTAGGGTCTCGCCCTCCACATTTTGGAGACGATACCTTCCTGATTTTAATGTTTCTTTTACAATGTATGGACCCTCCCAGTTAGAGTTGAGCTTCCACACGACTGCCGATCTTCCCGCTGCATCTACCTTTTTCAAGACCAAGTCCCCCTCCGCAAATTGTTTGACTCTGACGTGCTTGTCAAAGTACTTATCCATTCTCCTCTTCACATCTTCCTGTCGGATGGCGGAGAGATCGCGCAGCTCCTCTACCATGCCAAGGGAGAGTCGCAGCTCCTCCTCGTTTTCGGCCCGTCATTCTTCTCTGCCTTCTTCTGATGTGACCACATGAGGCGTTTGGACCTCAAATTCTATGGGGAGTACTGCCTCACATCTATGAGAGAGCTTGAAAGGGGTCTCCCCTGTGGCTATGTTGGGGGTGGTCCTCGGGACCTAGAGAACCGAGGGAAGCTGCTCCACCCAGCTCCCTTTCAGGTTTTCTACCTTCTTCTTCAGGAGGTTCACAAAAATTTTGTTCACTATCTCCACCTGCCTATTGCTCCTGAGGTGCTGGGCCGAGGCAAATCTGAGGTTAATTCCGAGCTGCTCGCAGAAGCTAGTGAATTCCGCACTGGCGATGGCCTGTGGCAACCCATGGTGGCAGATGATCTTCCCCAAACAAAATTTCTGATGACCTGAGAAGTCACTTTGGCCATCTCCCTCACTTCCAACCACTTAGAAAAATAGTCAATCATTACTAGCAGGAATCTCCTCTACCCGCTGACCTGGGGGAATGGTCCAACGAAGTCCATTCCCCAAATTGCAAAGGGCCAGGGGGCCGTGATACTCTTGAGGCGTTGAGTAGGTTGTAGTTGGAGGGGGCAAACAACTGGCATTTATGGCACCTTTTTGTGAATTCTGCAGCGTCGTGGCCCAAGGTTGGCCAAAAGTACCCTTGTTTGAGAATCCTCCCTTCCAAGGTCCGCCTCCCTGAGTGACTCCCACACTCCCCGGAGTGAACTTATTCCAAGATTCTCTGTACCTCCCTCTCGGACATGCAATGGGCCAACATCCCCGAGAGAGTCTTCCGGTACAATTGCCCATCCCGGAGGAGATAGTATGCAGACTTGTACCTGAACTTCTTCTTGTCCATCCCCTCCGGATACTCCCCTATGAAAAGAAAGGTCGTGAACGGGTCCGTCCACGAGGGGTGTTGATCCACTTCCATCAGCTCTCCCTCTTCAATGGAAGGGCGAAATAGATCAGTGATGGTACCCCCCCATCCGGGGCCATGCTTCGTCAGCTGATCTACCTACTCGTTCTCCTCCTTGGGCACGTGTCAGATGGAGAAGGTCTGAAACGTGTCGATGACCCTCTTCGCTTTTGCCAGTGAATATCATATCGTTCTCTTGAAGTCTTCAAACATAATAGGGTTGTTGCCAGTGAATATCATATCGTCTACGTATAGACATATGATCATCATGTCACCGTTCTTCTCAACCTTCATGTAGAGGGCATATTCATGAGGACACTTCTTGTAGCCATGCTTTTGGAGGTATGCATCTATCCTCCCATTCCAAGCACGAGCACCTTGCTTCAACTCATACAGTGCTTTGTCCAGTTTGCACACCTTCCTCCCTAGACCTTCACAACATATCTGGGAGACTGCTCGATGTACACATCTTCCTCCAAGTAACCATTTAGATAGGCGGACACAACATCCATCTGCAAGATCTTCCACCCATAGTGAGCTGCTAGTGCGATGATCAACCAGATGGTGTCAATCCGCGCCACTGGAGCGAAGACTTTGTCGTAGTCCACTCCTTGGACTTGCCTGTAGCCCTTCACAACCAGCCTTGCTTTGTGCTTCTCCACACCTCCATCTGTGTTCCTCTTCACCTTGTAGACCCACTTCACCCCGAGGGTTTGTGGCCAGCTGGTGGGTCAACCCACTTCCATGTATCATTCTTTTTTATGGATGTTATCTCCATATCCATAGATTTCCTCCAGGTCTTTTCTTGGGCAGCTTCCTCGCACGAGTGCGGCTCGCAATCTGATAAGAGACAATATAAAGAAAAATTGTTAAGTGTCGGTGTCGTCTCCTCGTAGATTTCCTCCAACCTACTCATCCTAGGTTGAGGACGATCAGCTTTGCCACGGCTACTGCTAGCCTCACCAGAACTTCCTCCACTAGTACTTGCTCCGCTAGAGTAGGGAGTAAGAGCTCCCCTAACTCTCCACTAGGGGGTGATGCTGGCTCAGCTCCACCAATATCAGCTTTAGCTTCCTTTGCACCATCTTTATCACCATCAAAGAACATCCCCTTAGTTCTTCTCACCTCATCATCCTAGCTCCAGCGACTATCCTCCTCAAACACAACATCCATTGAGATTATAACATTCTCTGTGACTGAGTTGTACAACTTGTAAGCCTTGCTCATCTGAGCGTAGCCCACAAAGATGCACTTCTCACTCTTGTCGTCAAGCTTCTTCCTCCTTTGGTCCGGGACATGAGCGTAAGCTACACACCTGAAGACCCTCAAGTGCTTCACACTCGGCTTCCATCCACACCAAGCTTCAAATGGAGTCATAAACTTCACACTTTTCGTTGGGCACCGGTTTAGCAAGTACACCGCGCACTGTACCGCCTCCGCCCAGAACATCTTTGGCAACCCCTTGCCCTTCACCATGCTCCTTGCAATGTTTATAATGATCAAATTCTTCCTTTCCGCGAATCCATTCTGTTGAGGTGAGTATGTCGCTGTCAACTGATGTGAGATCCCCCATTCTCTGCAGAAATCATCAAACAGCCTAGAGGTGTACTCCCCACCTCTATCTGTCCTCAACACCTTCAGTGGTTATCCGCTTTCCTTCTCCGTCATCGCCTTGAACTCCTTGAACTTGTCAAGTGCCTCAGCCTTCTCTCTTAAGAAATATACCCAACATTTCTGACTGAAATCATCGGTGAAGGTGATATAGTACATGCTTCTGCCTACTGAGGTAGTCTCAAACGGACCAGCTATGTCCGAGTGGACCAGTTCAAGCTGTCTCCTCGCTCTTCTAGACTTGCCACCTTCAAACGTTAGCCTCTTCTGCTTTCCTTTCATACATGCTTCACAGATCTTCTGTGGGAGCGAGATCATGGGTAGGTCTTCCACCATCTTGGAATGAGATAAGAGCTTCAACCCTGTGAACCCCAGATGGCCCATCCTGTGATGCCAAAGCCACGCCTCTTCTTCTTCCTCGGTCCTCAGAAGGCACATTGTCTCCTTTGCATCCACTCTCAGTGTAAAAAGACGATTCGTCATCATCTTTACCTTTACTATCTCTCTCCCTTCATGATCCTTCATGGTCAATGTGTCATCTCTCAACTGAGCACAATAACCCTTCTCGACCAACTGCCCAAGGCTTAAGATGTTACTCTTCAACCCTGGCACATAGAACACATCATTGAGGTGCACCTCCTTGCCATTTAAGATGACCACGATCACTCATCTTCCTTCCACCGAGATCTTCGAAGCGTCACCAAAACCGACCTCACCACCATTTGGTTCGAGACTAGTGAACAAATCTTTCTCTCCACACATGTGGTTACTTGCGCCTGTGTCCAAGTACCATACTTCATTCCTTCCTCCCTCGGCTCCTCTATAGGTCAAGAACATCATCGGATCGCCACCAGTATTGCTTGCTTATGCATAGTGGTTTGTCTCCTCTTTCTTCCTCGGGGCCCAACAATCATAGCTCATATGCACAAACTTGTTACAGTTGTAACACTGTATAGGTGACATATCACCTCGGTCTCTTCATTGACCTCTTCCTTGGCCTCTTCCTCTTCCTCTCACTTCTTGCCTCCCACCTTGAGGTTGCTCCGCCTCTCTCTGGTGGTAATGGTTTCTTCCCTGATCTCTTCCTCCTCTTCTTCCTTTATCTCTTCCTTGGTAGCCTCGGCCACGCTGACCTCCCCCTCTCCCAGAGCTCTCTCCGAAGTTCAACTGAGTCTGAAGTGCTTTACCCAAGCTACTTGACTCTTCTTCATCCTCTAACATTCGATACTCATGGGCTTGTAAGGAGCCAACAAGCTCATCCACGGACATCAGGGTGAGATCTTTTGACTCTTCAATTTCCACCACCACATGACGGAACTTCTTTGACTAGACTGCAAAAGCTTCTCCATGAGACTCATGCCATCTATCGTCTCTCCATTACGCTTCATCTCATTTGTGAGCGTCCGCAGACGAGTCACATAGTCTCCAACCTTCTCAGCACTCTGCATTCTCAACACTTCATACTCAGCTTTAAGGGACTACAGCTTCACCTTCTTGGCCTTATAAACTCCTTGCATGGAGCGTTGCAACACCTCCCATGCCTCCTTCGAACTCCTCGCTTCTGAGATTTTCTCAAAGGTCGCCTCATCGACACCTTGGTATAGTAAGAACAGTGCCTTCTTATCCCTCTTCTTTGACTCTCTCAGCGTCGTTCTTTGCGCGTTAGTCAACGTCGCCTCTGCTTTTGCAATAAGCTCCACATAGCCATCCTCGACTATCTCCCATAACTCCTTTGAGGCGAGTAACACCTTCATCTAGATACTCCAGTTACCATAATTTGTCTTCGTCAACTTGGGGACTTGCCCCGACATGACACTTCCCATCTCCATATCCACTTGTCACCAACTCTTCCAAGGGAGTCCGACCTCCCTCTGATACCACTTGTTGGAAAACGTGAATGGCCCCCGGCGTACACAACACAACTCAATACCACTTCAAAACACACCACAGTGTGTATCCGGCGAGACTAACCCGGTGAGGACCGTGACGTCCTCCAAGTCGTACGCAAGCAAAACTTCCCGGGCGACAACGCTTCCCGGCCAACACCCACCGGCGAGATGCCCCCCCCCCCACCCCACTTGCGAGCTGCACCCAGGCGAACTGGCGCAGGCGAGAGCTACCCGGCGAGTAGCGGCCTGGCGAGATGCTCACTGGCGAGACCACCAACTCGCATCCTACTCACACGACGAGATCAACTCCCAACTCGGCGAGCTCTCTTGCTCGCTCGGCAACCTCACATACTGGCTCGGCAAGCACACTGCCGGGCTGCGATTACCACTCCCAGCGCTGCAGCGCTCCTCTAAAACAAATCTGAAAATGGGAAGTTGTTCACTATCTCATCAACTTGTAAATGAACTACAACATGCCTATTTATAGGTTAACAAAACCAACCGTTTTCTCCCTCCTTTAATACACACTCTTTCTCCTATTAATCACTCATACATAAAATAATATTAAAAATAAATATTGACCCGGTCAACAGAGTCAAAGCCCAACAACCGAGAGGAAGATGAAGATCCGTTGCTTGTAGAAGCACCGATCCGGGTCCAGAAACAACGCCGAGAGGCTTGCACGCCGATAGAAGCTCAGCGCCAGTGGTGGTCGGGGAAGATTTGGCGCACGGGAGGGAAGTCGTGAGTGGTTTCACGTGATCTGTTGGGAAGGAGAACAGCCTTTTCCAAAACGTGTGAAAACAGAGCGGGTTACGTTTATTTTGAGGAGGGGGGGGGGGGTGTTAATGAAGGAGTGAAAACAATTTGGTTTTGGGTCAAAACCAATATAGAACAAAACAGAGGCAAACAAACAACTACATTGGGATTGTGAAAACTCAAAACGAAAACCAATTGTGAAAGTGATGCAAACGAACAGGTCCTTACTAGAGTTGCTATGATATGAATCTACCCTATACACTTTCCGCAAATGTCTACATGAGATCTCGGAGTTTCTTGGACCATTTAAAATCTTAGGTGTTTTCAGTTCACACTAATGTCAAGTTAGAGGTCTTGAAAAGGAATTAGGATCCTCTCCATTTCAAGTGACATGGTCTAGATTTATTTTTCGCTGATTATGCTGGGTTCATTAATTTTATCTTGTTTTGTTTTTGTTTAATCAAAATATTCTATATTATTAGATCAAGTGAGAATGCTTTTTGATCATGAAATGGACCTCCATTTGAGGTCCCAAATGGAGAGGATCCCCCTTTTGCTTGAGGAGAAATTTTTGGGGATGGGTCTTTTTCCTCAAATTTGAGGATAGGGCTGTTTTTATGGCTTTGTTTAGGGTAGCTTTTTTGCACTAGTAAATTTGGATAAGAATGTCACTAACATAAAAATACATTTTTGGCAAGATAATGGTTGTGAAAGCCACGAAGAAAAGCACTTTGAACAAAATAGTGGATGAAAGATGATACATAGCTACTGTGTTCACATCCCCAGTCAAACAGAGCTTTAGGCCGTGTTTGAACCGAACCGATGAGCCTTTGGTTTCAAAAGTTCCAAACCGAACTGACACTGGACCGGGCGGCTCAGTTTCAAATCGGTGCGGTTCGGTCGGTTTAGTCGGTTTTCGGATTTTGCTCCTCACCCCTAATTTTAGCTCCATTTTGGTTTCAAACCGGAGGAAACTAGACTAGTGATGCTATTTGGGGCACCGTTTTGACTCTTAGAACTTCTCTCCCTTTTAAAAATTATGTTTGAAGGGAAGAACGGTTTAAAAAGCTTAATTTGAAAACGATGACCCAAAAAGAGCCTTAATTTTGGGGCTTGAACATCCAAAGTGTAACACTCTGCAGCTTTGCTTAACATGACGATTAAAAAAAAATGCTTGTATGAGGTAATTTTGCTCATCCGGGTAAATCTATCTCTCTCTTTTTTGAAGCAAAGCCCAAAGTTCTTCATTCATGGGAGATCAAGCATCAAAGGAGTAAACCCATTAGCACCCCGACGAATAAAAGGAAAAGAAAATGGAATCACATCATGGAGGGAGTCCGAAATATCCTTGATAATTGGGAGAAATTGTTAGGTGGTTACTCTCATCTAACGGTTAGGTGTGGGAATAGATATAATCATATGATCTGATATTCTATAGTGGAGTCATTTTTGCGGAATATTACAGTATTCTAAAACTAGTGTCAGTATTGTCAAATACGACAATATTTTGTTCAATCATGTTTTTGCAGGAACTAATGATTTGATGCGCGCGAGCACAATGATCTTGGGTGAGAGTAACACACCCAAAAATCTCCCGATAATTGGCCCGTCCATCGAAGCAGGCACCACACCTGCAATAAGATTACCAATAAGGGTGGCACAGTTGCCCGAAAAAATAAGTGCAAAATCCATCGCAAGGAGAGTCCCATGAGCCTCCTCCACAACACATCCCCTTGAGCCAAGGGCCATAACTCCATCCCAACCTAGCTCAAATTGGAGCGAATCGCTCCCCATCAAAACTAATCTTTATCTATCTTGCAACAGGAGGCAACCATTACGATTCAACATGTGGTCTCAACTCCACACTAGAGCAACATCAAAGGAGCAAGTAATAATAACTATTAACAAGGCTTACTGTGCCACCCTCCTTTTTTTACGCTGTCACCAAATCGCCCAACATAAATTGGAGAAAAACCCAAACTGCATAGAGAAAGTGTCTGAGAGGCCTCCCTCATCCATAGCTCAGGAGAACCTGCGCGCTACCATGAAGTCATACCAGGTATGACGATTATATTCCAAACATCAGCAACACTTTTTTTTGAAACTTGCATATTACATAGATTAAAAATAAAATAAGAGTACAAAGAGAATTACACAGGGAGAGGATCTCTCTCAGATCTTCCCGAACAAGCTCAAGGAATTCTGGGTGGAACCTCAAAGGATCAGTCCAAGAAAAGGTAGAAGAAACAACTAGCTTAGAGCAGAAGTCTGCGGCCCGATTGGCTGACCGCCGCACATGCTGAAAGGAGACGTGGGCGAATTCACACAAGGACTCCAGCCCCTCCACATCACGTGCCTCCCAAGTACTCACTCCATTCCACATACTGCGCCTGCATTAGGTAATCAGGTTGTGACAGTCGCATTCGATCAGGCGCCTGCAGTAGGTAACATCAGCAACACTTGGGTGTAGTGTACTTACTGTGTAGTAGAGTTGTCTTATGCTCACCATCGGTGCTGAGAACACCCTCCCATATACTTATATATACCTCCCTTGTGAATACAATTACATCCTTTTCTCCTATCATGATATCAGAGGGAGGTTCCCAACCCTAGCCGATTCCGGTTCCGATCCCGACATTGTCTACCTCCTTCTGCACCCGATCAACGTTTTATAGATCTCACCCTGGTTCTGATCGTTCCCGAAATCGTCTTCCTCCTTACCGTCTGCTGCTGCTCAACCCCGATAGATCCCGTCTGCTGCCGCTCAACCCATGCCAATTGATCCCTACTGCCACTTAATCTCGTGCTCTGCCAACATGCCACTATGCCACTGCTCCGAGCCGCTATGCTGCTGCTGCTCCGCTCCGAGCCGTCGTGCTGCTGCTGTTGCTCAACTGCCGCTCAATCCAGTGCCTTCTGTGTCGCTGTGCTGCTGCCGCTCCGCTAATTTCTGTGTCGCTATGACGCTACCTTCTGCCCTACCCTATGGCCTCCTCCGCTTTTCTTCAGAAGGTGGATGTCATCCTCGATGGACGAAACTACAAGGCATGGTCCGCTTCTATTGGTGTTATCCTCCGTGGCCTAGATTTGTGGGGCCACATTGATAGCTCTGAGCCTACTCCGCCTACATCAACACCCCTCTCTGGGGACGATTCTTCCACGATTAGCATCGCCGCTTCTGTCCAGAGTTCCGACAAGGCCAAGTGGAGCTCTGCCGACTCCCGTGCGATCACCGTCATTTGCCAGTCTTGTGCGCTCCTCATTCGCATGACCGTCTACCTGCTCCCTACGGCCAAGGCAACGTGGGAGTACCTGCGTCGTCTCTACTTGCCCTCCAGTCAGGCTCTGCGCTACTCTCTATTCCAGACCCTTGGCACTTGCTATCAGCGTCATCGTTCTGTCCAGGCATTTTTTGCCGAGCTCCTTGACCTTTGGCGTCAGTGCGATGAGATGTCTCCTTCTCCCTGCATTAGTTGCCCCAAGTGTGTTGCTACTTCTCGGGATCGTGACTTTAAATGCATGTATGAGTTCCTCATGCACTTACTCCCCACGTTCGAGCCTGTTTGTGCCCAACTTTTGCACCTGGATCCTCCTCCTTCTCTTAGAGATACGCTGGCCTTGGTAATCACTGAAGAGACCCGTCTCCACTCCTTGGACATTGTTGCCTCTTCTGGTGTGCTGACTTATACTGTCCTTGCTGCTCCGGAGTTTTCACCGCAGTCCCCCCTTGTGAGTTCTCCTTTGCTGCCTTCATCGGGTTACAGTGCATAGGTGCGGCCTGTTCCTCGTCCTTCAATACCATCAACTGCTCAGTCGGGTGCTCCTCGTCGCCAGCCTGTCTGCTGTCATTACTGTCAGTGCATAGGCCATGTCAAATCTGAGTGCTGCAAATTTCAGAGGGCTCAGCAACCTGGTCAACAACGTGCTCATGATGCTCCTCCAGCGCATTTCTCTGTTATGGCACATTCACTCTCTATTTCTGAGCTTGCCCATCAGATTGCCCAACAACTATCTTAAGGTTCATTGCATCACTCCTCTGCCACAGTGCTCTCACTGGATGATTCTCGTGTCTCTGCTTCTCAGTCGGCCGCCTCCACCCCAGTAGGTATTGTAGAAGAGAGGTTTGCTCAAGATAGTCCACATAACCCTATCAAGTTTGGAATAGGGATTATATAGTATCTCCAGCGTAGAGCCAAGCCCTAGAGTGATACGAACCTAATAACCCTTTCCGAGTCGGACCCGACACGAGCGGACATAAAACTCAATATCACTAACAATCTCCTCCTATGCCCGTTGTGAACCCGACGTCGGAAAAGGGGGTGGTTTGTGAAATGTTCAGCCAAAAATGAATCATTCACAACCGTTTCCGACACATGTTAAAAATTATTAGACTTAACACGAAAGAAGTATGCATGCATAAACAGAACAAAAGTTCAGCCACATCACATCATGTCTCAGATACAATCAGGGCACATGCCCTAAACGCCTAGCGTCCCAAATCAAATAGAGAGCAACAAAAGTCCAAACAAACAGGTGAAAGAAAATAAAGAGCTAAACAGTGCTCTGAAGCAGAGATACCAAAAAGAAGGTCTAACAATACTCTAACTGTCAATATCCAGAAGATCATCATGATCAGGATCCCAGTCTACTAGTGCTCCTCCTAGATCAGCAGCCCCTGTAATTTCCAATAGAGAATTTCATTTTAGAATGAATTCAATCATTTGAAAATGTACAAATATCTAGTTCTAGCATGAGAACGTAGTATTTAATTATTATTATTAGTGTTGGCTGGGAGGACGCTTCTACAGAGTATTATAGATTAACCTCAGAATCCGTTATCGGTTCCAAATGAAACATTTACGGACTTCTGGACACCGCAGCTATATCTGTGTTCTTATATGGAATGTCACGGTTACTGGTCTTCTAAGGTTAACTGGAATTCATCAAATTTAGAATGGAACCAATTAACAACAGAAAAGTCAAACCAAGTCAGATCGTGTTATCAAGTTTGGAATAACACTCTCCTCCAAGGCAAGATAGCTGAATCCAAGTGAAGTTGTTAGCATCAAGTTTGGAATGAAACAACTTACCAGATCCGAACTCAGCAACCAAGAGCATCAACGGAGCACAACATGCTTGCTTTGACAAAGGAAATCTGAAAATCAAAACAATTGGACTAAGGCTGAACTGAATCGCCTAACCTTGAACTAAGACGAGCTAAATCGCCTTTAATCTCATTTCCCCCACTATTTTGAATAACCGGTCTTTGGGCATTCATTTCGTCAATGGATCAGTCAGGTTATCATTCGAACGCACATCGATCAAAGTGATAATTCCTTGTTCTTTTAGATAATTCAACAAAGCATGTCTCAGTCGTACATGTCTCCTCTTAGTGTTATAGAGATCATTCTTTACAACTTGAGCTGCTGCTTGATTATCACAATACAAGCTCAACGATTTGACTTGTAACTTAAATGGGTATGTCTAAAATCAGGTTCCTGATCCAATCTGCCTCTTCACCAGCTGAAGCTAAGGCAAACAACTCGGCTTCCATAGACGACAAGGCTATACACGTCTGTCTTTGGATTTCCAAGTGATAGCAGCTCCACCCAAAGTGAATATATATCCACTGGTAGACTTGTTGTTCCCAACTTCTGAAACACCACGAGGCATCAGAGAATCCATCCACAGTAGGAGGATAACCAGTATAGCACAAGGCATGATCTTTAGTACCTCTTAGGTATCTTATCAGCCTATCTAGGGCATCCCAATGCTCTTTGCCTGGACTACTGGTAAAGCGGCTCAGCATGCCAACCGTGAAGGCAATGTCTGGTCTTGTACAACTTGTGGCGTACATGAGACTACCAATTATTTTAGAATATTTTAATTGATCTATGCTGGTCTCTTCATTGGGACTCAACTTAACATTATGATCAAACAGTGTCTCAACATGCCTACAGTCTTGTATCCCCAAGTAGAAAGTAGTTGCTCTATATAATGAGCCTGGCTAAGGGTGACTCTATCCTTGTCAACTCTAACTTTCATACCTAATATGGTATCCACAGGACCAAGGTCCTTCATGTCAAAAGCTTCTGCGAGAGTGGATTTGACATCCCTCACTACAGCAAGATCTGAACCCAGATCAACATGTCATCCACATATAGGCATATGATGACTGTTTGATTGGACAACGAGCGGTGATAGAGACACACTTGTCTGAAAGACTGGACTGAAATCCAACCCTCTTTACCACTTGATCAAATTTCATGTGCCACATCTTAGGCGCTTGCTTAAGCCCATAGATTGATTTATCTAATTTGCACATTTTGTCTTTTAGATCTTTATGAACATAACCTTCAGGTTGTGTCATGTAGATCTCTTCATCAAGCTCTCCATTAAGAAGGTTGTCTTTACATCCATCTGATGAACTATGAAGTTTTTGATAGACGCTAAGGCTAGAAGAATCCTAATAGTCGATAGGTGTCACACAGGTGAATAGACATCAAAATAGTCTATTCCCCCTTGTTGCTTATAGCCTTATACTACTAGACGCGCTTTATACCTGGTTATAGTCCCATCACTATGTAATTTCTTCTTCAACACCCACTTGCATCTAGGATTTTAGCTCTTTTGGCAGGTCAACTAGATGCCAAGTGTTATTTTGTAGCAGCGAGTCCATCTCATCATCGATAGCTTCTGCCCACATTAACGAATCTCTAGATCTCATTGCTTCCTGATAGGAGAATGGATCGTCCTCTAAGTGGTAGGTGACGAAATTCTCACCAAAAGTTCTTAGGGACTCTATCTCTTGTAAACGTTCTAACAGGAACAAGTTCCACCTCTAGAGGTTGGGGAGCAGTGCCAGAGGGGCCAGCTTCAGGTTCTACAGTAGATTCTGCAATCACGTCAGTAGACCCGTGGACGGTTAAGCCATGATCTTTGATAAATTTATGTTCAAAGAAAATAACATCTCTAGACTCTATCACTGTATTAGTGGATAGATCAAGAAACTGTCAGCTGCACTATCTTCTGCACTACCTAGATAAACACATGTTGTTGTTCTAGGTCCCACCTTAGGTCTCTTAAGGTCTTGTAAACGCACATATGCGATACAACCCTAAGTCTTTAGAGTATCATATCTACAAGAATGACCATGCCATAACTCATACGGATAGAAATGAGTTTCGAGTGAGGCACTCTATTCAGAATGTGTGATTCGCAGTAAGAACTGCTTCTCCCCAAAAGAGTTGGGCATGCCAGCTGTTAGGAGCATAGAGTTTAACATCTCTGTTAAAGTTCTATTCTCACGCTCGACAACGCCATTAGACTAGGGTGAGTAAGGAGCTGTGGTTTCAAGGATTATGCCCTCAGAGGCACAAAATTCCTTAAACTCAGTTGCAGTATATTTCTCCTCCTCGATCACTTTTGAGTCTCTTGATTTTAAGGTTCAACTGATTTTCCACACGAGACTTAAAAGATTTTGAAAATTTCAAAGGCCTCATCTTTCGATCTCAACAAATACACATGACAATATCTCAAAAAATCGTCTATGAAGGTAATTAGATACTTCTTTCCCCCTCTAGTGATATGACTCCGGAAATCACAAAGGTCTGGATGTATCAATTCCAGAAGTTGTGTGCTTCTAGACACCGACTTGAAAGGTGTTCTAGTGATTTTGGTTTGCGCACACACCTCACATTTGTCAAATCGAATAGACAGATCTAAAGGGATGTTTTGACTCTTAGCTAGGTCTAGCATTTTCCTATAGTTCACATGTCCTAGTCTGTTATGTAACAACTTGTGATAAATGAGGTTAGAACTCACTTGGTTAATGCTATCGTTATTCATGCTAAGTCTATACATTCCGTTGATCATATACGCACACCCAAAATAATGTGAATTGACCATTAATGTCATTCTACCGTTTTGAGTAGTGAAGGTCATCCCAGCCTTATCTAATAAGCTTATGGAAATCAGATTTTTAGTTATGCAAGGAACTACTTTAACATTTTTTTAAAACAAAGATTTACCTGAAGAGAGGACCAGCTCAGCTGTCCCGGCATGAGTGACAACGGTCTCTCCTCCATTGCAATCTTCCACTTTCTCCTGGACTGCTGTGACCTCAGAGAGAAGACCTCTATCATTAGTGACGTGACAGGTAGCACCACTGTCCAGCCACCACTCAGAAGACGCACTGCGGTGACTACTCCTAATCATAGCCACGAAGGACTTAGGATCGGAGTTGTCGACCACCATGTGCGCCACATTTTGTGGGGCATCCTCCTTTACCTTCTTCGGACCCCTGCATTCAGCGGCCCAGTGACCCCATTTGCCGCAGTTGTGGCACTTGCCCTTATTTATTTTGAGAGAAGGCTTTTTGACCGCCAACGGTGCTGGAGTATCACCCTTAGGTGCCGGGGGCTTCCGAGAAGGCTTACTAGGACGTGAAACGAAGTTGACAGCCTGTGAGGGCTGCTCAACCTGCTCCAAGCTTTTCCCAGCAATATCTTGGTCTCAATATGGATGAACATTTTTAGTTCGTCCAAACTGATCTTCTCTTTCAGTCGGTGCATCTCGGTCTTGAAAAGAGCCATTCAGGAGGCAGTTTACTCAGGATCATGTACACAAAGAGACTGTCGTCCATCTTCGAATGATCATCATCCAGCTTCTGACGAAGGTTGACCGCTCCAAGAGTTGAGAAGTGATAGGCATGTTCGCTTTGAATCTGAAGTTGAAGAACTTCTCTCCAATGAGCGACTTCGACGATCCTTCCTCCTTCTGGAAATGCGCATTTAGTCGATCCCATATCTCCTTTGCAGATTTGTAAGCGTGGTAGGTCAACGCGAGCCGGGGATTCAGAGAATTTAACAGATAATCCTTGCAGAAATCTTCATCTTTGTTACACTGGTACTCGTCCACGTCCTCGACGGTAGAAGCAAAATCTCTTTGAACAGTGTAGAAAATCTCGCGTTCCTTCATTCCTAGTTGGACTTGAATTTTCCAACTGAGAAAGTCGGAGGCGTCGAACGATTGCAATTTTATGGTGTCGAGCGCGCTTTTCTTCGACATCGTACTAGATTTAAACAAAAAAATTAAAATGCTAGAACGAGGTCACCTGAGACGCGTGGAGACGTCACAAAGTCTTCAGATCCATCCAAGAGTTATATGACTCCTCTTCGGTTGAATACAGTCACCGAAAGACTAGACCCAAGCAATATAACTCCTCTGATACACAAGAGCACTCCGAACAATAGATTTACCTTAGATAGGCTTCCTCCAAACTCTGCCAATAATGATCTCCCAAATAAGAAGATTGGGAAACCTGGAAATCGGTCAGAGCAACTTGAGAGATCTGATTCACTGTTAGTATTAATTTTCTTAGATCATTCTTTGTCTTGATCTATGAAATCCAAAACCAGCTTTTATCCAGATCTAAGAAGTCCAAATCCAATGTCTAGATCTGCACTTGCACTTGAATGATCTTTTGCGACGACGAAAGAATTTCCCCAATCTACAGGAGAGAACTGTTCCAGCAAGTTTAGGATTTTCATATGTGGATCTCTCCAGATGTGGGTCTACAAAAGAAATCAACGCTAGGATCGCCGGCAAAAACAAGGGATAAACTGCTCCTCTCCCCGATCCAGAACGGTGAAAGAAGGATCGGCGACGTTCTTCTGATCCGGTGGCTGCTTCGGCAGAGAAACGGAACAACGCCTTCTACCCGAGCAGATCTACGACGGGAAGGAAGCTTTCATTCTCTAAAGCAGCAGTGTGATCTGAATCTGAGATCTCCAGCGACGCAGATCTGTAACGAGAGCGGACGATCTACTCCCAATCGGAGCGACGACGGGCGATCAGCAGACGGTGAAACTTGCAAAAGAAATAATAATGGCGCTCGGGATTTGGATCTTCCCCTTCCGATCGTGAACGACAAAAACCTCCCGTGTACATGTGCGATCGGAAAATCCAGAGCAGCGGCTGCGACAAGATTTTCGATCGGGAGCGAAGGGAGAGAACAACGGACGGGAGCGAACCCTAGAACCGAAAGTATCTTGAGAATGTAGAAGAGAGGGTTTGCTCAAGATAGTCCACATAACCCTATCAAGTTTGGAATAGGGATTATATAGTATCTTTAGCGTAGAGCAAGCCCTAGAGCGACACGAACCCAATAACCCGTTCCGAGTCGGACCCGACACGAGCGGACATAAAACTCAATATCACTAACATGTATCACCTCTTCCGACTGGTTGCTTGACTCTAGAGCCTCTTTTTATATGACCCATGATGCCACTCATCTCCTGTCTTGTCAGCCCGTCTCCTCTACCTTCAGTGTTATGGTTGCTGATGGAACTATTCTCCCCTACACTAACCGTGGTCTTCTTCATACCACCCATTTCCATATTCCTAATGAGCCGTACATACCCAAATTATCCATGAACCTTATTTCCGCCAGTCAACTCACCTCTCACGGTTGTCTTGTTATTTTTGATGAGTTTTCTTGTCGTGTGCATAATCATCCACAGTGACACTCCTTGGAATGTTATGAGCGGCGTACACATGAAATATTATGCATCCCATACTACATAATATCACATGCAACGAAAATCAAAATCTAATGCGCATTCATGTGATGATGTTATGCATCCCATACTACATAACAATCGCATGTTGCCTCCTATGAGGATCCATATACAAACACATATTATGCATCTCGTACTACATAATATGCCCCGTATACTTCTTATCATGCTTATGAGTGTAGTGTTCATGCTTCAGCCAAGACGTACTGATAACACATCGGTGTGTGTATGAAATAAAACTAGACAGCTAAGACAAACCTAAGATAGCTGTTTGACCAATTGTCAAATAACCCATCCCTCTGATACCAACTGTCACAACCCGCATTTTCTCTGCATTTAACGATATATCAGAGTAAGAGAAAACGCGCGTCATGATGCCACGTCAGCTAGGGAATGACGTATGGGTGGTGTAAATAACGGATCGGGTGCTGAAATTCTCAGATCTGAATGGATCTAGAGAATTTGGGTGGTTTGGAGGTGGTTCCACGAAGAGTAGGGGAGGAGGTGGCCGACCGGTGGTAGGGACGGGGCTGCCGACTATAGAGGGGGCGTGGGAGGGAGGCGGCGGCTGAGGGTGGGTCGCCAGAGTGAGGGAGGGGGATGGCTGGTCGGTGAAGAAGGGCAAAGAGGGGGGCGGCCGGTTGGCCGACGGTTGCAGGAATTCCTACACAGCAGGCCGACTGGTTAGGGTAGGGGATTAGGGGGGCTGCAGCGGGTGGGAGAAGTGTTTGAGGGGTGGAAAATGAAGGATAGAGGTAGGGGAAGGGTTTGGGGAAGAGACGCCTGTTGGGTTTTTCTATACGACACAACACTTGTGAGCAGCGGAAAAAAGAAACAAGAAAAACCCAAAATAGTCGGATCTAGCGATATATATTGATCAAGAAGAAAGTGCTGTAAAATAAAATTACTTTGCGGGATTAAGTCGATACTCAACTTAGATGCTCCAGAAGATTTGCCAACCACTTAGCGGCTAGAGTCATTAGTGCAGAATAATGTCTGCACCTCTACAATAGATCCACACGAACGAGAGAACCCGTAGAGTCTTGTAGAACAAGATCTAGGTTGGGAGAGGGGACTCTGCGTCTTCACGGGCTGCTAGGTTCGTTACAGAAGAGGCGGCAGCGACGCTCGTCGGAATCAGGCTGGACGACGACGAGATCGGCAAAGGCGGAACAGCTTCCGTCAGCCTTTTAGGTTTCAGGTTTTTGTACAGTGCAGCTCGAGTTCTTAGACAGAATCAACCTGTCAAGTCCCTAAAGAGAAACCCTAAAATCTTCTATTTATACCCAAAGGAATAAACAAAACAGCTTGTCGCTATTCGCTGACCCATGACAATATGTATGATAAAGACTCTCAGTCTGAAGTGCTTAGATGATGTGAAGTGGCCTAGCGCAAAGCCCTAGTGGAAGGAGGAAGAAAATGACGATGGCGCTCCTCCCCTAGGGTCTTTGGCGAAAGAAATTGGGATCCAACTGGAATGAAATTTGCAGATTAAATAGAGAAATTGTGAGAAAATGGCCGCGTACGGTCGATCGCACGACCGGGCGCGTGAAACGTGCGATAATAATACAACAGAATTCCCAGCCAGGCCAACAATGGGCCCATGCGATTTTGCTCACGCATGACCAAAACCGACCATACAAGAACATATCGAACGGGCCACGACAGATCGCAAAAATCCAGGCCAAAATGAAGAAATCATGTGATTTCCTTTTCGCACTGTTGAACTTGACCGTGCGTGAAGGAAATATACGAGCAATTAAATCATAAAAGTTTTGACAAAAAAAAGAGCTCGTGCGGTTTTACTCAAGCACGGGCAAAACCTACTGTGTGCGAACAAAATGCACGGGCCGAGGCAGATGACCATTTCAGGGCAGTGCAGAACATATGTGGTTGGAATCAAACGTGCGAGAAAAAAATGCATGATCATGCAATTCATGCAAGTTTGGAACAGACTAAAAAGGAATCTGCCGACTTACAATGCAAACCCATAACGAGGCCACAATAGCACAAAATAGTACGAAACAAAAACAAAAGCAATGGGGAGCAACGTGCATTCTGAATTGTCATCTTAATTTATTGATGAACTGTAGAAATGAAAATGAGGACACATTCCGTCTCCGCCATTAGCGACATGAACCTATGATATAGCTAAAACAGTGGCGATGTGAGGTTACGAATCTCGTCTGCAATGACAACGAGAAATAAAAAGACAAAAAAAATACGAAAAAATAATAAATAACTTGTCACTTGTCAAAATCAGAACGGTCGGTCTGCAAAACAAACAAAAAAAAGACGGCCAGACCGAAAAATTCCCTCCGGAGGGATGCTTTTATGCACCTGGCTGCCCTTTTAATTAAAAAGTGTGCCGACCTTTCAGAGGAGTTGACCTCACCTTGCTCAAAATCCATGGGACTACGGGAGTGACCGAGGGAAGGAGCGAGTCTCTTCCTATTTTCTGTGTTTAAAAATAGGAGAGGATCGTAATCTCTCTTTCTCTGCTTTCAACGGCCGAACGGCGGCCATTGGACCCTTTCCGCACCTCTTTATTGCGCTCGATCTGGTATTCTCCTCGCCATTTCCGATCAACTTCTAAAATTCTTCAATTCGCGTTCGTTTCTCTGATTTTCTATTTGTTTTTATTCCCATCGTTCTCCGAACAGCGGATCTGAGAGTACCCGGCGGAAATTAGGGTTTCGGGGCCTTTATTCTGCGAGTTTTCCATGGCAGCTCCTCCTGCTAGGGCTCGGGCTGACTACGATTACCTCATTAAGCTCCTTCTGATAGGCGACAGCGGTGAGGGCTATTGTTTCTTTCCGATCGCTTTTGAAGATGATATTTTGTTGCTCTATAACGACTTGGAATTGGATATGCGTTTGTTCTTTGTCCTTATTACAGATTTTCTTAAGAGAATAGTTTTAGTGGATTGAATGGTAAGATCGATATAAATCTTCTTTAAGGATCCGGTGAATTGTTGCATGCTGACAGTTACGAGATCTTCAATCTCTTTGGCAGGCTGTCTGTCAGGGACCTGCTGTCCAATATTGGCCTGCTGTCCAGTTTTCGCCAGCTTCTCTGACCATGCTTTCCGTTTTATACCTTCTTTTTACTGCATGGACTTGATTAGGAGTTTATATCTGTTGTTATGCTGTTTTTATATAATAATTTGGAATATAGTCCCATAATATGTTAAGCCTTTAGAAACTCTTCAGTTCCTTGAAGGCGTAGGGTACCTACTACAAGCAATATAGAAAGTACTGATAGATACCATACTTCATTATTGATGTAATCATAAGTACTTCTGTAAAAAAAAAGAAATTGGCAAGATATTTACAAATTAGTCATTGGCCATGATTACTTGGGGACTATTGTTTTGTTTGTCTAGTTGCTTGAGAAATTTACAAATTTTCTTCTGGTAACGTTTCTGCTTGCCCTTCTGCAACAATATAATATTGCTAGTAGTAGAAATTTAATTTCTAATTCCTCTTGGTATGTTCAATGAAAATAAAACTTAGAAGATCATGAGGTAGAAACACCAATCATTGTCCTTTAAGAACGAAATAAGAAAGTTCAAATTAAGACTCGAGACGTTATCGTTCTTGTTATATAGGAAGGAATCATTTCATGTGCGGTAAGCCGGTAATGCTATAATCGTATTTCAAATTACATCCACATTTTTTATGGGAACTCTTGATGAGGTTGCTGCATGCTTTCTTAAGATAAATTGTTCCATCATGTAAATTTACGATGAGATATGCAAAAGCTTGAACACACACACACAGTCAAATTTGCAGTTCATGAATCCTTAACTCAGACACTTGTAGATCTTTTGATGAAGGCTATAAATATCTAAAAATTTGAAGCCTGCAATGTTATCTTTTATATGAAATATTATGAAAATTCGAAAGTCTCAGAATCATTCCTACCATTGAATATCATACCATAGTTGTAAGATATTGTATCAAGTCTCCCAAAAACTCGATCCGGCAAGCAAACCAATATCAAGAAATTAGAAAGTTGAAATAAGAAAGGTAAATTGTCACCAAACGGTAGAATGGGCCTTACAAATGTATAAGGTGATAATTGTTAACCCATGGGGTCTTTAAATGTAAAATCCTATTTTGGTGACCATAAACACATCCATGGTGGCTTTGATAGTTATCTTTAGTTTTGTCTTTACGGGAATGAAAATTGTTAGAAAATCAAGGAGACTTGAAGTAATACAAGCAAAGATGCTATATTTTGACAATTATTATTCTTGGTTGTAAATATATTTATATACTTAACTACAACCGGATAATACACTGGCCTTCAAAAAGAAAAATAACTCATGCACACATGCATAATTACAATAAAGTGTGAGTTGAAACTAACCTCAAATTACTGATATTTTGAGTTACAACGATTATCATACATATGATCATAGATTTTATATATGATTAGGGTTAAATATGTTGCATGACCTGGTTGTTAAATATTTCTTATTTGAGCATATCATATATACTATTCTTGATCTTTTATTTGGTGTTAGGATAAAATGGTTGTTACAAATTAATTGATCTAGCCATTGCACTTTTATCTGTAAGTTAATAAAATAATTTCCAATGGATCATGCATGCAATTTCACTTTATATGTGCAATCAACTTTAGACTTTCATAGTCATACAATTACATATACATTGATTTTTAATTGTTTGTCTCTAGAAAGTTTTTTATTCCATTTAGTAGATATGATCACACATACTAGTTTGGCCATATATATGCTTGCGTTATAATTTTTGTATTGTACTAGTGGAATGAGCACGAGATCCTCTATGTATAAATTACGACCTGCAGTTGCAATTTCTTGGTTGTTGCCGATGTTACCTGCACTTAGCCTCTGTTACTATCACATTTGCCAGAGGTGCCGCTCCTCGTCAGGACCACTGGAGCGCACTTTTTGAAACTGCCTTGATTATTCTTATAATTAGCCGGTATTAATTAATTGATTAATATTAATTATTTAATATCAATTAGATTAATTAATTATTTAAATGAATTTGTATTTCCTTGTTTGGTTACTCTCCCCCTCATCTATATATGGGGAAAGGTTTAGGTGTTTAGTATATTGAGTGTTAGGTTATTTTGGACTCTCTTTGAAGAGAAGGATCATTGGAGGACCTAGCCTCCTTGGTCTTGGCTGGAGCTTGCTCCAGATTGTATTATGTGCTCGTTCAAATGGTCCGACCTACCGCCCCTGTCCGCTTGTTCCAAGCCGCCGGGATTTCGTCCACTGTCTATACCCCTCTCCCGAGCCCACTCGAAATCCATCGACACTGCTCACCTCCAAATCGCCGCCAAGCCACCCCCACGCATTTTTCACGACTGTTGCCCCCCTGGACGCAATCACTGCCACCTCGATGGCCTGACCAGCCTCCTCGCTTCTCTCAAGCGAGTCTCCATCATCTCGCCGCTCGTTTGGACAACCCCTCGTTAAGGTCTCTGCCGCCCACAACACACGCCACACATTTTGACGCCCGTGAAGTCAACCGCTCGCCACCTCCACCCCAATGTCCTGGCCTCCTGGACCCTCCAGTGCCGGCCTCGTCGGATCGGCTTCATCCATTATTGGCGCTACCTTCCGACCAGTCTCTCCAGCTCGACGACGAACTCCAAAGCCTCGCACGTCGGGCTCGTTGCCTCCTCGCCATAGCGCCCGCCATCTTCCCCGTCTTCGGTTGCATCAACGCTTCTTGCAAGCTCTTCCAACAGACCGCCCGGACCCTCGTCATCGACACCCCAACAACTCTTTCCTTCGGTTCTTCTCCCCGACCGGCACGCCATTTCATTCCCCTCGAGCCGCTTAGCCCCCTTCCCCATGTCCTTTCCCATCTCGAGCCCCCTCCACATGCATTTACTGTGTCCTGCAGAGAAGTCGGGCCCAATGTTCTGTTTCTTTTTTGCTTTCTCCCTTCACCCCATGTCGTTCCCCCATTTCTACTTGTCACTAGCAGTCACCCCCATTATCCCATTTAGTATTAATTATATTAAATTTATTATTTGAATGAATTTGTATTTCCTTGTTTGGTTACCCTCCCTCATCTATAAGAAGAAAGGGTTTAGGTGTTTAATATTTTTAGTGTTAGGTTATTTTGGACTCTCTTTGGAGAGAGAGATCCCTTTCCCATTTTGACCCCCCTCCACACGCATTTAATGTGTCCTACAAGGAATCCGGGCCCACTGTTTTGTTTTTTTGCTTTTTCCCTTCACCCCATGTCGTACCCCCTTTCTACTTGTCACTAGCTGGCATCCCCCTTATCCCATCTGTTTCATTATCACAACATCGATTCCCCCCCCCCCCCCCCAATATCCCACCTTTTTTTTCTTTAGTCAAAGGGCATAATTTTTCCAAATGGAGTCCCGCTTATTCTTAAAGAGCCCAACAAAAAATTACAACTTGACCGTGAGGATAAGGTCGATTTTCGAGGCCGGTATAATATTAACATCACACATTTGCCTGAGGAGCCACTCCTTGTCGGGACCACCAGAGCACGCATTTGGAAACCACCGTGATTATTCTTATAATTATCTGGTATTAATTAATCGATTAATATTAATTGTTTAATATTAATTATATTAATTAGTTATTTGAATGAATTTGTATTTCCTTGTTTGGTTACCCTCCCTCATCTATATAAGAGGAAATGGTTTAGGTTTTTAGTATCTTGAGTGTTAGGTTATTTTGGACTCTATTTGGAAAGAGAGATCATTGGAAGACCCAACCTCTTTGGTCTTGGCCGAAGCTTGCTCCAGATTGTATCGTATGCTCGTTCAAATTAATGCAATCATTCTTTCTTGCTCGCTAAACATTCTTATTTGTAACAGTGTCGGGCAAAGATATTACCTTCAACCGCTTCACAATTTTCTCCCATGCAAATGTATTTTTATTTTACTTATTTATATATTTTTTACATTATTTTTTTTCTCACTTACAAATTCAAAAGATAGGGCACAATGACGACAAATGATCCATATAGCCGACCCCACTATAGTGGGATAAAGGCTTGAATGTTGTTGTTGTATTTTTTTCTCACTTCTTAAACGGGGGAGGAGTAGACCAAAAAAGACTTGGAATGAGACTATAAAGATTAAGGAAAGACATGATGTACTTAGCAAGGTTGTAGATGTCGGATATCGAAGACACGTCGGTTTAGGTTTTTCATGTTGGTTTTAATATGTCGGGGGATATATCAGAGATATTTCATATATCGAGTTTTAATATTTAATTATTTGTGTAATTATTTATAAATTTAATCCTTCTTTAATTTATATATATTAATATATTAATAATTTGATATTTATTAAACTCCTAAATTTATCAAATTAATATAAACATTTTGTGCTACGCATGTAATAACGATATAACATGTGAAATAAAATAAGAGGAAACAGAATGTTGCGAAGTTGTCGATGACAATGGAAGATATGAAACCTTTAGTTCATAATTCAAAGACCATGCATAATTGAAGTCGATGACAGATTTGAGCAAGGAAAAAAGCTAGAGGAAGGGACAAAACAACTTGAACAATAAAACAATTTTGGTATATTGTCTATTAGACCATAGACACTAATTAAAATAAATTAAAAAAACCAGTCGCTGAAATGTCGGGATATATCGGCCGATATATCAGCGAATATATTGGTCATTAGTAGACATATCGGAGGATATATTGCAAAAGGATATTTTGCAAAAAAATATCGGAAACATGTCGTTTTGTCCATGGAACCTTTATGTCGGCCATGTCGGAGGATATCCACAACAGCGGTACTTAGACATTAGTGAGATTATGAGTTTATGACTAAAGGTAGGGCTCAATGGCGACAAAGGATCCATATAGCCAACTCCACTATAATGGGATAAAGGCTCAAGTGTAGTTGTATTTCTCTCACTTTTATGTTTTCTCTAATTTATTTTTGTCTCATCTTTATTTCATCTTATTTTTTTTTGTCTGTTTTATCAATGTACTTTGTTGATTTAAGGTTGATTTGAATGGTTGTTATTAAAAGTGCTGTTGTTTATTTGAACCATTTCTATTCTTACGAAGATTTTTATGCATGTTATTGATATATTTGATTTATATGAGATTGCATCTATGGTATAACCAAGTAGAAATGCGAAGCAGGATTGATCATCTCCCAGATTGAGAAAACCTTAAATGAAGATAAAAGTAGAGCTGTGTCATCAATGCATCTGGCTTGGCCACTTGAACCCGGTCGCTCCATTTACTCGCCGATACTTTTCCTACACCAGTCTCCACTTCAAACAATATTTATCCTCAAGTTATCTTTTGTATAATGAGGCTTTTTTGGGAATGATTAGCCAAGTCCGTGACATTGAAAGTGCTCATCCGCTTATGATGATCATTCAATTTTTTGTACTTGGCATTTAACTGCTATATTTTTTGTTTAACATTGGTCAGCATTGTTCTTCCATACTCCCCATTGCTGCACTTACTCTTAAATCATGTGATAGCATGTGAAAAAGAAAACCTGCCTTGATTGTCTCAATGATTGTTCTACTGCTTCAGTCTATCAATGCAAGTAGTATGAATAAAAATTTCCCTATGGCTATTTACCACATGTCTAGCTATCAAATTATGTATGAACTGTAATATTATTATTCAATGAAGTGTCAAACATCCGCCACAAAGTTTTTTAAAAATGACAAATTTAGTATCACGATCAGAAGTTATAGACGTAGGAACACCATGTAAGCAACAATATGCGAAGCATCCAATGTCTTATGACATGCAATGAAATGCACTATCTTGAAAATTTTGTTAATTACTGTGAAAGCACAATCCATACCTCATGAGTTTTCGGGCGAAATTCATAGCTAAACATTCCCAAATAGCTTCATGAAGTAGTGGATGCATTTTTGGCTGGTATTTTGCAACTGATCTTTGGCAAATTGATACAACACTTAATATCCCCTTTTATTTGAGTCCAACATTAACATTCCTCCACACATGCGATTGTTTTACCTTTACCAAGGTGACCTGCAAGTTTTCAACCATGAAGGATAGAAATTATCTTCCCGCACAAGATCATAAGTGACGGCGCGCCACGACCCACTCGCGTGTACACCCGCAGGAGGCGGTGATCCGCTGCCCGGATGGGCGATCAGAGTCCGTGATCGCGCCCGGATGCTCGATTCCAGTCACTTTCATGTTTTGTGTTTTTTGTTTGGATGTGTATTTAGTCCCCGATCAGCCCAAACATTGTGAGCCGTCCGATCGGGATAGTTTTATTTATTTTATTGTGTAAAGGTGTTTGCTGGTTCAGTGGGGGATGCACCGGTTCACCCCCTAGGGTTATAAAACCCGGTGGTTCTGTTGGAGGAGTCATCGATAGTTTGGAGAAAATCCTGAACCCGTCAATCCTGCGGTGCGATGTAGCCTCCTCCCCGACTCCGCTAGCCCTCCGCCTCCCTCTTCTCCTCTGGTAAGCCCTTTACCTCTGACCTAAGCCATCACTAATGGGTTGGCGGGTTCTAACTTGGTATCAGAGCGGGTTGTCCTGCTGCGGGGGCGTGTTGAGATTATATTATCCAGCAGGGCTCGTGTGTGTGAGACCGCGTGTTTGGCTTCCCCATCGCGTTCCAGGTCTGGGTGTTGACCCCGGTGGGCCCCTTGTGGCGGAATATCCCCCGGTTCTGTGGTTGGGGTTAATCTCACACCGCCTGCAGTCTTCTCCTCTTTGTGTTCAAGTACCCCGCCGCCACCCTCATCTCAACACCTGGGTTTTGAGATGAACTAATGGGTTGGCGAGTTCTAACTTGGTATCAGAACGGGTTGTCCTCCTGCGGGGTGTGTTGAGATTATATTATCCAGCAGGACTCGTGTGTGTGAGACCGCGTGTTTGGCTTCCCCATCGCTTTCCAGGTCTGGGTGTTGACCCCGGTGGGCCCCTTGTGGCGGAATATCCCCGCGGTTCTGTGATTGGGGTTAATTCCACACCGCCTGCAGTCTTCTCCCCTTTGTGTTCAAGTAACCCGCCACCCTTCATCTCAACACCTGGGTTTTGAGATGAACTAATGTATTGACGGGTTCTAACTGTAGTGGTAGGGATTATCGTCAGTGCATGTCAAGTCAAAATCATCCCAACGATAGGACCGCTAGCTCTCAGACGGACATGACGCCCGCGAAATTCCAAAGGCTTGTCCTTGATCGATTTGATCAAATGGGCATCCAATTCGACACACTTAGAGGTGATGTCGCGAGGGTTAGTACGAGAGTAGACCAGTTAGAGACACTGAGAGATCGAATGAACCCTATACCTCATGAGGAACCTTTTGAGGACCTTCCAGATGCTACACCCCCTCCCCCGAGACGTGATAAAGACGGCCCTCGCCGAGATTTCCCGCCCGCACCAAGAGCAAATTATCATCGTGGATTCGAGTTTCGACGAGCTCGCCGTTTGGATGAGCCACATCATCCACCACCTCGTCGAAGGGATAGACACCGATATGACTATGACGATGACGAATACGGTGAATTCCGTAAGCCCCATCGAGGCATGACTCCAGAGGAGGATGACATTACCCGACGGATCCGTATTGATGCTTCTACCTTCGATGATCACTTAGACCCGAAGGCATTCAGTGAATGGCTCATGGACATGGACCACTACTTTGGCTGGTTCGAGGTGAATGACGAGAGGCGAGTACGGTTCACGAAGATGAAACTAATTGGCCAAACGAAGATTTATTGGTCGAGTCTGGAGAGGTCCTTGGAGCGTGATGGCTATTACCCCATTACCCAATGGGATGAGATGAAGCAGCGCTTACAGGATAAGTATCTTCCTGCTTCTTATCGAGATCAACTGTTAGATCAGTTGTACGCGCTACGTCAGGGTACTCTTTCTGTTACTAATTACATGTCTCGATTTGACGAACTTGTAGTTCGCAACGACATTATGGAGGTGTCCATTGCAACTGCCTCGCACTTTCGTGCGGGTCTTAGATCAGACATCCGAAGGGAACTAATTCCCCATAGGATGGAGTCGGTTGAGCAGTTTTTTCAGCTTGCCCTCGAATACGAGCAGTATATGTTGAATTCTGTGAAGTGAAAGTGGGTGAATGGAAGGCTTGGAACCTATCCGCGCGGACAACGCGGACTGGTGTGGCGGACTGCTAGGTCGGCAGGGATGTTGCAGGCGGTTTTCTTTGTGGCAGCCTGGCGGTCTGTTCGCAGCGGACTACGCGGACAGCAGCGGCGGTCTGACAGGCCAGTGTATGCTCAGCAGGCGTTTGACTCCAGGAAGTAACCGACGGATAGAAATGTTATCCGCGGAGTCCGGCATGAAGCGGACTGAAGACTGGAGCTCGGCAGACCGGTTTGGCAGTTGCCTGGTCTTGCTCTAGTGAAGCGGCAAGTGAAGCCGCGGAGACCGCCGGTCAGCGCGGACAGAAACTGGAGGTCGCCCGGTATGGCGGGCTAGATCCAGTGTCCGCCAGTAAGTGCAGACTGGCCCTTGTGGCCAGCGGACTGGACTTGGTGGGAATTGAACCAAGTCCAGGATGGCTCAGTCCGGGGAGATCGCGCAGTGGAGCGCGGGCTGGTTTCTCAGTCCGCCAAGCGTAAGTAGAAGTGCAGTTGCCTTGTTTGCTAGCTGGGGAAATGCGGACTGGAGAATTGCTTGTGCAGAGAGCGTGCGGACTGGAGCCGGAGTCCGCTGAGTCCGGTTTAGCCTTGTGACGAGGTAATGGACTCAGGAGTTGCAGACTGGAGTCTGCTGTTAGCGGACTGGATTGGCGTGTCCGCTAAGTCCGGAAGTGCCTTGGCAATGAGGTAATGGACTTGGGATATGCGGACGGTAGCCGGGTGTCCGCTGAGTCCGCAGGTGCCTTGATGGCGAGGCTGCGGGCTCGGGTTTTGCGGGCTGATGCCTTGTCCGCAGAATGGCGGACACGCTGTTGTGGAGTCCGCTGTGTTGGTCCTGGCTTGGTCTCTGGCGGCAAGGCGGACTGGATATTGGAGTCCGGCCTTGGAGAAGCTGGAGCGGACTGGCTATCTGCACAGGAGCGGCGAACTGGAAGGTGTGTCCGCGGGCTGAGCGGACACACTTGTTCTAGCTGCGGATTGTGGCGGTGATCCTATCGGCTAGGGCGGTGACCATACTCATCATCGTGCCTATAAATAGGACCCATGTCACATCAGGATTAAGGAACCTAGACCGAAGTAAGTGAACAGTAATTGAGCTCGCGTAAGTTGCTGCGGTCTGGACCTTGTGTCCGCGCGGATTGAGAGTTGACCCGGTTGTGCTGTGCAGGTTGTGCGGATAGCGCTGGAAAGCCAGGACTTGGCTCTGATTGCGGTCAGGGACAGTGCGGACTCCGCGGTTAAGCAACAGGCGGTAAACAGCAGGTCGCGGATAGCGGCCAGGCGGTCTTCTCTTTGGCGACTTGGTTCGGGGTTCAGGAAGTCGCCTGCTTCAGGCGGACTGTTCCATTCGGTGACGCAGCTTGTGCGGTCTGGCGGCGTGCAGACCGGCGGTGAAGAGCTAAGCATTGGAATAAGGGTGAGTCCGCGCGCGGCTTGGGTTGCGGTCTGGCGACCTGGCGGACTGAGCGGACTCCACAGCAGTAGGTCGGCGGCTTGTTGATTGAGTCCGCGCGGCTTGTTTTTTGTTCTTGTCTTTGTAACTGTCTTTGCTCTCCCGGTGTTGGGTTTTGGTGAAGCATGTCTCGCCATGTATGTCTCGCCTTGTAAAGAAGTTTGCTCTTGATCAATAAAGAAGCTTGTACTGCATGTGTTGCTGGTTGTTACTGCTTTGTTGAGATAACCCCTGCTAACTCCACGATCCGGGAAAACTTTCAACATTATAAGTGGGCGTATTCTCCTTCGGTTTGTTGAGTTTTCAGCAGGGTATCCAAGGGGGCGTCTGCGTTTGTTGAATTTTAACATGTATCAGAGCCAGGTTGTTGGAGTGGTCAAGCAGTGCTCAATGGAAGTAGTTGCTCGTATGTAGAGGAAACCAGTGGTAGAACCATGGCAGTGGAGGATGCAAGCTGTCTTGGTATTGATCTTCTTACAGAGGCGAACTGTGAACGGTGGAAGTCCTGTATGAAGAGCTTTTCTCTTGGCGAGGACCTTTGGGAGGTTGTATGCGGAGCAGGAAGACAAGAGGATACTGCTGGCAATGCTGAGGCGATGAGAGCTTGGAAGGAGGCAAATGCGAAAGCGGAGTCTATTCTCAAGCAGGTGATCTCATCGAGCTCTTGGACCACATCAGTGGATGTCGGTCAGCTGCAGAGGTCTGGACTTCCCTGATGGGTTGTTCAGGAAGAAGGTGAAGGTTGCTGCGGAAGGTGGTCCCTCTACTTCGTATCAGGAAGAAAGGAGTGCTTCTCCTAAACGTGATAGGAAGAGGAAGGAAGGACCACGTGCTATAAATGCAAGCACAAGGTCATCTTCGGAAGGAGTGCAAGGTTGTCTTGCTCTCGGCGAACGTTGCTCAGGTAGGGAGGAAGGAGAAGAACGTAGTTGGGATTTCAACTAGTTCTGGAGTTGATCGGAGGAATGCCAGTGATAGTGCAGCTATCTGGCATGAAAGACTGGGGCATGTCGGGATGGACAAGCTGAAAGCAATGACGGAAAGAAGACTCATAAGAGGCTTGCCTAGATTGTCATCCTATGGCGATGGTCGGGGTGTGCGGGATGTCAGGAGAGTGGAGCCTATCGCTTCATGGTTGACAAAGCACAATCCAGGAGTAATGCACCATTGGCGGTTGTCCATTGTGCTCTGGTGGGACCGACCGTCACGACCAGTCTTGGAGGCAGCAGGTTCATGCTGATATTGGTTGATGACTATTCTGGGTATACTTGGGTATTATACTTTATGAAGAAGAAGTCCAACATGGTACGCTTGTTTGTGGAGTTCAAGAAGCTTGTCGAAGGCCAGCTTGGCCGGAGGATCAAGGTGTTGAGGACAAGTTTCGGTGGTGAGTTTGCCTCAACCGAGTTCTCACGCTTTTGCAGGAAGCAAGGGATCCGGATGGAGCTTTCTTTTGGACATACTTCACAACAGGGTAGTATTGCAGCTCGGATGATCCGTTGGTTAACGGAGACCTGCAAGTGTTGGCTTCGGAGTAAAGGCGTTCCGAAGGCTCTATGGGCGGAGGGAATAGCCTGTGCTGCTCATGTCATCAACCGGATGCCTCTTAGTCCGATCATAATGAAGACTCCTTATGAGCTGCTGTTCGGAGTGAAGCCCTCAGTGAAGCACCTTCGGGTGTTTGGATCTACCTGCTATATACACTCTCCGGTGCTCTCAAGACAAAGCTAGTCTTTGTTGGGTATGATGAGCAGAAAAAGAAGATGGAGGTGTATGGATCCTGCGACGAAGAAACTCATAGTGTCGAGAGACATTGTCTTTGATGAGTTGACGCCGTATTGGGGTAGCTCTTATGTGGAGCTAGAAATAAGCAGGTCAGATGGTGGGCTGAAGGAGGCTGCTGCTAAGGAAGTGGAGTTGCCTGAGTCACCAGGTGCTCCAGGTTGTTCTAGCTCCGGGGCAAAGGCGTCAGAGTCGGGAAGAAGGGGGAGCGATGCTCCAGGACCTTCTGGCTCGAAGGCGGTGGCTTCCGGTTCAGGAAGCAAGGGGAGCGATGTTCCAGGCTGTTCTTGTTCAAGAGGGGAGTCTTCTGGTTCAGGTAGCAGGGGGAGCGTTGCTCCAGATGCTTTTGGTTCCAGTAAGGAGGCGTCTTGTTCAGGGAGCAAATGGAGCATTGTTCCGGGTTTGCCCGGGAACGGAGCTGGTTCAATAGCAGCGGAGGTGGTTAGCCATGATCAGGTTCTTCGGAGATCGAAGAGGATCAGTAAGCCACCAGCTCGATATTGTGAAGGGAGCACGGCGGACTTGGTCCCGTGTTTCCTTGTTAGCCCTCAGTCGAGCAAGTACTTCTTCTGCTGTGATGACCCCACTAGAATCAAGGAGGTGGCTGACACCAAGTCTGAAGAGGTGACTTCTCTCAGAGGCAACGAGGCTTGGGCTTCTGGTCCAAGGAAGTTGGTGATACTCCTGTGATGCATGAGTGGAGGTTGAAGCTGAAGAAGGCAGAGGGAAGCATGGCTCCTTTTAGGAGATGCTGGAGGGCTCCCTCATAGTCCATGATATGCGGGGCGAGGACTATGTCTTGGACATCTCTTCGTAGATGCTATCGGAAGGACCAGGTGCAAGGTTACGGGAGCTGCTGGAGTTATTCACCACTTCTCACTTCAAGGGGGAGTGTTGAATTCTGTGAAGTGAAAGTGGGTGAATGGAAGGCTTGGGAAACCTATCCGCGCGGACTACGCGGACTGGGTTGGCGGACTGCTAGGTCGGCAGGGATGTTGCAGGCGGTTTGCTCTGTGGCGGCCTGGGCGGTCTGTTCGCGCGGACTACGCGGACAGCAGCGGCGGTCTGACAGGCCAGTGTATGCTCAGCAGGCGTTTGACTCCCAGGAAGTAACCGGGCGGATAGAAATGTTATCCGCGGAGTCCGACATGAAGCGGACTGAAGAACTGGAGCTCGGCAGACCGGTTTGGCAGTTGCCTTGGTCTTGCTCTAGTGAAGCGGCAAGTGGAAGCCGCGGAGACCGCCGGTCAGCGCGGACAGAAACTGGAGGTCGCCCGGTATGGCGGGCTAGATCCAGTGTCCGCCAGTAAGTGCAGACTGGCCCTTGTGGCCAGCGGACTGGACTTGGTGGAATTGAACCAAGTCCAGGATGGCTCAGTCCGGGGAGATCGCGCAGTGGAGCGCGGGCTGGTTTCTCAGTCCGCCAAGCGTAGTAGAAGTGCAGTTGCCTTGTTTGTTAGCTTGGGGAAATGCGGACTGGAGAATTGCTTGTGCAGGAGCGTGCGGACTGGAGCCGGAGTCCGCTGAGTCCGGTTTAGCCTTGTGACGAGGTAATGGACTCAGGAGTTGCGGACTGGAGTCTGCTGTTAGCGGACTGGATTGGCGTGTCCGCTAAGTCCGGAAGTGCCTTGGCAATGAGGTAATGGACTTGGGATATGCGGACGGTAGCCGGGTGTCCGCTGAGTCCGGCAGGTGCCTTGATGGCGAGGCTGCGGGCTCGGGTTTGCGGGCTGATGCCTTGTCCGCAGAATGGCGGACACGGCTGTTGTGGAGTCCGGCTGTGTTGGTCCTGGCTTGGTCTCTGGCGGCAAGGCGGACTGGATATTGGAGTCCGCCTTGAGAAGCTGGAGCGGACTGACTATCTGCACAGGAGCGGCGAACTGGAAGTGTGTCCGCGGGCTGAGCGGACACACTTGTTCTAGCTGCGGATTGTGGCGGTGATCCTATCGGCTAGGGCGGTGACCATACTCATCATCGTGCTATAAATAGGACCCATGTCACATCAGGATTAAGGAACCTAGACCGAAGTAAGTGAACAGTAATTGAGCTCGCGTAAGTTGCTGCGGTCTGGACCTTGTGTCCGCGCGGATTGAGAGTTGACCCGGTTGTGCTGTGCAGGTTGTGCGGATAGCGCTGGAAAGCCAGGACTTGGATCTGATTGCGGTCAGGGACATGCGGACTCTGCGGTTAAGCAACAGGCGGTAAACAGCAGGTCGCGGATAGCGGCCAGGCGGTCTTCTCTTTGGCGACTTGGTTCGGGGTTCAGGAAGTCGCCTGCTTCAGGCGGACTGTTCCATTCGGTGACGCAGCTTGTGCGGTCTGGCGGCGTGCAGACCGGCGGTGAAGAGCTAAGCATTGGAATAAGGTGAGTCCGCGCGGCTTGGGTTGCGGTCTGGCGACCTGACGGACTGAGCGACTCCACAGCAGTAGGTCGGCGGCTTGTTGATTGAGTCCGCGCGGCTTTTTTTTGTTCTTGTCTTTGTAACTGTCTTTGCTCTCCCTGGTGTTGGGTTTTTGGTGAAGCATGTCTCGCCATGTATGTCTCGCCTTGTAAAGAAGTTTGCTCTTGATCAATAAAGAAGCTTGTGCTGCATGTGTTGCTGGTTGTTACTGCTTTGTTTAGATAACCCTGCTAACTCCACGATCCGGGAAAACTTTCAACATTATAAGTGGGCGTATTCTCCTTCGGTTTGTTGAGTTTTCAGCAGGGTATCCAAGGGGGCGTCTGCGGTTTGTTGAATTTTAACAGTATATGCGCTCAGCCGACCCGAGACATACCACCACTAGACCCGATGCTTCCACATTTAGGAAGTCCGTCCCTCCCACGACTCCTGCCACCCCTCACCCACCCACAGATGCGACAAAGAAAGCTATTGTTCCAGGAGGCCCCAAACCTGGGAGCGTCCAATGCTATCGTTGTTCCGGCAGAGGGCATTTAGCTGCCCAATGCCCTACCAGGAACTTGCTGATTGAGGATTCTGGCGAGCCCAGCTGCGAGGCTGAGGGCGACGTCACTGAGGAGGTTACGACTATTGTTGAGGATGGTTGGGAAAGTGATGCCGAGTGATCGCTAGAGGTAGGAGTCCTCCGTCGCATCCTCCACACCCCACGTGCTGAAGAGGATTGACGACGCACCATTATCTTTTTCACTTACTTACAGAGCGCAGGAGGACCCTGCAAGCTCTCCATCGATAGTGGAAGCTGCGTAAATATTATTGCCAAGAAAGGGTTGGAGAGGATGCAACTTACTGTTAAGCCTCATCCACATCCATATCGCGTCCTT
This sequence comes from Platanthera guangdongensis, assembly GCA_039583875.1. NCBI lineage: Eukaryota > Viridiplantae > Streptophyta > Magnoliopsida > Asparagales > Orchidaceae > Platanthera > Platanthera guangdongensis. Next base: position 174,415,663 of record CM077159.1, on the reverse strand, counting down.
TGGGTGGACAAGTCCATCATACAAGTTACATAGCGGTGTCTGGTGCCGATCCGATTATCGTCTACAGAGGACCGGGTTTGGTGCGACGTTATCCCTATGGTTGTCGCTCACGTTCTTCTAGGGAGACCCTGACTTTACGATCGTGACGCCACATGTTATGGTCGTTCCAACACGTGCGTATTTTTTGACACGGTTCGAAAGATTACTCTCACCCCGACTCAGCCCAGGGATCCTCCCAAGGGCAAGGTTGACTCGTCAGTTAGTGCGGGATCGTCGAGACCTCTGCATATCTTGAGAAGGGGTGATTTCTTGAGAGAGAGCCTAGAGACTGAGATCATGTTTATTGTGGCAGACACGTTGGCGACCGAGATCCCGAGCGTGGCTGGGATTATTGACCCAGATGTTCAGCAGTTGATGAATGACTTTACGGACATTATGCCGAGGAGCTCCCCGATGAGCTTCCCCCACTGAGGGACATCCAACATGCGATTGACCTGATCTCAGGGGCATCTTTGCCCAATCTGCCACACTATCGTTTAAACCCAACTGAGCATGCCGAGCTAAAGCGACAAGTTGATGAACTTTTGCGGAAAGGGTTTATACGAGAGAGTCTCAGCCCGTGCGCCGTGCCATCTCTTCTGACTCCGAAGAAGGATGGTAGCTGACGCATGTGCATTGATAGCCGTACCATAAATAAGATCACGGTGAAGTATCGTTTTCCGATTCCCCGTCCCGATGACCTCCTGGATTCGATGACTGGTGCCCAGATCTTTTCGAAGATCGACCTTCGCAGCGGGTACCACCAAATCAGAGTTAGAGAGGGGGATGAGTGGAAGACGACCTTCAAGACGAAGGGCGGCTTGTACGAGTGGATGGTGATGCCGTTCGGCTTATCGAACACACCCAACACATTCATGAGGGTGATGACTCAGGTTTTGCGACCCTATATGGGCAAATTCTTGGTCGTATATTTCGATGATATTTTGATATACAGCCGGAGTCGCACCGAGCATTTACGCCACATTCGTCTGGTGTTCGATCTCCTCCGAAAGGAGCATCTATACATCAACTTGAAGAAGTGCTCGTTCCTATCCACGTCCGTTCATTTCTTAGGTTATGTTGTATCAGCATCTGGTATTTCTGTCGACCCTGACAAGGTTAGGGCGATTCGAGAGTGGCCTATCCCCTCCAACATTCATGAGGCTTGTAACTTTCATGGACTTGCCACCTTTTATAGGAGGTTTGTCCGAGCCTTCAGTTCAGTCATGGCCCCCATTACGAGTTGTCTTCGTAAGGGAGAATTTGTTTGGACGAAGACTGTCACTCGAGCCTTCGAGGAGATCAAGGAGAGACTGTCTACGGCTCCCGTGTTACGTTTACCAAATTTCTCCAAGCTCTTTGAGGTAGCTTGTGACGCGTCAGGAGTTGGTATCGACACAGTCCTTAGTCAGGAAGGCCACCCAGTGGCCTACTTTAGTGAGAAGCTGAACGAGGCCCGTCAAAAATATTCTAATTATGACCAGGAGTTCTATGTCATTGTGCAGGCACTGCGATACTGACGACATTATCTCCTGTACAAGAAGTTCATTCTATACTCAGATCATCAGGCCCTGAGATATCTCGACTCCCAGAAGAAATTAGGTCATCGTCATGCCAAATGGGTGGAGTTCATGCAGGAGTTTCGCTATGTTCTGAAGCACCGAGCAGGTGTTGAGAACATACCTGCAGACGCCTTGAGTCGCCGAGTTAGCATCCTCCACACCATGCCTACTCGAGTCGTGAGATTCGATCAGTTAGTTTATGCCTATCCTGAGTGCCCAGATTTTGGGGACGTCTGCACAACACTATCGAGGGACCCTCCCGATCTGCGAGTGGGCTACTCGATTTCTGACGGGTATCTATTTATGAGCTCTCGCCTTTGCATTCCACAGTCATCCCTCCGAGATTTACTTATCTGGGAGTTACACGCAGGCGGAGCTGCGGGGCACTTTGGTAGGGATAAGACGATTGCATTGGTAGATGATCGTTTCTTCTGGCCCGGCCTAAAGAAAGACGTCACCAAGGTAGTGAGGCATTGTGGAGTTTGTCAGCTGGCAAAGGGATCTCGCCAGCGTACAGGCCTATACACCCCACTTCCCATCCCTGAGAGGCTCTGGTCTGATATTAGTATGAATTTTGTTCTCGGGCTCCCTCGCTCTCTGAGGAAGCTAGACTCGATATTTGTTGTGGTTGATCGCTTCTCCAAGATGACGCATTTCATTCCTTGCCAAAAGACCGCTGATGCCTCCCACGTGGCAGCGTTATTCTTTAGGGAAGTATTTAAGTATCATGGTCTCCCCACCTCTATAGTCTCTCATCGCGACGTACGATTCATGAGCGATTTCTGGAAGACTCTATGGAAAACGACGGGTACGACCCTGAAGTTTTCCTCCGCCTACCACCCACAGACGGATGTACAAACGGAAGTGGTTAACCGTAGTCTTGGGACTCTTTTTCGTTGTCTAGTTGGGGATAGTCCATCGACCTGAGATTCTGTCCTTCCCATAGCCGAATTTGCATACAATAGCTCAGTCAATAAGACCACATGCTTGAGTCCATTTCACATCATCTTAGGGTATGAGCCTAAGAAACCAGTTGATTTGGTGGATATTCCCCTAGGATCCAGACCTAGTGAGTCAGCTAAGTCTTTCATCCAGCATGAGCATGCATTACACGAGTCGGTCCGTAAAAAAATTGCAGCTAGTAATGATTATTATAAGAATCAAGCAGACCAACACAGACGGGAGCAAATCTTTGAGACAGGGGAACAAGTATTGGGTCGCATTCGTTCTAAGAGGGCCCCACAAGGGCCAGCAAAAAAAATTAAGCGCACGTAGAATGAGCACTTATACAGTTGTACGACGGATTGATACGAATGCATATGAGGTAGATATCCCTCATGGTATGGGCATCAGCCGAGTATTCAGCGTAGAGGATTTGACTCCTTACTACGAGGAGCATGCGTACGTGGACCCACTCTCCACCCTGCCACCCAAACCCTTATCTGTCCATATCTCCACCTCCTGAGCCTTCTCCTCCTATTGCCCCCACTTGTCCCTCTTTGTTATCCCCCGCGGCGTCGCGTAATGCAGGTGGGCTTGCACCATCAGCGGTTCCACTGATATCATCGCTAGACGGAGATACATCATTGCCAGACGGAGATACATTAGTGTCAGACGGAGACACATTGGTACCTCCTGCTTCTACAGACGACGTGCTTCAGATCGTTGGACACGACTTCCACGCGGCGGGCAGGCAAGATACCCTACGCTATCTTGTCCGTTGGAGCGGCCGGTCCCTGCACGATGCTACTTGGATCTCCCCGGAGGAGCTTGAGACTCTCCCCGCGTCTCCGCAGCTACGACGATCACGCGAACTAATCAGATTTGAGTGCTTTTCAGCCCGGGGGAGCTGACGGCGCGCCACGACCCACTCACGTGTACACCCGCAGGAGGCGGTGATCCGTTGCCCGGATGGGCGATCTGAGTCCATGATCGTGCCCGGATGCTCGATTCCAGTCACTTTCATGTATTGTGTTTTTTGTTTGGATGTGTATTTAGTCCCCGGTCGGCCCAAACATTGTGAGCAGTCCGATCAGGGTAGTTTTATTTATTTTATTGTGTAAAGGTGTTTGCTGGTTAAGTGGGGGATGCACCGGTTTACCCCTTAGGGTTATAAAACCTGGTAGTTCTGTTGGAGGAGTCATCGATAGTTTGGAGAAAATCCCGAACCCGTCGATCCTGCGGTGCGACGCCGCCTCCTCCTTGCCTCCGGTGCGACTCTGGTAGCCCTCCGCCTCCTTCTTCTCCTCTGGTAAGCCTTGTACCTCTGACTTAAGCCCTCACTACACCGCCCCCTCCCCCCGTCTCCTTCCCGTTCGGACACCGTAAGCCCTAAAGCCGCATGCCTCAACTCCTCCGCCTCCCACCTCACTGGATCTCCACCTTCCGCCGCCCCCATCCACTCCCTCCTCCGTTTTCCCACTGGAACCCTGCTGCTCCTCTCCGTCCTGTACCCGTACCCCAATCCCGCTGCCTCCCCGCCACCCCGTCAGCCCTCCCTCCACTCACAACCCACACCGAATTTCATTTCCTGCATTTTTTCCTCCCATTCCCTCTCCTAACCTACATCCATTCCCCCATCGTGGTTCCACTTCAAAACAGCCGGCCCAGACGCTACAGCGACCTTGGATGCCCTCCACACCCTTCACCACCGCCGCTGCGTGCATGTGCAAACTGTGGTAAAGTCATTACTTTTACTTGTTTATTTTGGCACCTATATTGTGTAGTGGATGTTCTCTCTCTTAATGTTATAAGTATTATTTGTCGTGTGACTTGCTGAGTTTCTTCTGCGCTTGCTTGAAAGTAATTGCGCCTCTTTTCGTTTGCAAAATTACTACTTAGTCCTCTGTTAATTAATTATTTGCAACTGTATGTGCACTGCTGTTAACTCATAATAATTAATTACTTGTTTGCAATTGTAGCGGACCACTAGTGCACTTTTATTTCGTATTATCGCATATAGGCCTGCATTTGGACATCCCTTTTTAGTCGACCTCCCACTGCATCAATAAGTATGCTCAATTGATTCTGTGACATGCATGTTCTCCTCCATGATGACCACAAATAATCTTCCCGCACAATATCCCAAGTATGCACATTTGATTTCATTGTCCTACCTGTGAAAATCGCAATTTGGATTCTCATCGTTACACTTGGCCCAAATCTTTTGAATGCTTTCATCATTTGCATACAAATTCTTTTATGCAATTAAGGTTCTGTTTGTTTCAACTGATCCTCTCCAGCGCGTCATCCCCAAAATGGACTACACTCATATACGTGTGTTTGGGAGGGATGATTTGGAAAACCTTTGTTTTAAAATAAGCTAGGGATAAATCAATATCCAGACGGAGGGGGAGCTCCATTTGGAACGACGCATCTGGTTTCTCGCTCTCATTCATCCTCGATACGGCACAACGAGTTCTCCCCATATGATTTGTAAGAAATCCCTCATTGATACCTGCTCGCGAGCCATTCTCCGCGTCTGTTCCGGGGGTCTCCCATTTCAAGCTATCTCTTCTTCTTCCTTAGATTGATCTCTTCTTCTTCGCTGGTGATCACCTCCCATTTCAGGTGATCTCTTCTTCTTCTTAACAGTTCTCTTCGACAATAGGTCCTTCCTGCTTCATTCCTGAGCAATTTCAGAGCATAATGTAATGTTGCATGCTAAGATTCTTTCTTTTGTTATTTTCTCTAGTTAGACGATGAAGCTATGGATTTAATCATTTAAACAAGGAACTCATGTCCAAGCTACTTGAACTTGATGATGTTGACGCGGTTCATACTGATCAAAAATGAATTTATAAGGATTTTAATGAAGAATTACAATTTGAATTTGTTATGGGTTCAACTGTACTCTTTTTTTGTTTGTATTATCTAGTTCTCAGGGGTCAAGTTTAACAAGCTATTTTAGGTACTATATTCAAGTTAATGAGTGGAACAATTCTAAAATCAAAATATGGATGATAATTTGAAAACAAAAATTGATTTAAAAAAAAAACAGTGACAAAAATTCTATTTTTACCAAACAGTTTATTATTACCGCGTTCTGAACGGCTCTCTAAATAGAGTTTCATCCAAACAGGTTTATCTGCTAACTATATTTCTCATAGACAACTCCTTTCAAACTCTATTTCTGACAGCTCCGTTTCAATCGACATCATCTCTCCCAAACAGAGCCTAAAATCCACAATTTCCATGAGTGATTGTGAGTAGTATGACCCACAATTCTAAGTACAGACTTGGGATGAATGTAATAAACATCAGTCCATCTTGCATGCATCTTATTGATATTTTTCTTTTTCTATTGAGGTACTTCAGTCCTGGTGATCAAACTAGTTCAAGAATCTATTTGAATAAGATTTGGCTTTCACACTTTAGAGTTCAAAAAACTACATAAAACTTTTGGTTATAAGTTAACTACTTTGACGAGCTTTATTCAACTTCTTGCTTATATATTCCGCCAATCTGATCTCCCGCATAAAAATGACACTAAAGCCAACTGCCCATGCATCACACTCTACGATGATAAACTTCAGGTAAGGCCAAAGCAAGAGTAATAAACAATGTTTTTTTAATTCATGTGAAGTTTTGATCAACACCTTATCCTGATTAAACTTTTCCTTCTTCGTACAAACTGCTATAGGAGCTTCAGATCTTGTAAAATTATGCACGATCTTACGATAAGATGTTACATGTCCATGAAAATTGCGCACTTTTGTCACTGTTTTGGGAGTTCACCAGCCTTGAAAACTTATATTTTCTCTTTGTCTATTAGAATTCAAGGATTCCATCTGTAGAGACTACAAAGCCAAGAAACTTCCATTGATTCCGCCAAAAAGTGTATTTCCTTAAGTTTACTTATGCCTGATTCTCCCTCAGTATTTCCATTACTTAGTGTAAATGTTCAAGTGAGAAGCATCATCTCGGCTTCTATCAATATATCATTACAATAGGCCACAATGAATTTTCCAATAAATGGTTTCAACCTTTGGTTCATTAATCACTTAATTGGTGCCTTTGAAAATTTGAAAGCATTACAAATTTACAATCCATTCATCTCTAATTCGATTCTAATGTACCCAATCCACAAATCAATCTTTGTGAACAATCACATGCAATTGAGTTGATCCAACATGCCATCTAATCACAAATTTGGGATCTGCATTTGACTGTAACATTATTTATTTACGTGATGTTCACACATATTGTTCAATTTTTATCCTTCTTATTAGTAAATAACTTTGGTACTGCAAATGAGCCCATGTTCTCATAAATTGACCCGTTTTGAATTAATTCCTCTACTTTCTACATAAACACTACTTGCACCCAAGGACCCATCTGATAATGGAGCAAGTTTGGTGGACATGCTTTGGGAATCATGTCTATGCAATGTTGAATATCTTTTGACATATTATCCATAATTTCAGCCAACATATGCTAGTGTTTCCTCAAAATTTTTGATGACTTCGCCTCTACCTTTGGTCCTTTCATCTTTAACACTCAAAATTTCTTTGAAAATTTTCCCTCGATATCCGCATAATATTCATCATTATTAACCCGAAAAAAAATCCCCTCCACCAGTCCACCTTAGATCTTCTAGGTTGCTATTCCTGATTTGTATTGCATTAATACAATTTTCTTACCATTGTAATAATTTTTTCATACTCTTATAAATATTTCGACATCATATTAGTACATCAATAATATATGATTAGAGTACATCTCAACAACATCCTAATATATCTCATCTTTATATGATTTGATAATAAAAATACAAATGCGACATACTTATATTATCTTCAAGTCAACACCGCCCTTCTTGACCCATACTATCAAGCAAGGAGTCGATTGTGGCTCAGTTTTCTGCTTCAAATGTCTCACCAATGCTATACACTAAGTTCACCATTTGGTTGATTGAACACTTTCTTAAATATGTCGTGTTAGGATGATTCTGGTTTAGGGGCATTCAGTAGACTAATGACCACACAATGAACAACATCCCCTTCGTCTTTGTCAACATACTCATCTACTTCCTTTTCATCATCCGCTCCATTGTCTTCCCCAACTCTTACTTTACAGAATGAATTGTTTTCAGGCAAAATAGTTTGACTGCTTACCAATCTCATGACAATTCGTAGTATCTTCATATGGAGTTATGAGAAACAATAGTTGGACACATTTAGATTTTTTTTACGTTCATTTCGACGTATCAATTTGATTTCATGCTAAGAAGACCCTTGTAGAGGTAATTATTTTGTTAATATATAATAAAAGAGTTTAAAGGGCAGAAAATTGATCATCATATGTTTTTATTGATGTTGAGAAAGACTTGCGATTGAATAGCATGAGAATGTATTTAGTAGGGGTCTCTTAAGAAAAAAAATGAGGCAATGCTATGTTGTAGTTATTAAAGATATGTATAATCTCATCGACTGGGATCAAAAGTAATTGTGGAGTGATGAAGTTTTAAAGTAAGAGGGAATTACATCAAAGATCTAGATTGGATTTTATGTTTTGTACTAAATACGAAGATTCCCAAGAATATCTAGTTTGGTGTCTTCTCTAATATTCCCAAAAGATGTAATTGTATTTTGTGAGACGTTTATTGAGATAACTCGGAATCTGGAATGATGGAGATAATGTTTATTTAATATTGTTCTATTATTAGTAATAAAAGCTAATATGTATATGCTACTTTATTATGTATATGATAAAACATGAAAAGTATAATTTTCTTAGACCTATTGCATAAAAGAATGAAATATGATTTTATATTATGTTTGTGTGATTTAAATGGGTTAATCGCCTTAGGATCATTATGTAATACCAGAATATTCAAATACTTAAAAAGAAAGAAAATATAATTAGGCCCATTATGTCACAAGGAGTTGAATTTTGGGCAGTAAAAATCACTAAAATCCATGCACCAAGTTGGATTTGTGCCATTAAGGACAAAACAAGGATGATTATATGTTACACAAGCAAGAGACAACAAACCAGACTGACATGTGCATTTGGCTTGTGTACTCGCAACAGACAACACAAGAGACCCTGACGACTACGGAGAACTATAGCGAATTGTCCTGGATGACAGATTTATGTTAGTATTGGATTTGAGTATTTAATTCAAGAACTTGTTATTTTATTTAGCTTTTAGTATTTACAATTATGTTTCTGGATGTTAGGGCTTAAATATGGAGTGTAGTATAAAACTCTTCATGCTTTGTAACTTAAAGAATAGAGCTTAGAGCTGACCTTGGAGGTTTGCCTTTGTTTTTCTCATCCACTTCCCTTCTTCTCCTCCCTCCCCCTGCCAACCTTCCACTAGGAGTAACTTTGGTTTATCCCGCTCTTCTCTCACAGCACACTCCCTCACTGCCACAACTTGGGTTTCTCCGTAGAAAGGCACCATGGGGTATGTTAGACCAACTCTCTCAATAATTACATTGATGAGTTTATTGAACTTGCAAATCATATTAAGTATGTTTGTATTTGTTCTCATGTGTTGCGGAACGGAGACGCGGGCCCGCATCGAAGGACGAGTTTTGGGCCCGTTCGGGGCTGATTAGCTAATTACCATATATGACGTATCCAGATCGATGATCTGACTCCATGGATGAGTCTGGCACGTCGCTTACAGACGATTTTATATATTATATTGTTATTTTGGCTTTTATTTTGATGTAATCGGGCTATCTTATCTCCGGAACAATCACAACCGTTGATGGTGGGATGCCCTAATATCTCTTTATTATAAATAGATGTGCAGGGGGCTGCTTGGAGGCCATTGCATAATTTAGAAATTACAATTCCCAGATTCTCGCGATCACCCCACCGTGCCGACTCTGTGGAACCCTAGGTGACGACTCCTTGACGCTCATCCTCCTCCCCAAGGTACTACATAACCCTAGGCCTCTTTCTCCACCATCCAAAGCCCCCACTGCCACCTTTACAACCCCTTAAACCTCAGCCTCCACCCAGCCTGGTTGCTTTCCAGCCAACCGCTCCCCTCCAAGACCCCTTCCAGCCGTCTGTCCAGGCACCTCCACCCCTCCAATCGCCTGTCCTACTGCCTTCGCCCCTCCAGCCACCTACCAGCAGACTTCTGCCCTCCCTCTGCCCAGCCACCATCCCATCCGCACCCTTTCCTCCTTGATTCCAGCCAGCCGCCGCACCTCCCCATTTCTTGCACACCACCGCCCCATCCAGTTCTCCCCCTCCCTCCGTAGAACCACCACAAGCTTCCCCGCACCCAGATCTATCCCCACTGCCTGGATCCGCCTCTCTACAACTGGATCTACCCTCCCACAGCCCAGATCCGCCTCCAAACAGCTGGATCTACCCAACCAGCCCTTGTTTCCTTTCCGGATCGTCTCCACCGCACCGTGCTTCGCTGGATCTCTACACCTTGGGCAGCCCCCATGTCCTGTGAGTATTTACTTGTTGCACGAAACTCAAATTTGCAATATTAATATATGAGGTTTTGGATTTCATGTTTGTTTGGATCTCCGGAGTGGTAGTTGTTTGTTTTAGATTATTATTGTGTTTGCAGGGTCTATTCGTCACGCCTTCTTGTTTTAGCCCTCCACGCGGAGGAAAGCCTAACCCGCTTGCTTAAACAAATTATTATGCTTTTGCTATAATCATGTGCGTGTGATTAAATTATTTATTGCTTAATTTAAATTATCTGTCGGGGTTTGCATTGCATGTAGGGTTAGGGCAATATTACATACACCACCTATAGATTCTTCCCGCGTCTTCATGTCTACCGAATATAAGAAATGTAATAATTATGCTTACCAAAGGAAACTGCATGCAAGATAATAAACAAAGGAGCACAAACCCAACTATTCAAGATAAAAAATTGATATTTCTTGATGCTAATACCCTAAAACAAAGGAAATACCTGTGGAGGAGAAAATACATTATGCTAGTACACTAAAACAAATCCGATTAGATCCCTTCATACTTCTTCGCTGACCAACTGTGTTGAGCCTTTTAAAATTTTATCGGATCGCTAATACTTGATGCTAATACACTATAGCAAAGCCACATTGACTGTATTAGACACCTTTCGAGCTGCTCCAAAGCTGTCATGAAAATAAGACTTATTGGGTGTTGAAACTTAGGAATGAGATTCAAAAATAAGACTTTTGGGTGTTGAAAGGTTTTTTATATAGTTTTAGGTGGAAATGATTTTTTTAAAGCAGGGTACGATGGTCTTCTTAGTGCAATTTTCATAATTTTTAATGAAATGGTGGTAATTGTAAACCGGGGAAATTTAAAGAGTGCAACCTACAACGAGTGGCAGACACGGGGTTGCCCCTACGACCAATCACAACAATACCTCGACTGCGATAAATTCGGGGTTCAACCTACCATAGTAGGTGTAGGAGTTATACTAAAAACTTTTTGAATTTTATGGATTTTTATTATTATTTTAAATTTTTGGGATAGTGCAATTACTTGAATGAACATTGTATTTTATTTTTTGAAATAAGTTGTAATATATGTCAAGTCATTAAATTATAAAAATAATGACATAATTGTCAATTTTGAATGTTTCACCAAAGTCAACTTTTCCCTTTTAATACTGTGAAAAAATAAATAATATATATACACATCTCTACCACTATAAAAGAAATATCAAATTTCTGAATTTTAAACTCATTGGAGTGATTGCAGACATTGAATTTGGAATGATATTGCATCCACCGTATAATCAAACCACACCCTCTCTTCACTTTTTTATGGGTATCCGAAACCTAAGAGAGTAGAGAGTCCTAAACCTATATTTTAATAGGGTTACTTCCTAGCATAGAAAATTACCATTGTACCTTCAAATTAGGAAAAAGTTCACACAAAGGACACTAACAACAGCCGGCATGGGCCTGTCAAAGCAATATCCGGCCTCTCTAAATTTCGCATCAGCTACGCACACCACGCATCCCGTTGTTGTTGATATTCTAATTTAAAATAATCGAAGCCATCCTTTAATTTAAACTCCCCCCAAAAAATAACTCTTGCGATGTGGGACAAATCATACCTAGGCGCGGTTATGGCGGTGGATCAGTGCGCCGGTTCAGGGGAGGGGTAAATTAAATAATAAAGTAAATATCTAAACTAAACGCAAGAGTAAATTAAATAATTTAGGTTGTCTTTAAATTGATATAATTTTGTTACCTTTTTAATTCTTTTTGATTAAAAATTGCATGTTTACTTCAAGCTGGCATGCATGTTTAATTTAGGTTGTTTTTAAATTTTAAATTTAGTTATTTTAAAATCCTTTTTTATTAAAATTTCTAATGATTTTATAAAAAATTTGATTAAACTAAACACGCATGGCGAAGCTTGCCGGGGGCGTTCGAAGCCCGCCGGGGGGTGGGGGGGGGGATGGGGAGAAGCCCGCCGTCGCCGGCCAGGTACAATCGCGTTTGGCCGTAGGGGCGGAGCCCCGTGTCGGGCACTCGTATATATATACATACATATATATACATATACATATACATATATATATACATATACGTATACATACATATGTATATATACATATATAGATATATATAGGGCCGTGATCCTATGCGAATAAACATTTCGTGTGAATATGCGAATAAAACTTCCCTGTCGTTCGAGCCTAGATCTGTTATAGTAAAAAGCGCAGCGGAACTCCATCCTGTTGGATTCACAGCGCAACAACTGGCTGCTGCGGGCCCGCCGACCACCGGTCGCCCGGGGTTCATCGACATTCGTGCCGAAGAACCCCGAGCGGCCGGGGGCCGGCGAGCCCGCAGCCGCTGACCGCCCCTGCAGTGATGAAACAAAGTAGTGTAATTCGCACCACAGGCGACCAGTGGTTGTGGGCTTGCCGGTCATCTGCCGCCCTGCTTTTGTCGGCGGTCATGCCGACGAACCCTAGGTGACCGATGGCCGGCGAGCCCGCAGTCGCCAGCCACCGCGCCATTGAGGTTTCTTCACAGGAGCGGCGGCCGGCGGCTGCGGGCTCGCCGGCCACCGGTCGCCGTTGCTGGGAAATTTCTACGCATTTGATCACGCTCTGCTTCGTGGATGGATGTGATTTCTTATTCACATGTTCACACAAAAAATTCATTTGCATGTGTGTGTCTGTGTATATATAGTTAGGCCTTCATAGGATCTCTCCATAAAGGCATGCCAACACCAAATAATCAATCTTTGGATTTTGGTACTTGTTAGAAATGTCCATGTAAAGACCCATGTTTGTGGCTCATTTAGTCTTTTATTTTTTCTTTTTATACATTAGTCCCACACCTTGTATAGGAGACTCTTCTCTCTTTCTCCCGCCTATATATATGTATCGATACATTGTATTTGATAATGAAGAAGTATAGACAAGGTTTAGCTTTTCTCTACATGGTATCAAAGCCAGGTTCCAACCTGCAGTTTCAATTTTTTTCTTGCCGTCTGCGGTCTCCTTCACTCTAACCGCGACAGCTCGCCTAGCCCTCTAACCGCAGATCCCATGCGGTTTCTCCTTGTCTATCCGCTTCTGCTTCTCTCTCTCGTGGCTTCCTCCACATATTCTTGGCTCTCTTATAGCCCTCTTCCCTCTGACAGGTGGGCCCCGTTCTCCTCCGGTCTTCTCGCCGCGTGCTCTTCTTGCCGCCGCGATCTTTGCTAGTCGCCGCGGTCTCCCCGTGCTAGCCGCCGCCGCTGCTAGTCGCCACGGTCTCCCCGTGCTAGCCGTTGACGCCACAATCTTTGTTAATCGCCACGGTCTCCCCGTGCCCCGCTCTCCTCCGGTCTTGCCGACTACTCTAATCACTGCTCCTGCTCGCGGCACCTGCTCCTGTCGACTATTCGTGACGCGCAGCCTTGCCAACCTATCTAGCCGCGTGGTCTGGGCTCCTTCTGCTCTCGCTCTTGCTGACTTCACTAATTGCATTGCGCGACTTGTGTCTGTCCGGTTCTCCTGCTTTACCGCTGCGACCTTGCCTAGTCGCCGCTTAGCCGCTGCGACCTTGCTCCTTGTCTAGTCGCCGCTTAGCCGCTGCGACCTTGTCCCTTGTCTAGTCGCCGCTTAGCCGCTGCGACCTTGTCCCTTGTCTAGTCGCCGCTTAGCCGCTGCGACCTTGTCCCTTGTCTAGTCGCCGCTTAGCCGCTGTCCTGCTTTGCCGCTGCGACCTTGGCCATTGTCTAGTCGCCGCTCTAGCCGCTGTGACTCCATGGGGTCCTCAATTGATTCTCCAGAGCAGCATGCACCCCCTCCTCCAGCCTGATTTCTCCCTGCTCCAGAACTGCGTGATGTGTTGAGAATCACCACCATTTCCCTCACTGGGAAGAAGAACTTCATTGAATGGGTGGATTCTGTCAGACGGGTTCTCCAGTGTAAGGGACTTCTGCAACATCTCACTACGGATCCTCCTTCTCCACCCACTGATAACTGGCTTCGTCATGATGGACGTGTTAAAATTTGGCTCCTCAAATCCCTTGATGATGAATCTTACCGCATGACCATGTATCACGAGACGGCCAAGACGATGTGGGAAGAACTCCATTCCCTATACTCCGACAAGGACAGTCTCTAGCACCTATATGACATCATCACAGATTTTCAGACTCTTAACACTGGTGGTGCTGCTGACTTGACCTCTTTTGTTGCTCGGGCTAAGACACTGGCTGAAGCCTGGATCTGCAATCAGCCCCCTACTACGGATCTCGCCGCCCAACGTGCTCAGAAGGAAGCCGTCTGTATTGTCATGATGATGGCTCGTGTCCCGTCTCATCTTCAAAGCGTTCAGGCTCAGATCCTCTCGTCTGCTGCTATCCCCTTACTCTTTGATGTGTGCTCTATGCTGCTCAAAGTATCACCACCTCCTGATACTACTGGACCCTCTCGTCGGCCCTCATTCAGCAAACTTCTGTGCCCTACTACCTCTCCCTCCTCCTGCTCGTGGAGGGTGTTCAGGCTTTCGAGGAAGGGGTCGTGGTGGCCGACCACGTCCTAAGTGTTCCTTATGCAACAAGGACAAACATCTTGAGGCGACCTGCTACCGCAAACATGGTCTTCCTCCTCTTCCGATTGCGTCTGTTGCGGCCGACAGCCCCTCTGCCACTCGTGCTGACCTTGAAGAAGTCCGTCTTCAGCTCCAGCAACTTCACTGCATGCTCAACCGCCCGCCTGCCTCCGTTGCCTCCGCTGCCTCCGCTGCCTCCATTTCCAATGAAGGTATCGCTTGTCTCTCCACTAGTCCATGCAGGATAGTGGATTCAGGTGCAACACACCATATCAGCTCGCTGAAGCCACATCAATACTTGGATTCTCCGCATCCTAAGTGTATCTCAATGGCCAATGGCGATACCGTTCCCGTCTCCGGCTCCGCTGATATCCTCCTCAATTCCTCTCTCCCTCTCTGCACTCGGCTCTCCATATCCCGGGCTCTCCGTTTAATTTACTTTCTGTCTGTCGTCTTACTGCCGATTTGAATTGCTCTGTCACATTCACACCTTTTCTGATGCAGGATCGACGAATACAGAGTATCATTGGTAAATGATGATTGCAAAATGAGCTCTACCTTCTGGATGTTCCTCCTACCATCCTCTCCATCACCTCCGTTGATCGGCATCGACGTCTTGGGCATGCTCCTCTTCCCGTCTTCCAGAAGGCTCTTCCAGAGATCTCTCTTCCTGTTTTTAAGTGTGATTCATGTATTTTGGGCAAACAACACCGTTCTTCTTTTCCTACTCATTGTACTTGGAGCTCTGCTCCTTTTGTTTTAGTACATTTTGATGTTTGGGGCCAGTAAAAAAGTACTAGTGTATCTGATTATCGTTATTTTATCACATTTATTGATGATTATTCTCGAATGACATGACTATACTTATTTCATGATCGCTCCGAGCTTCCCCGTGTGTTTCGGGCTTTCATTCTTGAAACTCGCACACAGTTTTCTGAACCAATAAAAACTCTCCGGACGGATAATGCTCGCAGATACACTAGCCATGAATTTGCTAATCTATGCTTTGAATTTGGCATTATTCAACAGACGTCGTGTGCCTATACCCCCCAACAAAACGGCTTTGCTCAACGTAAAACTCGATATCTTCTTGACGTTCCTCGCTCCCTCATGATTCAAATGCAGGCTTCCAAGGCTTACTGGAACTTTACGCTGTCGACGACATGCTATATCATTAACCGTCTCCCTTCCCCCGTCCTTCAAAATGCAACTCCGTTTAGTCTCCTCTTCCCCTCTACTCCGCCATTCTCTCTCACCCCTCGCATCTTCAGTTGTACATGCTACGTTCACCTACTTGGTCCGTCCACTGACAAGTTGGATCCTCAGGCAGCCAAACACATGTTCGTCGGTTATTCCCATACTCAGAAAGGGTATGTCTGTTACTCTCCTACTGCCCGCAAGGTGATGGTTTCTGCTGATGTTGCCTTTCGGAAAAATCATCCGTTCTTCTTCTCCCCAAACCCACCTCTTCCACCACAATCCGTCCCAAGACCTGTCATCCTAGTTACCTCTCCTCCACCACTTCTCCTCCCTGACCCGGCTCCCGTTCTCCACAAGCCCCCTCCTATCCGTGTCTATACTCGTCGCTCTCCTCGCTCCGCCCCCCTCCCCCGATGCAGTCAGCTTCGACCTCTGTCTCTCTGCGACCTGCTGTTCCGGCACCGGCCTCCACCGCTCATCCCATGGCGAACTATGTATCGTACTATCGTTACATCGCCTGTCCTCGCCTCTTTGCACCTTTGCTACTTCTTTATCCTCTATTTCTGTCCCTAACTCTGTGTAGGAAGCTCTCCAACATCCGGGTTGGCGGGCAGGCATGGACGAAGAAATGACAGCCATCTGGGCTAATCAGACATGGTGTCTAGTTCTCCTTCCTCCAGGCCACACTATTGTTGGTTGTAAATGTGTCTTTATCATCAAACATGCTCCTAATTGCACAATTGACTGTTTTAAATCCCGACTGGTGGCTCGTGGCTTTACTCAACAAGGTCTCGATTATGAGGAAACGTTCTCTCCAATGGCCAAACTCAACACAGTTCGTTTCCTCTCTGTGGCTGTGCATCGCCACTGGCCTTTACATCAGCTGGATATCAAGAATGCGTTTCTAAATGGTGACCTACAAGAAATGGTCTACATGCAACAACCGCCCGAGTTTAAGACCACGGGGGAGTCCCGAGTTTGTCACCTTAAGAAGTCTATTTATGGTCTCAAACAATCCCCTAGGGTATGGTTTGATAAGTTCAGTATGGCTGTTTGGGACGTTGACTTTACTCGGAGCTCGACAGACTTCTCTCTGTTCACTCGACATCGAACTACAGGAACAACTCTTCTTTTGGTATATGTCGATGACATCCTAATTACAGGAGACGATTCAAAGTGAATACAAGCGTCAAACAACATCTTACTTCCGTTTTTAAAACAAACGATCTGTGGAGCCTTCAATACTTCCTTGTTCTTGAGATTGCAAGACGTCCTGATGGACTTGTCCTCTCTCAACAGAAATACTGTCTCGACCTTCTTCAGGATGCTGACTATTCTGGATGCAAGCTGATTAACACCTTAGATTGATGTCAATCACAAGCCGTGCACACATGCTTTGATGCAGATCTTTTTCTTCCAAATCCAAAATACTATCGTCGACTCATTGGAAAACTTATTTATCTAACGGTCACGAGACCAGACTTATCCTTTGATGTTGGGGTGGTCAGTCGGTTTATGCATGCTCCTCGGATGTCTCATCTACAGACCGTCGAGCGCATCCTGAGATATCTAAAAACAATCCCGGGTCATGGGCTGGTATACAAAACCTCTTCTTCTACTCCCACATTGATTGCATATTCAGATGCAGATTATGCTGGTTCCCTTGACGATTGGCGGTCCACCAGTGGATTCTGTACCTACTTTGGAGGTCACCTTGTGACCTGACGCAGTAAGAAACAAGTTGTGGTTGTTCGATTTTCAGCTGAAGCTGAATACCAGTCGATAGCGTCAGTTGTCTCTTAGCTTACATGGCTTGAAAGTCTCCTCGATGATCTAGGAGTAAAACTCCCTTCACCTGCTACCTTACTATGTGACAGTCAAGCTGCTATACACATAGCTAAGAATCCAGTCTTCCACGAAAGAACGAAACACATTGAAGTGGACTGCCACTTCGTTAGGGAGAAAGTTCAAATGAAGAAGCTAGAATTGAAGCATGTTCCGGGCACTGAACAAGTTGCTGATCTTCTCACTAAAGCCCTACCGAGTACCCTATTTTTTCAGTTCCTATCCAAGCTGGGTGCCTACGACTTGTACGCTCCAGCTTGTGGGGGAGTGTTAGAAAAGCCCATGTTTGTGACCCATTTAGTCTTTTATTTTTTCTCTTTATACATTATTCTCACACCTTGTATAGGAGACCCTTCTCTCTTTCTCCCTCCTATATATATGTATTCATACATTGTATTTGATACTCATTTCAGTCCTTAACCTTTATTTCCTTTAATATTTCAGAACTTTCATTTTGTAAATAGACAATAAATATTTATTTCAGTCCTTAAACATTTCATGAATTTAATATTTCAGTACAAATTTTCTTATGAGTAAAGTAGTCTACATTTGAAAGCTTTTCACAGTCAAACAAATTTTGGTACTTAAGAGTGTAGTTTCTTTTGGAATCCAAAATGTGATGTACTCGTTGTGTTCATGGATTCCTTAAATGCACGCATAAGAAACACGTTAACCTTCATTACACTCATTGCAATTTGAGCTAGGCCTGTATTAATGATTTTATAATTTTTCTATCATTCTTTCTAGTAATTGAAGTCACGTGCATTTTTTAGGGGAACAGGAAATGTGCAGTGTGCTTACAAGCAACTTCTCAAGTTTATTCTCTGATTTGAATTTTGTTCCTCAAACATAATACAAAGTAATTTTCTGTCTAGCATGAGTGTGCCACTCTCATCATTTTATAGTACCAGTAATTGTCTCAAGTTAGAATGATTTTTCCATATATAGTCAAGCCTTCATACCAATAATAAGAGAAATTATATTTGTTTGAGCCCTTGTGCTCTATCATCCTGATTTTAGCTTATCAGCTATGAGCAATGATAAATTATCCTTCTTTTAGTGTTTTTTGATAGCTTGTAAATTTAAAATGTGTTTAACAAATGATGAAATTTTCTAGATGATATCATTGGACCACATATGTTAAAAAAGCAATATAAATTTCAAAGTTCATTGTGGAGGGATTTTGACACATGACGAATCTATAGGCGGCGGATGAACGATGACCTAGCCTTACATGCAATGCAAAGCCCAACAGAGAAACCAAATTAAGCAATAAATAATTAAATCACACTTAGATAATTTTTGCAAACGCACCAGGGAGGAGGCAACGACTGGCTGTTTGGATGGTTGTAGGGGCGCCCAAGAGCAGTCGGGTACATGCAAAATCTCGTGCATGATTGTGATCCGGGTCTTACAATGTTGTCGGAGGAGAGGCCGGAGGTGGAGAAATGACGTTGGTGGAGGATACCGTGGAGCCGGAACCACGGCTGCCTAAGCGAGGTTGCTCGTTAGAGGAGAGAGCCACCAAGATCTCGCATTCAAAGGATGGGAACTATAATTCTTTCTTGCTTGATTCATACAACACATCCAATGCCTTTATATAGGCTATAACATATAAAAAAATAAAACAATAATAATGGCACCTAATACTAGACCCAGAGCTCGAGCCATGATTGTGATCCCCAAAAGCTTTATTGATCAAAAAAGTATTTATACATGAGGAGAATACACAAATATATATAGGAAGAGAGAGAAGAGGAGAATCCCAAATACAAGACGTGGGATAACAACTAGACACCTAGATAATAGAGATAATTATAATAATACGCGGCCCATAAAAAATTGCTATATCATGTGTGCATATATATATATATATATATATATATATATATATATATTGTAGAAAAAGCTGCAACCTTGTATATACTCCTTGAATTGATAATTACAAGTATGAATACATTTATATAAGGGAAGAAGGAAGAGAGAAATCTCAATCCAAGATGTGGGATTAATACAAATAGAGAGAGAGAAGAGGGAAGAATGAGCCCCTAGATGGGCCTTAAAGTAGGCTTTTCTAACACCCCCCCCGCAAGCTGGAGCGTACAAGTCGTAGGCAGCAAGCTTGGATAAAAACTGGTAGTATAGAGGCCGAGAGAGAGCTTTAGTCAGGATGTCAGCAACTTGGCTTGCAGCAGGAACATGCTCTAAATTTATCTTCTTTTCCTGTACCTTTTTCTCGGATGAAGTGACATTCAACTTCAATATGCTTTGTGCGTTCATGGAAGACAAGATTCTTGGCAATATGGATTGCAGCTTGACTGTCACAAAATAGGGTTGCTGGCGATGAGAGACGAACACCCAAGTCTCTCAGAAGGCTCTCAAGCCAAGTCAACTCGGAAACAACAGCAGCCATAGCGCGGTACTCAGCTTCAGCAGAAGAGCGAGCAACCACATTCTGTTTCTTGCTACGCCAGGTTATAAGATGTCCACCGAAGTAGGTACAAAAACCTGTTGTGGAACGCCTATCATCAATGGACCCGACATAGTCAGCGTCAGAGTAAGCGACAGGGGATAAAGAAGTGGATGGCTTGTACACAAGCCCTTGTCCTGGAGCGTTCTTGAGATACCGAAGAATGCGCTCGACAGCTTGAAGATGAGATGTCCTCGGGGCATGCATAAATCGACTCACGACTCCAACGACAAAGAAGATGTCTGGTCGAGTAACTGTAAGGTAGATCAGTTTCCCAATCAGGCGTCTGTAGTATTCCGGATTCGTAAGCAGCTCATCAGAGTCAGAGCTATGGGCCGATAGCCTGTGATTCGCGTCCATTGGAGTATTTGTAGGTTTGCATCCTGAATAGCCAGCATCATGAAGAAGATCCATACAATACTTCCTTTGGGATAATACAAGACCATCAGGCCGTCGTGCAACCTCAAACCCGAGAAAATACCGTAGGGTACCAAGATCTTTGGTCTGAAAGGCGGAGTTCAACTGTTGCTTGGTATGTTGTATCCCTGTAATATCGTCGCCAGTAATGAGGATATCGTCAACATAGACAAGTCGAATCACTGTTCCGGTTGGCCGGTGTCGAGTGAAGAGAGAGAAGTCAGCCGAGCTCCTAGTGAAGCCAATATTGCGGACAACCATGCTGAATTTGTCAAACCAAGCTCGCGGGGACTGTTTGAGACCATAAATAGATTTCCGAAGATGACAAACCCGAGACTCCCCCGTGGTCTCAAACCCGGGAGGTTGATGCATATAAACAGTCTCCTGAAGATCACCATTGAGGAAGGCGTTCTTGACATACAGCTGATAAAGAGGCCAATGATGGTGAACAGCCAAGGATAGAAGAACCCGGATAGTGTTCAATTTGGCTACTGGGGAGAACGTTTTCTCATAATCAAGGCCCCGTTGCTGAGTAAAACCCCGGGCCACAAGGCGGGCCTTGAGACGCTCAACGGTGCCATCCGGCGCATGTTTAATAACAAAGAGCCACTTGCAGCTAACACTGGAATGACCTGCAGGAAGAGGAACCAGATCCCAAGTGCGGTTGGCCCAGAGAGCCCGCATTTCATCTTCCATGGCCGCCCGCCATCCGGGGTGGTGAAGAGCCTCCTGTACAGAATTAGGGGTGGAGGTAGAGGATAAAGAGAGAGCACTCTGACGGAGTTCCGGAGAGAGGCGGTGAAGAAAGACAAAGTTGGCCATCGAGTGGGCAGTGGAAGCAGTTGTCGGATCCGCGGGCTGCAAAACATCATTAGAGCGGGACAGCTCTCGTAGGGAAGTAGACAAGGGAGGACGTCGAGTGTACACACGAATGACTGGAGGTGTAGGTGGTTTAGGTGGGATGGGTGGGGAAGGTAGAGGTGGGATGGTGGAATTGACGGGGATAACAGATCGCGGAAGAGGTGGCGGAAGAGGAGGGTCAATAGATGGAGAGTAATATGACTGATGTTCGAGGAATGTGACATCAGCAGAAGTAACCACCTTGCGATCCGTGGGAGAGAAACAAATGTAGCCCTTCTGAGTTCGAGAATAGCCCACAAACATATATTTAGTGGCACTGAGAGCAAGTTTGTCGGTGGACGGACTAAAATGATGAACAAAGCACACAACCAAACACGCGTGGGGTGATGGAGAATGGTGGTTGGGAGGGAAAAAGGTGATTGAAGGGAACCGCAAAATTGAGGATAGATGAGGGAAGACGGTTAATAAGAGTGCAAGCGGTTGAAACCGCAAAATTCCAATATTGTCTTGGAACATTCATCTGAATCATAAGGGAGCGGGTGACCTCGAGCAGGTGTCGATTCTTGCGTTCAGCAACTCCATTTTGTTGGGGGGTATAGACACAGGAGGTCTGATGGATGAGCTCAAACTCCGCACAGAGGTGAGAGAAGGTATGACTGGTGTATTCGCGGGCGTTATCAGTGCGGAGGGTTTTAATGGTTGTGGAGAACTGGTTGCGAGTTTCAATACAAACGGTACAGAATACACCGGATAATTCAGAGCGGTCACGAAGGAGATACAACCAGGTCACCCGAGAGTAGTCATCGACAAATGTGACAAAGTAGCGGTATCCAAAAACACTTGTAATTTTGTAAGGGCCCCAAATATCGGAGTGAACAAGATCAAAGGGAGCAGGACGCCGAGAAGGATGTGGTGAGAACGTAGAGCGATGATGTTTCCCATAGATACAGGACTCACACGTGAACTCGTGGAAGGACACGTCAGGGAGAGATTTTTTGAGGATGTTGAGAGGAGCATGACCCAGACGTCGGTGCCAGTCAACGGAGCTAATAGATGACAACACCGTTGGAGGAGACGAGTTAAGGATATAGAGTCCATTCGACAGATGCCCTTTTCCAATGATGGTTTGCGTCTTGCAATCCTGCACAACACATGAGTTAGAAGAAAAAATGACAGCACAATCGAGGTCAGCAGTGAGTCGGCCAATAGAGAGAAGGTTGAACGGAGAGCCCGGAACATGAAGGGCAGAGCGAAGAGTAATGGAGGGAGCGAGGCCAATATCTGTAGCACCAGAGACGGTAAGTGTGTCCCCACTAGCAACAATAATGAACTGGGGATGCACGGAGGGCAAATATTGCGATGGTTTCCGTGATGTAATGTGGTGAGAGGCCCCTGAATCCAAAATCCAGGATGAGCTATGAGCAAGTCAGGAAGTACCATCATCGGAAACAGACACCATAGAGCCCGAAGGATAGCCGATCATTTTGCAAGAAGTAGTCCGCAGCAGACACGGTGACAACGCACCAGTGGCAAGGAACGGCCACTACCGGCGCAGGAAGAACAGAGGTCGCAGCGGCAAGAAACAAGCAGACTGTGCGATTAGGAGAAGACCGCAACAGAAGCAAACACCCGTCGAATAAGGAACGAGACCGGGCCAAGGAAACCACAGCCTTAGCGGTTTGAGAGGCGGCAAGGGGAGAAACCGGGAAGGAGGCCGCCACGAGAAAAACCAGGCGACAGTGAGAAGAACCAGTCCGCGCGGTCACCCCAGCGATTAGGCAGATCGCGACCCAGATGCGGAAATAAAGAGAGACCGCAGGGTCTAGGTGAACACAGTAGCGGTCAAAGCACAGGAATCAGCCCGCAGCGGACATGAGCAGACCGCTAGAAGAGAAGGGGAGGCCGGCGTATAAGAGCAATCCGCAAGAGAGGATAGCTGGCGCGACTAGAGCAGAGACCGCCCGATCGAGGTGTGAAAACACAAGCGACTGGAGGAGGCCGCGACCAAAGGCGAGGCTGACCGGGAGAAGAAGTCCGCAGCGGGCAGAGACAGGCCGCGCAGACAGGGAGGAGAAGAACTGGAGACCGCGACCAAGATGTGGGTGAGAAAGTAACAGCCCGCACGGTCAGGCGGATCCCAGCAGCGAACGGAGGAGAAGCTAACCGCGAGAAGACAGTCAAGCGGATGGAGAAGAAAGAAGTCAGCGAGCTGGAACAGGTCGCAAGCAAGGCAGTCCGCAGACAGGCAGTAGCAGAGGGCAAAGCCGCGGACTGAAGACAGGCCGCGGCGGAAGGGAGTCCGCAGCGGACAGCGAAGAACAAAAGAGAAGGTGGCCCCACGGATTTTGGATGAGAAAAAGGCTATAAGAGGCCGGGGGGGTGGTGTGGATCCACGAGAGAAAGAGAACAGCAGCAGGCAATGACACAGAAGCGGACTGAGAGGGGCAAGCTGCAGAGGCAATCATATAGAAACAGACAGCCCGCGAAAGGCAGGTCGCAGCGAGTTAGATCAGGCCGCAAGAGCAGCAAGCCGCAACGAGCTGTACCAGGTCGCGGGAGAGACAGACCGCAGAGTGAGAGCGGTCTGGAGGAGAGGAGCTGAGCGGAGAGGAATACAGTTCGCCGGACGCCGAGCGAGTTAAGAAAGGGGAAGCCGGAGATTTAAGGAAACCTGGTTCTGATACCATGTAGAAAAAGCTGTAACCTTGTATTTACTCCTTGAATTGATAATTACAAGTATGAATACATTTATATAGGGGAAGAAGGAAGAGAGAAATCTCAATCCAAGATGTGGGATTAATACAAATAGAGAGAGAGAGAAGAGGGAAGAATGGGCCCCTAGATGGGCCTTAAAGTAGGCTTTTCTAACATATATATATATATATATATATATATATATATATATATATATATATATATGATAAATGAATTTAATCTGGTCTTTATCTTCTGCAGGAGTTGGCAAGAGTTGCCTCCTCTTACGGTTCTCAGATGGCTCCTTCACTACTAGTTTCATTACCACCATTGGGTAGGTTGGTTCTAAGTTGACATTTTATTGCTTTCTATTTTTCCGACAATAAAATTGTTAAATATTTTCTCTCCATTTTGGATTTCTGATTGCTTTAATTTATGTCTCATGAAGTATTGATTTTAAAATAAGAACAATTGAGCTGGATAGCAAGCGCATTAAATTACAGATTTGGGATACAGCCGGTCAAGAACGTTTTAGGACTATTACTACGGGTATGCATTCTTTCCATTTGTAGCAAGAAACTGGTCGACTTCCAAACATATGCAACAGTTAATGAGCGTTCATTTTCTTTTTCTGTCTGCAGCTTACTATCGAGGGGCCATGGGCATTTTACTTGTTTATGATGTAACTGACGAGTCATCCTTCAACAGTAAAATCCTTGTTCTTGTGTTCCTGCTTGGATCTTATTTAGAGCCATTATTTATTTAAATTGTTATAATTTTAGTATTTAAAATTTTCAGACATAAGAAACTGGATCCGGAACATCGAACAGCATGCCTCTGATAACGTCAACAAGATTCTAGTGGGTAACAAAGCTGACATGGATGAAAGCAAAAGGGTTCTCTTCTCCCCTCCCTCTTAATTTTTTAATATGTTTCTATTGTGGAGCTAGGGTTGTAGATGAGGAGTAAGGTATTAGTAGAGAGAAATAAACAGTAGAGAGACGAGAGAAATCATGTGCTTAAATTACAAATTGTTAATCTCATCTTTCTATTATTATCTATATAAGGGAAACCCCCTTTATGTATATAACATTATAGCTTCCAATTTTATCTCTTATTTTATATTTTCTACCCCGTCATCAGAGAGAGAAATGGAGGGAGAGAGAGAGAGAGAGAGAAAAAAAGTGGGTTGGGAATCATGTGTAGATGCTAGTTTTAATAGAAATAGAGTTAAATATAGCACCAAAATCTGATCCTATCCAGAATTTTTTTTGATACTATTCTGAAGATAAAACTCATACTAAAAACATCCAAAAGATTGATTCCTTAAGTTAAATTGCATCAAATATATAAGTCCTTATTTAATTTAAAATTCTAAGGTAATTCTTCTTATGATCATCAACTTCTTTCTCTTTTACTACCCTTGCACATATAGATAGATGTACCTTAAGTATTATGCTGACATGGATTAATGCAAAAAGATTTTGTAAGCTTTAAACTACATTACTCTATCCATTTAGTGTGTTATGCCTATCCTAGAGATGTTTCAGTGATGCATGAGTTGAATATATGCGTTAAATGCGGTTTAATTTACGTTTTATGTTTTTCTCATTTAATTGTTCACGTGATATGTCACGTGTGTTTTGACCTATAAATATGTAAGCTTTGTCCGGTTTTAGGGCATCTGAATAATAGAATCCTCCTTTCCACTTGGTATCAGAGCCGAGACAGCCGATCCCAACCGTGATCCCGCGTTCGTGATCCCGCCGCTCCGCCCGCGTTCGTGCACCGGCCGATCGGCCTGCTCTCGCCTTGCCCCGCTCTGCTCTCGCCCTGCCCCGCTCTGCTCTCGCTCCGCCCACCTTCCAGGGCCGCGACCGAAAGGAGCATCCAGTAGCGCCTGTCGTGCCCTTGCTCGCTTATCGCCGCTCTTCCTTTTTCGACCGCCTCCCCTCAGCGCCTCTTCTTCTCAGCAGCGTTCCTCTTCGACGGTCTTTTCCGCCCGGTTTTTCCGGGCGGCCCTTTGTCTCCGACCGTTTTGTCCTCCATGGGGGCTGCCGGAGACATCGTGCTCATATCCTCTGGTGTCCTCTCTGACGGCTTGATCTAAGCTAAGTTATCAAAGGCGCAATACGCACCGAGGCGCAAAGGGCCCCTGGAGCATAGGCGCAAGGCGCAGGCGCGCGCCTGAGGCACGTGAGGCGCAAAATGGGAGAAAAAGGAAATTGAGCTCCCAATTCGCTGAAATTGAGCGAATTTGGCGCCCAATTCTCTTACTCGCAGGCTCTCTTACTCGCGGACTCTCTTGCTGTCGGAGTGTGTTCGCCCCGTCTTGCACTCTGCTCTTTGTGTTCTCCTGGGACTCCTCTGCTCTTCAGAGTTCTCGCTGCGGTCTCAATCTCTTGCCGCTTCTCTTAACCGCACAGTCCAGATTTTCTAGCAGCCGCTTGTCTCTCTTCAGGCCGCTGACTCTAACCGCTTCGAGCTCTGCTTGCTCTGGTTGCATCGCTCTGTCCACGGCTTCTAAACCGCAGTGAGCTCATCTTGCCGCCTCTCTTAACCGCCAGGTCATGAATTCGTCTACTGCTACTTCCTTTCCTGCTCCGGCGGTTGTCCCTGCTCCCTAACTACGCGACGAGTTAAGCATCACCACTATTTCTCTCGCTGGATATAAGAACTTTGTTGAGTGGGGGCATTCTGGATGCCGGGTTCTCCTGTCAAAGGGATTTCTGCATCATTTAACACAATATGTTTCCGCTACTCCTACTGATGACTGGCTGCGTATTGATGGTCGCATTCAGACGTCTTCTCAACTCCCTTGATGACGAACCTTACCGCATGACCATGTATCACGTGACGGCCAATACGATGTGGAATGAGCTCCATTCCCTTTACCCAGGCAAGGACAGTCTCCAGCACCTGTATGACATCATTACTGATCTTCAGACTCGTGACACCGGCGGTGCTACCGACTTAACCTCATTTGTTGCTCGGTCCAAAACACTAGTTAAAGCCTGGATTCAGCATCAGCCCCCGACTACGGATCTCGCTGCCCAACGAGCTCAAAAGGAAGCAGTTGGTATTGCCGTGATGATGGCTCGTGTCCCACCTCATCTTCAAAGTCTTCGGGCTCAAATCCTCTCGTCTGCTACGACTCTCTCGTTCTCTGATGTGTGCTCTATGCTGCTCAAGGTTTCACAGCCTCCTAATGCTATCGGCCCTCCTTCACCGGCTCTTCTCCAGCACTCTTCTGCGTCATTACTACCTCTCCCTCATGCTCGTGGAGGACGTTCATGCTCTCGGGGAAGAGGTCACGGTGGTCGGTCCCGTCTTAAGTGTTCCTTCTGTGGCAAGGATGGACACCTTGAGGCCACATGTTATCGTAAACACGGTCTTCCTGCTCGTCCAACCGCCACTGCCGCCGCTACCAACAACCCCTCCGCCACTCGTGCTGATCTTGATGAAGTCCGTCTCCAGCTTCAACAACTTCAAGGGTTGCTCCACAACTCGCCTGCCTCTGTTGCCTCCGTCTCTAATGAAGGTATCGCTTGTCTCTCTACTAGTTCGCGCTGGATAGTGGATTCCGGTGTCACTCGCCATATTACCTCCTTGAAGCCACTCCGATACTCGAATTCTCCGCATCCAAAGTTTATCACCGTAGTCAATGGCCGCACTGCTTGTCTCCGGCTTGGCTGATATACCTCTCAATCAATCTATTTCTCTTCGCTCGGCTCTCCATGTCCGGGGCTCTCCTTTCAATTTTCACTCTGTTAGTCGACTCACTGCTGATTGTGAATTTTCTATCACATTCACCTCTTCTTCTTTTTTGATGCAGGATCGCAGGACGCAGAGTATCATTGGTAAAAGACGACTGCACAACGGGCTCTACCTTCTTGATATCTACCCTACCATTCTCTCCTCCGTCTCCTCGGTTGACTGGCATCGACTCCTTGGACATACTCCTCTTCCAGTTCTCCAGAAGGCTCTCCCTAATGTTCCGCTTCCTGCTTTTAGTTGTGATTCCTATATTTTGGGGAAACAACATCGTTTCTCTTTTTCTCCTCATTGTACCCGGAGCTCTGCTTCGTTTATGTTAGTTCATTTTGATATCTGGGGCCCGTATAAAATAGCAAGTGTATCTGGTTATTGTTATTTTATCACGTTTATTGATGATTACTCTCGAATGAGCTGGTTGTACTTACTTCGTGATCGCTCTGAGTTTCCTCGTATATTCCGTGCTTTCGTTCTGGAAACTCGCACACTGTTTGCCGATAAAATAGAAACACTTCAGACGGATAATGCTCATGAATACACAAGTTATGAGTTCGATAATCTCTGTTATTAATTTGGCATTATTCATCAAACTTCATGTTCTTATACTGCTCAACAAAATGGTGTGGTTGAACGCAAGAATAAACATTTTCTTGATGTTGCTCGTTGCCTCATGTTTCAGATGCATGTTCCCAAGGCGTATTGACATTTTGCGGTTTTGATGGCATGCTTTCTCATTAACTGTATCCCTTCCTCTATCCTCAATCATGCCACCCCATTCGGTGTTCTCTTTCCATCCACACCACCATTCCCCCTCACCCCTCGCATATTTGGTTGTACTTGCTATGTTCATCTTCTTGGTCTCTCCATTGACAAGATCGATCCTCGAGCAGCCAAATAGATGTTCGTTGGTTATTCTCGTACTCAAAAAAGATATGTTTGTTACTCTCCCGCTACCCGCAAAGTGACTATTTCGGCGGATGTCACCTTTCTGGAAGATAAGCCGTTTTTCCCGCTTCATCACCACCTCTTTCACAACCATCATCATTACCATGGCCTGTCGTCCCCGTTACGTCCACCTTGCCGCCACCACCTCCCACCAACACTCCTGTTCTCCAAAAACTTCCACTTCTTCGCGTCTACACTTGTCGGCCTCCTTGTTCCGCCGCCCCACTGCAGTCGACTTCCACCTCTGACACTGCGATCTGGTGATCCAACTCCTGCCTCAACAACTCATCCCATCGCAAATTACGTATCCTTACATCGCCTGTCCCCGACGCTTAAAAAATTTGTTACTACATTATCCTCTATTTCTGTTCATAACTCAGTGCTAGTGGCTCTTCAGCATCTGGGTTGGCGGGCGGCCATGGACGAAGAAATGATAGTTCAATACGGTTCGTGTACTGATAGCTCAATACGGCTAATCACACGTGGGATCTGGTCTCTCTTCCTCCAGGACATACTCCTGTTGGCTGTAAATGGGTCTTTGTCATCAAGCATGCAGCTGATGGGACAATTGATCGTCTTAAAGCCCGCCCGGTGGCTCGCGGCTTTACTCAACAACATGTCCTTGATTATGAGGAAACGTTCTCTCCGGTGGCCAAGCTCAATACGGTTCGTGTACTCTCCGTAGTTGTGCATCGCTACTTGCCTCTACATCAACTGAATATAAAGAATGTCTTTTTAAATTGAGATCTGCAAGAGACTGTCTATATGCAACAACCTCCCGGGTTTGAGGCCACGAGGGAGTCCCGAGTTTGTCATCTCAAGAAATCGATTTATGGTCTCAAACAATCTCCCCGGGCATGGTTCGATAAGTTCAGTAGGGCTGTTCTGGAAGTTAGCTTTACGCGGAGCTCTGCAGATTATTCTCTGTTCACTCGACATAAGACAACAAGAACGGTTCTCCTTCTAGTATATGTTGATGACATCCAAATCACAGAGGATGATGAAAAGGGAATACAAATGGTCAAACAACATCTTTGTTCTGTATTTCAAACAAAAGATCTGGGAAACATTCAATACTTTCTAGGCTTTGAGATTGCAAGATGGTCTGATGGCCTTGTCATATCCCAACGAAAGTACTGCCTTGACCTTCTTCAGAATACTGGCTACTTTGGATGCAAGCCGATTAATACTCATGTGGATGCCAATCACAAACTTTGTGCTCATGCCTCTGACGAAGATCTCCTTTTTCCAAATCCAGAATACTATCGACGTCTGGTTGGAAAATTTATTTATCTAACAGTCACCAGACCAGACATATCTTTTGCTGTTGGAGTTGTTAGTCGTTTTATGCATTCTCCTCGGATGTCTCATCTACAAGCTGTCGAACGAATTCTGAGATACCTAAAAACAACCCCTGGTCAAGGGCTGGTATACAAAACTTCTTCCTTTTCTACTCATACATTAGTTGAATATTCAGATGTTGATTATGCTGGCTCCATAGATGATCGGCGATCCACTTGCGGATTTTGTACATACTTCGGAGGTCACCTTGTTACCCGGCGCAGTAAGAAACAGTATGTGGTTGCTCGATCTTCAGCCAAAGCTGAGTATCGTTCGATGACATTTGTTGTATCTAAGCTCACATGGCTTGAAGGTCTTCTACAAGATATGAGAGAAAATTTCCTCTCCAGCTACCTTATTCTATGACAGTCAAGCTGCTATACACATAACGAAAAATCCTGTCTTCCATGAAATGACAAAACACATTGAAGTTGAAAGTCATTTCATCCGAGAAAAGTTCAAATGAAGAAGCTGAAATTGAAACATATTTCAACTACTAGTCAAGTTGCTGATATCCTCACTAAGGCACTACATAGTACCCTGTTTTATCAGTTCTTGTCCAAGCTGGATGCTTATGACTTGTACGCTCCAGCTTGCGGGGGAGTGTTAGAAAATAATGATGTAAAATCCCATATTGGAGCCCATTATAGGCCCTCTTCCTCTACATGTATTAGTCCCACATCTTGAAATTGAGACTTCTTTCTCTCTTCTCTCCATATATATATGTATTCATACTTGATTTTGTACATTGAAGAATGATATACAAGGTTTTACTTTTTCTCTATGCACACAATCCGGTACAACATGACAGGACAAAACATGTCGAAGTTGACAGACACTTCATCAAAGATCACCGAGACAAGGGGAATATCTGCACTCTATTTGTGAACTCATGATCTGCTAGCCGATGTCTTCACCAAGGGGTTAAGCAGTGACAACTTCATGAACGATACTAACAAGTTGGGAATGATCAATATATAATTCCCAACTTGAGAGGAAGAGTTGAATAAACGCGTTAGACGCGGTTTAATTTACGTTTTATGTTTTTCTCATTTAATTGTTCACGTGATATGTCATATGTGTTTAGGGCATTGAATAATAGAATCCGCCTTTCCACTGCACATGCATCTGAAATATGCTCAAGGTTGTTAAATTTTAATAATTGATTCATGCCAAAAAATCAATCTTTTCTTAATTGATATTTGTTCTACAATGCCAAATTTTCAATAATTGTTATCTAGATCTACCATGTAAATTTCTATTCCAACCACCATACGTATGGGTACTTGAATGCATAAGCAATTCCCGTCACAAGAGCTAGCTTGGCAGACTCGGAAATTTATCTCCGTTTGCAGTAAATCACATGCTTTAATCAAAAGCAGTCCGCTTAGTGCCCCATCCCCCCTTCACCACGTCCCCTGGCCTAATTTAGGTGTAGGATCCGAACACGACGGAGCTGGACGGGATTCCCAAAGAGAGCCCAAGTGCACATCCATATTCATATTGTTTCAATCTTGAGCTAGTTTTATCCAAACCAAGCTCTGCTCAGTACATGTTCAATGTCGGGCCTGGTTCATTAGTCAATTTGTGGACTTCTACTATGTTGTTCAAAAAGTCAAATTTTATTTACATCACCAGATCACTTCTAAACTGTTTTGTCAACATGAGATGTGTTTTAAGACTGATGCCTTCAAAATACTCTTAGGCGGTTCCTACATCCAAGGGACAAGCACTTGCAGATGAATATGGCATCAAGTTCTTTGAAACAGTTAGTATTATAACTGTTTTTCGTTCAGCTTTTAATTATTTTT
This sequence comes from Platanthera guangdongensis, assembly GCA_039583875.1. Classification (NCBI taxonomy): domain Eukaryota; kingdom Viridiplantae; phylum Streptophyta; class Magnoliopsida; order Asparagales; family Orchidaceae; genus Platanthera; species Platanthera guangdongensis. The sequence continues at coordinate 174,383,712 of CM077159.1, read as the reverse complement.
ACTGAAGTTCTTAACTTTTTAAATTTCTATGCTGAAATTATTTGATAGAGCGCAAAAACCAATCTAAACGTCGAGCAAGTTTTCTTTTCAATTGCCAGAGACATCAAGCAGAGACTCTCGGAATCCGATAACAAACCGGAGGTGTGATTCCTTTATCTTTACATAATTAACAGATCCCCTCCTCCCTGCCTCTTTTTGTAAATATTTATCATTTTGTGTCATGGCAGGAGCGGACGATTAAAATTAACAAACCAGATCAAGCTGCAGGTGATAACAAAGCTCCGGAGAGGTCGGCGTGCTGTGGTTCTTAATAGAGGTACTTATTGATCAGGGGCTGGGTTATATTTCGTGGTAATCTGATTGTTGTTATAGGTAGCGATTGTGATCCTAATATGATCGACAACTTTGTAATCTTGATCCTATCATTCTTTACCCGTGTGTCCTGCCGGAATTTATGAAAGTATACTATCTTTTGTTCCCATCTTCCTCCATTAAACCTTGTGATAGAGAAACATTTTATTGACATGCAATTCAAATACTTTTTATCTTCACACACTCACGCAGATATACCAAATTTATCCTGGAAGTTAGCATAATTAATTACATGTGGCACCCCTCTTTTGAGATTACAAAAACCTCCTCTGCAAGTTTACATTTCATGACAGTAAGTCCGCAAAACCCCTAAAACCGCAACCCTACTGCTTCCCTCCTTCCTACCCAGCCTGTCTAACCCCTCCCCAGCACTCGCCCCCTTCCCTTACTTCATCTTTCCTAACCATCCTGCAAACTAAAAGCTCCACTCCTCTTCCTGTAGCCGAATCCTTAGACTTCCAGCAAATTATAACCCCTCCCTTCCTCCACCAGCCCGGAATCCATTTCCACCATCCGCCACACCTTCCACCTTGGAGTCCGCCAACATCCGCCGCCGCCGCCTACATATGCAAATTGTGGTATAAAGTTCTTGCCTTGCTATTGTTGTTATCTTGGTAAGCACTTGTACTGTGTGGGTTGTTTATTTATTGTGCTATTAGTTCGTTCGCCGTTAAATTTGCGGGGCGACTTCTGTGATCGTTTGAAATATTTGCGCCTCAGTCAAGTTAAATTATTAGTTGTTCTTCATTAATTAATTATTTGTCACTGCCCATGCACCTGCTATAAACTTAAAATAAATAATTATTTGTTTGCAATCTTAATGGACCACTTATGCACTGTTATTACACGTCATTGCACGTAGGGTTGTATTAAGCGAGTCCACCCTCGTGTCTACCTTACCACTGCATCAATAACATTTCGACAATTGTAACTACATGAATTCATCACCAACCTATCAAATACTTCGCCCGTCGCAGAGCTTGCCTTTTGGGTTCTTTGCTTGCTACTTCTGCGCTCAATGACCGCTTCATTTTGTTCACAAAGGTAAGCGTTCATGCATTGCTCTCCCTTTGTCGAATTTTGTTTTATTTCCACTGCTTGTTACCTTTCATAGATTTTCTTAGTGTTTTGTTTTGACCGCTCTCTCTTTTGTTGATGATGCACTACAACGTTTTGGGCGATGTGTGATAATTAATGAGAATCAAGCTCTTTGGGCCAACCTCATGTTGATTATCGTTGGATGCTTACGGTAGGACAAAAACTGAATGATTTTGTCTTGCGCCTCAAGGCACAACTCATGGCCCGTCAATTTACTCCACATCTGGGTATGGACTATGAGGATACTTTTTCTCTAGTTTTGAAATTGAACATCATTTCAGTTTTGATATCCCTTGCAGTTCATTGACTTCCCATGTTTCATTATCTTTTTATTAAGAATGTCATCCTCAACAATGATCTGATTGGGACCGTCTGCAAGCAACAGTCGCCTTTAGTTTAAGCCTATGGGGAAACCTCTTATTTTTCATTTACAGGAATCACTTTATAGCCTCAAGGAGTCTCATCGAGTTTGGTTCTAGAAATGTAATTAGGTTGTTCATGCTATTAGTTCCTAACACAGCTCTTTAGACCTCTCTTTACTCATCATTTTCAAGTGGGCCCAATTATGCTCTTCGCATAGACTGATGATATTTTTATTACAGACATAACACTGCAAGAGTTTTGAATGTCAGCTGAACCTGGCCAAACACATTCAAATCAAAGATCTTTTGATCCTCTTCGCTACCTCTTGAATTATAAGGTAGCATATCATTGTGATTCTCACATAATTTCTTCTTCATGATGTTCGATGTTTGTGGCTGTCTATGAAGGCTACTTTGAAGCTCTCTTTTATTGCCTCTGCCTCAGTTCCCTTCTTTCCTAATCCAAAGTATTATCAGAGGTTAATTGGCAAGATGATCTATTTGACCACCCCACGGCTCAATATCTCATTTCACTCTAAGGGTATCCCATGTGTGTATTCATGTGGAAGAGTAAGAAACAATCTATTGGTACTCGCCCTACAGTCGAGCCCAAATACCAGTAGATGTCCCTGGCAGTTTTCTAACTCACTTTAGAGCCACTTTATTGAACTTTATCTCTTCTCAGTATTCTCTGTATAACAGTAGTGCTATTCACATCACAAATACGTTCTTGTTTGGAGAAATTCAGCTTCAACATGTTTCAACCGTCTCTCAGATCACTGACCAAATTTATATTACGCCTCATATCAAAGCTTGGTTCATCCAGCACGTATTCTCGAGCATGCGGGGGAGTGTAGAAATTTATTTTTTGATATTATTATTCTTTTATTTGATTCCACCGTACTTACACGAGCTTTTTAATATACTACTAAGCGTGTTGGAAATTATCATCTCCGACTTTACATTTCATCATGTGCACATGAGCAGGTCGGTGTGGTAATGCTTGTTAACTGGATAGAGAAGGTGCTGCCTAGTTTTTTTATTGCTTTAATGTTAATTATGACTAATCGTAAATTATGATCATTTTTTCGTGCTGATTGATCGATTTGTAATATGAGTTGTCGCATGTGAATTATTTTTTGATGATTGTTGCATTATTTCAGGAGCGTAAACTGCAAAATTTTCTTCTCCTCATTTTTTACATGCAAGAAGCAACCTAATGAGCTTAACTGAATCCAACTAATTTTCCGAATCTGCAATTGAAGTACAAATATAATGAGCTTCACCCTAAACCCTAGACCAGTCAGACGAAAACGGATTAGGTCTCACAATCATATTGTGTAGATTACATCTAGACAACCATGTGTGACCTTCACTGCTAAATATAGCCAATTTCCCAACACACAATGAGGCCTGCAACCCTAGATGCACTTGCCCCCTACCAGTGGCCGCCATTACAGGAACCTAAGCTATATTTATCAATTCGACAGGACAACACTGACTTTCTAAGTAACCAATTATTTGAATTGAGAAGTGCTCATTTTGATTTGTTGGACGGACACGCTTCGGGGTCTGCTAGTTGTATAATGCCTTTGAATGCCTCTACCTCATCCACCAATCCGAGTTAGTGAATGCTTACATTGATGGTTTCATTAAGGTTACCACTCATGTTCGCTGCTAAATATAATTGACTATTTCGTTCATGGACTACGACCTCACATTGGTGCTCGTCTCAATGCACACGAAGTCCACTCTAATCAAAGCCTTAGAGCAAGCACATTTTGTGGAGTGAGATTTATAAAAATAATGGGGTTGAGAGGCCAAGGGAGATTTCTCTTAAGCCAAGTAAAAGAGCTCAAATACTTTAGTTTTATTATTATTTGCTTATAAAGGCACTTTAAAAATGTTTTTTTAGAAAATTTGCACACAAAAATCACTTCCGTTTTAAGAGTTATTTTTCAATTTGGCACGGCGGTTATGAACGCGGTAACCGTTATTTGTGAATCATGTGTGTATTCATATCCGTAGTATTTTTGTCTCGCCAAAAAATTGAAGGTTTGTAGCCACCATTTTCACAACCGTCACGTGCCAAAGGGGCCCTATGTCTATATAAATGCCATTTACCCTTAATTGTGCTTAGGAGGAATGGTAAAACCCTAGTGCAAATATACACGCCTTCAATCATCTGATAACCACTTAATTATTTTATCTACTTTTTTTTAAAATATTTCATTCTATTTATTTTTATTTTGTTCTTTCGATCTGGTGATCATAGAAGTGTAGAAGCATTTGAATCTTGCGTGTTCATGCTCGAATATTCAACACCATACAAGCGCATGGGCTTGATTTTGACTCACCCGTTCGAACGCTGGTTCCCTTTTTGGCTGTCCCTCATATTCATTCATGTAACAGTGTAACTTGATCCAAGGGTCACTAAATGATCCATCCATGTCAAAGCTCGATTATGAACGAGTTACTCGACTGGCTCAACTTCGCCATTAATCTTGCTTGATTTTGAGTCGAGATTATGTTTGTTGTGCTTTTTGAGCTCAATATACGTTATGAATTGTGGCAGTGAATACGCCTGTTGATTTTAATTCTGTATATTTAAATGAAAAATTCGTAATTCGAGTTTCATATAACCGCAGAAAGAAGGTGCCAGGAGGTAAGAATTCGTGTGGTGCTATTTTAGGCAAATCCTAAAGCTGCTGGTTTTGGCCTCAAAGCCAATTCCGGGCTAATTCTGTCCTCCCTCCGAATGCAAGATTGACTTGTTTTTTCAAAATCCATTTCAATTAATTCCTATGAGCGGAATGGACCTTAATTGTTTTTTCTATTATTTTTAGTGTAATAATAGTAGGGATTATACACTTCTTGGAATGTTTTTAATCCCTACTGGCAAGAAATATATGTTAATTTTTTAATAAATTAATGCTATGCCTTGAAAAAAATTATTTACAAATGAAATATTCGTCATTCTTTGTTAACTTATGTCTTACGATCGACGGCTACGTTGGGCAAATCCAATTGAGGTTCTGTTTGCTCCGGCGAGTTTGGATGGAAACGACACCATAAAAAATGTATGTTTAGCGTAACAATGTTTATGACCGCTATCAAGAAATGAAAACTAGTTTTGAACGTAAAAGTGAAGTAAGTTATTTAAGTGAGATCGGATGTTCACGAATGCCGGTTCATAATTACCGTGTTGGCTCATTTTATTTGCCTGAACCCACTCTTTGGCAGAATAAGATCCTCTTCATTTGGGATCTCAAATGGAGGTATCTAAAGATGCATCTTGATACGTGTTTGGCTATTATTATAAGTTTTAAAAATGAAATTAAGGCTCCGTTTGGGGGGACTTATTTTCACCGGTCAACCGGTTACGCCCGCATGAACCAGGACTTAGGCTCTGTTTGGCGCGGCTGCAGCGACTGAAGAAGCAGTGGTGGGAAGCAGTGGTGGAATAATCAGCTGTTTTGTACAGTGGTTGCAAAATCTATAAATCTGCTTGAAAGAACAGCTGTTACAGTGTTTTTTCAACTAGTGGGACACAATTACATGAAATTTTTTTCAAAATTATAATGTAATATAATAATAATATATATTATTATAATGTAATATAAATTATAATATATATTATATGACATATATATTATATATATTTATATATATTAATATATAATGTAATATATTTATATAACTTATATATATAATATTATTATATATGTTTATATATTATAATATAATTATAATATATTAATAATATATTAAAAAAAGCCAGCAGCGCTGCAGCCTTTTGCTGCAGCGCTGCTGCGATTTCGAGTCGCGGGAAATTCCCGCGACTCAAAATCGCCGGCACACTGCGAAAATACACGGTGGCTGATGCCACCGTGAGGTTTCTTCAAAATTGTTTGGCGCGGCTTATCAAAAATTCGCGGTGGCCTGCTCCCTAAACGCGGCGCCAAACAAAGCCTTAATTAAGGTCCGATTCATGCGGTCGTGACCGCTTGACCGGTGAAAATAAGTCCCCCCAAACGAAGCCTAAGAGCAAAGGCGGCCGCTGCTCCACCTAGCCATTTCAGTATACATATAAAGAATGCAAGTCACGTGAGCAAATAGATCAGCATTATTACTATTATTATTAATAATATTATTATTATTATTATTATAAATAAGCTCCATGAGGATGCAATCAAATCAGCCACCTCTTCATAACATCTCATCACGAAGGCAGTGAGCATAGGTTCTCAAAGGAACTCCAGCCGTAGTAGCTCTAGAAGCAGAGCCAAGAGGAGGAGGAAGAAGCCCGCATGGCATCGACGGAAGAGATGACGGCGGCGAGGAAGGGTCCGTGGACGGAGCAAGAGGACGCCCAGCTCATCTGCTACGTCCGCCTCTTCGGCGAGCGCCGTTGGGATTTCATAGCCAAAGTCTCAGGTTGGCGGTGTGGCGGGGGCTCTAGGTATTATTTTGTACAAGTAGAGGCCTTTTCCCCTTTTCCGGCGACCTTTTTGACGCCGGCGGCCTTCCCGATTCACCGCCGTTACTTTTTTTTCCTTTTTTGTTGCAGGTCTGAAGAGGACCGGAAAGAGTTGCCGGCTCCGGTGGCTGAATTATCTTCACCCGAGTCTCAAGCACGGCCGCATGACTCCGGAGGAGGAGCTCCTCATACTTGACCTCCACTCTCGCTGGGGCAATAGGTAAAAACCAAAAATCATAGGAAGCTTTGAATCCGTACAAATCTTGGTCTGCACATAGCTATCAAGAAATTACGTGGCCTGCACATAGTAGAAGGCTCCGTTTGGGGGACTTGTTTTCACCGGTCAAACGGTTACGTAAATATCCGATTCATGTGATCGTAACTGCTTGACCGGTGAAAATAATTCCCCACAAACCGAACGGAAGTTGGCTTGCATGTAATTATTACCTTAAAATACCTTTACATATAACAAATAAAGGACGGGGATCCTCTTATTATTGGATGCATTCACAATTAAAATCTAATGGCGCAAAAAAAAATTGATTGAAAGAGAAATAAAATAGAATGAGATTAATGAATTTATTGAAACATGAAATTGATACTATACATTTCAATCGAAATAAAGAGGATTCTAATTCCAAATTAATATGGGCCGTATATGTATTAGAATTGAAAATGGGCTTAATTTCAATTTAGGCTCCGTTGGGCGTGATGGTGGTGGTCATAAATTTGTTAAGAATTACCTAACAAACATCATCTGTTTGAACATAAAGTGGATGAAGTTCCTTAGATGAGCTTTAACAAATGATAATTTAACCCCGGTATTCATGGCCGCCATCGCCATGCCAAACAGAGCCTTAGTATGGCAAATCAATGAGTAAAGCGTGCAAAATTGAAATGAGGGAGTAGAAAAAAATTGATTAAATGCATGCGAGCGGCCGGGCACCACGATTTTTTAAGTGGGAAAAATACACCTTAAAATTTCTAAATGAAAAAGCTTTCAATTTTTTAAACTATTATTCCTGAATAAGAAATTTCAAAAATCGAGTGTTCACGGTCCGTCACAACTCGCAATTAATGGTCATGGAATGTCTGAAAAAACAACCATAAAAGGGGACTCGGGGAGGAGAAAAGTGCACATCTGCACTTTACGGTAAAGTGCGGTCATTCAACGGCTCGTGTGGATGCCCGCACACATTTCAAATTGAGTACATCCCAACTTACTTTATGATGTGTGTGGGCATCCAATGCGGATCGCTGAACGGCTATTATTCATCTGTAATTTCAAAAAAAATCTAGAAATTAAAATTGCTTTAATTAAAAATCGAGATTTTTTTTAAAAAAAATTGGAACACTATCAAATATACTCGGACTTTATTTAGCAATTAAAGCATTAATTTAGACGGTTGTTAACCGCAACCGTAATTGGCTAATCGCATCCTCAAAATCTCTCAATTTTTCGCGCCTTTTTGAAATACGCCTTGTACATGCAATTTCAGAAAAGTGTTCAACACGAAAGTTGTAGATCTCTTCGATATCTACAACTTTTGTGTTGAACACTTTTCCTGAAATTTCATGTACAAGGCGTATTTCGAAAAGACGCAAAATCTGGACATATTTCCAAAGTACGCCTTGTACATGCATTTTTAAGAAAAGTGATCAACACGAAAGTTGTAGATCTCGTCGATATCTACAACTTTCGTGTTAAACACTTTTCCTGAAATTACATGTACAAGCCGTATTTCAAAAAGACGCGAAAAATTTGAAGATTTTGAGGAACGACTAGCCGATAACGGTTACGGTTAACAATCATATCATAAAACATAAACATTTCAGATGGTCGCGAATAGCCCACATGCTCCCAGGCCGCACAGACAACGAGATTAAAAATTACTGGAGGACTCGCATGAGGAAGAAAGCTCAAGAGCGGAGCAACAGCCACCGCCGGTCGTCGATGCCGTCGTCGTCGCCGCCATATTCATCCATAATCTCTCTTCTCCCGCCGGCTCCGGTCGAAGCCAAATGCCTCCTAGACCCCTGCATCCATCAACGCTTCACGTCAACGCCATGGCCGGCTTTCAAGAAGGAAGACGAAGCTGTCAACGGCTACTCAATGGATCAAATATGGAATGAACTCGAGATTCCGCTGCCAAACATTGAAGAAACCGTTAATCATGAAGTGCTGCAGATCCCGGAAATGGCTTCTCCCCTGTTTTGGGATTACTCAGCTGAAACACAGATGTGGGAGGTTGACGGGGATAAGGAGGAAGAAGATCTCAAGCTCTTCTCTTCCATGGCTGGCTTTCTATGATTGAATTCCAGCCGTCGCGTGATTTCAAAATGGTATTTTGTTTGCCATGAAAGCCAGAAGCTTGATGCAGGGGAACTGTTTTTGCGAGGCTCTGCTCTTGCAGAATTTATACATAAGCAAAAGTTATGTTTTTAGATTATCATATCGCGTGTAGTACTGTTTGGTATAAATTTCCCTGAAGCCAGAGACAGAACATGATATTATCTTAATTGTGTGTGTGTTTTTTTTTTTTGCTTTATGTGAAGTGAAGGATGTTAATTAAAGAAGGAAGTTGTTTAATTTTGTCATGGGGCTCATTAGCTCTTTGTGAAGAAGGTTAATTAAAAATCAATATAAATATTTGTTAATGTATATTTGGATATATAACGGACAGTGAGATATTTAACGAGTTTTGCTTCGGATACCGAAATATTCGATACCTGTATTAAACCTAGGATTTGTCTGTAAAATTCAAGCTGAGGGCAACGGAGAACTAGTTTTACTTTGACATGTATCCCTTCATTTCAAAAATCCCATCCAACCGTTAGCCGTATGCTTTTTGGTGGTCTAAACCGGTTTAAACGGCACAAATAAACCAAAAAATGGAGAGCGGATACTGTTTTGCTAGACGGTTTAAACCGCCATATAAGAAGAGGAAAGGGCGCTCCTCGCTGTTTTGGGGGTGACTCATTCCTTAAATGTTGTACTAAATACTATAGGCAACTGGGACCCGAGGGGGTGCCTGTGAATGTGATAGGGTCTTCGGGGGAGGTCGCACGAGCTGATTCTACTCGGGGCGAATTGCAGGAGCTACAAGCTTCCTTGTGTTGAGAAATTTTATCAAGTTTTGAGCCGAGCTGCAACCTCCTTTTTGTCGGGAGATTCATTAAGACTCTGTTTGGCACAGTGATGACAATCATGTTGCAAACTTTGGTACACACAAATACAACTATAAAATCCTCAAGTAACAAGAACATAAAAATAATCACAGAATTTATATATAGTGAAAAATAAATTCAAATACAAAGAAAACAAGAGAAAATGACCGTCCGGTAAATACGCCAAGGGTGCAGCGGACACGTACGTCCGCGACGAGAATCGGAGATCTGAACTGCAATGCTTTGGACGCACAAGGTTCACCGAACGTTCAACGTCGAAGTCTGACGTTCAACCGCACCACCACCGAAGAACAATACCGCCACCGGAGAACAACGCCACTACCGAATAGAAAACCACCGTCGAGGCTAATTGCACTCACGCACGCCGTCGACATCACGTCTCTCCACTCCAAAGAACGTCCACGGCAACCCGGCGACAAACTCTAAACAAGTCCGGCGGCAACTCCCCCTCTCAACGCCGGAGGCTACCTCCTCCAAGACGGCGATGTTGCAACAACTCCCACGACCAACCGGCCTCTCCGAGTGCACGAGCGAATCTGAGAGAGAGAGCTGAGAGAGGTGGTTCGTCTATCACCAAGAGGGCTCCTTCACGAACAGGTCGGCGACTAAACCTTCTCACAGGCCGACTCTCCCAATGCTACAGACGATTTCACATCTTTTCCGGGTTGGCTTTCTATTTATTCCTCACGGGTGGGATTTCAACATGAAATTAAATAAGTTCTTTTCCATTTGGTCAAAAAAAATATAAAAAAAAAAACTTGCCTTTTTTCTTTTCTTTTCGCAATATAGGTCCAAACCAAAAAAACAAACAATCCATCACCTTGGTTTGGGATCCGGAGTCACCACCTGCACAAAGTACTCTCTGCCCATAACACCAACTGCACTAGGCATCAACTGCGCAAAGCAACACTACACGCAACACGATCTGCACAAAGCACCAGTCTGCAGGAAGCATCACCTCAAGAACCTGAGGCGTCAGCCGACCTGCTTCAGTCGACTCATCCATGCTCGGGCTCGACCTCTGAATATCGACACAACTGGATCGCTGAATCTGACTCGCCTAGTCAGACTACCAGGAGTGCGATCCCGTGCACCACCTCGACATCATCTCTGTTAGCCGCAGAAATCCTGTGCACACTACCTCGCATTGTGGTCCCCCATCAACCGTACAGACTACCGCACTGCATACCTCGCATGAGCACGGTGCGCCCTCGCGTCACCGTCAGAACTCCACCTCTCGTCGCAAAACTACATCCTCTGGAGTCTAGTCTGCCCAGCAATATCAAATTCTTGCGCAGCTTGGTACCAGGTGTACCCGCTCAAGCCTACGCATTGCTCCATCATGCATCCTGATGTCCACTGTCCCTGTCCCCGTGACCTCACATGCTGAGCCGTCACCTAGAAAGACCGACCTAGTCGTCACCTCTAGTGAAACTGAACATCCCTACATCCGAGCAAATGTGCTTCGAAGCACCAGAATCCAATACCTAGCTATCAGAGTCACATGGGCTCTCAGTCATGAGCAGAGACACATCACTATTATATGTCGTAGCTACCGCCATCTTGCCCGCACGCTGGACGTCCCCAGAAATCTGCGCACCTGCTGCAGACAATTTCTCCTTATATGACCTCTTTGCCTGCAATGGTAGCACGCCACTACATTTCTTGATACGGATCTTTCTCGTGCACTTCAGATCCCTTCTTGAACTGCCTCCTCCGTCATCCTCCTACTGCCAAAGCATGCTCACCCTCAGGAGCGGGGTCCGACAGCATCTGACTGGACAGTAACGCAGACGTAATCTGATCCACGTCTACTGTATCCTTCTCATACAACAGGGTGGTCTGCATGTGTTTATACGACGCCGAGAGCGAGGTAAGAAGCAATAAGGTTTGTCTTCTTCCTCCACCTTCACACCAAACACATCCAGTTGGTTCAGAAGTCCATTGAACACGTTGAGTGTTTTTGCAGGTTATAACCTTCCTGCATCTTTAGGCCGTACAATCTCTGCTTCGGTAACAATCTCGTGGTCAACGACTTGCTCATGTAGAGTCCCTCCATCTTCCCCCACTGTGTGACCACGTGAACTCTTCGATACCGATGTTGAACATCACATTTTCGTCGACGCACATTCTGATAGCGCTAGTGACACTCTCATCCATCTCCGTCCACTCAGAATCCTTCATCGGAGTGGGCAAAGAATCACGCCCCCCGCAGCACTTGGATTAACCCCTGCTCAACCAGCATATCCTTGAACAGAATCTGCCATAGGCGAAAGTTCCCACTACTGTCAAACTTCTCCACTGAATATCTGGTCAACACACGGTGTTCTTCTCTGTCATAGCTGTCTGCAGTACCTCTAGACAATCTGATTAATTCACGGATCAGATCTGGGAAGATAGTGAGCAGACCGATGTCCTCACCTACAGTTGACCCAAACCTAAAACCGGAACATCCAATCAGTCACCTGCTCGTAACCTGGCTATGATAGTACTTGTTGTAAAATTCGGTACACACACATGCACAACTATAAAATCTGCAAGTAACAAGAACGAAAAAAACAACCACAAAATTTATATATAGTGAAAAAATAGGAGAAAAATGACCGTCCGGTAAATACGCCGAGGGTGCACATGACACAAACGATCCGCGACGAGAATCAGAGATCTGGACTGTAATCTGCCTTGCAGACGCACAAGGTTCACCGAACCTTCAACGCCGAAGTCCGGCGTTCAACCGCACCACCATCGGAGAACAATACCGCCACCAGAGAACAACTCCACCACGGATAGAAAACCACCGTTGAGGCTAATTGCACCCACGAACGCCGTCGACACCACCCTTCTCCATTCCAAAGAACCGTCCACTGCAATGCCAGCGACAAACTGTAAACAAGTCCGGCGGCAACTCCCTCTCTCAATGCTGAAGGCTACCTCCTCCAAGACCGGCGACAACTCCCACGGCCAACGGCCTCTGCGAGTGCACGAGCGAGAGAGAGACAACAGAGAGAGAGGTGGTTTGTCTATCACCAAGGGGGATCCTTCACGAACAGGTCGGCGACTAAAACCTTCTCACATGCCAAAAAAACTTGCCTTCTTTTTTTTCTCAATATAGGGTCAAAGCCAAAAAAACTAACAAGTCATGAATATGTGGGTTAAATTGTCTTTCGTTAATGCGTAGCTAAGGAATTCCATCTACTTTTATGTTCAAACGGATGATGTTTATTAGGGGATCATTAACGAATGACGGTTTAATCTATGCGTTTACATCCGCCACCACCGTGTCAAACAGAGCCCAAGTCTCATTTATAAAGTTAGAGAAGTCTTGAAATATCGCAATAAATTATTGATGATGACAATGACAAATAACATTAGCATTGTTGAGGATTGTTCGAGACTTTTGTAGATCGGATTAGATCAAATCGCCTTAGCGCGTAGAATGGTAGAGCACGCAAACAGTTGCAAAAAGGCGAGCTAGCAAGCCAATTTTTTTACGTGGAAGACCCATAAATATGGTGAAAAATCACTGGGTCGGATCGGTGCTGCCGAACAAACTCCCTCTAGTCTTGGGTGTTGTCACAGAGTTTTCAAAGAATGAGAGGGCGGCAGACTGCTAATTGTTGAGAGATAAAGAAGAGAGAGAGAGAGAGAGAGAGAAGAGAGAGAGAGAAGAGAGAGAGGAGAGAGAGAGAGAGAGTTGGGTTTGGAGGGTGACAGGCCACCGCTCATGTAGCTAAGTCCTTTGCTTGCTGCATCGGGGTTTGCAGCGCTTTGAGCACACCAGAGACTATGACCGCTGCTTCGAGGCATGAGTGGCGCGCTCTGCACGTTTGTGGCTGTCTCCTGCTACGTTCAGAAGAGTGTGAAGCGACTGACTTGTTCTAGACTGAACGAGTTGTTGATGAGTCGAAGATGCGATGCGCGTGGCGTGCTTGAGTATTCTTGAGAGGTACTTTGCGTCTCTAAAGTTGGTCTTGTGGACCACTGGCGTCGCTTTGGGGACAAAATGCGTTCTTGGAAGTAGTTTGCAGAACAGGGTGCGCGGAATACACACTTGGAGCGGAGCACCCAGGGGGAGCGCTTGGAGCGGAGCGTTTGGAACGGTGTGCGCAGGAGCGTGCATAGGAGATCTTTGAAGGCGCAAGGAGATCTTCGAGGGAACTCTCGCGCACATAGGAGGAAAGGGGGGAGGAAACAAAGATCATAGAACAAAATCCGGGGAGAGGAAGATCAGATTGAAGGAGGGTCTGAGATCCTATTTTAGGCCCCATGGGTGATTACAGTGGTTATGTGACTATCCGTAAACCGTATTCACCCTATTTAATATTTACAAATCAATACTTTATAAATTATGACACATATTTTTATGATATTTTGTAACTCGCACACCGATATAATTTTGGCAATTCGCACTCGCACATAATGGGAGGTACACCGGTGGTATGTTTGTGGTTACACTGGTGGTTACCCGTACGTGGAACGATAGATATCGCGTTGGGACAATGGTATGGCGGAGGGCCAACCGCGAGAGGGACCGACCGGCAGCTAGACCCGGCCTGCGATGGCCGGTCGGTGGAGGGATCGGTTAGGGGCCCGAGAAAGAGGGGTCTTGGTCGGCCCGCCCGCGAAAGGGCCGGGCAGCCAAGGGCCTCCCAAATACGACAACAAAGGGGGCTGCCTGATTTGGGCGACCACGGGGCCACCCAACCTAGGCAGCAAAGGGGCCGCTCGATCTAGGTGGCCAAGAGATTGCCTGATCCGGACGTCTGAAGGGCCGGAAGACCAAGGGGCCGCCCGACCAGGTAGGCGAGGCTGCATGCAGGAGTGCGCAGCCGGGGCCTCGCGCTGGCGTGCACGCGGCCAGGCGGTTGTGTGCTGGCGTGCTCGCGCGACCAGGAGGGGTCACGTGCGGGGAGCACAACTAGGCGGGGCTGCTCGCGCGCGCGGGGGGGGGGGGGAGGTGGGCACCTAGGTGCAGGGGCGGACCTATGTCTAGACACACCAGGCACGTGCCCCGATGTGTTTTTCGCGATTTATCTACAGGAGCCGACCCGCGCGGGATATATCCTCTATCGATAGGGTTTTTTCCCAGTCTCAGCGACGCGAGTCTGCGAAGTGCGAACTGCCAACTGCAAGGAGCGGATGTGCGTCTGCGAGCTCGACGATTCGGCGAAGGCGGCGATTTGACACGGAGCGGAGCCGACATACGGCAGAGTGGGCGAACAAAGGGACAGACAGAGTCTTTAAAAGAGGCCGGAGGGGCTGGCGACGAAGACACGCAGACGCAGTGGTGGCGGTGGCCGGTGGGGATCGATCGAGCTTCTCCGTTTGATTCCTGCTACTCTGCTAGACTGTAACTGTAAGCTATTGTTTTGATTCATTTTTTAGATGATTCTATGCGTTTTTCAGTTTTCCGGTGGGGACGGGCCCGGAATCGATAGAGCTACTGTAACTTTAACAATAAAAGTTACAGTAAAGACTAAATGTTGATAACTCCTATAATATTTTATGTTATTGTCAATAACCCCCTAAACTTTAGAAATAGGTAAATAACCCCTCTAAATTTTATGTTATTGTCAATAACCCATAAACTTTAGAAATAGTTAAATAACCTCCCTTAACTTTATTTAAATTGTTGATAACCCCCTAAAGTTTTATGTTATTTTCAATAACCTCCCTATACTTCAAAAAATAGGTGGATAACCCCCTTAACTTTATTTTTTCATCCTACTCATTCCAAATATGTTAAAAAAAATGCGATTGTTAACCACAACCCGTTATTGGCTAGTCGCCCCCCAAAATCTCCTACTTTTCTCTCCCTTTCAAAATATGTTTTGTAGATGCAATTTCAGGAAAAGTTCTCAACACAAAAGTTGTAGATCTCGACGAGATCTACAACTTTCGTGTTGAGTACTTTCCTAAAATTGCATGTACAAGGCTTATTTCGAAAAGACGCGAAAAAATTAAGAGATTTTGGGGTGCGACTAGCCAATAACGGGTTGCGGTTAACAATCGCCTAAAAATAAAGGTTTAATTTAATTATGAGGTTAAACTAATTTTCTAATTAAAATATCTAAAATAAGAATTGTTACGTTATTGCTTAAATAAAATGTTTAAATACGGTAAGTATAATTAAAGTTAAAATAAAATTTTGTATTCCATTAATTAAAGGTAAAAAATGTAAGAGTTTTAAATAGACGATTGTTATCCGCACTATAGTTTTGATTATTCGCACATTATTTGAGTGTTTTTCCCCTTTCAAAAGATGATAACCGTACAACAGTTTTTGTTATCCGCACTACAGTTTTGGCTATGTTAGTTCCAATAAATTGTCGAAAAATAAACAAAACTCAAGGTCTTTTTTTGCAAAGCTTGACTTTTCTTTGTCGGAAGAGATAGACGGTTAGAGTTGGCAGAATCTTTACAATGTACAGAAACTCCCGCTCTATTTACCAAATGGATGACACAACCGGATCTGGGCAAATAAGTTGTATGATGAGTATAGTGAAAAATAAAGTTAAGGGGGGTTATTTACCTATTTCTAAAGTTTAGGGGGGTTATTGACAATAACATAAAACTTTAGGGGGTTTATCAACAATTTAAATAAAGTTAAGGGCGGTTATTTACCTATTTCTAAAGTTTAGGGAGGTTATTTGATAATAACATAAAACTTTAGGGGGTTATCAACAATTTAAATAAAGTTTAGGGGAGTTATTTACCTATTTCTAATGTTTAGGGGGGTTATTGATAATAACATAAAACATTAGGGGGGTTATTAACAATTTAGTCAACAATAAAAGGTTATAGGCTATAGCAGAAGCTTTTTTTTTCAAATTGGCACAAACATGATAGCCAAAAAATTTCAGATTCATGAAGAAATTCTAGATCTGTACCCAAAAATTTCAGAACTTAAACATGGTACCTAAAAATTTCAAATCTGTACCCAATAAATTTCAGATATGTACCCAAAAAATTTCAGAAAAATTTCAGATTCATGAATAAATATGGCACAAACTATTTTGCCTGCTATTGTTATAATTTTGTTAGCTATATTTTGTTTTTTTCTATTATTATGAAAGCTATTGTATTAATTTTCTTTATTTGTATAAATTATATTGTGTCTTACAATTTGTTGAGTATTAATCATTTGAGTCTTGAGAGATATTCTTGTTAGATTAGATGATTCATAATTTTGTTAGACTATTTGAGTCTTCTACCGTTGCAACTGCTACTGTGAAAAGATGTTCTCTGTCATGATGATATAAAGAATCGTTTGATGAATAGAATGAAGATAAATGAATGAACGATTGTCTGATAGCATATATTGAGAAAGATATTGCTGACAACATTACAAATGAAGAAATTATTCAAGCGTTTTCAAAACATGTGCCCCAAAAAATAATTTTTCGATTTGTAAGTTCTTTTTTTAAACACTTTACTATCAAAAAACTTTAATTATGTAATGTTTAGCATTACTATATTATATATTGTGGTCAGTTACAAATTTCTCGTTGATGCAATGTGAAGTGCATTATTTTATGGATTTCATTTTTTATTCTGTCATTTGCTATGGTGCTCGGGTCGAATTTAAATCCTAGTTCCGCCACTGCCTAGGTGGGGTCGCGCGACCAGGCATGGCAGGTGCGGCGGGGGCAGCGTGCGGCCCTGCGCCGGCAAAGCAGGGCTGCGTGCAGAATCACACAGCCAGGGGCCGCACACAGGTGCGCTATGCGGCCGGGAGCTGCACGCATGTGCATCGGGTGGCCAGGGGCCGCACGCAGGTGCACCATGTGGCCGGGGGGGGGGGGGGGGGGGGGGGAAGAATTTGTGCGCGGACAGTGGCCGCCGGCAGGTGCGCGCGGCCAGGGGCGCCCTGCCGGTGCCGCGCATGTGTTTGTGCGCGACAGGAGGGCCACACGCAGGTGCACGCTACCGGGGGCCGTGTGCAGTCTTCTACGCGACTTAGTGGGTCGTTCGTGACGTGACTGGGGGCGCGTGCCCATTTGTGCGCGTACCCGACAACTGTGGGAGGTTTTGTGATGAGTGATCGTGGAATCGCCCTACATTGGGTCTGTTGACTCGGTGATGGCGAGCCTGTCGAGGTCGTGCTTAATTGATTTTTGGTTTGACCCGACCTATTTTAGGGAACCCATCAAATACCAAAAAAATCTATTTTATAAAGATTGAGAATTTCGCTATGTTGTCTATAACAGAATTTGACTTTGTAAAAAATAAAAAATCATTCGTACGATCCAAAAAAACCCCAATTTTATTCACACGGCTGAAGAGCGCCCAATTCTTGCACGATGCAGAACTAACCAAATAAGGGAGATGCTTACTATTTAACCAAAGAAATATAATAATTAGCTTTTTAATTTCAGGAGCCAATAGATGAATAATCATCATAATAATAATTTATAAACGAAAGCTTTAGTGATTGCTGGATTAGTAGCGGACAGCTGGCCATGACAGGCAGATATAATCAAAGTGATTAGAAAAGCGGGCTCGGAGCATTGCAATGTCTTAATCCTCATCAGTAATCTCATTATCCCTTAATTAATTAATCGCTTCAATGGCATTACCACTAATAAATCCGCCTCTAATAAAGTTTGATTTTCAAGTGCCCATCGCCGGCGAGATCGGAAAATGACAGCCGCTCAGCTCAGCTGTCGTCGATGGGGACAATAGCCCGGAGCATCGAGGGCAAAACAGGAAATATGCAGAGAAAGTGGGAGTCTTATATATTCTTTATTTTTCGCATCATCAATCACTTCAATAGTTTGTGCTCAACGCATTTCACACAACAAAATCAACCCATAATTATATTGTTTTTGAACAAATATATCCTCATTTATGATTAGGCTGAGCATATTATTCGAAACTCAAAAATCGCTCGAAAATTGAGTCGAATCGGCATCGGTTAAAATTGAGTCGACTCAAATTGGGTCGATTCAATTTGAGTCGAATCTAATTTCGAGTTGATTTTGAGCAAACTCTGAATCGATCGAAATATGATTCGAATAAACTCGAATTAATTAAAATTATTATGCATTTAATAATATTTTTATATATTAAAATTAAAATAATAAAATTTAAACCTAAATTACAAAAATAATGCTCCAAATTAAATAAAATTTGAATGAAAAGAATAGTTTAAGGTCGTGCAATGAAAACTAAAATGCTTAGTTTGCTTTAAAATGCTCGGAATGTTAGAAGGGGCGTGAGGCGGTATCCCCCCTCGCAAGGTATTCAAACTGCCTTCCTTATACTCTCTTAGAGGGCTGCAACCCAACTGACTCAACCGATCTCCACTTGTCGCGTTCGACCCAAGCCCAACACCGGGTGACCTACCTTAAACTGGCCACGTGGCGGGTTGTTGGAGGCCACATCCTCCCTTAAATGAACCAAACTCGATAGTCAAGCGCACACCACGAAGACTTCTCCGGAGGTCACCCATCACGTGACTACTCCCGTCCGAGCACGCTTAACTATGGAGTTTTTCCACTTCCCATCACCAATTGAGCTGCAGCTCAATTGGTGATGGGAAGTGAAAAACTTCATAGTTAAGCGTGCTCGGGCAGAAGTAGTCCTGGGATGGATGACCTCCTGGAAGTTCCCGTAAGGGCGCTTAACTGGATCACTTCTCATCGAAAGGAGGTCGGGGGATCGAGGCCGGGAAAGCGTAACGCCTCACCGACCTCAACAACCCGGCACAGACCAGTTAAAGGGAGGTCAGCCCAGTTTGAGAGATTAATCGCATGTGGTTGTGTGGAGAGCGGGCCCGGGATACTCACATGAGTGAGCGGCCTGGTAGCATCGCCTAGAGTGGAGCCGTGACATTGTCACGTTGTATCGGCTCATCTAAGGGTGGGCGCGGGCGGTTGTGGAGAGCGGGTCATGGCCGGTGGACTGCAGTCCAACTGGGTGCGACCCGGGATACTCACATGAGTGCGATCAATCCATAGGTATTGTAAATGTCCTGTGCCTAATTTTTATCTATTTTCCCCTATTTTCGGTTGAATCTCTATCCCGTCCTTCCTCATCTGCCCCTATTCATAGCTCATGATTCTTTCTTCAGCGTGGTCGGTTCCATCGTCATTCTGACATTGCTCGTTTTCCTTTTTCTTCTTCCTACTATTCTTCTCGTTGTTTTCCCTTGGGTCGCAACTCTCTTCTGATTCGCAGCCATTCTCACGATTTCTCCTTTGGTGTACAATTGTTCTCGTGATTTCTCCCATTTGCTTTTGAGTATTCCGCATTAAGAGTTCTTCCTTTATATTCTATGGATGCGGGTGTCATTATCATACGAAGAGGACTCTGATGATGACTGTATTGTTCTTAATGATGATCTAGATAAGTCAATGTCCATTGTTGATGAAAAATAGAACTTCATAGATGGGTTTGATGATGATTTTTTTCTTTTCTACTGTAACAATACTTTTCTCTGTAGTGTGGATTAAACATTAATTTAGTTTTATAAAATATACTGATTGTTTACTAACTTCTAATTTATTTTGTTTAAAAGTTGATTGTTCTTGGATATGTTATTTATTTTGTTAAGGCTTTGTTTAATCAAAGTGAATTGAAACAAATGAAAAAAAATGAACATGAAATTAAATCAAAACCATGTAGAAATTGAATTATACAAAAGTTCAGTTTGTATTTTAAATTCCATCAACCAATAGAATATCAAAAATTAAAATTTAGCCCAATGTCAATTTTTATGGATATTAATTTTCAATCAAAAAGTCAACTCCCTACATTGAAACAAACCCATAGATTTTTTTGTTAAAAGGAGAGAATAGTTAGACGTATAATGAATTGCATGATAAATACATATATATATATATATATATATATATATATATATATATATATATATATATATATATATATATATATATATATTTTACTACTATATAAGAAAACTTGCTTTTGATGCAACATTCAAAAATGTCAAGTATACCTTTATTTTTAAATTTTAACGACTTGATATATATTGCAATCTATTTCAAAAAAAAATAAAATAAAATATCTATTCAAGTAATTATATTACCCCCAAATTTAAAGTAATGATGAAAATTCATTAAAATTTAAAAACTTTTTAGTAAAGCTCTTACACCTACTATGGTAGGCTATCATTAGACATGTCAGCGGTCTATTCGAGCAAGGTTGTCATTAGGCATATCAGCGGTCTATTCGAAGAGCAATGTAATTTTTTTTAATTAATTCAATTTAATTTTTTCATGTTTTCAATTTAAATTTTTAATTTATTTATTTATTTTATTAATGTTTTCAATTTAAAAATGCAGGCGGTTGGGGGCGGGAGAAGCCCGCCGTCGCCGACCTGGTACTGTGGCGCGTGGTCATCGGGCCGGAGGCCCGTGCCTGTCACTCGTATATATATATTATAAAACTAGTATTCATTAAATAAAAATAAGAAATAAGTACAAAAGCATGAAAATAAATTATTTAAATTAAATATAGGCTCCATTTGGTACATGGGTTACTGTCATGATTTTGATGGTTATGAACGCTCGTTCATGAACAGGCAACCACGCCTAAAGAACCTCAATCACTTTTATCTATAGTATGTACAAAGAAGTATGATTTTGTCATACCGTATAACTCGGAGGACCATCGAAGTAAACCGGACCGTTTATTTCACTTGACTTTCAAGGTCAGCCGTCCAATTTTAAGATGACATACCACGGACTTGCCATACCGAGGTCTGCCAATAAATACTCCTCCCAAAATCCACATCCAGCAAAACCCGCAGAGCCCCATACTCGGCAAAGCCCCCCCTTCCGCCTTCACTGTTGGTCCACGCTACCGGAGGCCTTCCCGGAGTCTCCCGGCGGGTTCGCTGGAGAACAGCGAACCCGCCGCGCGGCTCTGCGCTGGCCGCCGGGGCCCGGCGGCCTTGTGCACGTCCATTGAAAGAGCTTGCCGCGGATGGGGGGTTCAGGCTGCATTTATAGAAATGTTTATATATGACTATTTATAAAAGTGATGATTATATAAATATTTATAAATTAATTTTAATAAAAAAATGATTATATACTTTCATATTCTAAATAATTATTTTATAAATTAAATAATAAAAAAACTGTTAAAAATGATAATAAAATATCTAAATACAAACAAGGTATATTTTTAAAAAATAAACAACTTTAGTGGGGCGGGTGAATCCCGCTAGGGGCGGCCAAAGCCCCCCGGGGGCTGGGCAAAGCTCACCGGGGGCCGGGCGAAGCCCGCCGTCATGAATCGAGTACTGTCGTGCGGGGCACGGGAGGCCCTCTGTGCACTGTCACTCGTATTCAAAATAAATTTTGTATTCTACGTGTTGATCCGTTGTATGTCAAACATACATCGTTGGCATTTTTGTCCAAACACCTAAGCAAAAACACAGAGCCAAACGTAGCCTTAATATGAGATGTATTTGATAAAAAATGATTTGATATTATTTTAACAAATCTTTTTTAAATAAAAGCTTTCTTATGACATAGATTAATAAACTAAAACACAGTGTTTAAAAGCTTAAAATTTTGAAACGGAGTACTATTTTCATTTGAATTTTAGGAAAATAAAAAACAAGATTTAGGTTCTATTTGGCAAGGTGATGGCCTTAGTGAATATGAGGGTTAAACTGTCATTCGTTAACTCACACTTAAAGAATTTTCAACAACTTTTATATTTAAATGGATAAAGTTTGTTAGGTGGTTGTTAGCAAATGACGGTTTAACTCACGCATTTACGACCGCTACCGTTGTGTCAAACAAGGTCTTACGCTCCGTTTAGCACGGCAGTAACGATCAAGAACACTATAATTATGAACAATTGTCAGTAAATGTCGGACAACTAAAGCAACTTCAACAACTTTTATATTCAATACTAGTTCACGTTCTTAATGCCTAGCCATTGTCTCGCCAAACATACATTCCATATAGTCATGTTTTTCACTAAACTCATCCAAGCAAAAAAAAATATACCAAAGGGAGCTTTATAATTAAACACTATAATTAATATGTGCTGCAAAATTATGGGTTCTCTTTTCATCAGCTTTAAAAATTTTAAATTATTTTACAAAATAAAAAGTAATGGTGGAAATTCTGCGCCAAATGTGATAGCAAAGATAAATTATCCCCCACTTACAAAGAACAAAAATGTTAAGGATTTATTTGATTCGGTGGTGGCAGGAGGAACCGCGGCATTCTAACAGGAGAGAGGGAGTGCAGGATCAAAACAGGGCTATTTGTTTACCCACCGTGCGGCGGCGTTTGCCCCAAATGCTCGCCGCCAACGCCTCGCCAAACGAAGCTTTAAAAGAACCTAAACTCCAAAAAAAATGTCATACAGTGGGGCTATAAATCATACAAATGTTAATATACACTATTTATAAATTAAATAAATGACCACTACATAAAAACAAATTAATATTGAAAATCAAATCCAAATTTCAAATAGGCTATTGGTTTTTTCCACCATCATTATTCAAATATTTGTCTATACAGAAATGTTTAGATATACACTAGAGTTCTGTTTGGAAAGACTTATTTTCACCGATCAAGCGGATACGATCGTATGAATTAGATCTTAATTTTCAAACAATCGCGCACAAGATTCTCCCAATTGTAAACAGATTTCTCCTACAATTTAAATAGGGGCAGTCGCGCACAGGGTTCTCCATGTCCCGGCCCGACAATGCTATGACAAATTTTTTAGCTCGCTAAATGCAAAACTTAATAAAAACGGAAGGGAGGAGACCTACTTTTATACTAGAATAAAACAAATGACTCATGCATAAAATCAGCATTCTTAATAAAATTAAAATAATAATATCTAATGAAATTGGTTGATGCAAGTATAAAATTTCAGATTCATATTTCTTTGATTATGTGCTTTACTAACAAATTAATAATAATAAAAATAATAATAAATGAAAAATAAAAGTAAGTGGGCACCATCACAAAATTGTTTTCAAAGCTTTAGTTGGTGGATTCCACACAACTAACTTGATAAGCTTTAGTTGGTGGATCCCAGAGAAAGGAGCGCGGGTAGCGCATGAGCCCCACGATCAAGGTTTGCAAATCGTGCATTGCGTTGATTTTTTCTTTTTTTATTTTTTGCTTTATTTTTCACAATCGTTCGATCAAAAAATAAACATCTTGAATTTCACCCGCTCCCACTTTATGGAATGCTACGCGTACCTAATTATTATTCTGCATCTGCACCCAACATTCCATCTAAACTTGCTTATGACACGTGCCTTACAAATCAGGCCGCCGATTTTCCAATCCGGAACATGTAATGAAATTTTCCTCGATATTTGAACCACTTTTTTGAATTAAAAATGCTGCATCAAAAATCCCAAAGTGAAGGATGGTGGGGGGGGGGGGGGGGGGGGGGGGGGGGGGGGGCGCCGGGTTCCACTCCTGTATGAGGGGGAAAAGGGGGGGGGGGGGGGGGGAGGGAAGAGAGAAAAAAAAGGGGAGGAGAAAGAAAGGGGGGATCACACTACAACCTTTAACGCATACGACCAGATTTTTTAATAGTTTTTGCAACTTTTTAAAATGTCGCATATTATTTTGCGGCGTTTAATAAAACGCCGCAAAATCGTCGCAGATACTGTCATCGTTGTAGTTATTTGCGTCTAAAGGTGAATTGGTTGTTTTAGATGGAATGAACTTTAACCTTCAACATGATACATCTATGAGACCTTCTAGCATGTCTATATGCTTGGAGTGTGTGCACAATGAAATCATGTTATCGACCATACCAGATTTTATTGCAAGGTCCAATTGATGACCAATAGATGTTGATGTGCATTCTTAAATTATGTGTGATGGATTTTCACGTGGTTTTTCTAACTCGATTAATTGGAAATTGAGAGGCTTTAAGTTGTACTTTAGGCATAGATGATTTCTACTTCTTTAACTCATACTAATACAGTAATGTCTTATGAGATTGTACTGTGTTCTTCTGGATTTACTAAATCTCTTAGGATTCCTAAGGCTCTATTTGGCACAGTTGTAGCGGTTGTGAACGTGGTGGTTATGAACCGTCATTTGTGAACGCCCGATCTCACCTAAAGATCTTCATTCATTTTTATTTTTAAAACTAGTTTTTTCTTGTAGCAGTCGTAACCGTTGAAGAGGAGCCTTGACGCACCGGTTAAGGTGTCGTTGTGTGACCTTGAGGTCACGGGTTCGAGTCTTGGAAACAGCCTCTTGCAAAAATGGAATGCGCGAGATTTACCTACATTTCACCCTTGTGGTGGGACCCTTCCCCGGACCCTCGTTGTGCGGGGATGCTTTGTGCACCGGGTTGCCCATTTTCCCTTAGACGTCATAACCTTTGTTATGCCAAATATACATTATTATATGATAATAATGTTTTTTGTCTAAACTCAACGGAATAAAAACTCTCTGCCAAACAGAGCCTAAAGCACGATAGATGACTTCTAATTTCTTCTGGTAATTCTAGATTTTACCCATCCAGATTTGCTAAATCACTTGAATCCTACTTGAATCAAATTCAAATTTATTCAATATCGCAGCCAAAAATGCCCAAAAAATAGTTCAAACTGAAGATAGTCTCCATATGAACAATTACAATTCCAAAGATGCAAAGGCAGCAAAAGACAATAAGAAGAAATAAAAGGGCATACAAAAACATAATCTAACAACTAAGGCTCTGTTTGGCATGGTGGTGGTTGTCGTAAACGCATGAGTTAAACCGTCATTCGTTAAGTATCACCGAACAAACATCATCCGTTTGAACATAAAAGTGGACAAAGTTCCTGAAGTGGGCGTTAACGTATGATAATTTAACCACTATGTTCATGACGGCCACTACCGTGCCAAACCGAGCCTAAATAAAAATTGAGGGTGATGGTCAAACTGAGGGTGTAACATGATCACTTGCAGGAATCGAGATGCAATGAACAAAGTAAATACCCCTCAAGGAGTTTGAGTGATAAACAAACCGCATACCATAACAGATCCAAAGAGGCAAATTAAATTTGCAAAATATGCCAAAATTTTCTATTTTTTCTCCTTATTATTGTGAACAAAATAACTCACTAATTTGTATTATAAACTGCCTAAAATAATACAATATCATTGCAACTACAATAAGTGAGAACAGATCATCAAAACTGCGAAGAAAAATGCAGGTTGGAAGTATTAAAACATTATAAAGCTGCTCCAAATCAGCCATATTGAAGCCTGCTCACATCAATAATTTCAAAAGACATAGGTTCGAACTTGTAGTGCTCGCACAACTTCGACTAAGAATGTTTCAAGAACTCAAAATCAGCTCGATGACGGCTCCAAACAACAGGTATGACAAACTGGACGGCTTATCGAAAGCTGGGCTCGATGACAAATAATTGCATGTGATACTCTCTGCTCCATTTCTGCGGTCAACATATTTCATAAATTCAAAATTATAAGCACAAAACCCAAAAATTATAATCTTGGAGGTATCGACCGAAGAAAATGTTTGTGTAAAAAATATACATGTCTGTGAAATGCATATGAGCATGTGAAATACATATGTGCAGGGTTGATCTGTTTTGTTAGGTGTTTAGAGATGTTTGCTGTAACCGAGAGCTCTCTCATGTGTGCAGGAAAACCAAGGGACTATTGGATCTTGTACTCATTGTTTCTCAAAAAATTTAAATAATTACAGATATTATATTTTTTTGTATGAATAAATTGAGAAAGATGAATCTCTCACGAGGCAATTATATCATTACGACAAATTTGAGAATGAATTTTTTTTCTTGTAAAATACTTAAACTGCATAACTAGAGAGTATGAAAACCAAATTCCAATCATACCTAAGGAAGGCTTAAGCTCTGGTTGAAGACTCCTTATAACCTGAAAATGATGAAGGAAATAGTTAAAATGAGTCTATATATTATATTTCAAATTAATACTAATTTTGAGAAGTTAATTAGTAGAAAGGCAAAGAGATATGCAGTAGGAGTACGTATAGGACGAGAATAAGAGATGAAAAGTTAATCAGATGAAAGAGCAAAAATGTTTGGGCTTTGGTTATCTTCAATTTGATGACTAAATTGGGCAAAATTGATGGTTATCATAACATGAAAAGCATCGATAACTAAAAGGGTGTAGCAATCACATGGAGTTCCTTCTAATGCAGTCTCTAAGAAGGTATTATTGAACTCAACCTCACCCCAACATATGAAGAGATGTTGCTTCCAAACGAAAAGTTAATTAAAATTGAAACTTACTTGCTAGCAACATTTAAAAATGAAATCTATTCCTCCACAAGTAATTTCCTCACAAAAAGTAAACATAATATTCAGTGGAAAACAATCTGAAAATCACAGAAAACTGGATTTAATTCAAAAACTTTTGAATTGTAGAGAGAACCAAACACAAAGAAGGAAGTTCAATCATCAGGTAATTGATAGTTGCTCGGTTTTATTGACGAGAGAACTTTCCTATGAGAATCATGTGATTCTTGCAAAATCATAGAAGCAGACGTTACATTCATTTTTTTTAAAATTTCAATACAAATATTTCAATTGCAAGGTGCAGAGGAAGACATTGAGAAGTACCCAAAAAATTTTCGGTATATTTCAAATTTCTAGAAATGAGGAATTCATGCTACGAGATTCTCAGTTGCAACTTAAAATCTAGCTTCAGATCATTGAAATAGTTTAAAAAAAGGAAATTTATGTAAATTCGGATTCAGATCAGCGAAATAGTTTACAGAATGAAAAAAATATACAAATATCAAGAAATTTATACATGGAATCACCCAAGACTTTTCTAGTTGCAACTCGCTCGAATGTGGGCGCAGCCTGCTCGAATTTCTGCGAAGCCTGCTAAGAGTCAACGAGCATGGGCGAAACCCGTGCAAAGGCGGGCGAAGCCCGCCTGGATGCGGCCGAAGGCCTCCCGAGAGCATCGACCACGGGCATAGCCCATGCAAAGATGCACGGGTAAAGATGTCGCGTGGGGCACGGTGCCCCCCCCCCCCCCCCCCGATAATCTCACATTTGTCGGGGGGCGGGCAAAGCCCGCCGTCGCCAGCCGTGTACTGTGGCGCGTGGCCATAGTGGCGGAGCCCCGTGTCGGCACTCGTGTGTGTATATATATATATATATATATATATATATATATATATATATATATATATCCATTCTGTTGAGAGTAACTAATTACCAATAGTCCACTAAATATTTTAAAACATACCTATAGATGAGTGAATGCAGACAATCTTTATAATCATCATGATCTCCTTTTTCATGATTAGGGCTATGAAATCCTAGGCGACATTCGTCGGGGGCGGCGACCTTTGCTGGGGGCGGCGACATTCGACATGGGTGATGACATTCGAAGGGTGCGTTGACATTCGTTGGGGTGGGGGCAGCATTTGTTGGTTGGAGGGGCGACATTTGTTAGAGGGGAGACATTTGGCGGGGGTGCTGACATTCGGCGTGGACGGTGCGTTTGACATGGGCGGTGATATTTTTCGGAGGGGGCGAAATTCTGCATGGGGTCAGCGACATTCTTCGGGGGCCGTTGACATTTGGCGGGGTTATAGTGGTTTGGTTTAGGGCAGAGAGATTGAAATCAGGATCAAAATCAACCTAATGGTGAAGAATATGAAACTCAGAGCAATACTTATAGTTGGATGGAGGTTTTGAACCACCAATGAAGACTATTTTTGACTGAGCACTAAAAGAACTTACAGATAATCTTAGCAATCAAATATGGGCTTTTCATTGACAACCATATGCATTTACCAAATTGCAGCTTTTATTATACTAACTCTTATCCCTTGATCATTTTGTGGCTCATATTCACTCTGAACAAATTCAGATTTTCACTTACTCTGGGTTTAAATTTATTTTATCACATGTTCACAACCTATAATTTTGATCAAAATGATCATTCATATAGTTTAGGGCTTGCAAGGAGATGGATCAATTCAACGGAGATTAAAGACATGTAAGGGGAATGGGGGCCAGCGACGCATATGTGCGAATAGAGAAATTCAAACAGAATTGTAGCTTGGCGAGGCCAGCTACCGTCAATGGTGTTAGGATATACAGCGGAGGAGTGGGTCCTAGATCCCAAGCAATTGCTTTATCTTGTGGGAAGTGATCACTGGTTCATCAGTTTTAACAATAGGATTCAATAAGTTTAATGAATTATCAAAAATACTATAAAGATTTAAATAAAATTATAATGCCCAATATTTACTGAGAAAAACACAGTTTTAGAGGAAGTGTAGCAGCAGCTGTTTTTACAAACCAAACCATTAAATTTGCAGCATGCGATCCAGTCATATAAACATTGCATGTAAGGAAGTATTTGCTCCAATAAAACATAAATAGGGGAACTTAATGAAAAACGGATAAATGTTGAGAAACAAACTACAGAACCCATGATATCTTTAAAGCATCAATTTTAAATATAAGAAAGCAATGAAAGCACCTAGTGATGAAGTGCTGTAAAGCAAGAAAATTTAAAACAATGCACATTAATAATTAACGTGTCATTAGAAACCACTAACTTTAGAAAGACAAAGATAATTGCAATTGAAATCAAATATCTTTAAGTTCATCTTTAGAAAGACAAATATGGTTGCAATTGAAAACAAATACCTATAAGTTTGCTTGGCAGAAAACATAGTTTTGGAAATCAAGATTTTCAGTGAAGTTCTTTAATTAAAAAAAATCAAGTAATACAGTTGAACCCCATTCAAATTGTAGGCTGAAGGAAACAAACACGATCAACTAAAAATCTTACAAATATATTTGGAATGTTTACTAGAAATAGAGAAGCTGCTAATTATCATAGTTGCACTGTGAATCTATTCCTTCCCCATTGTATATAAAAATTTGTGTACGAACTATCAAATTGTATTAAACTTGCAAAATTGCCAAATGTTATCAATTGCAGTTTAAATATAACTAACTATAATTGGCATCTTCCATATGCAAATGGGGCAAAAACAGCTCCTGAGTGAGAATTCAATAGAAATAGAAATTGATTCTGAGATGTAATTAGATAATTCATATAATCCAACTGAACTTCCTAACAACACCAACAAAAAAAATTTCTTGTTCGTTTTTTACTCCCCTTGGCAAAGATACGGAGATCAAGCATGCGGCAAGAACCATTATCAAATTCTATAATCATGTAAGCATTGTCAATGATATCTGGAACATGTGTTAAACATTTGAATGACGTAAAAAATTTCAATGTTATTTTGATCCCCCATTTTACGCTTGACTCTGAACACTAAATAATTGAAAACTTTAACCAATTACATTATCAAATCATTCTTCTTGGATGAAACTTGCGTGAATATGGCACCCTAGAATATTCTCTAGCTGTTTTAGAAACTAAAACTGGAAGTAAAATACCTCTGTATCGATCATTGAAGCTTGTTTTAATGAGAACCCTAAACTCCAAAACTCTAATTACCCATTAGATCCATGTAGCGAAGAATGAGATCAAGGCAAACAATAAGAGTTTGATGGGAGAATTAGTGCATGCCTGAGAGATTTGGGCAGAAGAATGATGCAGGCTGCAATAGAGGCTTGAAGTGCAAACGAAGGTGGGAGTCAATAGCAGGCGATGGTAGCAACAGTCTGTGGTAATCTTCAATGGTATTTGGCGGACATCAGGGGCTTCGATGGGCTTTGACATGCTTCATAAATGAATTCGTTGGAGAGTAAGGAGAACCCTAGGAGGACTCCGGCGTTTTCTCTTCCGCCAGTTGATCTGCCATAACTGCTTCTCTAGTCCTTCGCCATGATTTTCCTTCCGCCACTGTTTCGCGGGGCATTCTCCGGGTTTAGCATAGATAGATACCAGCGACGACGAAACTCCGACGGAAGGGATTGAGCGGCGAGAGGAAGAAGATGCAGAAAATCCATCCTCCTAGCAAAGCCTCCAACGATCAAAGAAGGGTTGAGATTTCTCGCCCGTCTCCTTCTCCGGCGAAAGATTTTGCTTGAAGGAGTTAGGTATCGAGGGAGTTGTCGGCCTGGAGACGCGTAAAATGCGAATACTGCCGGGGTAAAATGGGAAGCAGGTATTTTCAGTCATATTAAGTCGACTGGAGTGAGGCCCGACCGGGGGGGGGGGGTCCAATTTTCTCTCGCACACCATGCGTCTGATGCACCAAAAAAATTTCCCACTCGAGCAGACTCGATATTCACAACTCCAAATCAGCCGCTCACAGAAAGAGCCGAATCCTCTAGACAGAAAGGAGAGCACACTGATACTATTTTTAAAATACTACTCGTACTCCAATAACTTGATTACTACAAATGAGAGGACCTTGCCCTCTTATAGGGGATCCTAAAGCATAATCTAGAAGACTAGGGAAGCGAAGGCTAGACCTATCGCACTACTATAGAAGCTTCTAAATGGTTCCAATATTCACATGGCTCTTGAATTATCTCCATCATTCTAGCCTATGAGTCGTGCCCTAATGACCAAATTGTACTAAAACAATATGAGGGACTATTTACATAAACATATAGAGGACTTGGAGCAACGGAAACTTGCCTCTAATGAACTGTGGTGGGATTAGTTCCACATTAAAAGATTCATATGGCCTAGTGCAGTTATAGGCTCTTACACCTACACCCAACTGATTTTAGGTACTATACTTGCATTCTACAACTTTGAGTACAAAATATAAATCTCGATCCCGTCCGCCTAAAATCAATTTGGACGCTCATGCTAAGTTTGATACAGGCTCTGTTTGGCACGGCGGTGGCGGTCGCGAATGCACAGCCGACCTCACCTAAGGAGCATGAAGATTGTGGCGTTCATAACCATTGTCATGCAAAACATGCATTCTATGATGGACTTGTTTTTGTCCAAACTCACCAGAGTAAAAAGCCGCACCAAATGGAGTCATTTGGCGCCACAATCTTCATGTTCTTGTTATTCTCAAAATTATATATAAAGTATGTACAAGAGAACATAAAATGTAATTAACTTATTCCCAAACAAACAAAATGTTAAAACAGTTGCCAAATAGCTTTTTACAATATAAAAAAAAGTGCAGCACGGTTCACAAAGCATCCCCGAACAACAAGGGCCCAGGGAAGGGTCCCACCACAAGGGTGAAAAGTAGGCAAACCTTATCCTGCATTTTTGCAAGAATCTGCTTCCAGGACTCGAGCCTGTGACCTCAAGGTCACGCCGCACACGGCAACATCTCAACCGGTGCGCCAAGGCTCCCCTTCTCAAATAACTTTTATATACTCTAACAAAATAAATAAAAGGGAGAGAGGGGGAGAGAGAGGATTTACTTCCATTGGCTTATTCTGAAAGTGGGCCTTGCTAGAGAGGAACAGAACCATAAAATACTTTCTCGGCTGGGCCAGTCATGTACACGTGGTTGTCTTCCTCCCTCCACTCAATCTCCAACGGTCCGCCAGGCAAATCGACGGTGCAGATCTGAGTCAGAAAACCAATAAGCATAGTAAATTGAAAAGCAATGATAAGGTATAAACTATGAAAAAATGAAATGAGACAGATGAGAGAATTTTTCAAAAAAAAAACATACCCTCTCAGCATGTCCCTCTAGGACTGCTGCAACAACAACAGCACAAGCTCCAGTCCCACAAGCTAGTGTTGCTCCTGCACTCAGTAAAATTAGGCTAATGAGAATGGGGATTCTGAAAGAAGGCGATGACATGAATCACATCATGGCATTATGATTCGTAATCAATATATCTAAATGTATGTTAAGTTGTTAGGGTCCAGCCCGTGAGTCGTCGTTTGGTTCTCGATCAAGGGTAGGGTGAGCGGCTTCAGTAAAGCCTAGTCCCGAGGAATCTGTAATTTACTCCTGCTTTTTTTCAGATGTTTATTCAAGCCCATGAAAGTGGTGTTGAAGGAAGCCAATTTCGTCGGAGAAAATGGTGGTCTCATTGGGTTTAATTGGAGAATTTTGAAGTCAATGACGGAGTAGTACATGCTGTACTGTTAAGGACCTGCATGGTCCCTTGGAAGGCATTTTGGAGAAGCCAGAGGACATGTCAGGTGATGACTAGAAGCAGATCAAATGAAAAATGATCGATTTCATCAGTCGGCGATTGGTCAACAGTGCATTTCACAATGTCTAAACAGAGATAACTGCAGCAAATTTACAACACAAATAGGAGAACTTTTACGAAAGGAAGACATCATAGAAGGCTTTTTTAATTTGCAGGTTGATCTTATTACCATAGAGAAGATAACTAATTCCATATGGAATTAGGAGCTGAGGAGAAAAGAGTCTAGAAAATCATCATCAGATGCCCTTGCTCCTGAGAAGCAAGTGAGATCAAAGTGGCCTCAGCAAGTCAAAGTATAGGTCCAAGAAGGATGGATTTACCGATGTGGCATTGTAATCCACATGAAGACTGATTGCAGGAAGTGGAAGAACAACTTTAAGAGATAAGCAAGAAAGATCATGCTGAGAAGACGGCAACAAAAACTGAAGCAGAATTTATAGTTAGTGCAGGAGACCAGAAGTAGTGCCTAAGCTTACATGATGTTGATTGGGTTGTCGATCAGCAATATATAAAAGCAGGATTACTAGGATGGGGAGCACATGCACATTGCACATCATTAAGGAAGATGCTCACTTGCAAACCATTCTTGGGTACAAGGTGGTGCAGAAAGATGTGAGGCAAACCCAAGAGTTGTGCCCCAATTCTTCATGATAAAGAAGGCTTCTGCAACATCTTTGGGAACAAGCAGTGGAAGTACACGAAAGATGCTCTTGTTGTATCACGAGGGATTTTATGATGTAATACTGCAAGGCATGCAGAAATTGGCATCAGATAGGGGAAACAAATGCAGTGGGGAGGAATTTTCTTGGTTTTGGCACAGACGGTTTGGTCAAAAGGAAGCTCATATCAACTATCCATGGAATGGTTTGATTTTTCTATAGATTGCTTATTTGGCAAACAAAATCATGGGTATTTTGTAAGAATTATCTCAAAGAAGAAAGCATGTGTCCTAGAATTGGCGGGCATTGATATCAGTGGGTCCATGAAGATGAAGACATTTGGAGAAGCTTCTTACTTTGTGACCTATAAGAAGATTGCTCATGGGAAACCAAAAAAATCTCTCAAAGAATATTTGGCCTGATAATAGCAATGAGTATATCAAAGTGCTTGATGAATATTGCAGAGCTCATGGGATTCCAAATTGAAGGATTGTCTTAAAACTTCACGATAAAATGATGTCGCGGAAAGTATGAATCACATCATCATTGTCTCATTGAGAAAGTCAAATGTACGTCCTTCAAAGCCAATTAAGGTCCTGTTTGGCGGGCCGGCTATGCTCCATTGTGGCGTCAAAGGAGGTGGGATGAGGGAACGGCCAAACAACGGATCGGGAGGAGGTCAATTTCCGGCATTCCGCACTCCATCTCCAACTAGAACCTGGGCTCCAGTGGGCATCAGTGTTCTGATGTGGTGCGAATAGGCCTACCAAGCATTTTAGTTGTACCTATAACATCAACAACTAGCATAAGCATCAAATACAAGATGTGTTTATTGTCATCTTGGGGGCTTCTTCAAATCAAGAATCTTGTGATCAATATTCCCAACACTGCCTAAGCGAGGTTGCTCGTTAGAGAAGAGAGTCATCAAAGATCTCACACAATAGACTGGAAATAAAACTTTTTGCTTCCCCATACAACCTTGCATATGTCTTTATATAGGCTTACAACATATAAAAAGACAAACAATGATAATGACACCTATTACTAGACTGGTGCTCGAGACCCCTACATAATGATAACTATATAATGATGAAACCCACATAATAGAGATAATCATAATCAACTTGACCTCATGCATTCAAAACAAGCTTGACCTCATGCTCAAGGGGGAGCACCAAGGTATGAGCATCATCCGACGCCCTCCTCGTCGGAGTCCTCGACGTGCAGATAGAGCTTTTTGCACTTGTGTCCAAGAGTGTACTGCTCATCGCAATTAAAGCAAAATCCATGAGCGCGTCGTTCCAACATCTTGGCCCGAGATAAGCGGCGGATCGAGGGTGCGACCTGACCCTCAGCACGACCTTGCTAAAAGTTGATGTCGGGTGGTAAGTAGGTCTCCTGTGCCAGCTGGAGGCCACGATCGCATAGCCGAGCTAGACTCATAGCAGTTACTAAGTCTGGTGGGGTCTTAAATTCGACATCCAGTCACAAGCGGCCGCAAAGTCCTGCAGTGAAGATGGCGACCTGCATCTTTGGGGAAGTGTGACATATGCTAGAAGGATCTGAAACTGCTCCAGGTATCGTCCACAGAGCTTGTGTAGTGTAGAGTTGTGAGGGCACCAAGGGAGTTACTGCAGATGGGGGGACGAAGCGCGGGTTGCAGAGTCGATTGAACTCGTCCCATGTCAGACCCGACTGATCAGTGAGGAAATGAGTGTCCCAAAGCAAAGCTGAGTCCAGATGATGGAAGGAGGTCAGAGAAAGTCGTTACACTATCGGAGTTTGTTGGTGGAAAAAGAATTGCTCACATCTGGTGAGACATCCCAAAGGATCAATTTTCCCATCATAAGTTGAATCTTGGCGAGATACTTTAGAAAAGAAGGGTTTTAGGTTGAGCAGGGCAAAGACATAGTATATGGAGCTTAAATTTAGTAGTACAAGAAGGTCGGATGATTTCGTTATTAAATTGGGTGATCAAGATATTTCTCGTAATGAGTGTTTTAAATATCTTGGATCAATAGTTCAAAACGACATAGGTATTGATAAAGATGTGACACAGAATCCAAGTGGGTTGGTTGAAGTGGAAAAACGCGTCAGGGATCTTATGTGATTGTAAAAGACTACTAAAACTTAAGGACAAGTTTTATCGTACTGCAATTAGACATGCGATGCTCTATGGTTTTGATTGTTGGACAGTGAATTGTATACATGAGCAAAAAATAAGAGTTGCGGAGATGAGAATGCTTTGGTGGATGTGTGGACACACGAGACTGGATAAAATTAGGAATGAATGTATCAGGGATAAGACATGTGTAGCACCAATTGCAGAGAAGATGTGAGAAGCTCGACTAAGATGGTTTGGACAAGTACAAAGGAGACCACTAGATGCTCTTGTTAGGCATTGTGAGAGTCTAGTCACTAGACATGTTAAACGAGGGAGGGGTAGACCAATAAAGACTTGGAATGAAACTATAAGGAAAGACATGATGTACTTAGGCATCAGTGAGATTATGACAAAAGATAGGGCACAATGGCGACAAAGGATCCATATAGCCGACCCCACTATAGTGGGATAAAGGCTTGAGTGTTGTTTTGTTTGTTTAGGTTGGAAAGTCCAACTTGGTGTAATGTGGCAAAATAGCAGTGTCTGGGTGAGTGGTGACTGGTGGAGATGGTTCGTGCACGGTCAATGGTGGCGGTGCGTGGAAGATAAGTGGGGGTACCTGACTTCTGCTTCCTTGATCTTGTGTGGGGACCATAGAGAGAAAATTGATGCGCTTGGAGAGCACAGTAATGGTCTTCTGATGACGGTCTGTGAGGCCAATTTGCTACGCCATGACGGCGTGTAACATGGCCATAATCTGACTCATTTGATCAGACGAGACAGCCATAGTGCGAGATAAGGAGCGGGTGCAGAGCCGACTGGAATGCTCCGAGGAAGCTGGGTGGGAGTTACCACGAGAGCCGCACTGTCTCCCAATGATGACAAAAATACTTTGAGTGCCTAGAAGAGGAGTAATTAAATTCCCCGGTTCGAACCAGTTTCTTTTCAAGCAGTTTGCATCGGGCTCGAGAGCGCGTGCGGAGCTGAGTCGCGTGGGGCTCAAAACGGCGGAAAGGTGAAGTGACTGTTGTGCGGAAATGAAAGGGAAAGGAAGGGTGGAACGCTTGGAAGCAGGGAGAAAATGCAAGGAGGCGCTGAAGATGGACGTGGCTGGACGTCGACGTGCCTGAAGAAAGAAGAAGACTGCTTGCTAGAGATGCCAACAGAGGAAGCAGAGCACGGTTGAAGCGGATGGAGAGAATAGGCTGAAGGAAGATCCATGAAGACTAGGCTCTGTTGCTGGAAGTCGATGTGATTGTCGGTCTGTGGGTTTGAAGCTGCGGCCGCTGGCATCAACGGAGAAGCAATAGAAAATCTGAAGCGGTGACTGGAAGGAGGATCTGATCCAAAAGAAAATGGGGAAGAGGACCGGTGGCTCTGATACCAAGTTGTTATGAGCCAACTCGGCGAATGTCGAAAGAGAGAACGAACGATACCGTGGAGCCCTAACCGTGGTTGCCTAAGTGGAGTTGCTTGTTAGAGGAGAGAGCCACCATTGATCTCACACAATAGATAGAAAATAGAACTTGCTTCCTCATACAACCTTACATATGCCTTACAACATATAAAAAGACAAAAATAATGACACTTATTACTAGACCAGGTGCTCGAGGCCCCTACATAATGATAACACTTATATAATGATGGCACCCACATAATAGAGATAATCATAATCAACTAGATAAACGGGTGCGCATCCCATAACATATTGTTGGTTTTTGCATGGTTATTTGGCGTTTTCTTAAAAACAGGTCGGTATACTGATCTTAACAAACGGCGGGTCCCGTTAAAGAGAATAATAAGATACAAAATGTGTAACTCGTTTAGGAAATGAAGGAAACGCAATTTAAATTAACTCATCACAAATTCTTTTCCATTCATTTTACATAATGTTAAAAGCATATCTTACCAGCACCACGTTCCCATACTCTCATCTTTAGGTGAGACCGAGAAAAAACTTGCACAAATTCTGCAAAGCAAACAAACAGTTTACAAAAAAAATATAGCATGTCAGCTGTCCTCAGCTTGTCCAAAGAAGTAAGCCATTAAGTAAGAGTGGTGAAGCATACAAATAGTTTGTACAGATTTCAAGAGTTCAAAAAAGAAAAGAAAAACATGTGCATGTTTTGACAGTCTGAATAGAGAGATTTCAAATTTAAAGAGGTAACCCATGAAGAAAACAAAATTTTGAAAAAAAAAATGAAACATGAATTGGTATTTTTTGTTTGATTTGGCAAAGTGAGAAAAATATTTTATTTAGATCAGTTCAAAGCTACAGAACTGCCAACCATAATTCTAATAATAAAGAAACCAATCAGGATTATTTGTAATCCATAAATCCATCAGTTCAACGTCCATATAATATCAAACTTATGTGAATCTTTGAAAAAGCTAAATGACATAATTTGCCCTTCATAACATTAAACATTATTATCACAGTGGTAGAGTTCGAAAAGCTGAATGATCAAGCAATGGAGAATCGTCGACCATGGAAACCTCTGTTGGGAACTCCAGATTTGTGCGAACAGAAAACAAGAGACCGAAAAATTGGAGTAATAAAAATTTTTATTATCCAAAAAGATATCTATTACAAACGTATAGTCTCTCTTTTATAAAATGGAGAAGATAAGAGAGATTACAATTAAGCAATTTGGGACTGAATAATTACAAGTATAAGCGGTTTAACATAAAATAAGCCGAACAGGCCGCGCGGTTAGACGAACAGGCCGCGCGGTTAGACGAACAGGCTAACCGCCCGGCCACCACAAGAAAGAGAGCACAAGTCGCCATAGGAGACCGCCAAACCGCCCGGTCTCCAAGCCGCCTGGGACAAACCGTCAGACAGCCCGGATAACCACAACAACAGTCCAGCCACCAAACCGCAGGGGAGAAACCGACAGACCGCTCGGTCTCCAAACCGCCAGAATCAGACCGTCAGACCGCCCGGTCTCCATACAGCAACACTCCCCCTCAAGCTGGAGCATATATGTCGATCATGTCCAGCTTGTCGCAAATGTGAAGAAAGGAGGTGGACACCGGCTTGGTGAAAATATCTGTCAACTTTTTATCGGAGGTGACGAATGGAGTAAAAATTTGTTTCTTCAAAATCTCTTCCCGAATAAAGTGGCAGTCGACTTCAATGTGCTTTGTTCTCTCATGGAAGACCAGATTTTTGGATATGTATATAGCGGCCTTGTTGTCACAAAACATAGGTAGAGGATGATTGTAGACCTCTCCTAAGTCAAGCATGAGAGCCCGTAACCACTTCAATTCACATGTGGTCGATGTCATACTTCGATATTCTGCTTCGGCACTGGACCTGGAGACGACAGACTATTTTATTACTCTTCCAGCTCACAAGATTTCCTCCCACAAAAGTGCAAAAGCCCGACGTTGACTTGTGGTCTCCCTTGTCATCAGCATAGCTTGAATCTGAGTATGCTTCAATCTTCAAATGACCATTCTTCTGAAAGAGTAGTCCTTTCACAGGCGCTGATTTAACATACTCCAATATCCTCAGTTCAGACTGTAGATGACACTCCCTATGAGCCTGCATGAATTGGCTAATCTTGCCTACAACATAGGCGATGTCGGGTCTGGTCACTGTGAAATATATAAGTTTGTCAACCAGACGTTTGTACCTCGTAACATCTGAAAGAAGAGGAGAGTCATCCGTCCATGTTTTATCTTCTCCAGTCGCCATGGGGCATCAGACAGGTTTAGCCCCAGTCAGCCCTGCCTCTTTTAGCAAATCAAGAACATACTTGCGTTGGGAGAGGACAATATAATTGGGCTTCCGAGAGATTTCTATCCCCAGAAAGTATTTTGGAGAGCCCATATCCTTTGTGACCAGGTGTTGGCGAAGATGCTTCTTTGTCAAGATTATCCCAGTCTGGTCATCTCCAGTGAGAAGAATATCATCCACATATACAGCAAGCACTACCAGACCCAAGGAGGTTTTGCGAATAAATGAGTGATCAGCAGAATTTCTCGTAAAACCCACGGCCGCCACAATCCCGCTGAACTTGTCAAACCAGGACCGAGGGCTCTGCTTGAGACCATAGATAGCCTTCCGTAGCTGGCAAACCTGTGTCTCCCCCTGAGCAACATACCCTGGAGGTTGCTCCATATAGACGTCCTCTTGAAGGTCCCCATATAGAAATGCATTCTTAACATTCAGTTGAGAAATGGGTCAATCTCGGTTGACAGCCACAGAGAGCAGGACCCTGATAGTACTGAGACGAGCAACTGGAGAGAAGATGTCAAAATAATCAACCTCATACGTTTGGGTAAAGTCTTTGGCAACAAGACGGGCCTTGTAACGATCCACACTGCCGTCAGGGCGGAACTTTACCACATAGACCCAGCGATAGCCAACGACATCTGTGCCGAAGGGAGGAGGACAGAGGGTCCATGTACCTCGTTCAGTGAGAGTAGAAATCTCCTCATCCATGGCATCCTTCCAATGAGGAATAGTAAGAGCCTCCTGGTAGGAACGGGGGGTGGCAGCGGCCGAGATAACCAGTGTGAAAGCCCTGCGAGAAGGGGTAAGAAGATCATAGGAAACAACAGCAGCAAGCGGGTGTTGGGTACATGCTTGAACCCCTTTGCGAAAAGCAATGGGGAGATCCAGCTCAGCGGGTTCCTCAGTATCCGGAACATCCGTGGTGGAGAGAGCTGGCCCGGGAGTAGAGAGACGGCTGTGGAGAGGAGGGAGATATCGCGGGAAGTGGACACGGCGGAGAGGGTGGAGATGGTGGAGGTGGCGAAACGTCAGTAGGTGGAGAGGGAACGGATGGGTTGGTATGAGAAGTAAGATCATCAGGAGTAGAGGAGGAGGCGACAGAGAAGTAAGAAGCATTTTCAAAGAAGGTGACATCCGCAGAGACGAACTGTTTGCGGGTAACGGGGTCAAAGAAACAATAACCTTTCCGAGTGGTATAGTACCCCAGAAAGACACATTTAGTGACCCGTGGTGAGAGTTTGTCACGGGTGGCAGCAGGAGAGTGCACAAAGGCTGTGCACCCAAAGATGTGCAGAGTAAGAGAAAACGGATTCTTGTTCGGATAAAGAATGGAGAATGGGGTGGCACTGTGGAGAACTGTGTACGGAATGCGATTGATGAGATATCAGGAGAGGACAACATAGCCCCAATATGAGCGAAGAACGTGCAACTGTGTCATCAGAGTGCGAGCAACATCGAGGAGGTGACGGTTTTCGTGTTCTGCCACCCCATTTTGCTGTGAGGTGTAGACACAGCTAGTTTGATGAATAACACCATGTTGCAGACAGAAAGAAGAGAAACCATGGCTAAGATATTTCTTAGCATTGTCAGAACGAAATAGTTTAATAGATGTATCAAACTGAGTCTTAATCATATAATAAAACGATGTCCAGACAGAGAACCGTTCGGAGCGATCCTTTAGAAGATACACCCATGTACACCTAGAGAAATCATCAATAAATGTGACAAAATATGAACTACCCCAACCGATGGTGAGGGTAGGAGCATGCCCCTATACGTCAGACTGAATGAGGTCGAACGGACGGGAAGAGCCACGACTTTGCGTTGGTGGGAAGGAGGAGCGGTGATGTTTGTCAAGCTGACATGCATCACAGTTGAGAGGTGGATGATGCGGAGGGAGGTGGGGCAGAAGCTGGCGAAGAAGCCAGGGAGGAGCATGACCAAGACGAAGATGTCATTGGAGAAGATCTGTAGAGGAGGAGGAGAAGGCGGATAGAGAAGAAACGTTGTTGAGGAAGTAGAGGTCGCCACTCTCAGTACCAGTAGCAATCGTTCGTTGGGAGTCCGGATCCTGAAAAGAACAAGAAGTAGAAGTGAATGTGACGGAACACCGTAGTTGCTTGCATAGAGAAGTAACCGATAATAAATTGGAAGGGAACTTGGGCACATAGAGGGTATCTGTCAGAAGAAGAGACGGAGTGACTTGAACCACTCTCGTACCATTGACCGGTGAGGAAGAGTCGTCCTCCACAAAAGCCGGGGGCAACCGATCATGTGTTTCTAGAAGAGAAAAACACTGAGAATTGTCTGTCATATGATTGGTAGCACCAGAGTCGATCAACCATCTGCCGTGAGTAACAACGTGGGCACTATCGAAAGATGTGACCACCGAGGCAGACTGCGTGGAGGAAGTGGAGGCCATAGAAGAGAGACCGCGTGATCAAACAGGAGACCGCGCGAGAACAGCAGGGAGCGGAGAGAAAGAAGGTCGCAGCGACAAGGGCAGAAACACCAAGCCGGGCGACTAGCAAGCAGGACGAACGGCTAGGAAGGCCACAGCCAAGAAGTAGAGCAAAGTAGAGGGAAAGAAGTCGCACGGCTAGAGATAAGGCCGCGCGAACAGGAGAGAAAGAAGACCACGCGAACTGGGAGGAGTTCGCGAGAAAGGCAAACAAGTCGAGCGAACAGAGCAGAGACCGCACGAGAAAAAACTGCCGCGCGAAGGGAGAACAGGTCGAGGCGACTTAGGAATAGGTCGCGGCGACAAGAGAGCGGGAGCGGCTTAAAAAGGAGGCCACACAAAAGAGAACAGGTCGCGGCGACTTAGGAACAGGTCGCGGCGACGAGAGAGCGGGAGCGGTTAGAAAGGAGGGGCAAAGAGGACGCCCACA
This sequence comes from Platanthera guangdongensis, assembly GCA_039583875.1. NCBI lineage: Eukaryota > Viridiplantae > Streptophyta > Magnoliopsida > Asparagales > Orchidaceae > Platanthera > Platanthera guangdongensis. The sequence continues at coordinate 174,341,741 of CM077159.1, read as the reverse complement.
CAAGGGAAGAAGAAACCGCGCGAACAGGGCGCGACAAGAGAAAAAACAGATTGCGAGAACAGGTCGCGAGTAGAGGAACAAGCTGCGCGGACAGAGAGGTCTCAAAAATTCAGGAGGAAAAGATCGATGGCTCTGATACCATTTGCGAACAGAAAACAAGAGACCGAAAAATTGGAGTAACAAAAATTTTTATTATCCAAAAAGGTATCTATTACAAAGGTATAGCCTCCCTTTTATAGAATGGAGAAGATGAGAGAGATTACAATTAAGCAATGTGTGAATAAATAATTACAGGTATAAGCGGTTTAACATAAAATAAGCCGAACAGGTCGCGCGGTTAGACGAACAGGCTAACCGCCTGGCCACCACAAGAAAGAGAGCACAAGCCGCCATAGGAGACCGTCAAACCGTCCGGTCTCCAAGCCGCCTGGGACAAACCGTCAGACCGCCCGGATAACCACAGCAACAGTCCAGCCACCAAACCACAGGGGAGAAACTGACAGACCGCTTGATCTCCAGACCGCCAGACAGCCCGGTCTCCATACAGCAACAAGATTCCAAAGAGCCACCCCCATAACTGAGGGAGGGTATAGGGAGCCAGAGGAGACAAGCCCAAGATTCATAAAATGGCTCAACCGCAATGATATGGCAGGATGTCGAGCAAAGGGTTGTGCTTCAATTGCAGTGAGCCGTATGTGGCATGGCATAAATGTAAGAAATTACTCTGGCTCGATTTCAAAAAATAATGGAAACAACGAGGAACATGAGACCCGATCTTGGGGGCAAGCTCGTTTTGGAGGAAGGATATGGTGTTATGAAAATATTATCGCTGCCCAAAACGACACCAACCGCGAGGATCACATTATCTCATTTTTATTCCCGCTCATTTTTAATTTCGAATTGTCTTTTATTTCATGCATTATTGAAAACTTTTGATTAAGAATTAATCGTAATATTTGGTAGTCCGTTATATAAGGAGTGGGATGAAATAAAAAAAGCTTTTTGCCCAAATTGGTATGCTCTCCTAATTCTTTTTTCTCTCTTTCTCGGTATTCAGACACTCTGAAGATAGCTCAAGGCCGCACAGGCGAGTTTCTTGCACCGATCAACCCCTCCATCTAGCGTTGATCCTCTATTACGGACACCGACGGATCGGACAAGGGCGAAGGGCGACCGCCAGTGTGGTGGGTGTAAATCGATCCAGATTTTGTAAATCGACACAGATTTTGTAAAGTGATCCTCGATTCAATCCTACCATCTGATCCGATACAACCTTGAAACGATCTCATCTAGGATCTCGCTCCTGACAACCTTGACGTCGCGAGCATGGCGAACGTAACATGCTGGCCTAGTCGACATGTGTTGAGTGGTGTTATTGTATTCATTATAATTTGGGTATTTTTTATGCTTCAGTTTTGTATGTTGTGCCCGATAAGTATATGAGCCAGATAACTATTGTATTTTTGCATTCTTGAAGTAATTTGAAATTCTGATTTCTGTTTACCCCTCTCCCCACCCCCACCCCTTCCCTCTCTTTCATGTGCCCTAGCAATTTTGTTCGACCCGCCTCCTTCCGTTTGTGGTCTCCGCCGCCCGAAGTACCAGCGCCTAAGCAGTCTCGCGCCTAAGCAGTCCCGCTTCAGCACATCCCGTCCGCTCCTACTTTGTGCATCGCTTGCGTCGGCAACCCACTACTCCTTCGTGCATCTCCCCCCTCCCCGCACATCGCATCGCACCGCTCGCCCAGTGTCTGCAATCGTGTCGCCTGCCTAGTTTCCCTAGACGCAGCTTCAGTGGGCATCCCTCCTCCTTCGCGTCTGCTCCTTGATCGCTTCTAGGTTCTCTTCCCTCCACCTGGTCGAGTGCATGGCCCCTAGGCTGCGCTCGATGGTCAACACTGATGCAACACCGTCGTCCCCACCCACGGATCCAGTCATCTTTCGACGTTTGGACGACCACGATGGCTCCATCGCATCCCTGCAGGCCCTCAAATTCTGCATAGAAACCAAGATCGATTCCCTCTTGGTCGGTCACCCTACCAAGTCTGCGACGTCCAACGCAGATTCATCGTCCCTCCTCGGGGCTCCCTCGGATCCGTACCAGACACCATCCCCCCCCCCACACACACACTGAGTTTTCTCATAGGGACCTCGTTCCTTTGATGTTCTTTCATTCAAAGGCACTGATCCTATAGGATGGATTGCCCGATACGAACAGTTCTTTGATATTCAGCAAATCTCAGAGGCACTGAAGGTCAGCACGACATTAATCGGCATGGAGAACTCCGCCCTCCACTGGGTGTGTTGACTACGTCAATCCAAACCGGCGATGTCTTGCTCGGGCCTTCAGCAGGAGCTCATTTTTCGTTATGATACCCACTACTAAGGCTCCGCGGTGGAGCGACTTTGTGGCGTCCTTCAGACGGGCTCCATTGACGAGTACATCGACGAGTTTATCGCCCTCGCATGCATGTGTCGGGTCTTCCACCAGACCACTACCTCAACTTATTAATGCATGGGTTCCTCCCACACTTCCGTGCCCGTGTCCGCACCCACCATCCGTTGTTGATTACAGAAGTCATGGATCTCGCCGCTTAGTTGAAGGGGAATTCCAAACTCGGCCTCTGGACATGGGCAGGCCGCCCCCCGATACCTCTGATGCGCTCAATCAACCGGCCAGTAGCAGCCTACCGTTCCCCACAACTTGAACTACCCCCGGCCCTCGACCGAGCCGCACCGCTGCCCCGTCCTCCAAGGCCTATGGCCCGCACCCGACTCTCCAATCAGGAGTACCATGATCTGCGTACCTAGGGTTTGTGCTTTTGTTGCAAACAACCCTACTCCCCTACGCACGAGTGCCCTCTGAAAGACCTTCAGATCCTTATTGGTGAGGAGGAACACAAGGTGACACTCGCAAACTTCGAGGCCCTTAAGTTGGATACTGCAACTGAGGACTCCCCGGCTATCACCTTTTATTGCTTAGATCTTCCATTGTTTACTGTCAACGGCTTCTCGGGCCTAGAAACAATGAAGCTCCGGGGGGACACTTCACGAGGTCTTTGTTGTCGTGATGATTGATAGCAGAGCGAGCCATAACTTTATCTCATAGCACCTGGTGGATCGTTTGACATTGCTGGTGCAGGACACCGATTGCTTCTCGGTCTGCTTAGGAGATGGTAGGCGACGGGTGGCCTGTGCGCAACCCTCTCTCTCACCATAGGTCACAACCCTTTTTAGGTAAACTTCTATGCCTTCTCTCAAGGCGGGGTGGATGATATTCTTGGTGTGGCTTGGCTCCGCACCCTTGGCGACGTCAGCGTCAACTAGGACCGCATGACTATGCGCTTCCACCGTGGGGGAACGCCCTACTTGCTGGAGGGTGACTCAACCATACTTCCTCAATCTGTCTCCTTACGGATCTACAGAAATCTACCGACGTGGATTGGGCGGCATCCTTGTGGCACGTGGAAAAGCAGTCTGCCCAATGCTCTCTAACCGCTATAGCACTGCAAGATATTTTGGACCTCTTCCCGGACGTCTTCGCCGACACGACCCGTTTTCCCCCAGCCAGGCCGACGGATCACTGTATTCCCCTGCAAGAGGGTGTTTCCTCCATCTCAGTTCGACAGTACCGTGACGGCCACGCTGAGAAGGGCGAGATCGAGACACTGGTGGGCGACATGCTCACAGCTGACATCATTTGCCCCAACGCTAGTCCCTTCTCAAGCTCTATCCTCCTGGTAAGCAAGAAGGGTGGTAGCCAGTGCTTTTTGCGTGGACTACCGGAAACTCAACAAGATCACCATCCTGAATAAGCATCTTATTCTGGTCATTCAAAAGCTCTTGGACGAGTTAGGGGGAAGTCTATTTCTCCAAGTTGGACCTACACGACAGCTACCATCAGATACGGGTCCGCGAGAAGGATGTTCCAAAGACAGCGTTTTGTACACATGATGATCATTATGAGTTTTTGGTCATGCCTTTTGGCCTGATGAATGCCCCCGCCACTTTTCAGGTCACCATGAATAGGGCTGAGCATATTATTCGAAACTTGAAAGTCGCTCGAAAATCGTTCGAAAATTGAGTCGAATCGGAATCGGTTAAAATTGATTCGACTCAATTTGAGTCGATTCGATTTGACTCGAATCTGATTTCGAGACGATTTCGAGCCAACCCTGAATCGCTCGAAATATGATTCGAATCAACTCGAATTAATTAAAAAAATTATGTATTTATTAATATATTCTTATTTTAAGATTAAAAATAACAAAATTTACACATAAATAAAAACAATGAAGCATTTAAATATTTCATTTGCTAAATTTATAAGTTGCCAAATTTAATTTTGAGCAAAATATGAATAAAACGAAAAATTGCTCAATTTCGAGCCGATTTGATTCGATTTCGAGTCAACCCGATTCGATTTCGAGCCGACTCGATTCGATTTCGAGCAAACTCGGAATCGAGTCATTTCGAGTCGAGCCAACTCGACTCGAAATCAATTTCGATTTCGAGTCGATTTTGAGGCGATTTCGAGCCAAGTTCGAGTCGAAAATTTCGATTTCGAACCGAGCCAAAATCGCTCGAACGCGGCTCGATATCAGCCCTAACCATGAATAATATGTTATGTCCAGTCTTGCGCAGGTATATATTGGTTTTATTCGATGACATTCTAGTTTATAGTTCATCTTGACAGGACCACCTTGACCATAATCTGGCAACTCTCACCACTCATCTGGAGCACACTTTTTGTGTGAACCCCAAGAAATGCATATTCGGTCAGACAAAGATTAGTTACTTGGGGAACACCATCTTCGCAAACAGCATAGATATGCATCCAAAAAGGTTCAGGCCGTCCTTCAGTGGCCCACACCCCGATCACTCCACGACGTTCGGGGACTTACGGGGTACTATAGTCGTTTCATCCGGGACTATGGCAAGATTGTCAAACCGCTCTTCAGCTTGTTGAAAGTCATAAATCGGCAATTTTCAGTGGACACCGGCCGCGACATTTAGGACCCTTCAACGGGCAGGGGCGGATCCAGAGGGGGCCCGAGGGACACTGCCCCCCCCCCATTATTTTTCAAAATAGTTAGTGTATTTGGACTCCTCTCGTCGAGGCAATGAATTTTGACTACTTATACGTCAAAAACAGTGGTCAGATGAGGGAGAAACTGCTCCGATAAGATGAAAACGTTCAAACTTTTTAAAAAAGAAAGTTGATGTCTGACCCTCATGTTAAATATTTTAGAACCCAATGACGCATTCAAAAAAAATGTGTGCACCCCCGTTATCAATTTGTGCACCCTCATTATTAATTTTCTGAATCTGCCACTGTCAGCAGGCACTGAGCACCGCCTCGTGTTAAATATGCCAGATTTTTTGCAACCATTCGTGGTTGAGTTCGACGCATCGGGCTCAGGCGTCGGTGTGGTTATAATGCAAGCGGGACAACCCATCGCCTATTTCATCTGTACGTTTGATGTCATTATGCGCCCCCGCTCCGCATATGAGTCTGAGCTGATGGTGTTGGTTCTAGCTAGAGCTGTCACGGTTCCGGTTTGGTCCCGGTTCTACTAAAACCATGAACTGAACTGTTAAGGTAACGGTTCTTCAAATTAGAACCAAAATCTTATTTGGTTTTACCGGTTCCGGTTCCAAAGAAAATTTTAGAACCGTAAACTCTGTGGTTCCGGTTCACTAAGAACCAAAACCAAATTATTTACTGGCGGTTCGGTCCGATTCTGTGGTTCCGATGCGGTTCCGGTTCGGTCATATTTATTTATTAATGCTTATCTATTTTTCCATGATAATTTTATATTATTATTATTAATATTAATATTTGACACACATGTATATCATAGAATTACTAGCTCTGATTTCTATATTGTATGTTAACAATCAACACACATGCATAAGTTAGGATTGCTAACCTTCATCTCTATATTGTAGGAATTATTATTAATATAAATAGAATTTTTTTAATATTGTAGTAATCAATCGCACATAGTGATTTTAAATAAAACTATAGACATGATGTACTTAGGCATTAGTGAGGTTATGACAAAAGATAGGGCACAATGACGACAAAGGATCCATACCGCCGACCCCACTATAGTGGGATAAAGGCTTGAGTATTGTTGTTGTTGTGGTAATCACATAGTGATTTTAAATAAAATTATAAAGTGCACTGTCTTTTTAAGTAAAAATGTAAAAATGTGCTGTCTTTTTGAATAAAACTGTAAAAGTGTGCGGTCTTTTTGACCACAAGACATTCAAAACATGGCAAAAATTTCATGATTGACTAGCAGGAAATACAAACAAGTTTAGCACCTTAGCTACCTCATTTTCTTAGGTATGTAACAACTAACAAGTGTCCCATAGTTAACCATTTTGATTCGAGAATCAAACACTAAAGTTTGGATTTTGTAGATGGAGGAAGAAACTCAAGATACAGTGGCTATCTATAAGCTGTGTAACTGGGGGAAGGGCACGAGGGAAAAAAATTCTCTCATTTCACAATTTTTTGTACCCAAATAATTTATTAAGTAAATGAAGTATGTTTGAGTTTGATAGCTTATTTATTAGATTTGTCCAAAAAAATTTTGTTATAGACGTGAAACTATGAACCATAGCAAGTTTTAAAAACAGGTTAATCAAATGTATGTGATCAATTCATAAATGAAGATATTATGTAGAAATGGATTTGCGTGAATGAATCAGACAAAAACCTTGCATTCAAAATCTCATGCAATAATGTCGTTCATACCAATAATGTCGTTTGCGCCATCCAAACCGTAGCCGGCTAGCCTCCGACCAGACGACAGCCCGACGAGGAGACAACATCCCTATATTGGGTCCACCACTAGCTGCAGTACCGGAGAATGCCTTCGTCGCTGCAATACCGGAGAATGCCTTCACCGCTGCAGTACCGGAGAACGCTTTCACCCCTCCAAGCGGACCAGGCTCCAGTACCCCAGAACACCTTCTTTTTCCGCTTGAGTAAAGCATAAAAAGAAGCTGCCGTGTCGTGCGTCCCATGCCTTCTATCGTCCAAACAAGAGCCAAGAAGCAGGAAGCAGGTCATGGCCATCAGACCATCATGTTGATATGCTCGATGACAGGCTGACAGGATGTGAAGAGAAAGGCTTTTGACTTTTTATTTTTTTATTCTAATTTTTTAAATATTAAATAAATACAAATTATTTTAATTTTAGAGATAAATATATATATATATTTTTAGATTAAAATAATAATAATAGACGGGTTGCGGTTCGGTTCTGTGACAGTTCGGTCCGGATTGATTCTAAAAATTTTGAAACCGCTCGAGACTTGTATGTTGTGGTTCCGGTCCGGATAATAAAATGAAGGAACCGCACCCGGAAAATTGTTGTTTTTTGGTTCCAAAATTCAAACCGGAACCCAAATAATTCGCGAACGATTCGGTCTGGTTCTTTGCGGTTCCGGTTCGGCTTACAGTTTTCGGTTTTAAGTGACAACTCTAGTTCTAGCAGTATAGCATTGGCAGCCCAACCTACTTGGTCGCCACTTCACGGTCAGGAAGGGTCATCATAGCTTGCTCTACCTCCTCCACCAGGAGACTGTGACTCCTACGCAACAGGTATGGGTGGCCAAATTATTGGAATACGACTCTCTTCCACCATCCGCAGGCGGCGAGTTTGACTGCCATTTCCCGACCATTTTGGGAGGACGCCACCATTCTTCAGCGCGAAGTTACGACCGACCCCGAGCTACAGTCGATTTTGGGGACGCCTCGTCCCGCTCTCCTAATCGTCTTGTGGGTGACTGCATCTACTATCATGATCATCTAGCACTTTCTGTCTACTCCCAGCTGATTCCCTGTCTACTCATCGGGTTTTATGCTACTCCAGAAGGAGGTCACGCAGGCACCTTTAGGATGTATCTCCGCCTTGCCGCTTCGCTATATTGGTCGGGAATGTTCCTGCGGGTCAAGACCTTCGTCGCAGCCTGCCTGCCGTGTCAACGCATCAAGTACAGGGCTACCTTTTTTGGGGGCCTCCTCCAGCCACTTCCCATTCTGACTCAGATCTAGGAAGACCTTTTTATGGGGTTTATCTCCCGGCTTCCCGCTTAAAGACATAACACTGCATATTGGTGGTCGTGGGCCGCATGTCCAAGTATGCTCATTTAAATCCACTACGTCGCCCGTTCATGGATCCCAGTGTCGCCGCTACTTTTGTTGATGGGGTGGTCCGCCTCCATGGGTTCCCTCGTTCCATTGTGAGTGACCACGACCCTCATTTCCTGAGTTCATTCAGGCAGGCACTGTTCAAGATGCAGGGTACGCAACTTCAAATGAGTGCATCATATCACCCACAAACAGACGGGCATTCCAAGATCATGAATAAATGCCTAGAAATCTATCTGTGTTGTTTTGTTTGAGATCGGCTCTCCTGGGCCGAGTACTCCTTTGACACGTCCTACCACTCCAGCGTCAGCACCACACCGTTCAAGGCATTTATGGGAGACCTCTGCTCGTCCTCATACAGGGCGTTCCAGGCAAATGCCCGGTCTCCTGTTTGGATCAGCAGGGTCCTGCTGATCCACTCCAAGTTGGCGGCCAAGTTCTACGGCCCCTTTGAGATCCTTAGCCAGGCTGGGCACTCAGTCGTACCTCCCTCGCCTACCGCTGGAGAGCAGCATTCATCCAGTGTTCCATGTCTCGAGGCTCAAGCAGGTGATTGGTGATCACCTAGTCGAGGAGGCGCTTGCTCCGCCGACATCCGGCGCCATCCCATAGGTGTTCCTTCCCCAGTGCATTGCGAACATGCGCACGATCCTCGCGCGGAGCAGCCAGTGGAGCAGGTTTTAATCAGCATGTGTTGAGTGGTGTTGTTGCACTCTCGGAGGTGACATGGGTGGATCGAGAGGATATACGCCACCAGTTTCCAGACTTCTTCCTTGAGGACAAGGCGAATTTCCCAGAGGGAGGAATTGTTACGGACACTGACAGAGCGGACGAGGGCGAAAGGTGACCGCCAGCGTGGTGGGTATATCGACGTCGCGAGTACATCGAGCGTAACATGTCGGGCTAGTCAGCATGTGTTGAGTGGTGTTATTGTATCCGTTATAATTTTGATATCTTTTATGTTTTGGTTTTGTATGTTAAGCACAGCAAGTATATAAGCCGGATAACTAATGTTTTTTGGCATGCTTGTGGAATTCTTATTTTCGTTTCCCCTCTTTCTCCTCTAATTTCTCCTCTCTTTTCTCTCTTTTCTCTCTTTCTTTCCCGTGCCCTAGCATCCTCACACATCGTCCTCTCTGCTATTCTCCTTGTTCATGTTCATGAGAAAAGTGAAAACAGGCTGAGACTCCTTTGTGAGTTGTGCTACCCTCCTATCCCCCTTATTCCCTCTTTATTCTGACGACATCACACTTCATCATCACCATTGAAGGTCATCGGGATAATCGGGGTAAGAAGTTCTCCACTTCCGACTACGCTCCCCTTCCTAGGACCATGGAGGGCATGTAATTCCAAATTGATAAAATGCATTATACATCAGTTCCATACCGTACAAGTACATAGATAACAGAACAAAGACATCTTAACCATGCTGAAATGAACTGATCCAAATTATATCCCCTAATGAGAATGAACAACCTCCATAAGAAAGTTGCAAATCAAATTCACGAGCAGGTCTTTTCACAAGGAAAGCTCACAAGGATGGATGTTAGGGAGCGCATGAACGGATCCCCTCGCATGCCCAACCAAATATTGGGCCTTGTATGAAGAGACGCAAGGTGTCGGGCCCATACTTAGAGATCATATAGGAATGCAAGGAGACCTTTTTTGGAATGCGCGTCCGATCGTGAATCATGGAGTTATTTATGTAATAAATGAATTTGTAAAATATGTTATAATATGATTGTCATTTAACAAAATAAGTAATTAGTCATGGAAAGAGTCTTTCCCTAATTAGCATACCTACGAAGCTATCTAAGGAAGAGTCACATAAGAGTTGAAGATCTTTGGATCCTTGGAGTCTTTTGAATTTTCTCTCTTGGAGAGGAAATCGGTCGATGATTGGGTGGGAGCTTGCTTCCGTATTGTATCTTTCTATTAATATTATGGAATTTGTAAGTTCATCTAATCATTCCTCCACTTAGCCTTTTCCTTCATTACAATGGCCCAGTATGCCCCCAAATGGAAAGAATACTATCCATGATGTCCATTCCACAACCTGACAAACCCCCGTCAAAAAGTTAGATGTCCCCCATCATAATATCATAGCGGATTTTCTCACAGGATGCGGCTGTGCATGTGGTTCCAACTCAAACAGATTCCTGCAACTACCCTGGATCCAACAGCTGCCTTTACAAACTCACCTCACTGTTTGTTCCTCAGCACACCCCTAGCCCACTTAAGCCTAGTACAGCCTTCCATATCCCCACAACCTACAACACCACCGATCATTTCCCCATCCCAATACCCTATTCTAGCCAACCACGACCATCTTTCAAAGCACTGAACGACCCACGGATACCCAAACCATGCTCGCTCGAACCCCTACGCAAGCTCTCACAATTCATCACTCACCTACAAGCACCGCATAACAACCCTTCATTGACATCTACGGTCAAGACACACATGACCATGCACTTTGTTGTGGCATCCCATCGGCTGTTCAAAACCACTAATGCAACCTAGGGTTCCAAATTTGTCATAAGCCCCCACCTCGCCTCCTTCTGCCAAAGTCATCGGGTTATTTTCCTCAGTTCATGCCCAACAATAATATTTCACAGCTACCCCCCTCAGACTTGATGCAGGACAGGCGTCACACCGGTCTGCCACCCTGGAGTCCCACCAGGGGGCCCACATTTGTGTCGCACCAAGGCGGATTTATCAAGCCCGCGGGTCGTACACCCCAACCCATCTCCGGTCACACCACAGGAATCTGAAAGGTTGCTGAGGCCGAGATTTGATCTCGAGGCCTCCTTGATAAAGATCTCTCAAGCGAGCTCTCATCACCAACTGAGTCGCAGACCATGTGGTGAGACCGGAGACGGATTGGGGTATACGGCCCGCGGGCTTGATAAAACCGTCTTGGTGCAACACCAAGGTGGGCCCCTGGTGGGACTCCAGGGTGGCAGACAGGTGTGATGCTTGTCCTGCATCATAAAAGTCCGGCTCAGTTGGTGATGAGAGCTCGCCCAAGAGCTCTTTATCAAGGTCTAGAGATCGAATCTCGGCCTCAACAACCTTTTGGATTCCTGTGGTGGGACCGGATACGGGTTATGGTGTACGGCCCGCGGGCCTGATAAAACCAGCTTGGTGCGACGCCAAGGTAGGCCCCCTGGTGGGACTCCAAGGTGGCAGGCAGGTGTGACGCCAAGCCAAAAAGTCTCAGCACGGTTTCCAATAGTTCCACTGATGGCTTGAAACCAATTTTGGGATCCTTTATCACAGTCCATTTCCTTTATGACATCCTCTCTTCAAGAGCATTACCTTAACTCTTCATTGGTTGTGACAACAAGGACTTCCAAAACAAAAGCCAAAGCATGTCTCTTGCTAGAACACAAGATGTCGGGATACAATACATTCCCACGCCTTTTCATATCACACAAATTGTCCCCACCAATCCTTTCGTGCAAATCGAAACCCCAACTGCCCGGTTAACTCTTTTCCAACCCCCATCCCACCATCACACCAAATATATACACACACACAAAATATTCCACACATTTACTCCACCAAAACTAAGCAAACCCCTGAGACCTTCACTCAAACCTCAGGCCAACTTTACCCCAATTTTCTTAAATAAAAGAAAACCACACAACCTTACACTATCACTCCCAATTTCATGTTTCCATGCACCACTTAAATAACATTCCAACGCCCATGTATGTGAGATCTACTCTAACAACCCCTATTTCACATGCACCATCTCCCCACAACAAAGCCACCCAAGAGTCGTACAGTTCAGTAACATCACCCTTACCCCATCTCACCCATGACAACTGTTGATTGACCGGAATATATTCACTGCTCTAATCTGGAGGAACTTGATCAACCGACAACTGCATTTTTATGGCTCCTAGAGCTCAGACCCCTTGTTTCCCAGTTTTTTACGGACCGCCTCCAAAGAGACATGTTTTTCCAATGGTAGACAGTGTTAGGTGTAGGAAATCCGGGGTGCCGAGAAGCAGAAATCCGAATATCGAATAACAAACACAGAACAAAAACAGAGCAGTCACAAACACAAGATGTTACAGAGGTTCACCCAAAACCGGGCTACGTCCTCTCTCCCCTTCTTCTTCCTTCTTGTATTCACCAAAAAGAAACAGATTACAAAAGGTTGCAAGGATCAAATCCGATCCTACCTCTTCTCCTCTCTTCTGGACAAGAAACACCAAAGAAGAATACCTTCTGCATCGATCTCAACGAGATACCTCGTATCGTCTCCAAAAGAATCCGCCGCCACAGACTGCAGAATCCGTATCCCTAAATCGGGAAATAACAACGTATATAAACGTCTGCCGGCAACCACGATCGTCGACCAAGCAAGACCGGTCGACGATCGTCGATCGTCGAACCACAAAGCCGGTCGACGATCGTCGATCGTCGAACCACAAAGCCGGTCGACGATCGTCGATCGTCGAACCACAAAGTCGGTCGACGATCGTCGATCGTCGAACCATAAAGACCGGTCGACGATCGTCGATCGTCGAACCATAAAGCCGGTCGACGATCGTCGATCGTCGAACCATGGCGTTCGATGATCGCCGATCCAAAGAAAACCCATCAGAAAAAATTGGTCCGGGGGCGTTGCCCCCGAGCCCCCACCGGGGACGCTGTCCCCTGGACCCCTGCCCGCTGTCCGGTCAGCGGGACCTCCGCCGGGGGCTGCCGCCCCCGGACCCCCGCTGTCGTGGGTCCCGGAGATGTCGAGGGGGGATCACACTTCGATTCCTCTAAGCTCACGTGGGCGAACCCGGTGTGAGAAACAAGAGGACCGGAAGTGTTCCACAACCCCAACATTAGGGAAGCACCATCTGGACCCCCTCGCATCCTACAGCCCAATGTTGGCCCTTGTACAATGACAAGCAAGGAGCTAGGCCATACTCGATGATCATAGAGGAATACAGGGAGACATTTTAGGAATGTGTGCATCGGCATGAATCGTTGAGTTATTTATGTAATAAAAGAATTAGTAAAATATTATTAGGTGCCCTTTTAATATTAAGAAAATACTATTTCCCTAATTAACATGCATAAGAATTTATAAAAGGAAGATTCATGTATGAGTTAAGTATCTTTTGATCCTTGATGTCCTCTCGGTTCTCTCTTGGAGAGGAAATCAGTCTAGGGTCAGGCAAGGGTTCACTGTTGAATTGTATATTAGTGAATTTATGAGTTCACTAATATACAATTAGGGTCGTTCAAATAACTTTCTAGCACATGCAAGTATATCTCAAATCAGCGTCATTTAACAAGTTCTGATTGTTACAAACAACCAATGTATTAAAAGAACCTTGTGTAAAAAAGGATAAAGCATTTTCATGCAATAAACTAACCATGGAAAAACTTTTGCTTCAACAAAAACATGGTTAAGCTCAATTCCTAAATCCCACCTGAAATAAAGTTTACATCAATTTTAATTAAACACGCAGACATTTGATGTTGGCTGAGAAGCACAGACTAAAAACAAGAATAATAATGAAAGTATAAAAAGATCAAAGGCTGATCCTTAATCTACGCATAGTAATGTAAATAAAATATCGTGAAAGTACTATTGAAATAGACCAGTAGAAGTGGGACAAATTAAACAAATGGGAAGTAGAACAGAATTTGTAAAATCGATTAAAATTGTCATAGTTTTATATTGATAATGGTTACTGCTACGTGAAATAGAAAGATTAAATAAACATTTAAGCCCCGAAATATTTAACTGACCTGTATTAGTACGAGAAGGAAACATTTCATGGTGCTCAAACTTTGGACCAACTTCCTCCAACTTAATCTCGTCTACCTGAAAAGCCTGTTCAGGTATGAGATTAGAAAGGAAGTGCACTTAAAGTAATGATAGAGAAGAAGAAAATCATTACATTAAACAATAGAAAGATACAATCGAGAACGAGTTCTCGCCAAGCATCCGGAGGCTGGGTCCTCCTTGACACTCCACTCTCCAAGAGAGCACAAAACCCTAGACAAAAGTGTCTACTTAAAGAAACTACCACTCATATATATAGGTGGGGGAAAATACAAAATTGCTCATGGGCTACATAAACTAAAATAGCATGTGGCAGCCGCTTCGTATCATCGCGTCCCACCCGAAAAACGACAGTGTCCTCAAGATCGAGGGTTAAATGGGTCGTCAGAAAGCGTTAGTGGATCCAGTTCCACAGAGTCGGGATCAGTATCTTCAGCTCCAAGCAATGCACATAGGTTCCTGAGAGGGCAGACGTGGGTGGACGAGAACGGTTGTTGGCAGCGAAAGCGGAGACCCTTGCGGCGAAGCTCTTCTTGTTGTTCGTAAGACAGATGATGGGTTCGTCGGGGGGCCAGTGGATGTGGAGCTAGTGGATGCGCGGGCGGAGTCAGTAGTTGGGGCCTAGGTGGGAGCAGAGTGTCCAAGGGCGGAAGAGGTGGCGGTAGTGGCCGCGGCAGCAGAGGTGGCGGTACTGGCCGGGGCGGTGGGGGCGGCCGTGTCGAAGAGGATGGTGGGGCTGGGTAGAGTTCCTCGTCGAGATAACCCAGCCTGCTCCATTGCGCGGAAAAGAGTAGTCGGGTTGTGGACCCGAAGACGCGCACGGAGGTGAGGGTGCAGACCAGCCAAAAAATAGCCCAGGTAGTGGTCGGGGGCCAGGTAGGGAATATGTGTAGCGACAACGATGAATTCATCGATGTAGGTTGCCACAAAGTCAGACTGGAGGGCGGAGAAGAGGCACTCAAAGGCATTACCTGCCTGGTGGTTGTCGTAGTGGCGGAAAAGTTCCTCCTTCAATGTGGGTCAGGACATGTGAGGTGCCTGCTTGCGCATCCAACGCACCCAATGGAGCGTCAAGCCGTCCATTTAGATAATGGCGAGGGGGACCTTCTCGTCAGCGGGTGTGGCCTGCAAGTCAAAGAACTGCTCGGCGCGGGCGATCCACCCAAGAGGGTCGGTGTCATCGAACAGCGGAATTTCAATACGACGGAGGTGGGTCGGGGCACAGTCTGTCGTGGGGTGTAAAAACTACATGTGGTCGGGAACGGTTGGAATTGGTGGCGGTGTAGGAGGGGCCGGGGGCGATTAACTGTCGCAGTAAGTCCTCGAAGCCGAAGGAGGAGTGTGAGGTCCGCCAGCTGTGCTTCGTTGTGATCCATGCGCCGAGAGTCTGAATTTGCAGTGGTGGAGGCGTTCTCGCCGGTGTGGAGGGTCATGGTCTGAGTCTTGGGCATGAACCGCGGCTAGGAGGAGCGGCAAGGACCGTCGGATGGCAGAAATAGTTGGAGGAGGGTGGTTGGACACGACAAAAGGCAGCGAGAAGGAGATGTGGACGCTGGAAGGCCGCTGAATCCGCAGGTGGGCCTCTGGAAGGCAGGTGAGGAAACAGGGAGCCGCGAAGAAGCAATGGAAATGCCCGAAGTGGTTGGGCGCCGCAGGCCGGAGGCGTAGCAGGGTGGAGGCTCCGAAGGAGGTTGATGCATTGGACTAGGCGGAGGCGCCATTGGAATCCATAGGCGGTGCGGGGATGGACGGAGTCGTCGGCCGAAATGAGGAGCGGGTCCGGTCGAACGGAACAACGGCGACACAGCGTGAGGAGTCGCGAGCGAACGAGATGCGGAATAGTGGAACCTGCGACGGAGCAAGAGATGTGTGCGAAGAGGCGATGCGGTCGTGCAGAATAGCGGTGCGGCGGCACAGGCGGATCGATGCAGAAAGGCCGTTAGAGGCGACGTGGCTGGAAGGAGGAATCTGAAGTGGCAGAAGCCAGCGACTGGAGCGCGGAATCCCCTGCGGAAGACGCAGCCCTGGCGGAACGGAAGGAGGTAGACGTGGTATTAGGGTTCGGGAAAACCCTAATCGAGGCAGGTCGGATCAGTTGACAGTGAAAAGGAAAATTGCATTACATTAAATAATAAAAATATACAATCGAGAACGAGTTCTCGCCAAACATCTGGAGACTGGGCCCTCCTTGACACTCCACTATCAAAGAGAGCCCAAACCCTAAACTTTAAAAGTGTCTCCCTAAAGAAACCACTCATACATATAGGTGAGTGGGGGAAAATACAAAATTGCTCATGGGCTACATAAACTAAAATAGCATATGGCGGCCGCTTCCTATCAAGTAATCTAATCATTCACCAACACAATATATTTTATAAACTGCACAGATGTCAGAGTTTTAACTTTCATTTACAATGCCTGCATTAGAGCACTCTTTATTTCTTCCCTCCAGCTAGAATATAAAACTAGATGGAAATAAGGAGTAAAATGATTCGCTTACAGGACTAAAAGGAAACAGGCTTTGCAGGTATTTATTCACATGCCTTTTTCAAATTCAATTAATAAAACTATACAACAACAACACTCAAACATTTATCCCATTATAGTGGGGTCGGCTATATGAACCCTTTGTGGCCATTGTGCCCTACCTTTGTCATAATCTCACTAATGTCTAGGTACAACATGTCTATATTAATAAAACTATATGAAACTATTTTTGTACTTCATTTTTTCTCATTTATTTATCATAACACGCTGTAGTGGGGACAAAGGATCCATATAGCCGACCCCACTATAGCGGGATAAAGGCTTGAGTGTTGTTGTCGTATTTATCATAACACAAAATTCACTTCAATAGTAAATTTTCTAGCAGGAAACTCGTTTTTTTTAATTTGACATTAATTTTTTAAGTCTGTTCAATAAATCTTTCTCATAGCTACAAATTTTGGCTACTAAATTTGATTCCTCGTAAATTAGAATAATCTGGGCTTCCCTTGTATTCTTAACTATGGGTTCCAAATAATTTTTCTTAACTATGGGTTCAAAAAGACTCTTCAACCACAAAAGTAATATCATCATAAATCTCAATAGGCATATAATATGGATCCAAGGTCTCCCCTTTTATGAATCTTCTTCAAAGATACTTTCTACTCTCTTATCAATCTATAATATCCCTTACTATTTTATTTATTACTGATGCAGTGATAAGGTGGACGTGGGGGTGGATGATTTATTAAATACAATTTAGAATGCAAATGTCGTGTGGTGAAATGCAAGAGTGATCCGCTTAAGATTGTAACATGCGAATTGATTATTATAACAAACACTACAGGCACTAACAGTAGCAATTAATTAATTAAAGGAGAACAGTTATCAATTTCCACAAGCGATAGAGGCGCTAATAGTTTCAAGCGTTCGCAGAATACGCCCAGCAAATTTAACGACGAACGAACTACTAGCTTAATAAGAAAACAATCCACACAATACAAGTTTTACCAAAATATAAAACAATAATAGGACAAAAACTTCATACCACAATTTGCATACGTAGGCGGCGACAGCGGTGTTGGCAGACAGTCATGGGTAGGAGCATACGGGAAGGTAATAGTGGCGGATGTTGGCAGGAAGGAGGGGTCGGACTTGGTCAGCCGGCTACAGGGATGTGGGGGAATAGTATGATTGTGAAGATTGTAGTAGTGGCGGGGAGGTTGTGGGGAGTGGGCAGCAAGAAAGTTGCTGGAAGGGGATTTGAAGGCAAATTGAGTGGTGTTGGGGGGCTGACGTGGGTTGTTGTGGGGTTTATGGGTGGAGTTTTGGGATGAAATGGTGGTGGCTGAAGTTTTTGGTGGTGGAAGGACTCACGGTGATGTTGCGGGCTGGAAATGGGCGGAGGTAGGATGGTAGGGCTGTTGCAGGGGCGGCGGACTACGCGGGGAAGAAGTAAAAGGCGGAGGGGGAAGTGCGGCGGTGCGGTTGGGGCAGGACGGGAAACCTGCGGGAAGCGGGCGAGGACTCGGGATGGGGAGAGGAGGAAACAGGAGTAGGCTCGGGTCCTGGCGGAAGTGAGGCTGATCGGAGAGATGGGAATGCTTACCAGCATCACACCGGAAGGAGGGAAGAAGGGAGAGGAGTGGTCGTCGGCGTCGCACGAGCGGGAGGAGGCGGCAGTGCCTTCCGGCGTCGCACCGGAGAAAGGATCCAGGAATCGCTCCTGTCACAGACCGGCGGTTTCTGATTTCCAAAACCCTCGATATCTCCAGGAACCGGCGTCTGCCTCTTTTATAAACCCTAACATAACTGTTGTGACTAAAGAAATCAAATAACGGTCTCAATCAAACGGCTTACATGTATTTAGACCGATCAGGAGAAAATACAACTCAAAATATAAAAGTTGTATATGAACTCGACTCGGATCGACCATCCGGACGCAACCACGATCTCGGATCGTCCGCCCGGGCAGCGGGTCACCGCCTCCTACGGGAATACACGTGTCGGCTGTGGTGCGCCGTCAACTCCCCCCGGCTTAAAAGCACTCAACTCCGGTGAGTGGCGGTGGTCATATTCGTTGTTTAGCCGCATGGCGAGTCTCTCAAGCTCCTATGAAGGAATCCATGTAGCTTCGTGCAGGGGCCGGCCGCTCCAACGGACAAGATAGCGTAGGGTATCTCGTCCGCCCGCGGCATGTAAGTCGTGTCTGACGATCTGAAGCATGTCGTCTGTCGAAACAGGCGGTACCAATGTATCTCCGTCTGGCACTGATGCATCTCCGGCTAACAATGATGTATCTTTGTCTGGCAATGATGATATTGATGGATCTGTCGAGGGTGCAATTCGATCTGCATGACGCGATGTCGCCGGTGGTGTCAAAGATGGACTAGTAGAAGCAATAGGAGGAGAAGGCTCAGGTGGTGGGGCTATGACAGATGAGGGCGCGGGTAGAGATGTGGTGAGTGGGTCCACATACACATGTTTCTCGTAGTAAGGAGTCAAATCTTCTACGTTGAATACTCGTCTAATGCCCATACCATGAGGGACGTCTATCTCACATGCGTTCGTATCAATTTGTCGTACCACTATATAGGGGCCCATTCTGCGTGCGCTTAATTTTTTTGTTGGTCCTTGTGGGATCCTCTCAGATCGAATGTGAATTAATACATGTTCTCTTGCCTCAAAAATTTGTTCCCGTCTGTGCTGATCTGCTTGATTCTTATAATAATCATTACTAGTTGCGATTTTCTTACGGACCAACTCGTGGAGTGCATGCAAATGATAAGTAAATGATTCAACCGACTCGCAGAAATGAAGTGAAGGATGCAAATGGGGTACAACATACTTGACACACTTACTAAGAAAAAGTCTGACAATGACTTGGACAACAATAACATGGGGCAACATATCAGGAGGTTTACCGGGTGGTCGATAGAAAAATCCGCCGTGACCGACGTCATCACCTGTGTGGACGTCGTAGACGGTGACAAAATAATGTGAAGCATTGGTGTGTTGAGTACTTCTCAAATGATAAGGCACATCAGGTGGCTCACCAGGGGGTGTATACCAAAAGCTATCACGTGTGAGATGATCACTAGTGCGGATACATGACTCATCACTCAAGTGTAGGCCGGGAAGCTCATCAAATGAGCCTCTTGGGAACTTAACCTCGTGGAGGTCAACAATAACATGATGGCCCTCCAAGAGGAAAACACTAATAGCAGTAGTGTCCATGGGAACAAGTAGGTCACCTATAACAAATCCAATGATATCCTCTTGAATTTCCTAAGGGCGCAGTGGGTCATCAGGAGGCTTATCCAGAGGTTCAACACTAACATCCTTAATAGTGGGATGATCCTCCCGATGAGTATCGTTGATAAAGGTAGTCTTCTTATAAGTGAGGCAGTCACTCTGAAGTCAACACTTTGCTCTCGGCTCTCAATGGTGATATGACTCGAGATAATACTAAGTGAAGAGAAGGGAGGGCCCAGACTCAAGTGTGGGTCAATCGGTATAGTGTCGAGAACTGTATCCCTACCAAAGGGGACACTAAGTCTAAGTGGGGTGTAAAGGATGGATATACCATCACAGTGTCACTTGACCGCTCGTTCTCACTCACGTGACCACACTCATTAGTCATACTAGTATAGCTCTCAACCTGTATCATAAGATCACGATCAGATTCAACTACAAGATCACATGGACACCGAGTCTCGTCAAAAGAGGAAGTAGAAAAATTAGGTGTCGGGTCTCTCATACCAGTGGGAGCACTACTGGATGCATTTGTGATTTGACCCGAATCTCTAGGCCCTTTTCGTAATGTAGATCTTAGGTGATCAAACTGAGCATCTAAGAGGTCAAGGCGGTCAAGAACTAATCGCTGAAATTCAGCCTCAGGTAACTCTATTTGTGGAACACTAGGAGGGTCTTGACATATATTGTGATTCTGGCGATGGTGAACTCTATAGGGTCCCGAAGGTCATCTAGATGGTAGTTCCTAACATAATTAGATTGTGTTCGTGGGGTGTGTGGGCCCTACAAACATGCAGTGGTGATCGTACGTATCCAAACTCAGATTCCTCAATTATAGGAGATGTGCAACGACGACAACCTAAACGATACTCAATTCTATCATCATAAGGTCGCATAGAGGTATAATGACGATAACGTGAGGACCTCTCGTCGCGTTGATCGCCTCGAGCGCAACGGAATTGTGTCGATGGGTCGACACGATCTCTCGAAGTGGAGTGCAAGGAGCGATAATAATCACCATGATGACACGAGGGTCTCTCTAAAGGGGCTTTATGAGATCGGCTATAGGTGTACTCGAGATTCCCAAATGAAGGAGACGAACAACGATGATAACTAGACATAAATGAACTTAAAGACTATCCTACCACTACACATACAAATGTGGCCCAAACCTCCTTCTGATACCAATTTAATGCAGTGGTAAGGTGGACGCGGGGGTGGATGATTTATTAAATACAATTTAAAATGCAAATGTCGTGTAGTGAAATGCAAGAGTGATCCGCTTAAGATTGCAACATACGAATTGATTATTATTACAAACACTACAGGCACTAATAGTAGCAATTAGTTAATTAAAGGAGAACCTTTATCAATTTCCACAAGCGATCGAGGCGCTAATAGTTTCAAGTGTTCGCAGAATACGCCCAGCAAATTTAACGACGAACGAACCACTAACATAATAAGAAAACAATCCACACAGTACAAGTTTTACCAAAATATACAACAATAAAAGGACAAAAACTTCATATCACAATTTGCAAACGTAGGCGGCGGCGGCGGTGCTGGCGGGCAGTCACGGGTAGGAGCATACAGGAGGGTAATAGTGGTGGATGTTGGCAGGAAGGAGGGGTCGGACTTGGTCAGCCGGCTACAGGGATGTGGAGGAATAGTATGGTTGTGAAGGTTGTAGTGGTGGCTGGGAGGTTGCGGGCAGGGGGCAGCAAGAAAGTTGTTGGAAGGGGATTTGAAGGCAAATTGAGTGGTGTTGGGGGGCTGACGTGGGCTGTTGTGGGGCTGACAGGTGGAGTTTTGGGATGAAATGGTGGTGGATGAAGTTTTTGGTGGTGGAAGGACTCACGGTGATGCTGCAGGCTGGAAATGGGCGGAGGTAGGACGGTAGGGCTGTTGCAGGGGCGGCGGACTGCGCGGGGAAGAAGTAAGAGGCGGAGGGGGAAGTGCGGCGCTGCGGCTGGGGAAGGACGGGAAACCTGCGGGAAGCGGGCGAGGGCTCGGGATGGGGAGAGGAGGAAACGAGAGTAGGCTCGGGTCCTGGCGGAGGTGAGGCTGATCGGAGAGATGGGGATGCTTACCGGCGTCACACCGAAAGGAGGGAAGAAGGGAGAGTAATGGTCGTCGGCGTCGCACCAACGGAAGGAGGCGGCGGTGGCTTCCGGCGTCGCACCGGAGAAAGGATCCAGGAATCGCTCCTGTCACAGACCCGCGGTTTCTGATTTCCAAAACCCTCGATATCTCCAAGAACTGGCGTCTGCCTCTTTTATAAACCCTAACATAACTGTTGTGACTAAAGAAATCAAATAACTGTCCCCAATCAAACGGCTTACATGTATCTAGACCGATCGGGAGAAAATACAACTCAAAATATAAAAAGCTATATATGAACTCGACTAGGATCGACCATCCGGACGCAACCACGATCTCAGATCGTCCGCCCGGGTAGCGGGTCACCGTCTCCTGCGGGAATACACGCGTGTCGGTCGTGGTGCGCCGTCAATTACGCTCCTTCAAAATATTTTATTCCTTTAAAACTCATCTAATAACTTCTCACAGTAGCTCATCTCTCCTAAATATCATGTTTAATTAAGAACATAAAACTTTCATTTTCAATGCATAGCTTGACAAAAGCTCTAGATCTACTCATATCTTAGTTATTCAATATATTTTCTCCCTTCTTTAGTACCAAGCCAATTTTATAGATCATCAAAAGAAATAGATTTTTCTTTACTCACTGCACTTGTAGCAAGACACAGCATTCTTATCATCAATACAAGCATTAGTGGAATTCAACGTTTGTAACTCTTGAAAAGTATATGTTTTTTAATAACACTTTACACCTCATTTCACCAATTCTCTTTCAGTAAATGATTTACTTCTAGACTTAAAATACTTACAATCATCTTCTTAATGAAATTAGTTATTTTATCAAACAACATATTTGGCTCCACTAAAAAACTCAAGTTTGCCACATTTAATAATCAATATTTAAATAATAACAACTTCTCCCTCCACCACCTAACAAGACCATTATTCATTTTGATTATTTTGTATATATTCCTAAGACGCATCTCCACAAACACTTCCTTGAAATCAACTTAAAAGCTTTCAGCCCTTGTAAGAAAAAAAATTATTTGTGATTTGTTGGCTTCATATTTGTTAAGTAACCTAAACTATGTGATAATTCATGACCATAGAATATTGCAAAATCAAGTACATGCCATCTCTTTGCATTTTATATCATACTTCATAACCACCATGAATGATAGGATCTGCCACTTCACTCAGAGTACGTGCATAAGGATCCACTCTGTATAGGATTTTTTATCTAAACGATCTGAGCATGCAGATGCATTGGCCCAATTTTTCATATTTTTATGTATTTTATTATTGTTATTTAGATGTAGTTTGAGTTTTAAGATAAACGCCGTGATAAGGCAAATGCATCGGATGTCGGGGACACGTTGGTTTGGGTTTTCATAATATTTAATATCGGGAGATATATAGGAGATATTTTGTATATTAGATTTTAATATTTAATTAATTATCTATGTAATTAAATGTTACTTTTTTATACCAGTCACAGTACTAACTATTTTACAACTTATTGAACTTCTAAAAATTAAAAGTTATATGAAATATTTAACATACAATATTTTAATGATAGAAAATTTGTAAAACTAGTAATTTTAAGAAATTTGCAACTATATATTATTTTTATGATATCAAAATTTTAAAAATTAAATTCCAAACATATTTCGTTCTTCATCAATTATAGACACATCTATAGTCATCAGAGTAGATAGAATATGATCATCATCGGATGAACCCTCAAGATCTGCCTCGTCCACCTCAAATATTTTTCTTTTTCTCTTCCTTTGATAATTAATTGTCACTTATTTGCTTGTAGCTAGTCTTGGAGGTCTCCTTTCATCTGCCTGCGTCAACTATATTGCCAATTTGCACCAAAGTCAACCCCTCTCCAGGATGACTTCATCATCGCTATCTTCATTTTCATCCTCCTCAGCAGGCCTAACTAAAAAGGTCAGTCGGGCCGGACCGGTACCGGGCCTAAGCTTTTATCAGCCGGGCTCGGGCTCGGACCTTCATTTAGTAGGGCTCGGGCTGGGCTTGGGCACCTGCCCCAACAGGGAGCCTGCTCAGGCCCCCAAGGTTGGGCCAGGTCGGGCCCGACCTTTTATTTATTTATTTATTTTTTAAATAATTTCTTTGTTTTAAAAAATAAAACTATACTATAAATGAAATGAATTGAGACAGAGAAGAAAAATTATTTTTTTTTAATATTGAAAAAAAGATAGTTTATACTTTTACAACAAAATTGAAAAAAATTAAGTACAAAAAATCAAGTTTATTATTAATAATTTTAAATAAAGAAAATTACAAAATTCACTAACTTAACAAAATACAAATTTTATTGGGTGTGAATTGTGAATGTGCGACGCGCTTAATCATCTCTTAAATTGATTGCATCAATCTCATCTTCTATGTGACTACGTCTGACGAGCTATCATCTATCGATGAAATGTGTTGTTTGCTTTTCATAGCATCCAAGCGATCTTTGTAGAAGATGCAGATTTCCAGTGATTATTCGTTGAGGCGACTACTCCGGTCATTCAAAACTCTGTCATTAAGAAAAAATAGACTCTGAAGCTACCGTACTAGCTTGAATTATTAACAAATCACGGACCATATAGGTCATAATACGATAGGTATTAACTTTACCTTTCCACTATTTTAAGAGATCAAAGTTTTTAATCTCCTTCATATTCGTAAAATCGTAAAATTGTGTTTTAGTATACAATTCTAATTTATTTAAACTAATAGAACTAGTTGTGCGCACTTTTTTCCTATAAACTAATTCTAAAATTTATTTTTAAAAATATCTTTTGTTTTAGGTTGCGATATTTTTCTCAGGGTCGCGAGCCGTATAAATTATCATAATAATTATAACATTTGATAAAAATAGAATTGAATTTTGAAATACTAACGTAACAAAATTTGCGAAAGTTACATTTAAGTTTAAATTAGTATTTATTTTTCTACCAAATTTTTTACGTCGTCCACGCCAAATAGTGGATTTAAAGTGGTGATGCATGAAAACATGGTGAGCATTTTTTTAGAATATTTAAAAATTTTGCGTTCGTTATTTCATTTAAAGAATGTCACCCTTCGTGTTGCTCATAATAATAAATTTTTGTGTGATATTTACAAAATTTTCAATTACTAGAGGGCTAATCAGATAATACACATCAGATAAGAAAGTTGTCGCCCAATAAAAACATTTTAATAAATCCATATAATTTTCTAATACATCCTAATTGGTATCGTTCAAATCACGAATATTTAGCATAGTATAATATTTCATAAGAAGTGGTTTTTGTTGGAAGGTACTTTTTAATATTTTGTATGTTGAGTTTCATCTAGTAGGCAAGTCAAATTGATGCTTCAAATATTTTTGACTTTGGGCGTTTACAAATCTTTTAAAATCATGTCTTTGTTGCCTAGAACTACAAACAAATTATAACATAAGAAGAATTTTATTAATATATCGTTCCATATAAGATAAACGATGTATCACTAAATTTAAAATGTGGCAAACGCATCGAGTATGAAAAAACGCAGTGCATAACATTGGTTTTAAAACGCGTTTTAACACTCAATTACGACGGTATTATTAGTGACGTTATCAAAAAAATATTCATAATTTTATCTTTAATTTTAAATTTTTGTACAAATTTAATAATTATTTGATATATAGGTTTGTGCGAGACTTCGAAACTTTCAAAATAAATTATACGTTTATTAAGATCCTATGAAATGAGATCGTCCCAATGAAAAGTGATGAAAATATATGATAGTCTTAATTTTATGCTATTAGTCCAAACGTCAGTCGTTAAACTCACATGTCTTTCAAAATTTTCAAAACAATTTATTAAAGAATGTTTTGGTTCTAAATAAAATTTGAGGGTGTCACGCCTAAGAGATGATCTACTGACCGAATGCCTTGATGTATGTAATTGGTCTCCTCATCGTTGTCATAGTAGTTGAACGACAACCCTTGTCTGATGACATTCTTCATTTGCAGCTTCCATTACCGAAATTGATCATACGTCTGAATTTGCCCTGCTCCCAATATTTGTGCCTGAATGGACTCGGGATTTTGTTTTGAAACGTAAGACTTTAGGTGTTTGCTAGTGTCGAGTTGTCACTGCAGGTCAGCAATTTCGAGCATAATTTGCATCTCGCCTTACATTCGGTGTCGACTTTACCTATATCGAAATGCTCCCAAACTGGTGTCGTACTCTTGTGCTTCATCACTTCATGCACAGTTTGAGTAGACGACGTTGGCGTCGAGGATGACGATGTCATGTTCGGCGAGTGTGTGTGAATGTGATAGAGAGAGTGTGGGAGAGAGAGAGTGGGTGAGAGAGAGAAAGAGAATGAGTTGGAGAGAAAGAGTAAAGAGAGGAGAGAGGGCAGAGGAGGGGGTCGGTTGGGTAAGGGAGGTTTATAAAAAATTTGATTATTTTTTTTTAAAATTATTTTTTTAATAAGCCTAGGGTCTAGGCTGTCAGCCTAGGACCTAGGCTTGATACTAGTAGGCTGTCAAAAGGCAGCCTACTAGTACGGGCCAGCTGTAGCTCTTAGAGCCGTTGATCCCACGACTCTAAGAGTCTCTGAGCTTTCGCCTGGGTTGGGCTTTACCTGGGCCCGGGCTAGGGCAGGCCTGAAAAACTGGTCTTTTCCCAGCCCGACCCGGGTGAGGCACCGGGCCGGGAAAATGATCTATACGGGGCCCTGCAAGGCCCTCAAGCTGGCCTAGTCCCGGGGCAGGCTAGCCCGGCTTCTTCCAAGTAGGGTCCGGGCCTGGTTTTTCTGGACACGACCACTGGGGTCAACATGACAAGGGGTCTCGAGATGTGTGTGAATATTTCGACTTCAGTAAAGCATTAAACTTTACAAATACTAGATCGTTCAATCTTTTATTGTCGAGTTCATCCCTCTTTTTCGAATGTATTTACAAAATTTTAAAAAATGTTAAATAATTCATACAATCATATAATAAAATATTTATGCTCAACTAAATAACTAAATTAATGCATATTATCTTGAAGGTGTTTCAATTCCTCTCACAGCCAGAGGATGAAGTAGTCAGACTCAAAATCTTCATAATCATAGTTTTAAGGTGTGTCGTATCAGCATCGTTAAGCCACCACCAATGTACTGTGAAAATTAAAATGACAATATAATTCAATTATACATAATACATCATTAAAATTTAAAATCAAAAAATATATATATTAAAATGTACATATATTTAAGTTGAAATTTTGTAGTTGTCTCTTTGTCATATCTTTAACAAATAACCCGTGTTGGTATTTGTTAGAGTTATTATAAATGCAATATTTTAATGTTATTGAGTTTAGTCTCACACCGCCTATCGGTGTTGGGTGTCATGTTGTAGTTCCTATTTAATGCCCCTATGAGGATGAATATATTTGCACCTTCTATTTCATTTCTCCTTTCTACATGGTATCAGAGCGAACATTCTGAAGACCTAAATAAATTTTTTTTTCCCCGCTTCCGCACTTTTCTCCCCCCCCCCCCGACTCGTGCTTCCGCTTCCGCTCGCCTGCTAGGGCTCGACGGGCGCTTCTCACCCCCCTGCTCCCGTCTACGGGATCGGCACTTGATTCCGGATACGGGAGCTGGACATTATCCCTGTACAGCTCTCCCGACGGATTCTTCTCCTGACGTCGCCATCCGCTGCTTCCGCCGCTGCTGTGCGCTGTCTGCGACATCGACGGCTCGACTGCTCTGCTTCTCCGGCTTGTCTTCCTCTCCTCCGACGGTGCTACTGCTACTTCATCTTCTCCGGCCCGGCCTTCTTCTAGCTAGTTGCGCCTCTTGCCGCTACTCATCTTCTCTGGCCTGCTGCTCTGCCGCTTCTTCTTCTCTGGCCTGCTGCTGCAGCCGATTCTTCTTCTCCGGCCTGCTGCTGCAACTGCTTCTTCTCCGGCTTCTGTCTGCACCCGCTGCAGCTCTCTTCTTCTCCGGCATGGATGTTGCTCTGTCGCTGCTTCTCCGGCCAGCTGCTGCTGCAACTGCTTCTTCTCTGTCTGTCGTTGCTGCTCTGCGCTGCTTCGTCTCCGGCCCCGTTTAGGGTTTAATGTTGCTTTTTTTTCTCTTTAAGTTTTCTTGTTGTTGTGGTGTGTTAGTGTGGTCACTTTACGATTTCGGCCCCTTCTTTCACGTGATCTAGGTTCATGTACCCGACGAGGGTCTCACACGTACACATGGTCTACGTAAGGGGGAGTGTACGTCACGGCCTCCAGGCATAGTCTATGCCTTCATGTACGTATTCCACGTGAGAGGAGTGTTTGTGATAACGGCGACTCGGATGCCTCTTTCCCGACTCCTGCCTCAATCACACATGGCCCCCAGGTCGATCTCGTATGTTGTTTGTGTCTCCTCGTTGTTTTCTCCAGATTTGGTAGGGTTAGTTTGGTCTTTCGTGGTTGACCTAGTTTCCGCTCTGAGTGTGGTCATGGTCGGTTTTGTGGACCAACGTCGCGTGGCTTTTGCCCGGTTGAAGTATCCCCGGTGACACGCGGTTGGGCCTCGGTGACTGTTGTTTTGTCACACGTTGTCAACCTTCTTGTACCTTCCGTTTTATATTGTGTTCAAGCTGTAGGGTCCCCCTTCAGCTTGAGGGGGAGTGTTAGAGTTATTATATATGCAATATTTTAATGTTATTGAGTTTAGTCTCACACCGCCTATCGGTGTTGGGTGTCATGTTGCAGTTCCTATTTAATGCCCCTATGAGGATGAATATATTTGCGCCTTCTATTTCATTTCTCCTTTCTACAGTATTGGTAAAGATCAATCTCAACACTGATGTGATCCTGTGTAGAATGATCTTTTCTATATATCTTTGAGAAAGACTCAACAAAATCACTCATAAACTTTCCGTCAGTTTTAATCTTCACTCGGCGGGAATAATAAAAATATGGGTTTAAATAATAACCTGTAAGGTACAGAGAACTGCTCATTTTTTCCCATCTGCTATCAATTAACTTCCATATATGAAAATATTTGTTCTCTTGGTGATCGAGAACAGCAGTAACCTCTTCTCTAACTTTTTTATATCCTCATATAACCACCTCATGGAATATGTACCCTCGTCGACTCTTCTCAAAATCTTCACAAATTGTATGAATATACCAACAGTCATCTCGACATTCGGCCAAGATCTATCGTTCATCACTATCATTGCAGTCTATCACATGCAAAAAAAATAGTAAGAAAATAAGAAAATACTATAATGTGTCACTTGCAAACATATATTTTAAATGAAATAAATAAATATGCAATAGTTTTACCTGTTTTCCCCTGACACTACTGGCCAACTTTATTGCAGCCCACTTTGTAGATGTGAATAGGCTCATCAACTGATTCTTTTTTCCTAAGATACTCTCTAAAGAAAGAAGCGTTGTAGCGAATCTAGTCACACTTGGCCGAATAACCTCATGAGATTCCAAGTCTTTCGTCAACTCTCTAAACATGTCGAGAGAGATGATGTGACCATAGATGAAGATAGAGAATTAGCGGCCCAAGGAGATGGCACTCTTTCTTGGCTTTAATTTTTATATATCTTGTAACAGTAGATTAATAGTGTGAGCTGCACAACTAGTCCAAAAAAGCTTAGGCATTCTCAAAGCCATAAGCTTTGCTGCAACAATATTATTGAGCGCATTATTCGTCGCAATCTGCAAGATAATGTTCTCTCATGGGCTCTCAAGGCTATTAATCGCCTCATCCAAAAAGTTGAACTTTTCATTTTGTGTGGAGACATTATTCAAAAACCGGAATGTCACTCTGAAACTACAATGTATCATGATGTTCATCACACTTCTACCCTTCTGATCTGTCCACGCATCAGTCATGATAGTGCAGTCATTCAATTTGTATGTATGAGTGAATGTGCCCAACATCTCCTTCATCCTCTCCACCTCCATTTGCAAAATTTTCTCTCAACTCATAAAATGTCGAGATCTTCATCCAAGGTTCGCATAACCCAATGGCATAAGTCATCTGTTGGAAGGAAGAATTACATATGACATTAAAAGAGATGTCGTTTTCATATGTCCATCAACCTATGTACACGGCAGCATCATTTCTGGCTTCCTTTTTGTACTTGCTCTCTATCGTGCTCTGTTGAGAATCTTTTTTCATGCTAGACTACGAAGGTAAATGAACAAATTGGTCCATTGGACCGTTGGAACCCGTGCTCTTATGTATATCAGTCTCCTCTAATTCATCATCATGTACCGCACCAACTACCATCTCATTCAAGCTTGCTTGTAACTTTGCACTATTAGCTCTTTACTCTCCAAGTTTGAGTTTAGGGCCGACTCCGCCTTCGCCATAACGTCTTCGGGAACCCGAGGGTATGCCTTAACATTACCCCTCCACCCAGTCAATGATGCTTGAAACGTGTAATTCTACCATTCACTGTCTGCATGCAATAGTTGAATTTGATTCGGTTAGTGTCGTTTGCAACCAACTTCTCACTAAATGCCCAGAATGGATCTCTACCGATTGTACCAATGATACGGGCACCTCACTAGATCTAGCAGAAGCACCTTTTCTAGGGAATATGAAATGAAAGAAATATTTGTTATATGAAATGAAATAAATATTTTAGATAATTAAATCACGAGAAAAAATACAAAATTACTAAATTAGTTGAAAAAAATTAACATCAGAAAAGAATCATAACTTCATTTGATCGTTAGATTTTCAGTCATCTTTCAAATTATTCACGCAATATTTTATTTATCCAACATTTTTCATCATCAGTAGTATACTAGTATATAAAGTTATAACTATCATTTAAAGTAGAAAACCCAAGTATCAAAATGAACAAAGCACCCAATTATCATTCAAAGTATCAGAACAAAGCATCTAACATTTTATTTATCAAAAGACCTAAAGCAACAAGGCAACTAGAAAATGAAGTTGAATATACATACATCATCGATTGCAAAATGAAGTTGGATAAACTAATAATAGGAGTATTTCAAATCATTTGTTGACTAACAACCATAAAATGGCCAAATAAAAATAACAAACAACCATGAAGCAAGGAGCAATACAAACACCAATCCACGGACTGGCTACAACCACCAGCTGCAGCAAGGCATCAGGGCAGCAGGACAACAAGTAGAAAACATTTCTATCTAAAGCCACCATGCTGCAACAACCACAACCAGCAAGGCAGTCAGGCAATAAGACAGCAGGGAGCAAGGCAACAGAGCGGCTTATTCTAACAGCAATGTTATAGCCCCAACAAAAGGCAACCGGCCAATAAGGCAGCAGGGAGCAAGGCAACAAAGCAGCATGGCAGTAGGACAACAACAACCAGCAAAACAACCACACCCATAAAGGCAACCAGCAAAGCACAAGAAACAAAAAATGAAAAAGAATAAAAGAGGGAGAAGAACGCACCAGCTAAAAGTGAGAGCACCAGCAAATAACATTAAATATGAGAGCACCAACCGAGGGAATCGATCACTGGGGAAACCAGCGAGCACCAGGGAGAACAACTCAGGGAAAAGAAAGAATCCAAGAGAAAAACCAATCCAAAATGTGAGAGCGCGAGAGAAAACAACCAGTGAGTGTGAGAGTCGAGGGAGAGTCCCGAGAGCGCGAGGGAGAGCATCGAGGGAAAATTGGGGCAAGAGCGGCGCATGGGCGGGGGGGGGGGGGGGGGGGGGGGGGGGGTCCATGGTCGGCTTGTTGTTAGAGCGCCTAGAGACCCTAAGATGATTGCGCCTTTGGACGAGTGAAATTTTCGTATAACATGATAATGTAATAATTCCCATGATGTAGAATTTGGGGTGGCTGGGATTGGTTTACAAAAAGTCAGGAAACAGCAAAGTAAAAAACTTCATGGTCGACAAGGAGCTCTATGAGTGAGGATTGTGGCCTAAACGGCATGATATTGGAGGAGGTGGTGTGTTAACTAGAATTCATTTTAGGAATTAGTCTGACATAAGAGGGTAGGTGGTGTCCAGAAGTGGGCTATGGTTGCGCCTGGAAGCAATTCAAGAATCAGGGATAAAAAAGTGACAATAATTTTCAGGTTGCGGCTCTCCTAACACGACACCTGATTAGTTTGGAGGAGGTGGTGTGTTAACATGGACAGTCAAATTTTAGTAGAGGGGGTAGTGGTGTACTATAACAAGGTGGTGGTGGTGGCCAGAAGTGATTTCAATCGCCGGATGAAAATGAAGGGAAATTAAATGATGGCGGGTGTGTGGTGGCTTGCGATGGACAGAGGTTGTGAGGGTGTAAACTGGGTGATAAGGGGAAGTAAGGTGGCCGGTGGGTATGGTTGGGAGAGGGAAGGGTGGCTGGCTCTCTGGTGATAGTGGAATGAAGGAAGTTGGAGGAGAGGGGGTGGCAAAGAAAGAGAGGGTAAGAAACTTTGCAAATCGCAAAGAGACTTGCACAAATATAACCAGATAACAATCAATATGAGAAATTAATAGAAAATTCAACAACTTAAATACGGCAAATATAAAGGAAACTCACAATGATCAGAATTCATCTGGCAACGAATTAAAAACAATAAGGCTAGAAGTCATAGAGGATAATAAATACATAAATGCAAAACAAGTTGCACAAATATAACCAGTCAATCAATATGAAAATTAATAGAAAATTCAACAACTTAAATACGTGGACTCACAATGATCAGAAAGGCAACGGGCTAGAAGTCTAGACAAAACAAGTTCGAAGAAGTGGACTGATTCTAGACTTTCAGAAAGGAATTGAAGGGCTGGACCGGGCGGGGCTGTCCAGGTGCTGGAATGTGATTTCAGTGGATTGTTGTTACGGTTGTGCATGCCGATGAGACGCGCGCGTGTTGACGAGACACCATGGAGAGTCTACACGCGTAGGAAGACGATGACGGGCCCGTCTGGAGTAGAAGATATGGAAGAAGCGCCCATGGTATGATTATCTTATTTGTATTTTGTTATGTTGAATGATTTACTATTGGCACTCGTACATTTGTTATCCGCACCCCACATCTATAAGGGGTTGTGTTGTACTATGTTTCATTATCTTTTTATGAAAGTTTTTTAAGACCCTCTTTCTCTCCTTGCCTACGTCGGCCCTTCCCCTCGCCGGATTCCTCTCTCAATAACGTATCATTTGGTCTGACCAGCCTCACCGCCCACCATCCAGCCGTCGGTTACCGCTATCGCGCCTACTCCGCGATTCGTTACGACGCCGAACCCCGATCTGGCATGCGTGCACTCCGCCTGTTCCGTTTCTGGCAAATTTGCCCATTCGCGCCTTCCCCCGTCCAGCGACAGTATCATCGCACTCCAGCCCCGGTCTGACAAGTACGCCTCGATTTGACCCATCTAGCGCTGATTCCAACTGATACACCGCAGGAATACCGTCGTCCCTCTGCCTCCGCCGATCCCAGACAGATCTGCCTTTTCCGGACGTCGTCCGACGAGTCCAGCCCCATGGCTCCATACACTCACGCCTCTGACCCTGCTCCAGATACCGCATTTGACGCCCTTAGTCGTCGCCTCGAGCCTCAAGAACAACTTGTCGTTTCTATGAACGCCTCCCTCCTCGCCCTCCACTCCAAGATTGACTCCCTCAAGGCATCCGCCGCCGCCGTTTCCGTCGCGTCCGTCTCCGGCCCACCAACGGACGGAGGCTCTCTCCTCAATGTCGGGTCGCGGCCCATTCCATCCGGGACCACTTCTTCGCCCATTCTGGGTCGGTCTGCCCTCTCCCTCGAAATTCCCTCTTTTGTCGGTGTTAACCCGATGGGTTGGGTTGCCAAAGCAGAGGAATATTACGACCTCAACTACACACCGAAGCTGGACAAGGTGTCTACAACTACGGTTAGACTGGACGGCTCGGCCCTCCACTGGGCCCGGTGGCTCCGCTAATCCAACTCATTTCTCTCTTGGCTTGTGATCAAGCAAGAGATGATCTGGTGTTATGACACTCGTTATTCAGGCTCCTCCATCGAGCAGTTGTGCGGCGTCCACCAGGCTGCAAGCCTGGACGACTATATTGATGAGTTTATCGTCTTGGTGATCCACATCTCTGGATTGCTGTCTGGCCACTATATGGGCTTCTTCATGCAGGGACTACTGCCCCCATATCCACTCCCATCTCCGCACGCACCATCCCTTCACGGTCTCTGACACCCTAAACATGATGTGTCTGGTCGAGGCCGACCTCGCCCTCAGGGCGCATGTGCCTACATCCAATCACCACCAACCTCGGCCAACCTGGCAGCCACCTCCCTCGATGGTCTCGCAGCAGAAAGTGGCGGCCCCCTGGGGGGACCGACCCGGCATCCCGGCAGTTCCCCAGCGCATCTCCAACAGTGCCTACAACGGTTGTCGCGGCAAGGGCCTGTGTTTTTGGTACTGTCATCCCGACTCTCCAACGCATGTGTGCTTCGTGAATGAGTTCCACGACATCATCAGTGACGTCGACCCTGAGGTTACCCTGGAAGACTTTGATGCTCGGAGCTTTCAGCGGAGGATACCCCTTTCGACCACATTACGGCTACCCTCCACCGCCTGGAGTTATCTTGTGCCTCGGCAGGCGGGATCTCTGGCCAACATACCATGCAGCTCTCGGGCACGCTACTGCAACCTCATGCTGGTGAATTATTATTTGTTGTATGGAACTTCAATTCTCATTATTAATAAATGATGTTATTTTTCATGTTTGTTTGGATCTCTTGAATAGTAGTTGTTTGTTTTGGATTATTCTCGTGATTTGCAGGATCTATTCGTCGCACTCTCTTGCTTTGGCCCTCCACGTGGATGAAAACCAAAGCTTGTTCGTTTAATGAAATAAGTTTGCATTGTTTCAACTATCAAAGTGTGATTTAATTGTTTATTGCTTAATATGATTTTGTCATTGAATCTTGCATCTTACATACAATAGTTTATGGTTTTTGAGTTATTTCTTCGATATTTCACCTAAGATTGCATGTTATTCATGCACCCATGTAGCCTAACCTACATCACATGCTCATAAGGATATCAAAATCATAGGTATTTGATCTGATCCTTATGATTGTGTTGGCATTCATTTTCCTAATACTCAAACTTTTAGCAGGCCCTTGAAAGAGTCTCACAACGCGGATTCTCACCAGTACCTGCTTGCCATCATGAAATACATATTCTTGTAAGTGACATTTGCTTGTGATTTATAATATTCATTACCAGTATTGATGCTCAGCCAGACCACCTCGTGAAACACATGTAAATGATGAACACACGAATCAATAGACACATGTAAATGATGAACAAACAACCCAATAGACACATGCAAATGATGAACAAACGACTCAACAGACTCATGCAAATGAAACATGACAGACATGACTGACTCTCTAAGGGGCAGTCTGGCAATGGTCTGGCAATCTCTAAAATGAGGTGGTCTATCAGAAGGCTCTTTTGATGGAGTGTACAAAACTCATCGAGTGTGCGACGGGTGTCCAAATAACTGTGTGAGATATCAACATTCAAATACAAGCTAATAAAATGTCAAATAATCTTGGGGAATGTGACACATTAGGTGGCTCACTGTGGTGTATCAGTGTATGTATGAAAATTCATCGCGAATGCGACGATCAGATGTGACTCAGGAGCGTGATGAGTGCCCCTAAAAAGAAAGAACCCATTTGTTGGATCAGCAGGTCATGTGTACTCATCAAGAGTGTGATGGGTCATAAGGCATGCTCTTGAAATATTAAGAGTATGCCCAAGTGTACTAAGGAAAGTGGTGGAGACCAGTCACGATATAGACGTCGCAAAAGTACCCTAATAGCCAACAGGCGCGCAAACCCTACGCGTCGTCATGCATCAGAAAGGCATGCTTACTTGATGCTCTACTCAAGATCCATTCTCTGGAGAAAGATCAGGGACGATAATGAAAGTGACGTCAATAACTCAATACTGATAAATGAGTGGCACACTTGAATCTCATCCTCAACAGGATGTGGTGGCTCATCAGGGAGTGGTGGCTCATCGGGGCGTGATGGCTCATCAGGAGACTCAACGGGGGGCACGTCAAAAAACTCATCAACAGGGTCATGATCCTCTGAATGAGTGCCAACGTAAGTGGTAGTGATCAGGTTCATGATCCTTATATAAGCCCCAAATGGCACGGAATATTTAAACATATAAAAAGACTACATAACGAATTGATACAACATACTACTAATATAATAAGATAAATGATAGAGGAACAGTAACAGTGTCCTCATAAATAGGTGAGACAGCCACTACGAGGGCAACATCGGGCTCTTTGCTCTTGGTCGTGATGTGTCTCAGGACAATGATAAGGAGGGAATGAAAAAGACATACTCTCAAAAATGGGTCCATATGTATGGTGTCAATAAGCAGGTCTATGGTAGGAGCGCTAACTAACCTTGGGTAGGGCAGAAGGAAGGGGTAGGTAAGTGACACATCATTATAAGATCGATAGGTCGCTCGGTCACAAGAAACGAGTCAGAAACAAATGACGGACCACTCACAAGACTACGTACCTCACTGGGGTGAGAGAAATTTGTATCAGGTATCATTTCCAATGTGTCTGATAGGACAAGGGTGGGCAAAGTGGTGTCCTCGATAGGAGAGACTCATTCTGGGGTGGTCAAGGTGTGAATCCACTGGACTACCTTTAGTAGATATCAAGCATTGCTCATAATGAAGGTCGAGCTCGAAGGACTCGGGGTAGTGTTTAGGTCAGCTCAACAAGTATCTTAGATCGAAGTTTAGAACGAAATTGGTGGCGGTAATAGTTGGCTACTCTCGGATATCGCTCCTCACAACTAACTCATCAAAATGATCCATATACTCAGCGACAGATATGGCTCATTGCTGAATGGAGAATAATCGATCAAGTATGCTACTCCGACAGGATGCAAGAAAATACGTTTGACAACTTACGCTTCATCACCACTCAACTAGTGATGCAGTGAAGATGATCTCGCTCACGGGCCTCGCAATGCTAAGTCAATATGCCCTCGCATGATCTAGCAATCTAAGTTTCGCAAATTTTTCGCGTCGCTCACCGAATAACTCAAAATGCTTGAGGTAATTTTTATGTCTACAACCAATAACTAAAGGACTCGGGACTCAATGAGCCGTCAAAAGATGAGGAGACAACATGAAACTGACACTCGAGATCTCTCTTGAAACGACAATCCACGTAATAATCATCCCTAAGGTAATCAAGTTGTGTTGAAGGATCAACACGGTCGGCTTGCGTGCAGGGATATGGACACCGATAATCCTCATAGTGATCGTTTCTAAAAAAAGCAAGATTGTGCTGAAGGGTAAATACGATCTCTTGAAGTTGTGTGTTGCGATCGAGAATAATCATCGTAGTAACATGAGTATCTCTCTAACGGAGCTCTATGAGAGCATGTCTAAATGAACTCGGGATACCCAAATAGAAGAGAGGAATAATGGTGATACCTATCCATGAAGGAACCTATAAATTCAATGACTGCATATCGAAAGAGCGCTCGTAACCTATCTCTGATACCATTTGATGCAGGACGAATCTATAGGTGGCAAAATTGTGATGCCCTAACCTAGGATGTAATGCAAGTAATCATGCAACAAATGTTGTGACCTAAACACCGTCAATTGAAGGGTGGGACACGTGGATGTGCAACTAGCATGCAACCCTAGGGGAAGTGTCGGGGAAATAACGTGATTCTTCTTAACGGCTAAATGACACAAATGCAAATCTAACGGAGGGATCAAATCATAGTAATAAAAATTTAATTTGCAAAAGATAATTTAAGCAAGACCAAAGTAAATCTTTCGGGCAAAGCAAGGTTTCATTTTCCTCCAGGTGGATGGTCAAAACAAGAGCGTGCGGCGAATGAATCTTTCCTGCAATCACAAGTGAATTCAGAACAAAACACTACAAGGCTATAGATCCAATTAAACACAAGTCAATACCATATAATAATACTGAAAACAAAGATCCATACAACGAATAAAAATTCACAAAATAAGAGGGATGTTGTACTGGGAGAATATATAGTGATGTACGACGCATTAGTAGCAGTCTGGAGGGGAGTTTGGTTGGCTGAAATGGGGGTTGGCGGGACTAGATCAGTAGTTGACCGTTGGATCAGGGTGGGAACTGCCACAAGGAGGAACAGAGGTCGTTGGTTTTAGATGGGGGGTGGGGGATTTTAGGAACGTATGGCTGTAGGTGGCTGGATTTGGATGGGACAGCCCAGATCTGGGCGGATCTAAGAGGTTTGGAGCTGATCTGAGAGGGAGGATGATAAGACTTTGCAAGTAGAAGAGAGATCTAGGGGGAGATTTAGAGAGGGAAATGAGAGGAATTAGGGTTAGGGAGAGAGGGAGAGGAAATACCTTGAAAATAATAGTCCATGCCATCGAAAGGGAGCCCCGGGTTTATTAATACCTGGGGCTCAAGGGGGCCGGCCGGCCCCCCCACTTGGGGACTGAACCGGGTCGGTTAAGTCCCCCCTTGGCGCCTTCATAGGTTGGGGGCTGAACCGGATGGTTCAGCCCCGTTGTTTGGCCTCCGTTCTTTTGGTCACCGAGTGTACGTTTGCCCTTGAAATTGTAGCGGATGCGGCGGCATAACATTCCCTCCCCCTTCAAGCGGCAACTTGTCCTCAAGTGGGAAATCCGGAAACGCCTCGCGAAACTCCAAGAAGTCAACCCAAGAATTATGTTCGGTGGTCATGTGCGCCCACTTGACGAGTAGCTCGAGCCGGTACTCGGCACCCCGCCGCTTCCATTTGGTCAACAGAATCGCCTCCGACGAAGGCCGCAATTCGCCGCCGCTAGTAGCCTCTGGAAGAGTAGGGCTGATGGAAGTGGAGTTCACGAGCTTCTTCTTCAGTAAGGATACATGGAACGTTGGATGGATGCGAGAACCCTCCGGGAGAGCAAGAGTATAAGCCACGGGCCCCACCCGGCGGAGGATGCGGAACGGGCCATAGTATTTCGGTGCCAGTTTCTGGTTGGTCCGCCGAGAGACCGATAGTTGCCGATATGATTGGAGTTTAAGGAAGACCTCATCGCCGACCGCAAACTCCCGCTCGGTACGATGTTTGTCGGCCTGAATCTTCATGCGATCTTGGGCAATGCGTAAGTTCTCCCGGAGTAGCGATAAATTCCGGTCGCGATCCAGTAACATCCGGTCGACCGCGGGCAGAGCGGTGCTGGCTGGCTCATAAGAACTCAAATTAGGCGGGGGGCGGCCGTAGACCACCTCAAAAGGAGAGAGCTTGCTGGCCGTATGGAAAGATGTATTGTAGCAGTACTCCGCCCAATGGAGCCACCGAGTCCAGGAGCGTGGCTCATCCATGACAAAACACCGCAAATAGGTTTCAACCCCAAGGTTGAGGACCTCCGTTTGCCCGTCTGTCTGAGGGTGATGGGCCGTGCTCATGCGGAGGGAAGTCCCCTGAAGCCGAAACAGCTCCTGCCAGAAATTGCCCACAAAGACAGGGTCCATGTCTGATATGACAGCGCTTGGAATTCCGTGAAGTCTCACAATCTCCTTGGCAAAAACATCAGCAACGGTTGCTCCTGTGTACGGATGGCTCATAGCGATGAAGTGTCCGTATTTGGACAACTTGTCAACCACGACCAAGATGACGGATTTACCCTGAGACTTGGGCAGGCCGTCAATGAAATCCATAGAGACAGTGTCCCAAATCTGACGGGGGATCTCCAACGGTGTCAGTAGCCCGGCGGGAGAGGTAGTCTCGTACTTCTGTTGCTGGCAGATCTCGCATTCACGTATAAACCGCTGAACATCGCGTCGCAGCCCTTTCCAAAAAACATTCGCCCGGACCCGTTGTAATGTTCGCAAGATGCCGGCGTGTCCGCCGGTGGGTGAGGCGTGAAACTCTTGCATCATGACCGTCCGCCAGGCCGACGTGGCAGGGAGGACTAGCCGGCCCTGATGGTAAAGTCTGTCTCCCTGCAAGTGGTAGTCGGCCTCAGTAGGCTCCCCCTGTCGCAGTGCTGCAATGATGGCTCGTAGATCCGGATCCTGCTGAACTTCTGCCTGTATCTCTTCCAGTGACTCAATCACTGGTCCTGAAATATGGGACAAGGAACTCTCTGGTAGGCGGGAGAGTGCATCAGCCACCACATTTTCCTTCCTCTGCTTATACACAATCTCATAATCGTATCCCAGCAACTTTGTCAGCCACTTCTGCTGCAACGGTGAGGCTAATCTCTGCTCCAAAAAATGTTTCAGGCTCTGGTGATCTGTACGGATCTGGAAGTGTCGTCCCAAGAGATAAGGCCGCCACAAGGCGACCGCATGCAGGATGGCTAACATCTCCTTCTCGTACGTCGAAAGGCCCAGTGTCCGGGGTGCCAACGCCTTGCTGAAGTAGGTCAAGGGTCGGCCCTCCTGTATCAACACAGCTCCAATACCGACCCCCGACGCATCGGCCTCCACTACGAACGTCTTGGAGAAATCTGGAAGCGCCAGAACCGGGGTAGTAGTCATAGCCGCCTTCAGAGACTGGAAGGCGACCTCTGCCTCTGAACTCCAGTGAAAAGCGTCTTTCTGCAACAGCTGAGTGAGGGGGCGGGCTATCTTGCCATAATCCTTCACGAACCGCCGATAGTACCCTGTCAGCCCGAGGAAACCCCTCAAAGCCCGGACCGTCGTGGGGGGTGGCCAATCTACCATGCTCGCGATCTTCTTTGGGTCAGCTTGTACCCCGTGTGCGGACACCAGGTGTCCCAAGTACTCAACCTCCGGCTGTCCAAATGAGCACTTGGACCGCTTGGCGTACAGCTTGTGATCTCGCAACATGGTGAGGACGGTGCAGACGTGCTCCAAGTGATCCTCCCAACTCCTGTTGTAGATAAGTATATCGTCAAAGAAAACTAGCACATATCTTCGAAGAAGAGGGCGGAATATTTCATTCATGACTGCCTGGAAGGTCGAGGGTGCGTTGGCCAACCCAAATGGCATCACCAAGAACTCATAGTGACCATCGTGGGTACGGAAGGCCGTCTTGTGGACGTCTTCCTCCTTCATGCGAATCTGATGGTAACCGGACCGGAGATCCAATTTGGTGAATAAGTGTGCTCCGTGTAGCTCATCCAGCAACTCCTCGATCATAGGAATGGGAAATTTGTCCTTGATGGTGGAACTGTTAAGCCCCCGATAATCCACGCAAAATCTCCACAAACCGTCTTTCTTCTTCACCAGTATGATCGGGGAAGAGAAAGCGCTAGTACTGGGACGTATAATACCGGAAGTCAGCATCTCGCGTACGCTGCGCTCTATCTCGATCTTCTAAATATGGGGGTAGCGGTAAGGCCGGATGTTGGTGGGGTCCGTCCCAACCTTCAACTGGATCTGATGGTCCCGGAAGCGGGACGGTGGAAGGGAGCGTGGCTCCTGGAAAACATCATCGTACTGTCCCAAAAGTGCTTGTATCTGCTCTGGCTCCGCGCTAGCCTCCGATCCCACGGGTGTCACCCCCAGAATCATGGTTATTGTCCCGCCTTGCTCCTCCAGTCTCTGCAAACCCCTGAGTGAGATCTCCTTGAGTGGAGATGTCCTGATGCCTTGCAAACAGTGGTCCTTGCCCTGCTGAGTAAACTCCAACGTCATCCTGTCCCAATCTGTGGTCACCCGCCGTAACTGCCGGAGACACTGCACTCCCAAGACCATATCCGAGCCTCGAATGGGGAGAAGGTAGACGTCGGTGTGGCAGATGTACCCCGGCATCCGCAGCTCGGCCCCCTTCAGGAACCCTTCGCATCGCAACTTGCTCTCATCCGCAACCATGACCTGGAATGCGGCCTCCCGATCAATTGGAATCCCTGTCTTGAGAGCCACCTCGGGGTCAATGAAATTGTGGGTGCTCCCACTATCGACTAGTATAGTCACCCGCTCCTGGCCAATTGCCCCTGCGATCCGTAAAGTGAGGAGAGTTGTGCACCCTGCCATCGCCTGAAGAGATATTCCAAACTCCGTAAGATCCAGATCATCCTCAACTGAGTCACCAGTAGTGTCTTCTTCGCCGTCCTCGTTCCGCAGCATGAAGACTTGGACCTTCTGACACCGATGCCCCGGAACGAATTTCTCATCACACTTGAAGCACAACCCCTTGTCCTTTCTGGCCTGCAGCTCCTGCCACGTCAACTTCGTCACAGTGGGACGGCCCCCGGCCGGTGGTTCCTTCCTGGTTACGTCTGTCACTGTAGGTGCCCGTCCTGTTGTCCGAGTCTTCTGTCGGTTGTACCGCTCCTCCTGTATCCTGGTTAGGCTGATGGCATGACTCAGACTGCGTGGCATGTACGTGTGGACCTCGTCTCTCAAATGGTCCTTCAGTCCGGATACAAAACAACTCAGCATTGTCCTCTCTTCCCAATTGACCCGATTGGCCAACCGTTTGAATTCTGTCCGGTACTCTGTGACTGATCCTTTCTGCCGCAGCTTCTGTAACATAGCCTCCACATCTTCATACTCTAAAGGCCCGAAACGAGCCGAGAAGGACTCCACAAACTCCTCCCACGGTGCGTAATTGCGTCCCCTCAGAAACCACTTGGTCCATTGGAAGGCGTCCTCCTCCAGATGGAAAGACGCCAACTGGACTCACTGCCCCTCCGGAATCTCTTGGTACTTGAAGAAAAGCTCAGCCTTCTGGATCCACTCTAAGGCGTCGCCGCCCTTGAACTTAGGGAAGTTCATACGTGTCAATTTGGGCTGCATGTATGGTCGGGGTTCTGCAGGTGCTGGTTGGTAAGGTTGCGCCGGGGCTGCTGCGGGCCCGGGCCGCCCCCGGTCCATGTTGTAGCCTCCTTGTTGCCCTCCACCCCATGGGTTGCCATTTCCGTAGTCCGCCGGTCCTCCGTAGAGCGCAGGTATCGGTAGGATGCCCGCCACTCCTCCGATTGGGACCGCATTCGCTCCAGTTGGTCGAAAAGGGGCCACTCCTTGCCCCGGACCCCGCCAAGAGGGGCCAGCCTGAGTTCCGGGTCCATTCCAGGCGGACTTGGCGCCGAACGGCCCGCATGGAGCCGCCAGGCCTTCCGGTGGCCTCCAGCCTCCTGGGCGGCGGTAGCCGGCCTCCGTCGGCCCTCCGACGCTCCCTCCAGGGCCCCCGTATCCCTCCTGGGTCGATCCCGCCACACGGTTGGCGTACGCGTCGATCCGCGTAGGATCGGCTTCCGCCGATCCCGCAACGGAGAAGCCGCCTCCTGTAGGCCCCGATCCGGCCCCCTGCTGCACTCCGCTTTTGATTCCAGTGCCATTCTGCGCAAGAGGATGGTAGGATGCCTCCGTTTCTGATCCTTCCACCGCGGGATTTTTTCCTTTCATATTTTGTGCAAGTAGGGTTTTGATCTCCTCCATGCGCGCATCCAAGCGATCCTCTAGGGTTTTTTGGGAGGATTTCACTTGTTCTTCGAGCGCCGTCATCGTGTCCGACAACCCTACATATTTCTCCTCGAGGGATGTAAGACGCGCGGTTTCGGCTTCTGAGCGAGTCACCATCGTCGCAGGATGTTGCTCTGATACCAAATGATAAGACTTTGCAAGTAGAAGAGAGATCTAGGGGGATATTTAGAGAGGGAAAGGAGAGGAATTAGGGTTAGGGAGAGAGGGAGAGGAAATACCTTGAAAATAATAGTCCATGCCATCGAAAGGGAGCCCCGGGTTTATTAATACCTGGGGCTCAAGGGGGCCGGCCGGCCCCCCCACTTCGGGACTGAACCGGGTCGGTTCAGTCCCCCCTTGGCGCCTTCATAGGTTGGGGGCTGAACCGGATGTTTCAGCCCCGTTGTTTGGCCTCCGTTCTTTTGGTCGCCGAGTGTACGTTTGCCCTTGAAATTGTAGCGGATGCGGCGGCATAACAGAGGAGCTGTTGTAAGGCTGGAAGATGTGTTGGCGGGACGTTTGGGTTCGGGAAAATGAGTCATGGGAGGGGTGCAGCTTCAGGAATAGGGAAAATCAGACATCGTAAGGGATGGTGGCGGGGTGGAGGTGATCCGGCGGTTTCATAGTTGATGGCAGGGTGGGTGGTGGTTGTTTCTGTGAATCTTGGTGTGATGGAGAAGACAACAGGCTGGAGGCTGGAAAAGGGCGTTGGTTTAGGGTTTGGGAGGGGGAAAATGAAGGTTAGGGATAAAGGATACCTTGGAGATAAAGGAAACAACTTAGGAGATGTCACTTAGGGCCTCACGGAGTCATCACCGGGAGTGGATCGACGGATTCCGGGAATAATCTTCTCCAAAATCTGCAAAGGCTATGACAGTTTCCCCTACCCTCTTATTTATAATAAAGCATGA
Organism: Platanthera guangdongensis; assembly: GCA_039583875.1. Lineage (NCBI taxonomy): Eukaryota > Viridiplantae > Streptophyta > Magnoliopsida > Asparagales > Orchidaceae > Platanthera > Platanthera guangdongensis. The sequence continues at coordinate 174,297,596 of CM077159.1, read as the reverse complement.
CTTGAGGAACCATCTTGGACGGCTATAATTGGTCGTACACGATGGTTATCCGATCTCATTAAATATAACACAAAAATTAAAACAAATACATGAAAAAAAAAATATCAAAACATCGATCCAGACGCATCTGCGGAGTCAGAACGTCGATCAGAAGACGTCGTATATGACAGGTGGCCAATCGGCCCCGAACGGGCCCAAAACTCATCCTCCGTCATAGGTTCACATCGTCATTCCGCATCATTCTCTCCATCTCTCATTCCTATCCTTTTTGGAAGAAGAGGGAGAAGCCCTTCCATAAGCAAAAAAAAATGCATGAATAAAATCATAGCCTACCCGTGCATCCAATCAGCCAAAGATCTTTTATCACTCAAATAAATTAGTCCAGTAGTGCTCTTAGCAAAGAAAGTCTCCAATAAATGTGTTTAACTCATTTGAAACTCCATGAAATTCTAGGAAACACTCAAAATTGGTCAACAAGCACAGTCGAGACATAATACTCAAGGAACTTACATGTGGGCTTCAATTAGACTTTTGCCAAGTACAGTATGTTTGATCTTCCGCATGGACTGGATCCATTAAATCTTCTACTCGGTCTTCTCAAACCAAGTCTTCTTCTCAATCTATGCAACATCACACAATTTTCTCAAGCCGGAATTTCCACACGGACTTTGTAATACATCTTGATCTTTTAGAGACAATTAGCTTGCACAGACTGAATAAATTCACTCAATCATAGCAGTATCGCTCAGTCTAAAGCCGAGAACAATATTCTTTAAGATCCTTCTAGATCACTCATTTCAAAATCACTTGTTCTTTCTTGAGAGCAAATGGAACAAAATAAAACTATGATGATAATGTGTAGGCTGCAAGCTAGTTCTATTAGTGTTTAGAGTCGTTATTTCTTTGTATCTAGTATGCCATTTGGCATAGCATTTTATATGCAACCAATTCAACTATAAGGAAAATAAGGATGAAGTTCAACTAGTTTTACATATGGGTATCTATTTGTTTCAATTATTGTATTATATTCAAAATGCAGATCTAATCTCTTTGAAATTTTGCTATTAAATGCTTATCATTCTCTTTAGATACAAAAAAAATGCTCCACTACTAATTTTGGATTTTGTATAGCATAAATAGTTTGATAACTAATTATGGTACGAAAGTTGTGAAGTATTGTAATGCCTTGAAATGTTTCCTTAGTTTTAGGGGTTAGAATCATTACAAGTAGTTAGATGTGTGCACTTCAGTGAACACCGGTTGGGCTCCATATGTATTTTGCATACGGGCAGGCCTAAAATAATAAAATATATGATCACAGGCCTAAAATAATAAAATATATGATCATGAAAAGCAAAAAAAAAATTAGAGCATTATACACTGAATGATTAGAATAGTTTGAACTAGAATGCTGAAAAAACATAACTCAGTTATTGATGCAAATAAAAGCAATATAAGGAAAAGACTAGCAATATTGCCGTTCAAGACTATTACCTCAACCTGTTTTGTATTGAAAGTTACACAATGAGGATTTCCCATGCTAACGCATGTCACATTCCAACCAACACCGTCAACAAAAAGTTCAGTATTAACAACTGCTCCTGTATGGTTTGCTGGAAGTTTGGTAGGAACATCTGCTGCTAATAAGATAGGTTGACCCATATCTACTTTAACCTGTACAAGAATTGGCAAAAAATCTTCATGAAACTATTTCTTTCTATGAAAACATAGATTATATAAAGCCACTAATATCATTGATAATATAGCCTTTCTGAATGGTCTCATGCTAAGATGAAAAATGATAACCAATTTGCACATATTTAAAGATGTCCAAGTCTCATGCCTTGTGAAAAGCTGTTGCACCCAAAATTGCATGACGTCACGATGCGTCGTGAATTTTTATTTATCCATTTAGTTTTGTATATTTTTTTCATGCATTTACTTTTGTGTATTCTTTTGTCGCACACCTGCTTCATTTAAAATTATTTGGCTCGTCGGTTTGACCGCCCAATGAGACGCTAAATAAAAGGTCTGATAATTTTAGTCGTTAGGACGTAACGGGCAAGCTTAAAATTATTTAAAACGTATAAATTTAAAATTTAAATTCAAAAAGACGGGAAGAAATAGGAAATGTTATGTTTGAAATTAATTTCAAAAGCTATAAAGAATTGGCAAAAAATAATGTTGGAAACCAATACTTCGAAAAAGAATTATTAAGCTGAACTTATATGGGAAAGAGTTAATTGAAAGGTATTTTGGGAAAGAAAATTTCATATTTTCTATTTAATAGTCATTGTGCAAAAAGAAGCCAGACCGGACAGTAGAGATCGATTATTCTAATCTATCATCTACATTGCCGGCTCATTTTCCCCACCGTACAGCTCTTCTTCCCCGAGACCCGCCAATCCAACTCCTTCAACAGCGACAACTCAGCCACGCCCAACCCGCATCCACTGTTTCAGTGCTCGTTGACGCCAGCCCAGCGCCACTGCCCTCAGCTGCCGCCCTAGCACCCGGCGACCAGCAGTTCTCCCGCTCTGATTCCTGTTTCTGACACCAGAGGCATCGTCATTCCAGAAAGCTTCACCGTACCAAACGGGTCAGCACCATCTGACGGTTTGAACCCCTCCCTCCGGCGACCATCCAATTTCTTCCCTTGTGTCGTGTGTTGTCGACTCCAGCTTGTGTTTCCAACAGCGACCGACAACTTTAAATTTTTGGAAACAGCTATCTTCTTGTGTTATTCTTCGCCCGTTCTTGCTCCATTATTTAGCTTTAAATTTATGCACCATCTTAAATAATTAAAAGTTTGCCCCGAAAGTTCCATCATCTTTATTACTGTTGTTTTTCACAAGTTATTATTTGTGTTGTGCATGTGGATGCGTGGATTCCGCCACGATTCAAATCATAATTCGTTTGAGGGGTCGTACTCAAATAATTTATCGATCTTGTGAAAATCTATCAGAAGAGTTGTTTTAAGTGCGAAAGCTTCGATTTGGGCACTCTCGGCCGTCTTTAAATTAAATCAAAACGCAAATAAATAAAATATTTTCAAACCCGAACCCTAGGTTACATCAAAAGTTGTCTACATCAGCACCTCAAATACTCGTTGATAAGGACCAGGTGCAGGATTGACATTGGACTTCGGGTCACCACTCGGTGGGGCCGTATTGGTGTACCTGCACAAGAGGAGTTGATCAAATCGGAGATCTGAGACAATGAGTGCGTCCAGAGCGCCATTTTACAATTTTTTATGAATTGTGTTTTGTTTTTTACTTTTTCCCCCTTTCATTATAAATAGGGGTGATGGTTGTCATTTGGAGGGATTGTTAACTTTGAGAGAATTCAAAGTCGGCAATCATATCGTGGTGCGACGCCGCAAGATCTCAGGGTGGGTCGTCCCGAGTATTGATTAATATTAATTTAAATTATTAAAGCATTTTGTAATTTCCTATAATTCGTACACTCCCTCATCCATATAAGGAGAGATATGAGTGTGAGGATTATCCTGGAGATAGTCTTTTTGGGGGCTCTCTTGGATAGTATAACTCTTTAGAGGATTCAGCCTCCGAGGGGCCATGCGCTTGCCTACGGATTGTATCTTGTAGGATGTTATCGATTAATGCAATTTGCTTTGAGTCTCTCATTTCTCTCATAATGTCGTTCGTGAGCAAAATCACTATGTTTCTCTCCGGAACCCTAGCACTTTCCCAATCGGTAATAATGGTCTGGAGAGAAACGGAGTGGCATTGCTCACGAATGACATTACGTGAGAGATGAGAGACTCAAAGCAAATTGCATCAAACGATAATAAGCTACGAGATACAATTTGGATACAAGCTCTGGTCCACTCATGGAGGTTGGATCCTCCAAAGAGTTCTAATCTCCAAGAGAGCACAAAAACAATACGAATGAGATGAGACTAAAAGCAAGTCAAAAAATTATAATCTGTACGGAAACTTCTCGCGGTCCAGAGAGAAATAGAGTGGTGTTGCTCGCAAACAACATTACAAGAGAGATGAGAAACTCAAAACAAATAGCATCAAAGGATAACAACCTATGAGATACAATCCAGAGGCAAGCTCCGGCCTATTCTTGGAGGCTAGGTCCTTCAAAGAGTTCTACTCTCCAAAAGAGCACAAAAAAAAGACAAATGATCTCCAATATAATCCTCACACTTCTATCTCTCCCTCTTTATGTAGATGAGGGAGGGAACGACTAATAAGAAATTACATAATGTTTTAATTAATTTAATTGACATTAATTAATATGAATAAATTAATTAATACAAATTAATTACAAAATATATATCCATGTATACGATCATTTAAGGTGGCTCCCATATGCGCTCCAGTAGCTCATGTGAGGGGATCCGCTCGGATGAGTTTGTAACATTCGGCCTCTCCCCTCTTCCAACGCATTGCTCCTCTTCATGTAGCCTTCGCACGTCGGCTAGGGCACACGCCCGGACACACCACCCGGATCGCGCATGGTGCAATCGATCCTTGCTACAAGACTCGATGTCCGCACGGGTATCATTTGATCAAAGTCTAGTGAGAGTCAAATTAGTGTGCCTTCGACACCATTCTCGTGCATGTCGGTCAGTGACCCACAGTATGGCCCAAGATAAGAAAATGCCCCCACCATCAAATAACTCTTGGATCACATGGAACATATCGATAACAGACTCTTTAATTTTCAAACTATCATTTGCCACATGCATTCAGGTCTCTCCTCTCGGCAAGTTGTAGCACACCCCCAAACACACATACACACTTTATTGGCCTCACCCACGGTCTTCATTAGCAGCTCGGGTGATCCTCACGGGTTCTTACAACCGTCCAACAAGGCTTAAGTAGCCCATACATGTCGCCTTGACATCCCGGTATTTGATGGGACCGATCCAATGTGTTAAATAGCGCACACGAAACAATATTTCAAACTTCAAGGGACTCTAGAATTTCATAAGGTTCCTCCATTTTGCCACCATCTACATGGAGGGTTCTGCTCTCCCTTGGATTCGTTAGATATGTCAATCCGACACTTTCCTGTCATGGATGTCCCTCAAGGATGATTTGATCCATCATTTTGGTATGCGACAAGTCGATAACACGCAAACATCTAAGCATGATTTGACACTTGAATTTAGTCAATTGTTATATTATTGATGATTTCAATGAAATCGCAACACATGTATCTGGTCTAGCAGCAGAGCACTATTTGGGGTATTTCCTTGTCGGTCTGGAATCCCATATACAAGCATTCCTATGCGTGCACAACCATCCACTCTCACTAAGGCTACGGAGCAAGCGCGATATAGAGAGAATGTGGGACCCTATCTATAGGTCTGCCACTGTGGGCAGTCATGCAAACGTCCAAATACCGCACCCGTCATTATTCTTCCAAATCCCCTATCACCACAAGTCGTAATTCCACTGAACCATAATATCCACCATCTCGGTGTTCGATGGGACCAATCTAATGGGATGAAAAGTGCACGCAAAATTAAACTTCAAATTTCAAAGGAGTATGAAGTTCCAAAAGGTCTCGTTGTCCACCATCTACATAGATCGATTTGCTCTCCATTGGACTTGTTAGATAAGCCAATCCAATCTATCCCTCTCATGGATTTTCCTCAAGGACTATTTCATTTGTCATTATGGCATGCAACAAGTCCTACTTTTCAAATTAGGTTTACTTCGAGCTCCGCAGAAAGCATATATTCTTCTACTGTAGATACTCCTACTTCCAAACACGAGACTGTCGAGCTAAGGATCTTGGGATGCACTTGGGCGAAGATGATATATGCATGGTGGATGAGTTATTGGAGTTGGAAAATGATGACTACCCTACAAAAGAGTCAACCTAGCTCACTCGTCTCGAACTAATAGTGTGGGTCGTTGTGTGGAACTTCCTCTGAAGAAGGAATCTTGCTCTGGCACAGGATATTTTTACATTTTCAATCACGATATCCTTGGCGCCATTCTCGGTGTGGCCTGGCTACAGACCTAGGTAACATCAAGACAAATCTGGTCCATTGTACTATGATTTCTAAGACTCGATGAGCCACACACCCTCTACAAGGAGACTCCACCTTGCCTTGAAAGCGGGATTCCAATCCTTGCTCAAAAGACTTCTTAGTTATTAAAGGCTCAAGGCGCACCAAGGCGCAAAGGGTTCTTGGATCCTAGGCGCAAGGTTCAAGGCGCAGGCGCGAGCCTGACGAAGGCAAGGCGCAACACATTCATTTCAGAAAATAAGCATCAAACATCAACTCATCTTCTTGATCAGAATTTTCATCTATTTTATTCATTAATCATTCATTGCTATCATTTATATCTCTTAAAAATAGAATCAATATGGTCACTTGCATCGTATTTAAAGTATTAACACTCGATTATGTTTCACAAACACTAAATCATGCAAAAACCATTAAGCTCTAACATTATTTTTCTTTCTTTTGGAAAAAAATGCAACAGAAATCGCACCTAGATGTGCATTTATGCTCTAAAGGCGCAAAAAAGGCGCATGAAGACACAAGCCTTTGAGCCTGTTGAGCCTGGAGCCTTAGGCGTGCCTTTAACAACTGTCAACCATAACTTCAGGGTGCTACAATAGCACATCGGGATCAAGCTGACACCTATAAGGGAGCCTAGCACACTCAAATATTTAGCACATTTTGGATCAGTAAGCTCGCATCTCAGTGACACCTCATGGGCTTCCATTGAGTCGTCCATCGGACCATCACATCCCCCCCCCCCTCACCGGGTTGTTTCAGTTATTTCAATATTCTCGCATCATTACAGTCATGCCCAAAAGGCAAATAGGGAGATCCATTGATGGAGAAGATGTTGCATGTAGGCATCATCAAATCGAGCTCCAGTTCGCTCGTCAGACCCGTATTTCTGGTGGGAAAGAAGGACAGTAGTGAGTGATTTTGTGGGCTATCACGGGCTGAACAAATACACAATGTTGGACAAGTATCCCATTCCATCGATTCAAGAATTTTTGGACAAACTGCAAGGGGTGACTTACTATTCCAAGCTTGACCTACGATCAAGATACCATCAGACACGTGTGCACAACGTGGGCGTGCCCAAGACAGCCTTTCACACTTATGATAAGAATTAGGCATTACGAATTCCTAGTCATGCTTTTCAGCTCGACCAGCGCATCGTCTACTCTCAATTCACCACAAATGACATAATTTGCCCCCATCCAAATAAGTTTGTCTTGGTATTATTTGATAATATCTTGGTGCACAACACTTCTTAGCAACTTCATTTGGACCATCTGGCAGCAGTCCTTCAACTTCTCTCAAATCATCACTTAGAAACGCGCCACGAGAATTGCTAGTTCAGATAAACGCAGAGTACTTGGGAGTTGGGTCACATCATTCCGCAACAAGGTTGATCATGGATCCAGACTAGATATAAATTGTTCTCCAATGAGGAACTCCCACATTTGTTTGAGTTGTGCGAGGATTCCTGATCCTTATAATGCGCTTGCATGTCCCTTAACACACCTCCTAAGAGCATCTCCAATCGATCTTCTTTCTCCAAAAATGGCGCCCAGAATGCCTCCAATCGGTCTCCATTCCCCCCTCTATATTTACAGCTCTTCTCTCCCCACCTCTAAATTTAGAGGCGGGAGAGAGAAAATAGAGGGGCTGTAAATTTATTTTTAATATTTTTTTTGTTTAATTTAGCTATTTATAAAACCTATTCATTTCAATGTTTTGTCCGTAATCGTCAATATATTTTTCCAAATATGACATGTAATATATCAATAAATTTGTTTTTTCAAGACCTACAAAACGAGACTAATATTAAATACTTTCTAATTAGTATTGATTATGCAAATATGAAGATTAAACGTTTACAGATTAAACGCGTGAATACAACAAAATACATTAAAATTAAAATTCATACAATTTTTCAAATTACATTGTCTCATTACCATGTCTTGCCCACAAATGTTCAATCAGTGCAACTTGGAGTGCGAAATGTGCATCTTTATCTTTGATCTTCTTATGCCTATTTAAGAACTGACGAAATCTTTCGGCTTCAGTTGTGTCCATCTCTTCAACATTATGAGTTGGTGGTGGCGTAGAAATATCGACATGTCCAGTTTCATCTCGCTCGTCTTCGATAATCATATTGTGCATTATAATGCAAGCACACATGATATCATGTAACACATGTTTATCCCAAAAACGACATGACCCCTTAATAATGGCAAACCGTGATTGAAGAACTCCAAATGCTCGTTCTACATATTTTTGGCACGCTTCTTGCATCATTGTCAAGTGTTGTTTTTTTTATCTTGTGTACGAGAAATAGTTTGAACTAGTGTTGATCATTTCGGATAGATATCGTCGGCTAAGTAATAACCAACATCATATTCTTTTCCCAAGATTGTATAATTGGTAGGAGGCGTAATACCTTGTGCTAAGTTGGCAAATAAATTAGACGACTCCAGAACATTGATATCATTGTTAGAGCCCGATAAGCCAAAATATGCATGACATATCCACAAGTCATATGACGTTACTGTCTCGAGAATGATTGTTGGTCCACCATGACGTCCTGAATATTGGCATGCTCATGCTGTTGGGCAGTTCTTCCATTTCCAATGCATACAATCTAGGCTTCCCAGCATCCCTGAAAATCCTCGTTCTTCATCTTTCTGTAGTAATCTTGTTACATCATTTGCATTGGGATATCTCAAATATTCATCTTTGTACAATCATCCTACAAAATCTTTTCAAGCATTGAATCACAGTTGACTCCCCTATCCAAATGTATTCATCGCAATTATCAGTAGTTGTTACATATGCCAACATAAGAAATGCTGCTGTAATTTTTTGTAATGTTGATGGTCCAAGCTTACCAACACCATCCTTCTTTTGAACGAAGAAATTATCGTGCTCCTGCACTGCGGCGACAATACGAAGAAAAAGATTCTTTCGCATGTGAAATCTCCGTCAAAAAAAGTTTCCTCAAATGTGGGGTGCTCAGAGAAGTAATCATTCCAAAGTCTAGTATTACCTTCAATTCTACCCCGATTGATTACCACATGGTCAGGTACTGAACCTCTACGTCGGGGACATTCTTCCTCCTGAAGTTGAGCTGCAATTATGGCATTGTTGGAAGCATACATACGTGCTAAAATTTCATCTTCATTAAGGTCTTCTTCCCATTTGAGAAGTGTTTGATCAAATAATTCATCATCAGAAGATGACGAAGATCGCAAATGGGATGACTCTGCTCCATAGTTCATTTTTGCAAGCAGGGAAGTATAGATTGTTTTGAAAGTATTATTAGCTATCCGGAAGTGGTGTTTATATAGATTGTCAGCATTGGATTCCTTCTCCTGCATTGGATTCCATCTCCACCATTGGATTCCTACTCCAGCATTGGATTCCTACTCCAGCATTGGATTCCATTGAGCGGCATTGGATTCCTTCTCTTGCATCGAATTTCGTCGAACGCCGATCGACGAACGCCGATCGACGAACGTCGAGCAGCGATCGACGAAGCTGAAGTCATTGTGTCGCCCGGCGATCAACGATCGTCGATCGCCGCTCGACGAACGTCGATCGGTACTTCACGGTGTCTAACGGCGATCGAATTTCATTGAACGCCGATCGACGAACGTCGAGCGGCGATCGACGAAGCTGAAGTCAATGTGTCGCTCGGCGATCGACGATCGTCGATCGGCGCTCGACGGACGTCGATCGGAACTTCACGGTGTCTAGCGGCGATCTAATTTTGTCGAACGCAGATCGACGAACGTCGAGAGTCGGTCGACGAAGCTGAAGTCAATGTGTCGACCAGCGATCGACGATCGTCGATCGGCACTCGACGAACGTCGATCGGAACTTCACGGTGTCTAGCGGCGATCGAATTTTGTCGAACGCCGATCGACGAACGTCGAGCGGCGATCGACGAAGCTGAAGTCAATGTGTCGTCCGGCAATCGACGATTGTCGATCGGCGCTCGACGAACGTCGATCGGAACTTCACCATGTCTAGCGGCCATCGAATTTCGTCGAATTTCCTTCTCCAGCATTGGATTCCATTGAGTGGCATTGGATTCCTCCTCCAACATTAGATTCCTTCTCCAGCATTGGATTCCGTTGAGTGGCATTGGATTCCTCCTCCAACATTGGATTCCTTCTCCAGCATTGGATTCCGTTGAGTGGCATTGGATTCCTCCTCCAACATTAGATTCCTTCTTCAGCATTGGATTCCGTTGAGTGGCATTGGATTCCCTCTCCAACAACTTTGTATTCCTTCTACAGCATTGGATTCCTTCTTCAATACTTCTATAAGTACCCATCACTCTAGCTCCAAAATCAAGCATCACTACCTCATCTAGTTTCCATCAAGTCTGTCAACCGTGGGCTAGCATTCTCCCCTAAAAAAGATCAAGCACTATGTTATGCTTGGCTTGAGGTCTCAGAAGACCCAGTTATGGGAACTAATCAAAAAGAGCACAAACTATGGGAAAGTTTCAACCATTTTTCACAAAACACGACCTCAAAGTTGCATTGGACAGAGAACCACAAAATCTCTCTCTTGTCGTTGGTCCTTTTTGGCAAGTCAGGCTAGCAAATTTCGAGGATGTGTTCGACAGATTGAGCAACGAAATCTCAGCGGTGCATCTGAACTCGATATTGTAAATATTTTTTAGATTTTAAATTTTAAATCCATTATTTGATATGCTATTAAAATAATTTTTTTGGTAGATCAATCAAGCAAAAATTTTATATGGCGACGATCCAAAAGAGAAGAAAGGCTTCGTCTTTGATCATGTTTAGTATATCTTAAAAAATACAGAGAAGTGGATAGATACACCCGGGTCTACAAAAGGTATGAACTCTCACAATATTGATATGTCACAAACATTAAGTTCTAACTCTCCCAATCAAGGGAGAAGTATAGATTTAAATGCAGATAGCAATGAAATTAATCCTGAAAGTACGGGTGATGACGAATCTCCGATCCAACTTCCATTAATCGAGCTACTGGAAGAAAGCAATAAAAAGAGAGGAGGAGAAAATCGAGTGGTAAGAGTTATGATATTGAGGCCCGCACTAAAAAAACGAAGAAATCTTAGAAGTTTTAAAGAGAGGGCAAGAACAACGAGCAAACGATATGTCTTTTATTCAAGAGCTCATGAAGTTAAAAGCAGAAAATGGAAGGAGAAAACTAGAGCTTCGGAGCGCTAAACAAGATAACGATATCATAATGCTAGATTTGGATAACGTCAAAAGAACTCCAGAGCGGGAGTACTTTCGAGCAAAAAAACAAGTCATTTTGAATAAAAACATTATAAAACCATTATTTGGAGCATCTTCATCACTCGAAGGAACTAAATACGGAGGAGACATATATGGAGGTAGTGGTTATGGAGGTTCTCAGTATGAAGGAGGCTTATATGGAGGACCTCAATTTAGAGGGCCACATTTTGACGGGCCTCAATTTGGAGGATCTCAATTTGGAGGACCTCAATTAGGAAGAAGTCAATATCGAGAAAATCAGTACCAAGAAAGCCAATACCGAGAAAGTCAGTACGGCGAAAGCCAATTTGGAGGACTTCAGTTCGGAGGAGACCAGCATGGAGGAAGCCAGTATAGAGGAAGCGACTATGGCTTACCAGGGTATGGAGGAGAACAACACGAGGAAAGCGCGCACGGAAGTCGTAGCAAACCAAGTGATGACCTTCCGGAATTTTAGTTTTAATTCAAGATGTAATATTTTTTTTTGAATTATGTAATTCTTGTTTTAGTTATGTAATCTCATCGTTTTAATTATGTAATGGTTATTTTTTTTTTTAATTCTGTAATGCTTATTTTAGTTATGTAATCTTATCGTTTTAATTATGTAATGATATTTTTTTTTAATTATTTTAAAGAATTTAATAAAATAATACAAAAAAAATAATTAATATAATAATAATTTATAAATATATCAATATATATTATCATATATATATAATACATTAAAAACATTATATATATATTATATATATTTATATATAATATAAATAAAATAATACCATGTTCTCTAAATATGGAGAACATGGTTGGAGTTGCTCCTACCATGTTCTCCATATTTGGAGAACATGGTACAATGGGGATCTCTATATTTAGAGATCCTCATTGGAAATGCTCTAAAGAAGGATATGCCCTTCAAATGAATCTCACCGCCTAGAAGACCATCACCGGGCTACATCGGACTCTAATAACCGCCCTAGTTCTTAACATGTCAGACTTCAACGGTCTTTCGTCATCAAGTGTGATGCTTATATAACGGGTATAGGGTTGTACGTGTGCAAAATGAGCACTTCATCACCTACTACAGTCTACAGGAGGCTTTCATTGACAGTTGATTTGCCATGATTGCCCAACAAGTTACATGGAGAGTGGCCATTTTGTGGTATGAACCCATGGCATCATGCATCACCACTTGCATCAGAAGATGATGACCCCTCGCAGTAATTGTGGATTAATAAATTATTGGGATACCATTTTTCAATTGAATACAGATCAAGTTCTTCCCAACACCGATGTAAATTCCCTCTCCCACAAGGATTGCAATGGCACATTGTTAGCCTTCTCACACTTGTCATGGCTCGATGCTGACGCCATTTCGGTTTAGGTATGTCGGGCCACCATGATGTCATTATTCGGTGGGACCTGAGGAGAGATCCAACATTTTATCGCCTTTCCTTCTAGTGGACAAGCATTTGCATAATTGCATTATCGTGATCGGATAGCGATCGCAGACAAGTCCCTATGGATCCCACCTCTACTCCATGAGCTCCATGTCACATCCATGGAGGGGCACTTCGGGGTATATCATACAACCAGACGCTTGGACACCACCCTTTACTGCGAGGGATGATAGGGGTAGTCCGGCAGTTTGTAGTAAATTGTTTGATATATCAAAAAGTCAAAAACTAAACTCACTCCTGTTAGTTCACTACAACTATTGTTGATCCCTAGTGCAGTATAGGAGTATATAGTTATGCATTTTATCAATCAATTGCTCCGTTCTCATGGATATGGCTATCTCCAAATATCGTCGATCATTTTTCCAAGTACGGTAACTTCATGTTGGTCAAGCATCCCTCCATAGCACAAATTTTTCATTATTGAAGTGGTTTGGTTATACGGATTTCCCTACTCCATCGTGAGAAACCGCGATTTTGTACTCATGAGTCATGAGCCCTTTCTAGCACGAGATATTCAAGCAGCAGGCACCAAGTTACACTTCAGTACCGCTTATCATACACAGATAGATGGGCGGACAGAAGTCCTCAATCGTTGAGCAGAGATTTACCTCTTGCATTGCAACAGAACATCCTTGCCAGTGGTCAGTGTGGATTGCTCGTGTACAATCAACCATCTCAAAAGATATCAAATATTATGCTTGGCGAGGATCAAATCCAAACGTAAGCAATGAATGTATATGAACATGATGAGGCACGTCGGCAGTTGATGATGCATCTCGCCAAAACTAAATAAGGCATGCTACAACAGGCCAATCAACACCTGAAGAAAGTAGCTTTCTCTCTGTGAGAGTAGTGTTCATCAAACTAAGGCCCTTTGTCATAGTTGGTTTCCACCAAGCTTCATCCCAAGATCTCAACACGTTACCACCCACCAATCGCATACATTTTGTCTTTTATGTCTTTTAACTCAAGTGAGCTTTGGAATCGCACCCCTTCCAGAGACACTTCTAACATGATTGGCAGTGGAATCCATTCCATGTTTCCAGTCGGTCACGGTTTGCACGGAGGTGGTACAAAGTCAATTGATACGAAAGCTGCTCAGCAATGGAAGGGCATGTGAGAAGTAGCCAGTGGTGGGGATGACGGAGCAGGATAATAAGAAGCTGAAACCGCGGTTTCCTAAGAGGGATGTGCTCGGGAGAGAGAGACAATCTCATAACAAGACGAGAAAATAGATTTCATCGTTTGATATATTCATTCCATGCACTCCTTGCCATTAAATAGGCTTACAAGACTTTTAAAGGATGACAACTAACTATCAACTCCCAACCACTAATAAGGCAGCCCGATGCACAAAAGTATCCCCACGCAGTGAGGGTCCGGGGAAGGGTCCCACTTAAAGGGTGAAATGTAAGCAAATCTTACCATGCATTTTTGCAAGAGGATGCTTCCAGGACTCAAACATGTGACCTCAAGGTCACACAGCAACACCTCAACCGGTGCGCCAAGGCTCCCCTTCACTAACTCCTAACCACTAATAATGACTAACAATAATAATAATGAAAATAATAATAATAAAAGACTCGAAAAGATAATAATAAAAACACAACATGATGTACATAGTTTATAGCATCATAGGGCGATAAGCATATACCCATAACATATCATTGCTCCTTTTCTTCTAGCTTGTCCTCAAATTTGAAAAATCATGATAAGGACTCGGGGTGTGAAGTTATGATCGATTAGTTGTTTCCTTAAACACTCGCCAAAACAATAACGTGTAGCATTGCCATCTTGAAAAAAATATCATTGTTGCACCAATTGAAGGGGAGCCAATAATCCGCAAATGCTCGATGGTTGCTCATAACCATATCGATCAGTGTGTGTGCAAGAGGAGTGCTATCCAGGATTTTTGCAATCAATGTATAGCAGGGGGTATTCGTCTGAATGAGCACAGCACTAGGTGATGGTTGTTGGTTGACTGCTAGAATGGCAGGAATAACAACGACTAGCACATGGTTAGGAAGAATCGTCGGTCATGTGGTGAGCAGTTGTTTACTTTTGAGTGTGACCGTGTAATAAGGACATTGATTTCGGCGAGGATGGCAGCATAGATTACCAATGTCATCTTGTGAGCAAAAATCATGGCCTCCAAATTGTTTTGTCGGGTCGTCTCAGATGTCATTTATTAGGGAGAAATGAAACCAATTAATTACCAAATAAAGCAATTAATTAATTAATTTTTTTCCTTTTTAATAAAGTAACTTATAAAAAATTAATTGATCATTAAATAATTATGTAAGGCCGAAGTTATATTGCAAGAGGCTCAAGGGAAACATGCGTAGGGCTTAAGGAGACGAGTATTGTGTGCGTCCAGTGTGTGTTCAGCAGGAAAGAAGGAACGGGTTGCTCGATACGATGGAGATGAGGCGTGGGCCGACGAAATCTGTGCTCAAGTGCAAACGAAAAACAACAAAGAGGCTGGGGACGACAAAATCGGTGCGGCGAAGAGACAGCAGTGTCGAACGAGCTTGCAAGTCGGTGTTGGAGACTACGATGGAGCTCGCAGGTTCCGTCTTGCATCGAAAATGGTTGAAAGCAGGGTCGACGAAGTTGTCGTCTGTCGTCGACAGCATTGAGCAATTGTTGAGGCTTTCAAATTAACATTGGGCACGACGGCAATCGGTTTTAAGCTGCAGACAAAGTTATGGGTTCTCGTTGGCACGGGATTTGGGCTTGCTCTTCAATGGAGCTCGGCAAAGACAAACAACAGTCGGTGGGAGGGGAGTTCAGCGAGCTTGAGAAACGTCTCCTGCAGAGTCTGAGCTTGAGCAAGACGATCCAGTGAGTGCTAACCTCGAGGAAGATGAGGGGTTCCACTATTTGAGGAAATGTTGTTGGATCATGCAGGAGAGAGGCAGGGGATCTAAGTCTTAGATACTATGTTTTTACGGGCTAACCTGTAGGACGAGGCCGAGAAAAAATTGAAAAACAAAATTATAATCTTTAGATACATTAATTCACTACCTTTGACATCCATGTTTATTGTGCTTCCATGATAGGTGATACCATGTTAGTTTACATACTATGTGATGTTATGTTATTGTATGCTGAAAAGTAATAAATCTGATTTGGCAATTGTTACTTGAAAATTCATTAACATACTTTTTGTACAGTACAGGTTTTGTTGCCTTTCTTGATGCAGGACTTGCGCCATGCAATTGTTACTTGAAGAGTGGTGGCTATCCACACCACTGATATGCAGATTATTAATATTTGCAATAAATATATTAATGTTATTTTCTTACACATTACTTTAGAGTTTATGATTATTTTAGCAGATTTTTTCATTCATAACCTAGTGCTTAGATGTTAGCATTGAATTTTAAAAGTATGGGAAATATTAGTCCAATCAAATCTAGTGCTTGTGTATGACGCAGGGCAAATCTATAGGCAACGGATAACTCGGTGACCTAACCCTACATGCTATGCAAATCCGACGGTTAAATCACAATTAGATAATAAATTTCAATATCTCACGCAAATATTTCGCAGGAAGACAAAATAATTTATTATCGCAAAGCAAGCTTAGGCTTTCCTCCATGCGGAGAGCCAAAGCTAGAGCGCGCGGCGAATAAATTCCGCAAATCGCGATAATTATCTAAAACAAACAATCACCATCTAAGAGATCCAAGCAAGTATAAGATCCAACCGCTAATAATAATGTTGAAAACAATTATCAGATGCAACAAAATCTCACCAAGTAGTGAGCTAACCGAGACACTGAAGATTTCAAAGCTAGATGCGTGGATCGGCGATCGAATGTGGAACCGGCGGAGTGGAAATAGCGTTGGTGGCTGTTCTCGGCGGCGGAAGGTAGAATCAGGCTGGAAATGGATAGATCTGACCACGTACGTATGGATCCGGGCGGAGAAGGGTAAATTTGACAATATGAGGTTGGATCCGGGCTGGCGGCAAGAGAAATAGGGCTGGAGGAGCGGGCGGGTGCAGTAGTTGTAAAAGGGAGAGATAGGGGGTGGTTGTGGAGGGTGGGGATTGGCCGACGGTGGGCTGTAGAGGGATGAGGAGCTGCGGTTGCTGGGAGGAGTTTTGGAGGGCGGCAGCCAGCAATTTGATGGGAGGGATAGGGGCGGCGGTAGGGGTTGTGTGTGGGGGATTGATCGACTGGCTGAAGGCCTGCTGGAACCACAACTTCATCGGGCTGATGGGGGGTGTATGGGCGGTGGAAGGGGGATTCAAGGTGGGGAAAAGAGGGTTGTGGATGGTTAGTGTTGAAGCCAAATATGACCTCAACGGGAGTTCAAAGAAAAAGGGGTGCAGCCAAAACCTACTACTCTCAAGTCTCAACCCTCGACTGGATTCAAAGGACCTAAGACTGACCCAAAGCCTCAACAGGGAGGTCTCACCTCACACCCGGAAGATCTCTGAGAGCTTCCCCTCCAAAGCCAAAGCTGGGCTAAGAGCTCCTCAGAAAGCACTGGAATTCGAGAGATAATGATTGCTTGCTTTCTAAGGAGCCCTTATGGGTCTATTTATAGCATCTAGCTGGCCTGAAATTACTGAAAAGCCCCTAGTTGGTCTGCCAATAGCCGAATCCCGCTGTTTTTCTGAGGGTACTGAAGTAATTTCTCCTGAGGGCAATTAGGACATTTTACCCAAGGCCCTGGGGCCCCCTCGGCGAGAGCAGAGCCGAGGACCTCCTGTCCAGAGCCTGGCGCGAACGCTCTCGCCTGCTTACAGGCGAGAGCCCTTTGAGATTGGAGCCTGGCGCAAGCGCAAGCGTTCCCGCGTTGGCCGCACTCGACGATCTTGGCCCGCTGTTCTCCGTTCGACGATTCGGTTGCGCTCGCCGATTTTGGATCGACGATCTGGCGGGATCGCTCCCGCCTACTTGGGCGAGATCTTCTTTAGCGCGGGAACTCCTTCGGCTAGCCCAATTGTGACCATTGCGCCACCTGGTCTGACTCAGCGAATATGGGGTTGTACACAATCTCCGCTCTTTTTGAGCTAGCTCTGCGCTCGAAAAGACATGTCCAACCCAAAAATATTCGCTGAGCACGTGTCAACATCAGGGAATCTTTCGGTGGGCCGTACGGTGTCCATAAATACGTGTGCTGATAGACTGCCATAACACTTCCTTCGATTCGTCATTCTCAGCCTGAGCTCTCGCCTCCTCTCGCGATGCCTTCCAAGCGCGCCGACAAACCGCTTCCGCAGGATCTGCAAGACCGCATCAACGCGGCACAGGCGCGAGCCAGGGCTAACAGCGCCCTGGTTGCCCCATGACTAGCGAGACAGTCGTCGGTCGCGGAGCCTTCTCTGCCCAAGAAAAAAAAGAAGAGGGCGAAGGTGGTTCAGCGGGACCTGCCCCACGAGAACAGGAGCCCGCCTACCCCAACCCCTAGCCGCGCGGACGGTCCCTCGCCGCGGATGGTATGCTCGATTTGTCAATTATTGAAAACATCAGCTCCTCAGTAGTTGACGCGATATCTCTCGCAGGAGACGGTTCCCGATGCTGCCGCGTCCCCGCGAGAACCCCTGGATCCATCTTCTAGATATCTCGAGGATCAACCGCGGGTTCCGGAGGTGGCTCCTCCACCTGACCCGAACACCGCAGGTAACTGTTCCCCTCTCGCCCTTAACTCAAATCTTTGAATGTTGAACTGTTTTCTCGCAGCGCTAGTTTTCGCACCGCCGGGTCTCGCCACCTGGGAGAGCGGGGCGAGAGCTGCGAATCAGCCTGCCCTCGCGGTTGATTCCTCCCTACCGGCGGGAGGAAATACTGTCGAATCTTCCGCACCTCCGCTTGATGTCAGCCATCGTGCGGGAGAGGAGACCCGCTCCCCCGCTCCTGACCAAGCCGGGATCACCATTTGCAAAGTTTACCCCCCCCCCTCCCGGAAAAGGAAAGTCAATCCACCTACTCTTTGGAGCTGGGGGGGGGGGCTAGGCCTTCTCGCCTGTCGTCGACCGGGGGGCCTCGTCATGCTGCAGGTATATGGAAATTTTATCACAGCAATCCTCTAGCTCTCGCTATAACAGGAACTCTTTTGCCAGGGGACATGGGCTCGCGGCTTGGAGCTGAGGTAGAGGAAGAAGAAGAAGAAGAAGAAGAAGAAAGAGAGGGGGAAGACGGCGAGAGCTCCCCCTTCCCTTCGTCTGACGAGATGGAGGAGATCTTGAACGGTGCCGGGAGCGCTAAAAGACGGGGGAAGAAGGTCACCGCCGTCCTATCGAAGCTCATCCGGTGAGAACGGGTCCGCGATCTTGCGGCAAAAGAGTTTCGCCAGTCAGTGGAAAAGAGGCTAGAGACCCTGGAGCGGGATTATCTTATCGGCGAGATGGACAGGCCGGGGGGAGCTACCGCCGGATCCTCACCCGAAAGGTGCATCGAGCGAATCCGGGATCTGTCTCGCCGGGTTGACCTGGGATGCAGTGTTCTGTCGTCCTACTTCAACGCGCAGGCGCCACCCCGGACCAAGCTGCGGGAGCGAGGGAAATGGCGGTGGGAGCAAGGGAAATGGCGCTGGGAGCCTTATTGAACCGCGAGACCTCCCCTTCTCTTCCCCAGGCCTTCCCCTTTTCAGATGTACCCCTATTTATTCACTTAGAACTGTACTAATAATTCTGCACTTATCGCTTACTTTTTATCCCGTTCTCGCTCAGCGAGAGCAATAACCCGGCACTTATTACTTTTTATTATTGTATGCGTATATATGTTGTTTTCCTGGGCTCTTGGTTGGCGAGAGCTACCTTGCTTCCGCCTATCTTGCCTGTCGCATGTCATCTTACAACGTTTGCGCTAGTCATTTAGTCAATCGGTCACTATCAAACTCGGGCGGGAAAAACGAAGTGTCGCTGACCTAGGACGCGCCGGCTGTACCCCCGCCGCCTTTCTGAAAACAGCCATCATCATCACGGTTTTTTATAAATAGGGAAGCTCACCTACCACATTCATTTCTCCGATCCCAGTCTCTCTCCTCTTCTGTTGCTTTCGCGGCCTCTCCAAAGCTCTCGCTTGTCTCCGCTTTCCCCTTCCGTTCTCGTACCGTTCTCGCTCTCGCCTTCTTCTTGAAGTTCTCGCCATCAAACTTCATCGCGATGCCGGGCGGAGGCGAGGGACGTTCCAACTGCGCGGAAGCTTTTCAGAAGCATCTTTTTCCTTCCTGCACTCTCACCGTGGATGAGTTCAACCTAATCAAGACTCAATACGTTCCCGCCAGCTTCACCGCGCGGAACCTGGGCAATCATGACAAGGTAAACACCGCAGGGGAGGGGGAGCTCGCCATCCCCATCGAGCACTTCGAGTTGGGCTTCCGCCTCCCGCTGTGGCCCGAGATGCGGCAGGCCCTCCGGTATTACGGGGTGGTTCCCGCGCAGCTGAACCCAAATTCAGTTGCGATTCTCGTGGCTTTCATATGTTACATGCGATCCGAGAGGATCGAGTTCAGCCTGCCCATCTTCCGCAAGCTGTTCACTTTCCGCGCCAAAGGAGGGGTGGTCTTCTTCTCTGGCCAACTGCTCAAGACGATCGGTCTCGCCAACAAGCACCATCACTAGGGCGAGAGGTTCATCTTTGTTTCCGGCGACTTCGGGAACGTGCCTCTCGCACCCATCCAATACGAGGATGCCGCCTACAAGCCCCCCTCCTTGGGCTCGCGCGAGAGCGCCCTCCTTGAGTTCTTTGGAACCAAGGACTTCGACGTCCTTTACCATCGGCGAGACGTCGATTCGCTCCTCCCTGTGCTTCCAGGAGAAGGTAAAGTCTCGCCTTTATCTTGTTGTTCCTTGTCTTCTTCAAGGTTGGAACTTAGTATTGTCGCTTTCGCAGGAGAGCGCGAGATCCCTCTTCACCAACCCTTTGACGAGGCTCGCGCTGGCGTGAGCCAACCTCCAAAAGACCCGCTGGCTCTCGCAAAGGCCGCTGCTCATGCCTGCCGGAAAGAGCCGCCCCCGCCTCCTTCATCCGGTGCCGTGAAGCGAAAGCCCGGCGCCCCTGCGCCTCAACCAATCAAGAGACCCAAGACGACCGATACCGAGAAGGGCAAGGCCGTTATGGTGCCTCCCTCCCAATCTCTCCCTCCAGGCCGCTCCTTTGAGGAGGTCTTGCAGGCCGTCAGCGAGATCGCAGCCACCAGGGGCGGCCGTGAGGCCCCTACCGAGAACCCTCAGGCCCCTGGTGCTGCCGAGAGCGAGGGAGTCGCCGCCGAGACCTCCGGCCATCCCCTGTCTGGAGAGGTGCCGCGGGGCCATCGCAATTTTGGTCTCGGCATGAGGTGCCTGGACGCGGAGAACAAGTCGCTGCTTCAGTGGGATCCCGACGCCAACAAGTTCTCGATCTCGGCCCTCCTGCCAAGCTGGGCAGAGCGAGACGAGGTTACCAGCGAGGCTTTCGCCTTAGGTTACTGCCTCTACAGTCGGTAGGATGCTAGTGTCAACGACAGGATGTCAACTCGGCTGCTGGCTTACGATTCCACTCGCGCCCTGATGCGCGGGCTGGAGCTTGCGCACATGTGTGCTCGCCGGAGCATCACAATAGACCACAACTTTCAGGATATGTTCAAGGCTAGGGATGATGCGGTGGCTCAGGCGGCCACTCTGGCTAAGGAGCTGGCCGAGGCCCAGCAACTGCTAACTTCGCGCCAGGAGGAAGGGGTAAGCGGGATCTCTCACAGCGCTTGCTCTCGCTACTTTATCTCTTTTCTTTTATGCTAACCTTTTGCTGCTCAGGATTCCGCCCAAGCCACGCTTCGCGAGGAGCTATCCCAAGCTCGATACGACAACATCCTCCTGCGGGAGCAGATTGCGCGTCTGGAGGCGAGTGCCCCCCCCCCCCCCCCCCCCCCCCGCTGGACGAGAGGCTGAAGAGCCGGCACTACTCAGTCTATGACATCGACAAGCTGCTCCAGGCCAACGCGCAGGCTACAGTCAGGTTGACGCTGGAGACGCTGCGAGACGTCAACTGCTGGGATGGGAGGGGCAAAGACATCACCGCCCAACAGCTCACTCCCTGGCTCTTCGAGCCCATTCCAAAGCCCCCGGGCGCCCCTGATACCCCACCCTCGGATGTCCCGAAATCCCCTGCAGCGGGTGGCGAGACCTCCAGGGAGAGCTCCGGCGAAAGCTCCAGCGGGAGCTCTGAGGGGTATAGCTTGTCTCCTTGAGGGGCCCCTTTTCCTTTTCTTTTCGCCACAATGTAAACCGCGAGACGCTCTAAGCTTGTACTTATATAATATATTTATTGCAAACGTTTTCATTGTAAATGTCTCGTCCTGTTATTGTGAATGTGTTTGACGTAGTTGTTGTGGCCGAAATGCTTCCTACGTATGCTTCCGCCGAGGCCCTTGACCCCCCTAGGATAGTCTTAGTGACGAATCGGCGGGAACCTGTTGCAAACCGTCAGCCGGAAGCGTGGCTCACAAACCGTTAAGACGGGACCGTCCCCCTTTAGGCTGCGCGAATCCCTTCAGGCCCGTCGCATAACGATTCCGCCTGTCTGCTCGAAAATATTAACAGGAGTCTTCTCGGCGAAAGCCCTCCCTCGGCGAGACCTCCTTGACGGGGATTTCCCTGTCGAGATCTATTCCGGCCGAGACCTTCCTTACCTTTATCTCTTTTCATTTCGTGTCCCTGGTGCACTTCCTGTCTTGTCCAAACCAAACCAGACCTAACATGTCCTAACCTCTCCCCCACAAACCAAACCTATCCCCCACAGGCGAGCCAACGGACCTGCCAGCTAGATGAGAGCCTGCGCAGCGGGTCTACCTGGGGCTGAGCCGAGCCCGGGGTGCCGATGACGTTCTCAAACCAACCAAACCTATCCCCCACAGGCGAGCCTTCGGACCTGTCAGCTAGATGAGAGCCTGCGCAGCGGGTCTACCTGGGGCCGAGCCGAGCTCGGGGTGCCGATGAAGATCTCAAACCAACCAAACCTATCCCCCCACAGGCGAGCCTTCGGACCTGCCAGCTAGATGAGAGCCTGCGCAGCGGGTCTACCTGGGACCGAGCCGAGCTCGGGGTGCCGATGAAGATCTCAAACCAACCAAACCTATCCCCCGCAGGCGAGCCTTCGACCTGCCAGCTAGATGAGAGCCTGCGCAGCGGGTCTACCTGGGGCCGAGCCGAGCTCAGGGTGCCGATGAAGATCTCAAACCAACCAAACCTATCACCCACAGGCGAGCCTTCGGACCTGCCAGCTAGATGAGAGCCTGCGCAGCGGGTCTACCTGGGGCCGAGCCGAGCTCGGGGTGCCGATGAAGATCTCAAACCAACCAAACCTATCCGCCGCAGACGAGCCTTCGGACCTGCCAGCTAGATGAGAGCCTGCGCAGCGGGTCTACCTGGGGTCGAGCCGAGCTCGGGGTGCCGATGAAGATACCTCAATCCAAACCTATCCCCCACAGGCGAGTCTTCGGACCTGCCAGCTAGATGAGAGCCTGCGCAGCGGGTCTACCTGGGGCCGAGCCGAGCTCGGGGTGCCGATGAAGATCTCAAACCAACCAAACATATCCCCCACAGGCGAGCCTTCGGACCTGCCAGCTAGATGAGAGCCTGCGCAGCGGGTCTACCTGGGGCCGAGCCGAGCTCGGGGTGCCGATGAAGATCTCAAACCAACCAAACATATCCCCCACAGGTGAGCCTTCGGACCTGTCAGCTAGATGAGAGCCTGCGCAGCGGGTCTACCTGGGGCCGAGCCGAGCTCGGGGTATTTACAAAACACATAATCACGTTATATTATGAAAAATTTGACAATAGTTAAGGGAAAATCAATCGATGTAGTATAATAAGGTTATTTTTGAGATACATGGTTACATCATTCCCCCTTCACGGGTAGAAGCGTTTTAGGTCATCACCGCTCCAGGTGTGGCTTAGGGCCCTCCCTTCCACGTCCTGGAGGTAGTATCCCTCTGTTCCGAGTACTTCCTTCACTATGTATGGACCTTCCCAGTTCGGGTAGAGCTTGCCCACGGGAGCCGACCTTCCTGCTGCGTCAACCTTTCTCAGCACCAGATCCCCTTCAGTAAACTGCTTGACCCTGACATGCTTATCAAAATGTTTGTCCATTCGCCGCTTGATCTCTTCTTGCCTGATAGCCGCCACGTCTCGCAACTCTTCCACCATATCCAACGAGAGGCGTTGCCCCTCCTCATTCTCCAACCTCCAAGTCTCGTCTCCTTCGCCCGCGGCTGTGACTCGCGGGGACCGGACCTCGAACTCCACTGGTAGGATGGTCTCACACCCATGAGAGAGCTTGAAGGGGGTCTCACCGGTGGCCGTGTTCGGGGTCGTCCGCAGGGCCCACGGGACCGAGGGGAGCTGCTCCACCCAATTCCCCTATAAGTTCTCCACCTTCTTTAGTAGGTTCACAATGATCTTGTTTGCCGCTTCCACCTGGCCGTTACTCCGGGGGTGGTGGACGGAGGCAAACCGGAGATCTATCCCTAGTTGGGCGCAGAAGCTGATGAACTCCTCGCTGGCAAACTGGGGGCTGTTATCTGTCACTATTGCTTGGGGCAACCCATGTCTGCAAATGATCTCCCCCCAGACGAAGTTCCTTATGACCTGCGAGGTGACCTTGGCTAAGGCTTTAACCTCCAGCCACTTCGAGAAATAATCGACCATGACCAAAAGGAATCCCCTCTGCCCACTAGCCGGAGGAAAGGGCCCAACTAAGTCCATTCCCCAGATGGCGAACGGCCACGGTGCCGTGATACTTCGGAGCCTCTGAGCTGCCAAGAGCTGAAGGGGGCGCAGAGCTGACATTTTTGACACCTCTTCGCAAACTCCGTGGCATCCTTCCTTAGGGTGGGCCAGAAGTACCCCTGTCTGACCACCCTAGCCTCCAGCGTCCTTCCTCCAGAGTGACTGCCGCACTCGCCCGAGTGCACCTCCCTCAATATCTTCGGGATCTCTTCTTCGGTCACACATCTAGCTAGGAGCCCTGAAAACATCTTACGATGCAGGCCCCCCTCCATCATTAGGTAGTGAGCTGCTTTGCGCTTGAAGCTTCTCCCGACCTTGGTCCCCTCAGGAAGTTCACCGGTGGTTAGGAAGGTCACAAATGGATCCACCCACGAGGGTTGCCGATCTACCACCATCAACTCTCCTTCATCGATAGCCGGTCGAAATAGCTCTGTCAAGGTCCCTCCTCCCCGAGGTCCGAACTTGGCTAATCGATCGGCGGTTACGCTTTCTTCCCTTGGAACGTGTTGAATTGTGAATGACCGGAACCCTCCGATGATCGCCCTTACCTTGGAGAGGTATTTGATGAGGGTAGGCTCCCGAGCTTCAAACTCTCCCCGGATCTGCGATGTTACTACCTTGGAATCCGTGAGAGCTTCCACATCCTGGATCTCCAGTTCCTTTGCCAAGCGAAGGCCGGCGCTCACGGCCTCATACTCCGCTTGATTGTTGGTTACGGGGAAATGTAAAATGACCGCTTGCTCTATGGTTACCCCCTGAGGACTTGTCAATACCACCCCTGCCCCGAGGGAGTGCCTTCCCGAGGCCCCATCCACCATCAACTTCCATGCTTCTCGAGGTTGCTGTTCTCCCCCCTCGACTTCAACAATGTAGTCTGCTAGGAAGTCCGTCACTGCCTGTGCCTTGATGGAGAGTCTTGGGATAAAAGAGATGTCGAACTCACTTAGCTCAATGGACCACTTAGCCAGTCTCCCCGAGTGCTCCACTCCTTCGAAGATCTTGCGAAGAGGGTAGTCGGTCACCACCCTAATCGAATGTGCTTGAAAGTACGGCCGTAGTTTCCTTGCCGAGATGACCAAGGCGTAAGCGAGCTTTTCAAGGATGGGGTAGCGGAGCTCTGCTTTCCTCAATATCCGGCTGACGTAGTAGATGGGCAGCTGCTTCTTTCCTTCTTCCCTCACTAGGACGGAGCTCACCGCTTCCGCTCCTACTCCGAGGTACAAGGTCAGGTCCTCTCCTTCCTTTGGGCTCTGAAGCAGAGGAGCATGAGAGAGTTGTCTTTTCAGCCCTTGGAAGGCCTCTTCGCACTCGGTTGTCCACTCAAACCTTTGATTCCCCCGCAGCACCTTAAAAAATGAAGAACACTTGTCTCCTGCCCTGGAGAGGAACCTGCTTAGCCCAGCCAGCTTGCCTGTCAAGCGCTGGACCTCCTTGGCGTCGCGAGGTGACTCCAAATCCAGGATGGCCTTTACCTTGTACGGGTTGGGCTCCACCCCCGCCGGAGTCAGAAGATGCCCGAGGAACTTCCCGCGGCTGGCCCCGAAG
This sequence comes from Platanthera guangdongensis, assembly GCA_039583875.1. Taxonomy (NCBI): domain Eukaryota; kingdom Viridiplantae; phylum Streptophyta; class Magnoliopsida; order Asparagales; family Orchidaceae; genus Platanthera; species Platanthera guangdongensis. Next base: position 174,271,584 of record CM077159.1, on the reverse strand, counting down.
ACACACTTCAGGGGGTTCAGCCTCATCTTGAACCTTCTTAAGGTGGCGAATGTCTCCTCCAGATCTTGTAGGTGCGAGACCATGCACTTGTTTTTGATCATTAGGTCGTCGACGTAGACCTCCAAGTTCCTCCCCCTCTGATCCCGGAAGACCCGATCCATCATGTGCTGATAGGTAGCCCCTGCGTTCTTTAACCCAAAGGGCATCATTTTGTAACTGAAGCATCCCTCCCTCGTGATGAAGGAAACATCCTTGGTATCAGGAGGGTGCATCCGGATCTGGTGATAACCTGAAAAGGCATCTAAAAAGCTCATGACAGAAAAACCGACGGCTGAATCAACCAGCGCGTCGATCCGAGGCAGGGGGTAGCAATCCTTAGGGCATGATTTATTTAACAAAGAAAAGTCAATACACATTCTCCATTTACCACCTCCTTTTTTAACCATTACCACATTCGAGATCCAGCCCGGATACTGGATCTCCGAGATGAAGCCAGCCTCCAGGAGCTTCCTGACCACCACGCGAATGGGCTCCTCCAGCTTGGTGGCGATGGCTCTCATCTTCTGGCGTATGGGGCGAGTGCGGGGGTCCAAGTTCAGGCGATGGCAGGCCACGTCTGCGTCGATGCCCGGCATGTCCGCCGTGCTCCAGGAAAAGATGTCGATGTTGCTTTGAATGCAAGCCCGCACTTGCTCCCGGGCCTCGGGACTCAAGCCCCCGCTGACCCGCACCCTTTGTACTCTCCCTGCGCTGGTGAAGACCTCCATCTCCACCACCTCTTCGGCCGGCTCCAGTCGCGACTGCTCCCAGCCGGCCCTTGCCTCTTCCTCCAGCTCCAGCTCCCCCCTTTCTACCTCCTCTCTGATCTCCATCGCTTCTACCAGCCCCTCCTGCTGTTGCTCGACTCCCACGCCCCTCGGGGCCTCTCCCTCAACTCCTCCTACCGCTTGTTCCCCTACTTCCATCGCCCCTCCTGGGCTCTCCTGCTCCTCGTCCCCCCGGACCACCTGCACATCTCCTTGCTGCTTCTCAGTCTTCTCTTCTCCCATTTCTTCTTCTTCAACGACCTCCTCAAGTGCCGCCATCTCCATCTCCAACTCCTCTGCCTCCGCCATCCACGAAATGGTGTTGACTGCTGTAACGTAGCATTGTCTTGCCACCTTTGGGTCCCCTCTTACCCTGACCTGCACCCCCCCCCCCCATTGTTGAACTTGAGGCATTGATGGAACGAGAAGGGGACACAGCGAAAGGCGCTGATGAGGGGGCGCCCAAAGATGGCATTATAGCTGCTTGGGGCGTCCACGATCACGAACCTGCAGTTCCGTGACACGCCCCCCAACTTCACGTGCAGCCCTACTCCCCCTTCTACTTCCTTCCTCTCTCCGGAGAATCCAAACAACGGCCCATCCGAGGCCAGGATCCTCTTCCCTTCAGCCCTCATCTCATCGAAGGCTTTCTTGAAGACGACATTCACCGAGCTCCCATTATCCACTAGTATCTTCGAGACTGTATAATTTTCCACCGCCGTCTGGATTACCAGGGCGTCACAAAACGGATCTTCGTAGTCTGGCATGTCCGCTGACGAGAAAGTAATCTTTTCTTTTAGTGGGGGAACCTGGGAGGTAGAGGCGACCCCCCTTCGGTACATGGTTTGCAGGCTCCCCTTGCGGGTTGCCTCAATCCCCACTCCTCCGTGAATCACCCCGATTCCTCCCCGGGTCCCTACATCCACCCGGTCTTCGCACCTATCTTCCACCTCGCCCTGCTGCACCTCTACTATCCTCACCGGTGGATCCTGCCTCCCTGCTCCTCTTGCTTCTCTTAACTCTAAGAACTCCGGGCAGGTGGTCGTTGCGTGACCTTCCTCCTGGTGGAAGTCACAAAAAAGCAACGCCTCCCCGCCCCTTCTTCCCTCTCCTCTCCCTCTTCTCCATCCTCCTCGAGCTCCTCTCCCAGCTCCTCTTCCTCTTCCCACTTCCATGGCCTCCTGCGGTGGTGGGGGACGACCCCTCGGCTCCTGCCTCCACGCCGGTCGGTCGAACCTCCGGGGTTCCCGCAGGTTATCTCTCCCCTGGTAGCCTTCTCCTGGGCCCTGGGGGCGACCCTCCTGGGGCCTCCAACCTAACCGGATATTCGGCTCCCGGGCCCCCCAACCCTGCTGCTGCCCAAACCTTCGGGGCTCTTCCCTTCTCCTGTCTTCCCTTTGCTCCCTCTGTTCCCTTGGCTCCTTATGTCTTACTGTCGCTGGTTCCTTCACGTCGTCCTCCGCCAGCCTGGCCAACTTCCTGGCAAATCCTGGGTTTGCTCTCTCGAAGTCAATCTCCTTTGTCGCCCTCTCCATGAGCTCCTCAAAGGAGAGGGGAGGCACCCTCTTCAACTCCATGCTAAAGAATCCCGGTCTCAGCCCCAGGGTGAAGGCCAGCATCAGTGCGTACCCTGGGACCTCCTGGACCAGGAGGATCTCTTCCTGAAACCGGTCGACATAGTGACCCAGCGTCTCATCCGGCTTCTGCCTCACCGCAAACAGGCACTCCGCTTCCTTCTTCCGCTTCTTCGAGGTTGAGAACCTCAACAGGAAACTTCTCCGCAGATCCTCAAAACTGTAGATTGATCTTGCTGTCAACTGGTGGAACCAATCCCGAGTCTTCTCCTTCAACGTGATGGCAAACAGCCGGCACTTGAAGGCATCCGTCATCTGCCTTATCGATACAACGTCCTCAAACCACTGTACGTGTTGTACAGGGTCATCTTTCCCCGAGTAGAAGAACATGTCAGGCTCCCGGAACCCCTCCGGTACCGGAGCTGAGATGATGAGCTCGCTAAATGGGCTCTCGCCTCCTGCCTGGCGAGAGGGTACGTCCCGCGGCCTCGGCTGACTGGCCCGATCCGCGAGACCGTGCCCCGGGAAGAGCTCTCGCACTGCCGCTTCCTTCTCGCCTAGATCCGTCAGCGTCTCCTTGCCCGGGCGCTGGCTTTGGCCTGGGAAGAGTTCCCGCGCCGCCACATCTCTCTCGCCAGCCTCCCCCGTGACCTCCTTTCCCGGGCGCTGCCCTGGGGCGTTCTCGCCCAAGAGCGGGACCTCTTCTATTGGGACCTGAGGGGTGGCCCACTCGCCTCTGGCCGAGAATGTCAAACTGATCGTCTGCAGGACCTCTCGCCTGAATTCATCCAGCATCCTCTTCGTCGCTTCCTCTCCCCGGGTGGGGGAGCCTCCAGAACCTGACCCTTCACCTTCACCTCCAGCCATGGGACAAAACTTAAGACTTTCTTGAATCGGCTGCCTTCCACGCTCACCGCACCAGAACTGTTGAAGCCAAATATGACATCAACGGGAGTTCAAAGAAAAAGGGGTGCAGCCAAAACCTGCTTCTCTCAAGTCTCAACCCTCGACTGGATTCAAAGGACCTAAGACTGACCCAAAGCCTCAGCAGGGAGGTCCCACCTCACACCCGGAAGATCTCTAAGAGCTTCCCCTCCAAAGCCAAAGCTGGGCTAGGAGCTTCTCAGAAAGCACTGGAATTCGAGAGATAATGATTGCTTGCTTTCTAAGGAGCCCTTATGGGTCTATTTATAGCATCTAGCTGGCCTGAAATTACTGAAAAGCCCCTAGTTGGTCTGCCAATAGCCGAATCCCGCTGTTTTTCTGAGGGTACTGAAGTAATTTCTCCTGAGGGCAATTAGGACATTTTACCCAAGGCCCTGGGCCCCCCTCGACGAGAGCAGAGCCGAGGACCTCCTGTCCAGAGCCTGGCGCGAACGCTCTCGCCTGCTTACAGGCGAGAGCCCTTTGAGATTGGAGCCTGGCACAAGCGCAAGCGTTCTCGCGCTGGCCGCACTCGACGATCTTGGCCCGCTGTTCTCCGTTCGACGATTCGGTTGCGCTCGCCGATCTTGGATCGACGATCTGGCGCGATCGCTCCCGCCTACTTGGGCGAGATCTTCTTTAGGGCGGGAACTCCTTCGGCTAGCCCAATTGTGACCATTGCGCCTTCTGGTCTGACTCAGCGAATATGGGGTTGTACAGTTAGTACCTTGGGGGAAAGATTAAGCGACTATGAGTCATCACCTAGGGTTCCACGGAGTCGGCACCGTGGGGTGATCGTGGGATTCCGGAATAGAACTCTCCAAAATCTGCAATGCCCCAAAATCAGTCACTACATGTCTATTTATAATAAAACAAAAACTAGGGCATCCCACATTCGACGGCTATGATTGCCGGAAGTGGGGCCACTCAAATACAATAATAAAAAACCAAAAATACAAAAGTAATATATGAATTTGATTCACGGCATGAATACAGACGCATTTGTGGAGTCCGACCATCGATCTGGGCACGCCATATATGAAAAGTCGTCAATCGGCCCCAAACGAGCTCATAACTCGTACTCCACTGCAAGTTCTCGTCTCTGTTCCACATCAATCTCCCCGACTTGAAAGAATTCATCTCCCGATAAATAGGGATCGGAATTCTCTCAATGTATGTCGGGTAACACTCGAAGAGGTCCACCAGAGGTCGTTCAAGTGTCGTCGATGGAAGAGTGTCCTCGCTAATCAACTCCCCCCCCCCGATTGAAAAATTGTCATCTCTGATGAAGAAACGGTCGTACTAAAGTCGAAATTCAGGGGTGAATCGATCAAGCTCTGCTGCAAGTACCCAGGTATCATCAACGTCTGTAGTGGGAATGTACCGGCAAAATCTGGCCTCTGAAATGCTCTCAACGCTCAACTCACGTGTTGAAGTATTAGACCGGGCGGCTTAGCGGTCTGTTCCAGCGGTTTGTTGACCGAGCGGTCTGGCGGTCTCTCTGGTTCCTGGAGACCGGGCGGTCTATCGGTCTACCTCTGCGGCCTGTTCTATCCTGCTGGAGTTGCCGAGCGGTTAGCCCATCCGTCTAACCGCGCGGCCTATGCGGTCCCCATTGTTCTAGCCGCTCAGTACTGTAAATGTTTAGTCTCACATTGTTTGTATACTCTCTTTCTTATCTCCTCCATTCTATATAAGGGAGGCCATACCTTTGTAAATGATACCTTTTTTTGGATAATAAAATTTCAGTTATTCAAAAGTTCATTCGGCTTGTTCTCTACTTTTCGCTTCTTTTCTCTACTTTCTAACATGGTATCAGAGCACACGGTCATTTCCTTCTGATTCTGTGCGCTCTCTGTTGTTCGCGGCTTGTTTTTCGCATTCTGCGACTTGCTTCGCGACTTGGCTTTTCTCTGTCCGCGCGGCTTGTTTCTATCCGCGCGGCCTGTTTCTGTCCGCTGCCCTGTTCGCGCGGCTTGCTTCTTCTTCTTCTCTTCTCCTACTGCTCTTTATCGCAGCGACCTGTTTCCTTGTCGCCGCGCTCCTTGTTCTTTCGTCCCGCTCCGACTTCCTAGTCGTTGCGGTCTGTCCCTATCCGCGTGTGTTGTCTCTCTACTCGCGGCTTGCTGCTGTGATCTGCCTGACCGTGCGGGTTGTTCCTTTCTCCCCGCATCTTGGTCGCGGTCAGCAGCTCTTCTCCTTCCTTCTGTTCGCTCGGCCTTTTTAGTCCGCGCGACCTCTTCCCCGCTTTGCCTTTGACCGCCTTCTCGCAGCTGCTGTGATCTGCCTGACCGTGCGGGTTATTCCTTTCTTACCCGCATCTTGGTCGCGGTCACCTGCTCTTCTCCTCTCTGCTGTTCGCTCGGCCTTTTCAGTCCGCGCGACCTCTTCCCCACTGAGCCTTTTGCCTCTTTCAAGCCGCTACTGTTCGCGCGGCTTCGTCTGTTTTCTAACCGCTTCTGTTCGCGCGGCTTCTTCTGCTTGCCGGGTTCTATGACTACCTCCGGTCTCACCACTACTCCTGCCGCTCCTTCGGCCTCCGCCTCTTCTAGGTCGTCTGCCTCTGTGGCCACGACGTCAGGTAGTGTCCACGTCGTTACCCAGGGTAAATGGCTGATTGACTCCGGTGCCACCAATCATATGACGGGCAACCCTCATTGCTTCTCCCGTCTTGAGACCCATGACCGCTTACCCCCAGTTCGTGTGGCGGATGGTTCCCCGTCTCCGGTCCATGGGACGGGCATGGTTCAACTCACTCCATCGCTTTGCTTGGAGGATACCATCTATGTCCCGAAGTTCTCGTGCAATTTGTTATCAGTTACTACTTTATGCCGGCAACTTCAGTGCTCCGTTTTATTCACTCCCACTACTTGTTCTTTTCAGGACCCGAGGACCCAGCGGACGATTGCTACTGGGACTGAGAGCGGCGGCCTCTACTTCCTCGACGATGTCTCAGCTCTTTCTGCCTACTCCTCCTCCACCAATCTCCTTCAGTGGCATCTTCGTCTTGGACATCCTCCTCCTCGGCTTATTCGTCAGCTTCTCCCCCACTTACCTCCCACCAGTTCTCCGCTCAACTGTGATGCGTGTCAGCTTGGCAAACATCATCGCTCCTCCTTCCCACCAAAGCAAGGCCGTGGCTCCTCTCGCATTTTTGATCTTATTCATTCTGATGTATGGGGTCCTGCTCCTACCCTCACAGTTGGTCGGGGTAGTTCCTATTTTGTCACTTTTATCGATGATTTTACTCGATGTACCTGGGTGTATCTATTAAAGGATCGCTCTGATCTATTTTCTGTTTGGCAATCTTTCTACTTTATGATTAAGACTCAATTTGCCATCTCTATTAAAGTCTTACGTTCTGATAATGCCCAGGAATATCTGTCTCATGAGTTCTCCGCGTTCTTTCACCAGCACGGCCTCATTCATCAAACGACTTGTGTTTACACCTCCCAACAGAATGGGGTGGCGGAGCGTAAAAACCGTCACCTGCTTGATGTTGCGCGTACTCTCATGACGCAGATGCACGTCCCTCGCTCCTACTGGGGCTACGCTGTGCTCCTCGCTTGCTATCTCATCAATCGCATTCCCTCCACGGTCCTCCACGGCCGGACTCCCTTCTCCCTTCTCTACCCCCACCAGGAACCTTTTCCTCTTCCTCTCCGTGTATTTGGCTGTACGGCCTTTGTTCACGCTCCCTCCGCTACCCGCGACAAGCTTTCCCCCCGTTCCACCAAGTGTGTCTTTTTGGGGTACTCTACCACTCAAAAAGGCTATTGCTGCTTTGACCCCCTTCTCCGCAAGCAGTTTGTCTCCGCAGATGTGACTTTTTTCGAAAATGCTTCCTATTTCTCTCCTTCCTCTTCTCTTCCCCCTCTTCCTTCTGATCTCTCCGTTCCTTCCACACCTCTCCACGTTTTCCCACATTCGTCTCCTCCTCCACCCACTCCTTCCCAGTCCGTCTCCCCACTCACCCCTCCACCCTCCTCTCCGCTGCCGTCTCTCTCTAGTCCCGGGCCAGCCTTCTCCGCCACGGACGCTCCGGTCGCTGACGCTCCTGTCGCCGACGCTCCCGATGATCTGGATGTTCCCATTGCCCTTCGCAAAGGGGTGCGGGCGTGTACTCAACACCCGCTCACGGCTGTTGTTTCTTATGATCAGCTGTCTCCTTCTCGCAGGTCTTTTGTCTTGGCTATCTCTGCTACTTCTACTCCCCGTACCTATCAGGAGGCTCTCGCTCTCCCTCATTGGAAGTCTGCCATGGATGAGGAGATGGCTACTCTTACTGAACGGGGTACCTGGACTCTGGTTCCTCCTCCCGTGGGCACTGATGTGGTTGGCTGTCGCTGGGTCTTTGTTGTGAAGTTTCGCCCCGATGGCACTGTGGATCGCTACAAAGCCCGGCTGGTGGCCAAGGGCTTTACTCAGACTTATGGCGTTGATTACTTTGATACCTTCTCTCCGGTTGCTCGCCTCCGCACCATCCGGGTTCTCTTTTTTGTGGCTGTTAACCGGGCTTGGGCTATTTCCCAGCTTGATGTGAAGAATGTCTTTCTCTATGGCGATCTTCAGGAGGACGTCTATATGGAGCAACCTCCTGGGTATGTTGCTCAGGGGGAGACACGTGTCTGTCATTTGAAGAAGGCCATTTATGGCCTAAAGCAGAGCCCTCGGGCATGGTTCGAAAAATTCAGTGGTATTGTGGCAACCATCGGCTTTCAAAGGAGTTCGGCCGATCACTCCTTGTTCATTCGCAAAACGGCCTCGGGACTGGTGGTTTTGGCCGTATATGTGGATGATATTCTCCTTACTGGTGATGACCGAGATGGGGTGGACTTGACGAAGAAGCACCTCCGTCAGCACTTGGTCACGAAGGATATGGGCTCCCCAAAATACTTTTTGGGGATAGAAATCTCTCGGAAACCTGACTCCTTAGTTCTCTCTCAACGGAAGTATGCCCTTGATCTTCTTCGCGAAGCAGGCTTGACAGGTGCCAAACCAGCTCATCTTCCCATGGCTGTTGGAGAAGACAAAACGTGGACGGATGAATCGCCTCCTCTATCTGATGTCACACGGTACAGACGTTTGGTGGGCAAACTCATCTATCTCACGGTGACTAGACCCGACATCGCCTACGCTGTAGGAAAGGTCAGTCAGTTTATGCAAGCTCCCAGGGAGTGTCATCTTCAGTCCGCCCTGAAGATTTTAGAGTATATCAAAGCAGCACCGGGCAGAGGGTTACTCTTCCAGAAGAATGGCCATCTGAGGGTTGAGGCCTACTCCGATTCAAGTTACGCAGATGACAAAGGCGATCGTAAATCCACGTCAGGTTTTTGTACCTTTGTTGGAGGTAATCTCGTGAGTTGGAAGAGCAAGAAACAGTATGTTGTTTCCAGATCCAGTGCCGAAGCAGAATACCGGAGTATGGCGTCAACTACGTGTGAGTTAAAATGGTTGCGGGCTCTCATGCTTGACTTGGGCGAGGTATATGATTGTCCTCTCCCTATGTTCTGTGACAACAAGGCCGCTATACACATATCCAGGAATCCGGTCTTCCATGAGAGAACGAAGCATATAGAGGTTGACTGTCACTTCATTCGGGAGGAGATTTTGAAGAAACAGATTTGTACTCCTTTTGTCACCTCTGACAAGGAGTTGGCAGATATCTTCACCAAGCCGGTTTCTACTTCCTTCTTCCGCATTTGTGACAAGCTGGGCATGATTGATATCTATGCTCCAGCTTGAGGGGGAGTGTTGAAGTATTAGACCGGGCGGCTTAGCGGTCTGTTCCAGCGGTTTGTTGACCGAGCGGTCTGGCGGTCTCTCTGGTTCCTGGAGACCGGGCGGTCTATCGGTCTACCTCTGCGGCCTGTTCTATCCTGCTGGAGTTGCCGAGCGGTTAGCCCATCCGTCTAACCGCGCGGCCTATGCGGTCTCCATTGTTCTAGCCGCTCAGTACTGTAAATGTTTAGTCCCACATTGTTTGTATACTCTCTTTCTTATCTCCTTCATTCTATATAAGGGAGGTCATATCTTTGTAAATGATACCTTTTTTTGGATAATAAAATTTCAGTTATTCAAAAGTTCATTCGGCTTGTTCTCTACTTTTCGCTTCTTTTCTCTACTTTCTAACATCACGAGTGGTGGATCCCGGTGTGATCGACAGTGTCGTAGGTGGAATCAAAGAAGACAAGTCCCCGAGTGGGTGGGTGTCAGAAATGGGTGAGTTGCGGTGGCCATCAGACGTGGGTGGGCTATGAAGGTGGTAAGGCAACAAAAGTGGAGGTGTGGACGGCTGGAAGTACCCATTGCATGGGTCCACATACTCGCGAGACTCGTGGTACGGCGTCATATCTTCAACACTAAATATCAGGTGGATACCCATACTTGCAGGGATATCAAAATCATAGGTGTTTGCTTCGATTCGTCCCATGATTATATAAGGATCTATTTGTCTAACGCTCAAGCTTTTAGCAAGCCTCGTATGGAGCCTCACATCGCAGGTTCTCACCATCACTCGCTCGCCTTCATGAAGTACCTCTACTTGTCAGTGAACAACCGCATGTGATTTACAAGATTCATTACCAATATGGATTTTTCGTCGGACCACCTCATGACACACATGCAAACGATGAACAGACAACACAACAGACTCGTGCAGGGGCGGATCCAGGATTCGAAGTAAGGGGGGGCCCAAAAAAATTGTGAATCAAAGTAATAATAAGCAAAAAATTTTCTAATTTGAAAATTTAGCATTAACAATAAAAGAAAAATTACAATATGAATGTTATCTTATTTTAATGGTGCACGTCGTTTTTTCAACTCATAGAATTCATCAATGAGCACATCTTTCTCGATCTTTTCTGCTATTTCCCGTTCTATGTAGAGAGTCATACAATTTGCCAGAAATTCATCCTCCATTTTGTTGCGCAGTCTTGTTTTAATAAGCTTCATAGCAGAAAATGACCGTTCTGTAGTCGCTGTTGAGACCGGAAATGTCAAAATTAGCTGAATTAGCTTGTCAACAAGATAATAGGTATTTGATTTTTTCGTTTCGGCCAATTTCTCACAAAGTTCAGAAATTGCTGACAAGTTCTTTAAATCGGAATGAGAAAAAACGTCTAACTGATAATGATGCAGCTGAGAACTTACAGTGAAATTTATGGAAGGAAAATGAAGAAAACCCAAAGGTAAAGTCTGATTCAGAATTTTCCCAACCCAGCATAGCCGACGTCGCCCAAATCTCGTGATAGCTGGCTAGATTCACGCCAAACAGCACAATACGACTTTGATCCCGCCGAAGGAGGCCGCCAAATCGCCAATCGAGGGAAGAACTCTTCCTAAGAGACTCTCAGCCAGCCCTAGCGAAAAGGGGAGATGGAGACAACTCAGATGAGAGAAGCGAGAGAGATGATCTCTTTTTGTATAGGAGAGAGAAATTGGATCTGAAATTAAGTTCATCACTTATATTATATACATAAATTATATTTTATAATTAATAAAAACTAAAGCTACATGAACTTCAAAATCCTTGGGGGGGCCCGGGCCCCCCCTTGCCCCCCTCTGGATCCGCCACTGGACTCGTGAAAATGATGACGAAACGACTTAACAGACACATGCAAATGATGCAAACGAAACATGACCGACGCAACATGTTTTTTATGAAAAAACCCAATAATGACCGAAGTGTCTCTAAAATGTGGTGGCCGATCAGGTAGCTCCCTCGATGGAGTGTGGAAAAACTCATCCCGCGTGCGCTGGGTGTTCAGGTGACCATGTGAGACATTTATATCAAGTACGAGCTCGTAAGGAGCCAAATGTCTATCGGGAAACGAGACACATCAGGGGGCTCACCATGAGGTATGTACGAAAAGTCATCGCAAATAAGACGACCACCTGAATGAAAATCGTGCACACAAACTAGAAGGCGTGGCTCTATAGTGTAGGGAGTATCCCCAAAAATAAAGAACATGTCTGGTGGGTCAGTAGGTGGTGCATCCCAACTCCCAAAACTCGTCAAAAGTACGATGTGTAAGCGGAGGTGTCATAAATATTGGATGCTCCACACAATATCCATTATCTGGGGCAAGGTCAGGGACGATGATTGAAGAGGCACCAATAACTCGAAACTCGTAAACAAGCGGCTCACCTGAATCGCATCCTCACCAAGATGTGGCGGCTCATCAGGAGGCTCAACATGAGGGTTGTCATAGAACCCGTCATTAGGGTCATGATCCTCCACATAAGTACCATTGTGAGGGGTAGCATCCTCGTGAATTGGTGACATAGCCACTACGAGATCAACACCAGTCTCTGGGCTCTCGATCGTGATGTGACTCGGGATAATAACAATGGGAGAGTTATATAGACTTATACTCATGAATGGATCCGTGGGAGCGATGTCAGGAAATAGGTATGTGGTTGGGGTGCTAACTAACTCGGTGTATGGCAGAGGAAGAGGTGTGGGTGATGGACACAACACTACAGACTCAATAGGTCGCTCTGGCTCGCTATCAGTCGAGGTCACAAGAGACGGGTCAGAAACAAGAGATAGGACACTCACTGGGCTAAGCACCTCACTGGGGTGAGAGCAATCTGTATCAGGTATCACTTCTGTCATGGCTGACAGGGCAGTGGTAGGCATCGTGGTGACCTCAGTATAGGAGGGACTCATACTGCGGAGGTCAATGTGAGAATCTCATCGACCAACTTTTGCGGATCTAAAAGACTGCTCATAACGAAGGGCGAGCCGATATGTCTGTTTGAGGGACTTCGAGCTATGATAAACTATCTTAGTACGTATGTCAGACCGAAGTCCAGACCGAAATCGGAAAATGGTCATGGTTGGGTTCTCACGTATATCACTCCTCAGTCCTCACCATTAACTCATCAAAACGGTCCATGTACTCAACGACAAACATGGATCCTTGCTGAAGGGAAAATAATTGGTCTACTAAGCGACTTTGATACGACAAAGGCAGATACCTCTGACACAATATATGCTTCATGTCCACCCAACTAGTGATGCGACGAAGACGGTCTAGCTCGCGGGTCCTCTTAACGCTAGACCAATAAGCCCTCGCCTGAGATAAAAGTCTAAGTTTCGCAAACTTGACGCAACGCTCACCGAATAACTCAAACTGATTGAGATAATACTTCATATCCACGAGCCAATAACTAAAATACTCGGAACTCGATGAGCCGTCAAAAGGAGGGGCAATAGTACAAAATTGACTCTCAAGATCTCTCTCAAAGCGACGATCCTCATAATAGTCATCTCTAAGGTAATCGAGTTTAGTCGAAGGATCAACACGATCCACTCGCGTGCAAGGATATGAACGACGATAATCATCGTACTGATCGTCTCTAGTGTAGTGAGGTCGTGTCAGTGGGTCAACAAGATCTCTAAAATTGGTGTGTTGCGATTGAGAATAATTGTCGTAGTAACGTGAGAATCTCCCTAACAGGGTTCTGTGAGAGCGGGTGCAAGTGGACTCGAGACCTGCAAATTGAGGAGGGGAATATTCGTGAAACATCGACATGATGATAAACCTATAGACTCTACGACTGTGTATCAAAAGAGTGCGTAACCTTGCATTGATACCAATTGACGCAGGGAGAATCTATAAGAGGCGGATAACTCGGTGACCTAACCATACATGTTATGTAAATCCGACGATTAAATCACAATTAGATAATAAATTTCAATATCTCGCGCAAATAATTCACAACAAAACAAAATAATTTATTATAGCAAAGCAAGCTTAGATTTTCCTCCACGTGAAGAGCCAAAGTTAGATCACGTGGCGAATAAATTCCGCAAATCATGATAATTATCTAAAATAAACAACCATCATCTAAGAGATCCAAGCAACTATAAGATCCAACCACTAATAATAATGCTGAAAATAATTATCTTATACAACAAAATCTCACCAAGTAGTGGACTCAATGGGTGTGGAGAAGCGAAAGTACTTTATAGTTAAGTGTGCTCTGGCTGGAGTAGTCCTGGGATGGGTGACCTCCTGGGAAGTCCTCGTATGGGCGCTTAACTGGATCACTTCTCATTAAAGGGAGAGTTGCGGCCACCAACAACCCGCCCATGGTTGGAGAGGGGTTGGGGTGCATGGTCTGCAGACCTGTTGAGGTTGAACCCCTTTCGAGTGTGGTGTTGGGGGTCCCGACGGTCGTCCTTTCGAGCAGTATGCTGGGGAGGCCGTTACAGGGCTGACCGAGGCACTAAAGATTTCAAAGCCGGATGCGTGGATCGGAGATCGAATGTGGAACCGGCGGCGTGATAATAGCGTAGGTTGCTATCCTCAGTGGTGGAAGGTAGAATCGGGTCGAAAATGGATAGATCCGGCCACGTAGGTACGGATCCGGGCGGGGAAGGGTAGATCTGACAATATGAGGTCGGATCCAGGCTGAAAAATTCCAGAACTTGGTTGATCCGTAAGGGGGGAGGTTTTGGAAGGGGGCTCCATGGAGAGAGGGGTTGGCGGCAAGAAAATTAGGGCTGGAGGAGGGGCAGGTGATGTACTTGTAAAAGGGAGAGATGGGGGTGGTTGTGGAGGGTAAAGGTTGGTCGGCGGTGGGTTGTAGAGGGATGAGGAGGAGAGGCAGTTGCCGGGAGGAATTCTGGAGTGCGGCGGCCAGCAACTTGCGGGGAGGGAGAGGGGCGGAGGTAGGGGCTGTGTGTGGGGGATCGATCGGTTGGCTGAAGGCTTGTTGGAACCACAACTTCAACAGGCTGATCAGGGGTGTAGGGGCGGTGGAAGGGGGATTCAAGGTGGGGAAAAGAAGGCAATGGATGGGTAGTACCTTGGGGGGAAGATTGAGTGCCTAGGAGTCGTCACCTAGGATTCCACGGAGTCGACACCGTAGAGTGATCGCGGGATTCCGGGATAAAACTCTCCAAAATCTGCAATGCCCCAAAATCAGCCACTACAGGTCTATTTATAACAAGGTTGTCAGGATCGCGATCCAGATCATAGGATCTTACGACCCTACAATCTAAATTTTGTAAATCGATCCTGATTTTGTAAAGCGAACCTCGATCCAACCCTACTATCAGATCTGATCCTACCTCAAAACGATCTTACCTAGGATCTCGATCCTGACAACCTTGATTTATAATAAAACAAAAGTTAGGGCATCCCACATTCGACGGCTATGATTGGCCGAAAGTGAGGCCACTCTACAATGATAATAAACCAAAAAAAACTAAAGTAATATATGGATTTGACTCGCAACACAAATCCAGACGCATTCGCGGTGTCCGATCATCGATCCAGACACGTCATATATGAAAAGTTGTCAATCGGCCCTGAACGAGCTCATAACTCGTACTCCATTGCAGGCCCCCGCCTCTGCCCCACATCAGTGTATATTTGAACATGTTGTGCTTTAGCCAACATGTAGAAGTCCTCTAAATGCTTATGCAAGTTTTTGGTGTGAAGCATTGCAATATTGACTTGATAGTTTATATTTGTTTGCTTTATCAATTATTCTTTGGAAATAAACAGGATGCAACTATTGAGCAGTTTCCTTCTATTTTTCTTTCTTTGTTGAAAGATGAATTCCCAGATGGTAGACTAAACATCATCAGCAAGCTTGATCAAGTAAATCAGGCGCACATTTTTTACATGTTCTTTTTATTTTTTTGTTGCTAATGCATGTAAAAATATATTAGAATAGCGATATATTCAATCCATTGTTTTCTTATTTTCCTTCTTTAGATGCTTTTTTGTTTGTCTTAGAAACTTGATATGCTTGCTATTTTGATACTGTTAGAGAAATAGGATATGTTGTAAAGGTCCATTAATTTGGCCCATTTTATTCTCTCTTGCTTTAGTCTCACATCTCTTGTATAGGACTCTTCTCCTCTCTCCTCTCCTATATATATGTACCCATACTTGTCTTTTTATATATGAAAAAATGATCATAAGGTTTGGGACCATTTCTCTACATGGTATCAGAGGCAACGGTCCTGTAGCTGCGGTTTCCGCTTTTCTAACCGCCCAGCCCGCCCTCCCTTCTCCTCTCCTGCGGACTGCCTGTCTATCCGCTCCGCTCTCCTGCGGCCTGGTTATCCTATCCGCTCTTCCCCTTATCCGCGTGGCTTTTGCGGACTGCAACTCTGCATCCGCTTCTCTCTTTTCGTGGTTCCACCCTCCTCAGGATTCTTATAGCCATCTTCTGCTCTGACCCGTGGGGCCCACCTCTCTTGTCCGCTGCGGGCTCTCCTCTTGTCTGTTGTGTGTTCCTCTTCTCCCTTCCTGCTTGGGTTCTTCATCCTCGCGGTCTCTTCTTCTGTCCGCTCGAGCATCTCTTCTCGCGGACTTCTCCTTACCGCTGCGACCACCTACTTCTCTACTAGCGGACTTCTCCTTCCCGCTTCCTCCTGGCGCTTGAGTTCTACTTGTGCCAGTCTCCTTGCGGACTGCACCTGTCCTAACCGCTGCGGGCTCCTCTCTCTTGCGGACCACTCTCCTGTCCGCTGCAAGCTCCTGCTTCAATCCGCCATATGGTCTCTTCTCCCTTGCGAGCTCGCTCTCCTATCTCGCGCACCTCTACTTACTGTTGTTTCAGTCTGCTGCGAGCTCTCCTCTGCTCTGTTGCGGCCTGCTCTCTGCTCCAGTCCGCTGCGATCTGCTCCAACACGTTGCGCGGGTTGTCCTCTAATTCTTGCGGGCTTTCCCTTCTCTCCTTGCGGGCTTCTACCCCTGCCCAGACCACGCTCTCTCTTCTCGCTCGTGGTCTCTTAGTATCTCTCGCCGCGGCCTGCTCCTATCCGTTGCGGTCTCCCTGCTCGCTGACTGCTCCAGTCTGCTGCCTCTCTTCAATCAGCGAGCTCCCTTCAATCAGCGAGCTCCCTTCCTGCACTTGCGGACTCCCCTCTCTACTCGCTGTCGACTACACCGGTTCGCTGCGGCTTGGTTCTTGTTGCAACCTCTGCTTCTTGTTGCGGCCTGGTTCTCGTTGCGGCCCGGTTCTCGTTGCGGCCTGGTTCTCGCTGCGGCCTGGTTCTCGCTGCGGCCTGGTTCTCGCTGCGGCCTGGTTCTCGTTGCGGCCTGGTTCTTGCTGCAGCCTCTGCTTCTCGCTGCAGCTTCAGCTTCTGCTTCTCGCTGCAGCCTCGGCTTCTTGCCTGGTTCTCGTCGCTGGTCCCGATTGCGGCCTGGTCCTTGTTGCGGCCATCTGCTTGGTGCTCCTGCTGCGGCCTCTGCGGCCTGGTCTTTGACGGCCCCTCTCTAAGGATGTGTGCCTCTTCCGCGTTGATCGCCCCACCATTGGGCTCTGTGGTGTCCATCTCTGATAGCAGAAGCTCATGTCTTGTACACAGTTCCTCATGGATTTTGGACTCCGGTGCGACACACCACATTACCCCATTACAGCCTCCGCACTACCTGACCTTTGTGCATCCTAAGTTCCTCACCGTTGCAAATGGGGATACCACTCCCGTCTCTGGATTCGCTGACATCCTTCTTACTCCCTCTATTACCCTTTGATCTGTTCTTCATGTTCCTGGCTCTCCTTTTAATCTTCTCTCTATTAGTCGTCTCATTCACGATCTTAACTGCGACATAACCTTCTTTTCAACCTCTTGTGTTGTGCAGGATCGCAAGACGCGGAACATCCTCGGTACCGGGCAGTTGTCCAATGGGCTCTACATTTTCATTTCCTCTTCTCGCACCGCTCTTTCCACCATCTCTTATGTTGACTGGCATCGTCGTCTTGGGCATGCTATTCTTCCAATTCTCCAGAAAGTTCTTCCTGATGTTTCCCTTTCTGAGCTTCGGTGTGAATCTTGCATTTATGGCAAACAACATCGTGTCTCCTTTACCTCTCCTAGTACTCGGTGCGATGTCCCCTTCACCTTAATCCATTCTGATATTTGGGGGCCATATAAGCTCCCGAGTGTTTTTGGCAATAGGTATTTTGTCACATTTATCGATGACTACTCACGTGTTACCTAGTTGTATTTACTTCGGGATCGTACTGAACTTCCCTCGGCTTTTCGTGCCTTTCTGGTGTTGATTCGTACTCAGTTTTCTACCGGCGTAAAAATTCTCCGTACCGATAATGCGCGCGAGTATACAGGCCGCACCTTCTCTAATATCTGCACAGAGTTTGGTATTGTTCATCAGACCTCGTGTGCATATACTCCTTAACAGAACGGCGTCGCCAAGCGGAAGAATTGGCACCTTATCGAGGTCGCCCGATCTATCATGTTTCAGATGCAGGTTCCACCTCTCTATTGGAACTTTGCCGTCTCTACTGTCTGTCATCTCATCAACCTTGAACTTCGTGGCTCCTGTCACTCTCCTCTTTCCTTCCAAGGCTCTGTTCTCTCTCACGCCCAGAGCCTTTGGATGCACATGTTATGTTCATAACCTGGCTCCGCCCATTGACAAGCTCGCTCCCCGAGCAACCAAGGTGATGTTTGTTGGCTACTCCCGCACCCAAAAAGGCTATGTTTGTTATTCTCCTGCTGACGGTAAACTAATCATCTCTGTTGATGTCACCTTTTGGGAAGATCAACTCTTTCATATTATCTCTATAGATTTGTTTCTTCCTCCTCCTATAATTCGGCCCGTGATCCCCGTTACGTCTCTCTCCCCCCCCCCCCCCGCCAATCCGCCCAACGCCGCTTATCATCCAAGTGTACTCTCGTCTCCCTCTGAGCTCTAATGCCATGCCACGGCCTCCCTCTACCGATGTGCTTCCGCGGCCTGCTGATCCGGTGTCTATCTCCACAGCTCATTCTATGGCGAATTATGTCTCCCTACATCGCTTGTCCCCGACCCTTCACACCTTTGCTACTTCATTGTCCTCTATTTCTGTTCATACTTCTGTGCAGGAGGCTTTGCAACATCCAGGTTGGCGTGCTGCCATGGATGACGAAATACGCGCCATTTGGGCTAATCAGACATGGGTTCTGATCCCTCTACCACCTGGCTAGACTACAGTTAGTTGCAAATGGGTCTTTGTCATCAAGCATGCTTCTGATGGGACGGTTGACCGCCTAAAGGCACGACTGGTGGCTCGTGGCTTTACTCAACAACACGGTCTCAACTATGAGGAGACCTTCTCTTCGGTCGCCAAGCTCAACACGGTTCGTGTCCTTCTCTCTGTCGTTGTGCATCGTCGGTGGACCTTGCACCAACTCGATATCAAAAATGTGTTTCTCAATGGCGACCTACAAGAAACCGTCTAAATGCAACAACCTCTCGGGTTTGAGACCACGGGGGAGTCCAGAGTTTGTCATCTTAAGAAATCTATCTATGGTCTCAAACAATCTCCTCGGACATGGTTCGATAAGTTCAGTAAAGTTGTTCAGGCAGTTGGTTTTAATCGAAGTTCGGCAGACTTCTCTCTATTCACTCGACATAGAACAACAGGTACGATTCTCCTTTTGGTATATGTTGATGACATCCTAATCACAGGCGATGACTCAAAAGGGATGCTAGAGGTCAAACAACATCTTAGCTCTGTTTTCCAAACAAAAGATCTGGGCAACCTTTGATACTTCCTTGGCCTTGAAATCGCAAGACGTCCTGATGGACTTGTCCTATCCCAACGGAAGTACTGCCTTGACCTTCTCCGTGATGCTGGCTACTCCGGGTGTAAACTTGTGGACACACTGATGGATGTCAATCACAAGCTATGTGCCCATGGGTCTGACTCTGATGGTCTGCTTTCAAACCCTGAGTATTATCGACGTCTCGTAGGAAAACTGATATATCTGACAGTTACAATACCTGACATCTCATTTGCTGTCGGAGTAGTCAGTCGGTATATGCATGCTCCTCAAGTCTCTCATTTACAAGCCGTGGAACGGATCCTCGGATACTTGAAGACTGCACCAGGACAAGGGTTGGTATATAAACCATTTTCTTCTCTATCTCTTGTTGCATATTCTGATGCGGACTATGCGGGCTCCCTGGATGATCGACGCTCTACTACGGGTTTTTGTACCTACTTTGGAAGGAATCTTATTACTTGGCGCGGCAAGAAACAATCTGTTGTTGCTCGCTCTTCTGCTGAAGCTGAGTATCGTGCAATGGCCGCTGTTGTTTCTGAACTCACCTGGCTGGAGGATCTTCTTGGTGATCCAGGAGTCATTTTATCCTCCCCAACAGATCTACTTTGTGATACTCAGGTCGCAATCCATATTGCGAAGAACCCAGTTTTTCATGAAAGGACCAAACACATTAAAGTTGATTGTCACTTCATCCGTGAAAGGTTCAGTTAAAGAAGTTAGAGCTAGAGCATGTTCCCGCTTCTAAGCAAGTTGTTGGCATCCTCACCAAGGCTTTGCCCCGGCATTTGTACCATCAATTCTTATCCAAGCTTGGTGCCTACGATTTGTATGCTCCAGCTTGCGGGGGAGTGTTAGAGAAATAGGATATATTGTAAAGGCCCATTAATTTGGCCCATTTTATTCCCTCTTGCTTTAGTCACACATCTCTTGTATAGGACTCTTCTCCTCTCTCCTCTCCTATATATATGTTCTCATACTTGTTTTTTTATATATGAAAAAGTGCTCATAAGGTTTGGGACCATTTCTCTACAGATACTATAATCAGTTGCAAAACCTACGAGAAAATTTGTTTTTATCCATGAAAAAATATTTTCCCACTTTTTCATATGCAATTGATTCTTTTCTGTCTTTGTGAACTCAATTGTACATCGGTGACATCTTTTCCACAGTTTATTTTTTCAGGTATTTAGGACTACTTTTCACATTTTAATTTTTCATATCTTTTTTTGGAGGATTTTCAGGAAATTTGCAGTTAAATATTTTTCTTTTGCAAAGTTGTTTGAAGAGTGGTGACTATTTAGTGAATTGGGCGCCCAATTCACTGAAAATCAGTGAATTGGGCGCCTAATTCACTGATTTTATTTCATTTTTTTCATTTTTGCGTCTGACGTGCATCGCCTTGCGCCTAGGCTCCAGGACCCCTTTACGCCTCGGTGCGCCTTGCGCCTTTAATAACATTGGCGGTCGAAGACTGGGATGACAGAGGAGGATACTACGGAGACAGAACCGTGGTTGCTTAAGTGGGGTGTGCTCGGGAGAGAGAGCTACCACAATCTTATAACAAGACAAGAGAAAATAGACTTCATTCTTTGATACCTTCATTCCATGCACTTTGTCTTTAAATAGGCTTACAAGATTATTAAAAGATGACTATTAACCTTTAACAACTAATAATGACTTAGAAATAATAATAATAATAATAATAATAATAATAATAATAAAAGATAAGACTTGATAATAATAAAGACACGATATGACGTACATAGTTTACGGCATCATAGGGCAACTAGCCTATGCCCATACCAACATGCCACATGAGGAGCATACTTTGATCTAGGATACGGTTTCCGAATTTTGACCTTGTGAAATCACCATTACACTTGCTCTTATGCATCTTCTTCTTTGGTACACTCTCAACATTTTAAACTTTGCCTTTCTTATTTTATATGCCTTTAATAGATTATGCGGTCTAAGTATCATGATATCCATTTTTCATTACATCACTTCTACATCTTCCTTTCTTGATATCTTTAAATATTTTATGGGCAAATTTCTCCCACTCTTTTTACTTGTAATGTGTACCTTGTGATTATCATGTTATGTTATTGTGGAATACTAGGGAAAATTTAAATAACAATTTGATTGGTTTGAACACATACGTTATGCAATTTGTAAAAGCATCACAAAATTAACTTATCTCCATGAGCTAGCACATAAAGACTTTATTTGAAATACAAGTTGTCCACATTAGCATCATATAAATGTTCTCAAAGTATGCATTATATATCTCCATAATCTGCTACTGAATAGATTGTTAACGTCAGTTTCTTAAATTTGCATTTCTGCAGATAATATCTTTAAAAACTGATAACTTATCTAAAAGAGAAAGCTATCACCTACCACTACAGGGAACCTGAGGCTTTATAAGTATGAATCTACCATTGGCAGTAGTCTTAAAAATACAACAACAGTCAAGCCTTTATCCCACTATAGTGAGGTCGGCTATATGGATCCTTTGTTGTCATTGTGCCCTATCTTTTGTCATAATCTTAGTAATGCCTAAGTACATCATGCCTTTCCTTATAGTTTCATTCCAAGTTTTTATTGGTCTACCCTTCCCTCGTTTAACATGCCTAGTAACTAGACTCTCACAACGCCTAGCAGGTGCCTAATGGTCTCCTTTGTACGTGTCCAAACCATCTTAGCCGAGCTTCTCGCATCTTCTCTGCAATTGATGCTACTCTCGTCTTATCCCCGATACATTCATTCTGATTTTTATCCAATTTCGTGTGCCCACACATCCACCTAAGCATTCTCATCTCCGCAGCTCTTATTTTTTGCTCATGTACACAATTCACTTCCCAACACTGAGAACCATAGAGCATCGCTGGTCTGGCAGTAGCCTTAAAAATAAACAGTAAAAAACATCACACCGCTGAAGTGAAGCAGGCCTGTGTCACATTATTAGATGCCAAGAAGGAGGACCGTGCTGCATTTATTCAGTGCCAAAACTCAAAAATAACCATAGAGCATAATCAAGATACTATGAGCATGTCAGGTATACCATAAAAGCTTAAACATGCTAAAGCTAGGGATGTATTTAAACTTCACAGGGTGGAAAAAAAGAAAGGCATATGCAGCAACATATACGCGACCAGCCGACCGAGAACATCACGTACTAATATATCATGTACTACGGGTATTGTGGTATTTGGTGTTATTAGTATCCCCTTCCTATATAAGGAGGGGTAATGAGTCTTAGATCTTATCTTTTTAGTCTAGCCTAGGAATCTCTCCTTGGAGAGGACTCCGAGGGGGAACCAACCCTCGAGACCTTCACGTGAGCATACCTCGCAATTGTATATTGCTCTATATTTTAGTGCAATTTATACCAACAAATAAATATATATATTTAACTAAATTGAATATATTTCTTAAGGAAAAGGGTATGAATCAGCATAGCTAAGACTAGCTCAAATATCTAGTCGCAAAGATCGTCCAAGGTGTACATACCTTCCCATCATCTTGTATTTCAGGGACAATTAAACCAGCCCCAGTGTGAATCTTAAATCTGCAAATTACAAAGACAAATATAAATATTGGAAGAGTTTGAAATTGAAAAGTTAAAATAAAAGCTAGAACAAATATAATCTCTTATTACTCTCACAAAATTCGACCTGGAGATGGAGGCGTGCTGTTTATACAAATTAAAAAGTGATGCAAGCCCACCAAAAGAAATAGTATTTAAACAAGATCTGACATCAATCTAATCTTTCCAGAACTGGTGGTGACAATCCCAAAATCTCAAATCTGTAAGGGGAGAAATATTTGCCTCCAAAAGATCCAATTGATTCCACGGACAAAGATCTAATATGGAAGCACTTTTTGTGTAAATGAAATTAATGGAAAGTGTGGAGTAAATAAAAGATCATGTGATTTTTATAGATCGTGAAAAACATACCATTAAGTGCCATGATATCTGACTTTGATTGTGCATGAATTAATGTGTCCGTGCAATAAAAAAATCACATTGAAGCATTATTAAGCAGTAATTGTCAGATCAGATAAGATCTGGTACAAGAGCGATTGTTTGCCACAATGTTATAGCTAAAGAAGAGTGACAGCTAAATCTTTATCTATCAGAGTATTCGAAAAATTGCCCACTAATATTCAACATATGACCATTCGCTACAAATTCACTCGCAAACGTGAAGCTCATTTGCGGGCTTCGCAAGCAAGTAATTTCCAACGATATGAAAAACAGTTATTAAAATGAGGATCACTATTAACATCACTACCTCTGCACCATTGGCAGATTGTTATAACATTTTTGTCCACCATTCTAACAAGGGTGGTAAGAATGAAGAAAAAGCATGAATATAAATATTAATAAGGAAGAGTTGAAAAACAAAAAAAAAAACTGAAACAATAAGCTCCAAACTCCTCAAAAAATCAAATGGATTCGCTCAACATTAATAGGGATAGATGGATTGTAAGGCATTCAAGAACGATTGATAACTCTTTCCAATTGATTTCTTCAGCATCTCCTTCCAGAACTCTAGAAGACCGTTCATGACCACGAAGAGATTCAATCTCTATAGGGCAGCCCGAAGCACAAAACATCCCCGTGTAGCGAGGGTCCGGGGAATGTGTAGCGAGGGTCCGGGGAATGGTCACACCACAAGGGTGAATTGTAGGCAACCTTACCCTGCGTTTTTACAAGAGGCTTCTTACAGGACTCGATCCAGTGACCTCAAGGTCTATAGATGAAAGAATATTGTTAGGTCAATCGGTGGCCGGAGTAGAGGTCGTAGGTGGAGACGATGGTAGCGGAAGATACAACGGAACCTTAATCGTAGCTGCCTAAGCGAGGTTGCTCGTTAGAGAAGACAGCCACCAATGATCTTACACAATAGATTGGGAAAAGACTTCTTCTTAATTACCATACAACCCTCCATATGCCTTTATATAGGCTTACAACACATAAAAATACAAACAACAATAATGATACCTGTTGAAAGAGCTCAAAGCTTGTATGTATTTCTTCAGTATTCAAATATATAGGAGAGAGAAGAGGAGAATAAATCCTATACAATGATGTGGGACTAATAGGAGGAGAAGAAGAAAATAAATGGGCCCAATACTGGACTATTTACATGGGCTTTTCTAACACTCCCCCGCAAGCTGGAGCGTACAAATCGTATGCACCAAGCTTGGACAAGCACTGATAGAAGAGTGTACAAGGAAGAGCTTTAGTGAGTACATCCGCCACTTGTTCTGTCCCGGGAACATGCTTCAGATCGATCTTCTTCATTTGAACCTTTTCTCGGATGAAGTGGCAATCAACTTCAATATGTTCAGTTCTCTCGTGGAATACCGGGTTCCTGGCAATATGTATCGCCGCTTGGCTATCACAAAGGAGAAGAGCTGGGGAAGGAAGTTTTATGCCCAGATCGGTAAGAAGACTCTCCAACCATGTTAGTTCAGAAACTACAGATGTCATTGCCCGGTATTCAGCCTCAGCAGATGATCGAGCCACAACAGCTTGTTTCTTGCTCCGCCACGTAATCAAGTGTCCTCCAAAATAGGTGCAAAAGCCACTGGTTGACCGTCGATCATCAAGAGAACCAGCGTAGTCAGCATCAGAGTAGGCTATCAATGTAGGAGCTGAAGATGAGGTCATGTAGACCAATCCTTGACCATGAGCTGTTTTGAGATATCTGAGAATGCGTTCAACTGCTTGAAGATGAGATTTCTGCGGGGAATGCATATATCGGCTGACAATAACAACTGCAAAGGAGATATCTGGTCTAGTTACCGTGAGATAGATCAATTTGCCAACTAGACGGCGATAGTATTCAGGATTCTCAAGTAAAAGATCTTAGTCAAAGGCCTGAGCACATAACTTGTGATTCACATCCATTGGGGTATTGATCGGTTTACAACCCGAGTAATCTGCATCATGGAGAAAGTCGAGACAATACTTTCGCTGGGAAAGGACGAGACCATCTGGTCGTCTAGCAACCTCAAGGCCCAAAAAATATCGGAGGGTTCTCAAATCCTTTGTTTGAAAAACTGTACCGAGATGTCGTTTGACCTCCTGTATTCCCTGTGAGTCATCTCCCGTAATTATGATATCATCAACATATACTAACAAAAGAACCGTCCCCGCTGTACGGTGGCGAGTGAACATAGAGAAGTCTGTCGTGCTTCGAGAAAAACCGACCTCCCGAAGAACTTTGATGAACCTGTCGAACCATGCCCGTGGTGATTGTTTGAGGCCATACAGAGCTTTCTTAAGACGGCAAACCTGAGACTCTCCCGTGGTCTCAAACCCGAGAGGTTGCTGCATATAGACTGTTTCTTGCAAGTCGCCATTCAGAAAGGCATTCTTAATATCCAGTTGCAGTAAGGGCCACCGGCGATGGAAAGCCACCGAGATAAGAACACGAACGGTGTTGAGTTTTGCCACCGGAGAGAAGGTTTCCTCATAGTCCATCCCGTGTTGTTGGGTGAAGCCCCGGGCGACCAGCCGAGCTTTCAGAAGGTCAATCGTTCCATCAGCGGCATGCTTGACGACGAAGACCCACTTACACCCAACCGGTTTCTGACCCGGGGGAAGCGGTGCGAGAGTCCAGGTCTGGTTGGCCCAGAGAGCAGTTATTTCCTCCTCCATGGCAGCCCTCCAGCCGGGATGTTGTAGCGCCTCCTGCACAGTGTTAGGAACCGAAATGGAGGAAAGTGAAGTGGCAAATGTGTAGTTGGGGGGAGAGGCGATGCAGGGAGACATAATTTGCCAGAGGATGAGCGGTAGAGGGAGATACCTGATCAGCAGGGCGCGGGGTAGCCGTGGAAGAGGCCGACTGCAGAGGGGTAGCGGAACGAGGAGGAAGGCGGCGAGAGTAAACCTGGATAACTGGTGGCTTAGAGGGAGGAGGCGTAGGGGTAGAAGGACGTAGGGGAACAGGCGCATTAGTAGGGATGACGGGGCGGGGTATAGGGATTGGTGGAGATGTCGTCGTGGAGGAAGGAGCAGGAGGCGGGGAGAAGAAAGGTTGATCTTCCCAAAAAGTAACATCGGCGGAGACGATGACTTTCCGAGTGACCGGAGAGTAGCACAGGTAGCCCTTTTGGGTGCGAGAATAGACGACAAAAATGAATTTGGCGGCTCGGGGATCCAACTTATCCGAGGAGGGACCCAGGAGGCGAACGAAACAAAAGCAGCCAAAGACCCTTGGTGTAATAGGGAAGGTCGGAGTGGAGGGGAAGAAGAGACTGAATGGAGTGGCAGAGTTGAGAACTGAGTAAGGGAGGCGGTTGATGAGGAAACAGGCAGTGGAGACCGCAAAGTTCCAGTAAAGTATTGGAACATTCATGTGAATCATGAGTGAGCGGGCAACGTTGAGGAAGTGGCGGTTCTTTCGTTCGGCAACACCATTTTGTTGGGGGGGTGTAGGGACAGGAGGTTTGATGAAGAATATCAAATTCTACACATAGATTGGCAAATTCATGGTCGGTGTATTCGCGAGCGTTATCGGTGCGCACGACTTTAATAGTTTTAGAGAATTGCGTGCGAGTTTCTTGGATAAAGTCGCGAAATATGTGAGGGAGCTCGGAGCGGTCATGGGGGAGGTAAAGTCATGTGGTGCAAGAGTAATCATCAATGAAGGTGATAAAATAACGGTATCCAGAGATACTGATAACTTTAAAAGGACCCCAGATATCGGAATGTAGTAAATCAAATGGAGCACATCAGACTGTCAATGGTCTGATGAGGATTTTGCTGCTTTCACCAAGCAATTTCAGAAGTTCTTGAAGAAGAAGCACTGGAGAGGCAGGCCTTCCTCCTCCTCTCATCACAATGATGACTACTACAAGGGCAGAAGAAAATCTTCTAAACATGACAGGTATGGTTCCAAAACTAGTAAACAGGTTTCCTCTAACATGACTTGTTATCATTGCAGAAAACCTGAGCATGTAATAGCCGACTGCCCAGTCAAAAGAAGAGAACCTGGTGAGAAAAAGGACCACCAGCAAAAAGGCAAGAAGGAGAAATCTCTCATTGCTAAGAAGCAAAGAAGTTGGACTGACTTCACCTCATCTGAGTCAGAAGAAGAAGGGGAAGAAGCCTACATTGGGTTGTACTCTACTGAAGAAGGAGCTGTAGAAGCAGACTGCATCAAAAGGCTGGCTGCTTTAGAAGAAGAAGCTGAGAAGGCTCGTCCTGCTGCCAGGATTGAAGACAGGGTCCCTTTACCACAGTCTGATGGTGATTCATAGGTGGATTATGAAGAAAACAATTGTTGTCTTGGGCTGATGGCTAGGTCTGATGAAGAATTCAGTCAGGATCAGCCTGGTCCAAGCAAGGTAATTTCTGGTACTAGCTCTTCTTGTTCAGATTATGAATCAGTTCCAGATTCTTATGCCTCTGCATCAAGTGGTGATGATGGATCGGAATCTGAGGGAGACATCAATCAATTGATTGATAATTATGGTGCACTTCTGCAGGTTCTAAAGAAAAGCAAGCTCCTGGCCAAACAGCAGGCTCAGGAAATTGCTTCTTTAAAGCTTGCAGCTTCAGAATCAGCAAAATTGTTGGATCTGAAAATGCAAGAAGACAGCAAACTGAAGAATGTAACAATCTTTCAGATGAGCATCATTACCTTCGAGAATAATCATATCAGGAATCTTGAAGAAAAGCTCCAAAAAGAGAGAAAACTGGTGACTAACTACTCCAAACCTAGCACAGTATTGCCCTTGATAGGCTTTTTCTACTCCCAAAAGGGAAAGAAAGGGTTGGGATTCAAGGGAAGGATAAGAGTTGTTAATCCCAAGGGAAAGGGCAAAGCTCAAGTGGAGCCACTAGCCTCTAAGCCTCCTGTGAAATTTAATAGAGTGCAATTTCCTTCTAACAGCCATGACCATGAGAGTATTTATGGTCACTGGAATCATGTTAGACCATCTTGTGTGAACAAAGATGTTCCACAATTTGGTGGTGGTTACAGCAAAGGTGCAAGTGCCTATGAGAAAATACAAATGGCTCATCATGTACCATTTGTGTTTGGTGCAACAGCCCCTTCAGTCAAGGGTAAAGTTGTTGATTGTTCTCTGATTCCTTCAGCCCACTCTAAGACAAAGAGGAAGGCTGTCAGTAGACCAGATCTGGGCATCTTGAAGTCATCAAGAGTATGATTTCTGAAAAGAAAGTTGTTGCTAGGAGGGCTCAAGATGTCTCAAGCACTTCTACTGCCAGACACACCACTTGTCAGACTGGGGCTGGGAAACCAAAGAACAGAAATGTTGCTACCCCTTCAAGATCAAGAGCAGCTGTTAATACAGCCACTAGACCTGCTCCAAAAAGAAGGTACAACATCCACGAGTGTTGGTGTTGTGGCAAGGTAGGTCACTTTGTTGTTGATTGCTGGCACAATCATAGTGTGTCGAGAGCCAATGGTAGCTTGCCTGTCAGAAAAGCTGCAGGCAGGCAGAATTATTTTCATTCTAACATGCACCAAGAACCCAATAAAAATTGGGATCCTAAGGTTAACTGATTTGTGTCTTGCAGGTTAGTCCAAGTACTCATATTCATATATGGTACTTGTACTGTGGATGTTTCAGGCACATGACTGGAACAAGGAGCATGCTGAAGGATTATGTTCTTGTAAAGAATGGACCAAAGGTTATCTTTGGTGGGTCAGAAAAAGGGGTGACTAGAGGTTATAGTAAGATCTCTAATGGCATAGTCACTATCACTAGAGTAGCCTATGTGGAAGGGTTGCAACACAACCGAATAAGCATTAGCCAATTCTGTGATCTTGGCTATGACATAGTATTCCACAAGGATGAGTGCCAAATTAGGAGGTCAAGTGACCAAGAGGTCATCTTAACAGACACTAGGAGTGGAAATGTGTACTGTTTAAATTTTTTATGCTCTAGCAAAGACTCACCTGTATGCCTTGTTGCAGATGAGAAAGCATCTTCCTGTGTCCAGTGGCACAAGAGGCTAGCCCATCTAAATTATAGGACCATAGGCAAGCTATTCAGCAATGAGTTGGTTAGGAATGAGCCTAAGTCTATAAACACTAAGGAGGGTATCTGCTTTGCATGTCAAAAGAGCAAACAGACTAAGACCTCCTTCAAGAACATTGGCACCAAAGACTCGATGAGGTGCTTATACCTCTTGCATATGCATCTGTTTGGTCATATGTCAATTTAAAGTCTAGGTAGGAAAGTCTACACTCTTGTGGTTGTTGATGATTTTTCCAAATTTGTCTGGGTGTTCTTTCTAAGGAAGAAATCTGAAACCACTGATGTCTTTCAGACATTTGTCAAGAAAATTCAAAATAAATTCAACGGCATTGTGGTCAAAATCAGAAGTGATCATGGGACTGAGTTTCAGTCTGAGTGCATGACAAGGTTCTGTGAAGAGCTAGGGATTCATCAAAAATTTTGCTCTCCTAGAACACCCCAGCAAAATGGAATTGCTGAGAGGAAAAATAGGACTCTCATAGAGGCTGGTAGAACATTATTAAGTGATTCATCCCTCCCAGAATACTTCTGGGCTGAGTCAGTTAACACTGCATGTTATGTTCTTAATAGGGCTTTTATCATCAAGAGCCACAAGAAAACTCTCTATGAGATCTTCAAGAGCAGAAAACCAAACCTGAGCTATTTCAGGATCTTTGGTTGCAAGCTGTGTTCAACAATGGAAAAGTCCATTTGACTAAGTTTGTTGTCAAGTCCCATGAAGGGATCTTTATTGGGTACAGCACTCATAGTAAAGCATATAGAATCTGCAACTTAACTAGCCAAGTTGTAGAAGAGTCAATGCATGTTGTTTTTGATGAGTCCAATATGGTTAACTGTGAGCTGACAAGCTCCTCCTCTTATAGTATTGCAGGTACAGAGCAGATGATGGACAAGCTGACCATCAAGAAAGCTACCCCCACAGTCCAAGATAATGATGATGGACTGCTTATTCCAAGAGAATGGCAAGACATACCTGAAGAAAATGAAGATCAGCTAGCTGAAAACCCTGAAAATCAGCAAGCTGCAGCTAGATTGCCTCCAGCTACCAGGCATCTAAGGGACCATCCAGCACACCAAATCATTGGTGATGCAAATCATGGAGTCCAGACCAGAAGCAGGAGCATGAATACAGCTCATTACTCAAGTTTTTTGTTTCAAGAAGAGCCCAAGAAGTTTGAAGAAGCAATCAAGAACCAGTTCTGGATTGGAGCAATGCAAGAATAACTGGACCAATTTAAGAGATGTAAGGTCTGTAAGTTGGTTCCCGGACCACAAGGACAAATGTCATAGGAACCAAGTGGATCTACAGGAATAAGTTGGATCAAATGACGTTATTGTTAAGAATAAGGCTAGATTGGTGGTTAAAGGCTACAGACAAGAAAATGGCATAGACTTTGACCAGACCTTTGCCCCAGTAACCAGATTGGAAGCAATAAGGATATTTCTTGCATTTGCTGCCTATCAAGGATTCAGAGTCTACCAGATGTATATCAAGTCAGCATTCCTGAATGGGAACCTAAAAGAGAAAGTATATGTGGATCAGCCACCAGTTTTTGTAGATCCTAACTCTCCTAATTTTGTCTATAAACATAGGAAAACTCTATATGGGCTGAAGCAAGCCCCTAGGGCTTGGTATGAAACCTTGTCCAGCTTCCTCATTGAGGACAAATTCTCAAGGGAGAAGATTGACAAGACCTTATTTCTAAGAGAATCAAAGGGCAAGTTTATCTTAGTCCAGATATATGTCGATAACATTATCTTTGGATCTACTGATGACAACCTTTGCAGGAAATTTGCAAAACTTATGCAAGGGAAGTTTGAAATGAGCATCATGGATGAGCTCAAGTTCTTATTGGGACTTCAAGTAAGACAGACTGATGATGGCTTGTCCATATCCCAGTCCAAGTTCACCAAGTAGATAATCAAAAAGTATGGTATGGAGAATGTCTCCACCATAAGAACTCTCATGGGGTCAAGTATGCCTATAGGCAAAGATGGGGCAGGGAAACCTGTTGATTAGTCATTGTATAGAGGGATAACTGGCTCCCTTCTATACCTAACTGCTAGTAGGTCTGACATCATGTATGTCACATGTGTCTGTGTTAGGTATCAGGTTTGCCCTAAAAAATCTCATTACTCTGCTGCAAAGAGAATCTTGAGGTATCTTAAGGGCACACAAGATCTTGGTCTATGGTATCCTAGAAATAGGAATTTTAATCTAACAGGATTTTCAGATGCAGATTTTGCAGGCTGCAAAAAAGACAGAAAAAACACTAATGGAACATGTCAGTTCTTAGGAAGAAGACTGATTTCTTGGAGCAGCAAGAAGCAAACCAGTGTGGCTATATCCACTGCTGAGTCAGAATATATATCAACAGGCAGCTGCTGTGCTCAGATGTTGTGGATCCAACATCAGCTCCAGGATTACAACCTTCAGATAAGTAAAACTCTTTTCTACTGTGATTCTACAAGTGTCATTTCTATTGCAAGGAATCTTGTCTCACATAGCAGGACTAAGCATATAGAATTAGATATCATTTTATTAGGGAGCATGTGGAGAAGGAAGACATCAATCTTTAGTTTGTCCACACAGACAAGCAAGTGGATGATATCTTCACTAAGCTATTAGATGAAGCAAAGTTCAACACTCTCGAATTTGAGTTGGGTATGTTGAACTTGGCCTAGCTTCAGGCACTCCCTTTTGCATTTTTTTCTGTGCTGCAGGTATTGTTCCTCTTACTGGACATAAAGACTCCCCAGTGGTATCAGTTCACTGATGCTTCTACTGAGGGGGAGTAAGTTACTCAGGAAGGGTCAGCCTCTATCTGCCTATTCTGCAGCAGTCAAAAGGGGGAGAGAAAAGAGAAGAGAGAAGGTTTTAGCAAGGGGGAGACATAATAAGTGGGAGAGATGACAAAGAGGAAATAAGGACATATCCAATCATCCAAAGAAGGACATGTGGCACTCAAGTAAGGACAAACACCCTGTAGCAAAACGGGGGGAGTAGGTGATGCTCACCATACAGGCAGGAATTGAGGTAAACTTCCCTATAGCATGTCAGTATTTCAATATTTATTTTGTTGTATAAGTTGTGTGTGTTATTGACCAAGGAAAGAAAACAATTTTGAGAAGGGTTTTAACTTCTTCAAATAGGTGGAGATTGTTGGGTTCATTGTTCTCAACGTCCCTGATTTATGAGAAGTCAAACAGATCAATGTCACGCACATCAAATGTATTTGATGTGTATTTGAGGTTTTGAGTGCAGGTTGTTCATTTCATATTGATTTGACAAGTGGACACATTAAGTGTTTGTTGGATATAGCAAAAATCGATTAAGTCCACAGGCGTTGAGTTGAGCAAGCTCACTCAACGCCAGAGGTAAGGATTCAATATTGTCTAGTAGAAATTTGTCTAAGTACACAGGCGTTGAGTGAGGACAGCTCACTCAACGTCATATTACAGATAGTGTTGAGTCTATCTCAGCCTAACTGTTAGATAGCAAAAAAATTTGGCTAAGTACAAAAGCGTTGAGTGTAGTCTACTCACTCAACATTGTCATGTACTCCAACTTTCTGTCATAGGTTGAACCAAAAAGATTTGAAGATGCTAACATAGATCCACTTTGGATTTGGGCTATGCAAGAGGAACTGGACCTGTTCAAGATATGCAAGGTCTGGAACCAGGCTACCAGACCACATGGACATAACATCATTAGAACCAAGTGGATATATAGGAAAAAACTTGATGAAAATGAATTATATTCAAGAACAAAGCCAGACAGGTTTCCAAAAGATACAAATAAGAAGAAGTTATTGACTTTGATCAAAACTTTGCACCAGTGGCAAGATTGGAATCAATTAGACTGTTCCTTACATATATTACAAATAAAGGATTCATGGTCTAGCAAATGGATGAAAAGTCAACATTCCTAAATGGTGATCTGAAAGAAGAGGTTTATGTTGAGAAACCCTCAGATTTCGTTAATCATAATTCTCCTAATTTTGTATTTAAGCTTAAAAAACTTTGTATGGGTTGAAGCAAGTCCCTAGAGCATGGTTTGAAACCCTATCTAGTTTTCTCATTGATAACAAATTCTCAAGGGGAAAGATAAACAAGACAACGTCATACAGCAAAAAGTCTGTGAGTCAGGCTGAGTCAGTCTAAGCCTAGAGAAATTGGCTGAAAATGTGGCTAAGTCCACAGGCGTTGAGTGTGGTCTACTCACTCAACGTCATACAGCTTTTAGCGTTGAGTGTTGTTGTGGCTGTCAACTCCACAAAAAAGTTGGGCAAAATTTTGACTAAGTCCACAGGCGTTTAGTGTAGCTTACTCACTCAACGCCAGATAACAGAAAAATTATGTTAAGTCGTTTGGCGTTGAGTGGAGCTTACTCTCTCAACGCCAAGGCCCAGAAAATTTGGCCAAGGCAAATAGCGTTGAGTGAGGCAAGCTCTCTCAACGCTCTCGATGCTCTCAACGCCTTGACGCAGAAAAGTTGACTAATTCTAAATGCGTGGATAGGTTGGCTTTCGTCGAACTGAGCCTGGAGTTCGTCGAACTGAATTTTCTCTTTCGTCGAATTGAGTTTACCTTTCGTCGAACTAAATCTAAAGTTCGTCGAACTGATTTTACGCATTCGTCGAACAAAGCTAGTCGTTCGTCGAACAGAGCTCAGCATTCGTCGAGCTCAATACCTAGGCAGACAAAATTTTGTCTAAGTGTTGTGGCGTTGAGTGATACCTACTCACTCAACGTCTTTGGTTCTAATGATTGAATTTTGTCTAAGTCCACAGATGTTGAGTCATGCTGACGTTAGCAAAGTCAAAAAGTCAACCAAAATTCAAATGTTGCGGAAATGTTGTCAGAGAAGTTGGCGGCCAGCTGTTATCATCTTCTGCACTTTCCAAGGAATATTTTCATCATTAAGTGTTGAGGCCCACACACAGCAAAGAACCGTTGAATCAGGAATTAATGGAAAGCATGGGCTGAATGGCTAAAACTCTGCCATCAATCCTGGTGGTGGGGCTCACTGCTCAATTGGGCTTCAGAGAATAAAAAGAAGCAAATCGGACAGAGCAATCAATCGATATTTGTCTAGGTTTTCTGAAAACGAAAGTGCGGCCAAACTTCATCTTCTTCCTCTCCATTTTCGTCGAGCCTGAAGAAGTTGTTCTGCACAGAAAACCTAGCTGAGAAAAGAGATAGCTGAAGCAATCATCATCTGCAACAGCAGGTTCAGAAGCAATTTTGAGGAAGCAGATCTACAAGTTCTTCAGAGAAAAAGAAAGTTGTTTGAAGGAAGATTCAACTGCCAATCCATTGTCTTCAACAGCAAAAGCTTGGACTGATATCTGCTCAGTCTAGAAAGAAGGAGACACAGAGTTCTTACTCTGGTGTCTAATCAATCGCCTTTCTTATTCTTCTGTAAAGATTCTTTGTGAGTCTGTAATTGTAAGCTTGTATTATAAAGACTGAGGTCTTTGTGACCTGTGTTTGGCTTTGTGCTGGGTGAAAGGTCTTTATGACCTGGGTTTGGCTTAGTGTCTAAGTTGTAGGTCTGTGTGACCTGTGTGGTCCTGCGGGATCTGTGTTGTAAGCTATTAAGTAGCTGAGTTCTGGAGGGAAAGCCGAATCTAACACACTGTTAGATAGGCGCAGAGGGGCAGTGGATGTACCCAAGATTGGGAAACTACTATAAAATTGTTGTATCGACTGTGATTGTTCTTGAAAGCTGATAACTAACCTAATCACCAACCATAGAAATCTGATAACAAGAAAGAAAATTTAATTATAGACAAAAACCTATTCACCCCCCCCCCCTTCTAGGTGTTTAGCTATCCTTGAAAACAAGAATTTCAATGATGATCGGTAGAACGCGCGGGGGGACTTCGTGTGAGGCGCACGAATAGTGATAGATTCGATAGGCTCGACGATGATGAGGGATGGAATCGTCGTTCCCTCCATGGTACGAGCAAGGCTTCCGACTGTAGGCTCGAACCGTGGTGCTTACGGGTGAGGTCAACGGAGAGAATGCGTTGACAATGAAGAAGACAAGGGCGGTGTTGCTGACTTGGTGTGCGTCGGCGGTCGGCGGAAGAGGAACGAGAAGCTCTGATACCAAAGTTATTAGGGACCTATTCAAGTAGTGGTCGGAGTAGTGGTCGGACATGAAGACGATGGTGATGGAAGATACAACGGAGCCTTAATTGTGGCTACCTAAGCGAGGTTGCTCATTAGAGGAGAGAGCCATCAATGATCTCACACAAAAGATTGGGAAAAGACTTCTTCTTACTTACCCATGCAACTCTCCATATGCCTTTATATAGGCTTACAACACATAAAAAGACAAACAACAATAATGACATTTAATACTAGGTCTGGTGCTCGAGGCTCCTACATAATGATAACACCTAGACACAGAGAAAATAGAGATAATCATAATATACGATACGCAGACAATAACAAATATCTACTCCCAATCAATGTCAAGATCAAAGGATCCAAAATACAGCAATCGTTGATACAAAATTCAGCTTTGTTGACCAAGGTTTCATCAAATAATGATCAAATCATCGACCGAAGAACGTGAAAGCATTCATTGATCATCGACAAAAAACTTAGGCTCATTGATTGAGGAAGGATTGGTCTCAACGACCAGCAGATTAGCCTTTAAGTGTAAATGATGGCATTTTTTATTTTATGTTTAACTTATGATAAACTTTAAAACATTGATTTTGTAAGGTGGCTATGGCCCTTTGTTCTTGTTTTCATACGTTTCTCGTGATAAACTTTAAAACTTATGATAAACTTTTCTCGTGGAAAGAACTTCTTAGCTTTTCATTTTTCCTGTTGCATCGTTATAAATTGCACAAGTTGAAGTAGTTGTGGTTGTGGATAAAGTTTGGTTTATTATGGTGGGAGTGATGTGGGTGAAAGATGATCCTCCATAAGGAAGATGAGCTATATAGGATGCAATTATTAAGCAGGATGAACAAATTTGTTAAAAATTGATGTAGCAGAATTTGATTCATCCTTGCGAGCCAGGCTTTTTGCACAAACGATAAAAAATATATAATTGGGATTGACAATCAAGAGCTCTAGATTCCAAGTGTAAATGCAGAGGTTACAGGAGATAAGGAAGTAGTGAGAGACAGACTAATGAGAAGAGTGCGGAGTTTTTTTTCTTTCATATGAGAGTAATCCTGAGAAAATGTTGCCTGAATGAGCGAAAATTCATTGGACGGACTCAAATCAAAATATGCACTTATCATGACTATATGTGTTGTGATACTAGGGCTGCTGCTGGAAGAATGGAGCACTAATAGCACCAGGAGGAAGGAGACATGGGTCGGGGAAGAGATATTTGAAAAGAATAGCAATTTGTTGTGTGTCCCCACATTCGTCGTTGGTTATGTGGCGTATATTTCATTACGAGCCCTTGTGTACATTATTTTGAGTGGAGTCGTAGTCATGAGTAATTATAGTTGTAATGTCTTAGTATTTCATGCATCTCTTTTATTTTGGTGTTATTTACACCAATATCATTTTGTAGTGTTGTATATATATTACCCAATTGGAACATGAGAAGGATATGAATGAATTAATCCAAATTCCTTTCTCTCTAAGTTCCTTTCTCTAGATCCCTTTCTCCTCATCCCATTTTTAAGGCTAGGGTTGAGAAAGACTCTCCTTCCTCCGCTCCCCTCGCATTCTTTGTGGGATAAGCTCAACTCCCCTTGTATCGCCGCCACCTCCCACGACGTTACGGGTCAGGACCATAACATCTTGGTATCAAAGCTTTTGGTCCTCCTCACCCCTCTCAAACAACGACCCAGATGGGCTTTCTTGGTTCCGCTTCAATGACGACGTTCATTGACTCCGCGGCTCACTTCAAGCACACAGCACACACAGACAACATCCCACTCCCAGTCGACAACGCAATTGAGAGTCTCATGCTCCACGCAAGACTTCCATCCCTTTCAACTGGCCTCTATATGTTTCGAGCCACAGTGCCGCTAACACCACACCCTGAGCAAACCAACATGTTTTTCCTCTCCTCGAGCCGTACGCCTTTTAACTCTCGAGATAGGGTGTGAGCAGTTTGGTTTGGGTTGGTTTGAACTCAAACCAAAACCGAACCGACATGCCTCGATTTTTGGTTTATCCAAACCGACCCGAACCAAACCCGGTCGGTTCGATTCAAAGTCGGTTCGTTTTTTTATTATTTTTGGCGGTTCGGTGTCGATTTTTTTCAAGCATAGCTCCACCACGAAATTATAACAAAATATTTGTGAACATCCTAACAACTGAAATTTAATAAATGGTGAGATGGATGTTGTTGTCTTCCCTTATTAATAGTAATGACTAGTTGACTACACATCATTACAAGTCTAATTATGGATTATTACTTGCTAATCACAATATTGCTTACAGTGGGAATATCCTCAAACGAAACTCAGGCCTGGAGCATATCTTTATCATATAAACCAATATACATATCTTCAATCACACCACCGAAAGAATCTGGACCGTTCGATCAAGCTCCATCAAACAAGAATCGTTGGATTCAAAATAGAAGGGCTGCCTATAACATTTCCTCCCAAGGCTGGCACTGTTCATTTCCTCCAAAATCCCGATACCCCCGAACTCCTCACCGCGCCTTCACTGCCTCATCCCGCCGCCGCCGGCAGAGCCGCCGGCGGCCTGCCCGGCGCCCACCGGCGGGTTCCGGCGAACCCGTCGGGGGTTGTCCGGCGGCGACCGGGCAGGGCCACCGCCGGCGGTGGCCCGGCCCGCTCGCCGCCGGACAACCCCCGTCGAGTTCGTCGGAGGCCGGCGAACCCGCCGGTGGGTTCCGGGCAGGGCGCCGGCGGCTCTGCCGCTGGCGGCCGGGAATGCCCCCGCGTGAGCACGCGGAAGCGGGGGGGGGGGGATTTTGGTTATTTTTCAGTTTTTTTTCATTTTTAAATGTTTTATATAATATTTTTTATATTATAATTTGATTTAAAAATAATAATTCTTTTTAAAATTATTTAATTATTTTAATTTTGCTCGTGGCGGGCGAAGCCCGCCGGGGGGACGGGCCTCGCGCGCCGGGGGCGGGCGAAGCCCGCAGGGGGGCGGGCGAGGCCCTCCGGGGGCGGGCGAAGCCCGCCGGGGGGTCAAGCGGGTGAAGCCCGCAGCGACGCATCGAGAACAGGCGGAGCCCGTTCGAAGATGCAGGGGGGCGGGCGAGGCCCTCTGGGGGGCGGGCGAGGCCCTCTGGGGGGCGGGCGAAGCCCGCCGGGGGGTCAAGCGGGCGAAGCCCGCAGCGACGCATCGAGAACGGGCGGAGCCCGTTCGAAGATGCTAGTATATATATATACCAATATACATATCCTAAAACACACCAAATACTTCCCCTCAACCATTTGATCAAAAAGCATATTAAATCTCAACCTTTAGATGGAGAGAGAGGGGAGAGAGGGAAAAAGAATAGTAATGGGCATCTTAAAGCTAATGAGAGAGGGAGAGGGAGAGAGAGAGTGAGAGAGAAATTATAATTTTTACGGCAAAGCGTGCATTTTTTAAAAAAAATAAAAATTGTAATCTTGATTTATATTTTTTACGGTCGTTTTGAGTACTCATATGTATATGTTGCGGGTATAACCCGTTTTGATGTTGGCGTAGCCTGCAGCGACACATCGAGCATGGGTGAAGCCCGCCTAGATGCGGCCGAAGGCCGCCCGAGAGCATCGAGCACGGGCGTAGCCCGTGCAAAGATGCTTGTATGTGTGTGTGTGTATATATATATATATATACAAACGACGGTCTCACCGATAAACCCGACAATATAATTTATGGCAGGGTTGAACAATTGAACCGGCCTATACATAATATAATTTATGGAAGCCCACATTCAGTGATTCGGATCAAATAGAAGTGGTCCTATACATAATTTAAAATTATTATAATATTATTTGATTCGGTTTGGTGGGTTTTTGCAACTTGAAAACCGACCCGAACCGATAAGTTTTCGGCTTTCAAAAGCTTCAAACCAAACCGACACCGGACCGGGCGACTCTGTTTCAAAATCAGTGTGGTTCGGTCGGTTTTGTTGGTATTCGATTTTTACTCCTCACCCTCACTCTCGAGTCCCACTGTTGCTGAATTCGGGCTCTTTCCTGCTTAATTAATCAGTTAATTAATTCTTTTGAATTAATTGGTTAATTATGTATTCAGCATGACAATCATTGTTGCAAGACGAGGTGCCCTACGTTTGATGTTCCAAAAGTTATTGGACATGTCAACGACAGGACGTCGCATTTTGCGACTCACCGCTAACATTGACTGACACTTTGGGGGCTCGATCCTGCTAGTGTCGTCACTGATTCCACTTGAGCAATCGCCGCTTCCACTGGCATGGGAAGAAGTTCCACCATTGTCTGACATTCTTGTCATTCCATGATCGTCTCCAGTTGTTCCCTCCTCATAGTTCACACAATTGTATCATCGCTTCCAAGCCCAGTAGTAGTGTCGCCACAATTTGTCACCGTCTTTAGTTGTCGTAATCTCCATTTTGCAGCCTCTACTCTGACCTCCTGCTCCGTCGGCAACTCACATTCAACAAAGTTCTTTGCCATCCTCGACTATCCGCAACCACCAGGCACACTTGCCCCGTCTCAGCCCATTATGCAAGACAATCACTCCTCAGCAAGCGCGTCCACTACGCCAGATCCACACAGTCTGTCGTAAAATTTGTGAGCGCGACGACGGCTTGTCGCTTGATGCAGCCACCGCTAACGCGACGTGTTACAAGGAGTTGTTCTAAAAAGAAACAAGAAAACAGAAGATCACAACGTCCACTCTTCGCTCAAGCTTGAGGACAAGCTCGATTTGAAGGTAGGATGAGATGTTATGGGTCCCCATTATTCGTCGTCAGTTATTGGCGCATATTTCATTACAAGTATTTATGTATGTTATTTCGAGTCGAGTCCTAGTTACAAGTAATTAGAGTTGCGAAATTTTAGTATTTTGTGTATCACTTTTATTTTTGGGTATTTACATTCATGCCATTTTGTAGTGTTATACATAGACCCCCTTGGGTCATGAGAAGGGATAGTGAATGAATTAATCCAAGTTCCTTTGTCTCTCTCTAAATTCTCTTTCTCTCTCTCCTCATCCATTTTTAGGGTTAGGGTTAAGCAAGACTCTCATTCTTCCTCTTCTTTCGCATTCTCCGCAGGTTGAGCTCGGCTCCTTTTGTTTCCCTACCTCCACTGCCATCTCCGACGATATTACGGGCGTTAAGTTATAACATTATGATATCAAATACAGCTAATGAAGGTATTTATAAATTATAAGGATATTCCTTCCTTATTCGACGGTTACTCTCAACGGCACGACGCATGTCAAACTTTCGTCATCTTGCATGCAGCTAGATAATTGTATAATCTACTACATCACCTACACTACAACAACACTCAAGCCTTTATCCCACTATAGTGGGGTCGGCTATATGGATCCTTTGTCGGCATTGTCCCCTATCTTGTGTCATAATCTCACTAATGTCTAAGTACATCATGTCTTCCCTTTAGTTTCATTCCAAATCTTTATTGGTTTACCCTTCTCTCATTTAACATGTCTAGTGACTAGACAGTCGCAACGCCTAACATGTGCCTCTAATGGTCTCCTTTGTACGAGTCCAAACCATCTTTTGAGCTTCTCGCATCTTCTCTGCAATTGGTGTTACTCTTGTCTTATCCCTGATACATTCATTCTTAATTCTATCCAGTCTCGCGTATCCACACATCCACCTAAGAATTCTCATCTCCGCAACTCACATTTTTCACTCATGCACACAATTCACTGCCTAACACTCAAGACCATAAAGCATCGCTGGTCAAATCACAGTACGGTAGAAATTAGCCTTAAGTTTTAATGATACTTTACGATCACACAAGATCCCTGACGCGCCTCTCCACTTCAACCAACCCGCTTGGATTCCATGTGTCACATCTTTATCAATATCTTTGTCTTTTTGAACTATCGATCCAGGATATTTAAACATTCACTACAGGAAATATCTTGATCACACAATTTAATAGCGAAGTCATCTGTCCTTCTTGCACTGCTAAATTT
Organism: Platanthera guangdongensis; assembly: GCA_039583875.1. Lineage (NCBI taxonomy): Eukaryota > Viridiplantae > Streptophyta > Magnoliopsida > Asparagales > Orchidaceae > Platanthera > Platanthera guangdongensis. The sequence goes on along the minus strand of CM077159.1, from coordinate 174,230,587 downwards.
AAGCTCCATATACTCCGTCTTTGCCCTCCTCGACCTAAAACTCTTCTTTTTTAAAGTGTTTCGTCAAGATTCAAGTTTTGCGTTTATACCCTCGCACGTCTCATCGCCCAAAATGATATCATCCGCAAATAATAAACATCAAGGTATTGCTTGTTACTTGTTAGATATGTGCGGTGAGTTCATCTAAGATAAGGGTAAAGAGAAAAGGGCTTAAAGCTGAACCTTGATGTAAACCAACATTGATAGGGAATTCCTGTGTTAATCCTCCAGATGTTCTCATCCTTGTCATTGAATTTGTGTACATATCTTTGATTATGTCAATATATGATACATTTACACCTTTCTTTTCTAAGACTCTCCATAAGATCTCTCTTTAAACTCTATCATAAGCCTTCTCAAGGTCGATAAACAACATATGCAAATCTTGTTTTCTTTCTCGGTAGTTGTCAATTAGTCTCCTCAAGAGATGTACAACTTTCATGGTCGACCTCCTGGCATGAATCCAAATTGATTCTCCGAGATGTTAGTCTCTCATCTTATTCTTCTTTTCATTACTCGTTCTCAAAATTTCATGGTATAACTCATCAATTTAATTCATCTATAATTAACATAATTGTGTATATCTTCTTTGTTCTTATACAAAGATACCAAGATAATTTATCTTCATTGCTCTGGCATTCTCTTTGACTTCAGTATCTTATTAAAAAAAGATGTAAGCTACAAAATTTCTTCATTTTTTAGACATTTTCATACTTCGATGGGTATATCATATGACTCAACCGTCTTTTTATTTTTCATCTTTTTTTAATACATGATTTACCTCTAATACTTGAATTTTACGATAAAACGTTATGTTCTTATATTCCACCGATTTACTTAATTTTTTCAAATTCAATTCATTGTCTTTTGTTTTATTATATAGTTAATAAAAGTATCTTTTACATCGCTCTTTAATATGCACATCATCTTTTAAAACTGTATTTGTTTCATCTGTTATGGAACTGAACATTCTTTTTATGAACGAAGATGGAACTGAAGGCTCCTGAGAACAGAGTGATTGGACAACTAAGCCTTTTCTTTATTTCTTTACTTCAGTTTTGCACTGATCCAATTCATTTTTATTACTTTCAGTTTGGTACTTTTATTTCAGTACTTCAGTCTTGTACTAGTCTTGTTTCTTTACTTTTAGTTCAATTTTTTCATTTCAGTACTCGAGTCTTATACTGGTCTCGTTTCTTTACATTTAGTTCAGTTTTTTCCTTTCAAGTATCATTTAAGTCTCGTACTAGTACAGTTTCTTTTAGTACTTTATTTACATTCCAGTTTCGTATTATTCTTGTTTATTTCAGCATTATATTCAGTGCGTTCAGTTCAGCATTTCAATTCAGGAGCTTATCTTTTTAGCGACATTTTATTTACCGCATTTATAATTACTGCAATTTATTGTTTCAGCATTTTAAGCACAGGTCCTGCTCTGTCGAGCAGTTGGTTCTTAGGTTGAACGTTAATAGGGGATAATAGGAGTTGAGATATTCTTCCAGAGTTAGCCTCAATTAAATTGCTCTCATGCTCGTTATGCTCCTTGTCGAAAGTTGAGTCGTATGTTTTAAAAAAATCATTTGCCCGAATTATTTGAAGTCTCGTATGGCAGGTCGTCGCAGACCCGATGTGTGCCAGTAAAATTATCTAAAATTGAATGTTTGTAAATTGTTTGCGGTAAATAGTGGCGGGTCAGTCACTTCCGCAGACCGTTCGTACCGGTGCGGGAAGGTCGACGACTCGTGACGACAAGGAGATGTGTATCATGGGTGAGCGGCCGTTGTATTATTTTTCTCGTTGGATTCCCTTCACTGGTCAGCCTAAATTTTCAGAATTCGTCGGATGTCGCTCACATCCAAGAATACACTTGGTTGTACGCTAGGGTCTGGGTAGTGCGGTACGACCACCCCCAGAAGTGGCAGCATTTGTCACTGTCACCGACGGCCACATCAGTGAGGCCCGCGGGATTCACTACCCTACTTGAAGGGAAACAGTTCATACTATGTCGACATAGGGGGAGTGCGCAGGTTTGAACACCTGCAGTGTGTGCGGGTTGGTACACCTGCGGTGTGCACTGGTTTGAACACATACGGTGTGCGCGGGTTTGAACACTTGCGGTGTGCGCGGGTTTGAACACATGCGGTGTGAGTGGGTTTGAACACCTGCGGTGTTAGGGGTTTTGAATACCTGCGGTGTGAATACATGTTGTGTGTACTTGTCGTGTTGATAGTTAGTGGAGCGCTTATTATATATAACTTACGATTAAGCTGCTACTTTTTCAGTTATATTATGTTGCACATTTTTCTATATAGTTGCTCCTACCTTATAAATGAAATGTTGTGGGAGGACATGGCCTCAACCCTAGCTGACGGCGGTCGGGACAGGGAAGAAGTGTCGGGTTTCCCCCCTTACTGGCGGCGACCAGGACAGAGTGAGGAGAAATCGAGATAGTGGAGCTCTGCTCCACCTTCTAGTGGCGACGGGAGAGAGGTGGGATGCCAGGCTCGGTTTTGCGCATGAGAGAGAAAACAAGAGAGAGCCAGGAGAGAAAGAGAGAGATAAAGAGGAAGAGGAGGGAACTCCTTCCTCCTTCAGCTGGCGGCCGATCTGCACCTTCCAACGGCGACGGGAGACTCGGTTGCAGCGCGTGAGGAAAAATCAAGAGGGAGAGGGAAATCGGGAGGTGACGGCTGGGGAGAAAAAATGAGAGGGGAGGGGAAAATTAGGTTTTATATTAAAACCCTAATCCAGAAATGATATCCGCACTCCAAATCCCCTAAACGCACCCCCACACAGAATTTAATCGCGCGATACGATTTTGGAGCGTTACAGAGTGTATGTGTTAGTAGTAAACTTTTTTTGAAACATACGAGCTCGTTGTATAAACAGTGGCTACGGTCTATGCTTTCTCTGATAAATATATATATATATATATATATTGTTATATATGTGTGTGTGTGTGTGGTTTTCTGTTATTATTTCCGCAAATCTGTGATGTGATATGAATGTTGTGATTCAAGTCAGTCGAGGTGGCCAACTAGTGCTTGGTAGAGTGGGTCGTTGCCATTTGGGAAGCACTGGGTGGACGTCTTAGGCAGTAAGGCCCGTCTCTGACCCGACCCGGGCAAGGGTTGAGGGAGGAGATCTTACAGTCGGCATGGAGATCCAGCTTGGTGAAGACGGTCACGTCGTGGAGCTCATCCAAAAGCTGCTGAATCACCAGAATCAGGTACTTGTCTGGGACGGTGGTTATGTTGAGTTCTTGATAGTCCACGCAGAAGCACCAACTGCCGTCTTTTTTCCTGACCAATAGGACCGGGCTGGAAAAGGGACTGGCACTGGGGCGGTTGAGGCCCCCCATCAACATGTCGTGTACCGATCTCTCGATCTTGTCCTTTTGCATGTGCCCGTAGCGGTATGGTCGGACTGAGACTGCTGACATGTCAGGCTGAAGAGGTATGGTATGATCGTGCAGTCGAGCTGGTATCAACCCGGATGATGCAATAAAGAGATCCGCAAACTCAAATAGGAGGGCCAAAAGGTCAGGAGGTGGTGCTGAGGTCGGTGGCGCGGCGTCCGAGATGGACCAGAGCCAAGCTGAAAAATCGACGTTCGCAGTCCGCTGAATCGCGCGGACGAAGACAGGGGGAGAAAAGTAGTACAGCGTCTCCTGCAAGGCAGCACTCTCAACCATCCTGGAGGAAACGCATCGGCATAGTCCCCCAGTTGACTCGCACATCGCCCAATGTGCAGAGCCACGCAACTCCCAAAATGGCGTCGATCCCGTCAAGGCCGAAGACCTAGAAGTCCGTTGTCACCGAGTAAGGGCCCACTGAAAGCACGACGGCCGGACAACGGCCTTGGATCGAGCGGCGACAACCATCGCCCAAACTAACAGTGAAATCTAAAGAAGGTTCCACCGGAAGGCATAGTTGCTGGGCTAGATGAGATGAAAGAAAATTATGACTCGTCCCGCTGTCCACCATGATGACAATGTGGCGGTCGCCCAACTTGCCCGCCAGCTTCATGGTTTGGGGTCTGAAATGCCGCCCACGAAAAAGCATGGAAGCACCAAACAGTGAAGGCCTGCGTCAGCGACGGTCTCTGTGGTGTCCTCTGTCGTGATCTCGAGGTCTTCAAAATCCGTCAAAATAATCTCGGGCTCGAAGTCACTGATGATAGCATGGAACTCCTTGACCGTGCAAACGTGGGTAGGGGAATAGGGTTGATGGCAGCAGAAACACAGTCGTTTGCGACAGAGGTCGTCGAACTCACGGTCGGAGAACCGCTGAGGCGGGGCAGGACGACCTGGCCTTGCGGCCGGAGGGGGCCGAGGGGCTTGGGGCTTCGGGGTAGCAGTCTTCCATGGTCGGCCGCCTAGCGGAGGCCCGTCTGGAATTGGCGGGGGCCAAGGCGACAAATCCGCTTCCATAAGGCAGACCATGTCGAGGGCCTTGGAAACCGTCTGAGGGTGGTGGGTGCGAAACCGGGACCATATGTTACGTGGACGGCCCTGAATGAAGAAGCCGAGATAGGGATCTGGTGGTAGGCCTGGAACATGAGTGACAAGGGCCACGAACTCATTGATGCAGTCATCCAGCGCACCGGTTTGTCGTACCTCACGCAGTATTTTGATGGTGGAGCCGGAATAACGGCTGTCGTAGAAACGAATCATTTCCTGCTTGATTTCCGACCAGGAGATGGTCGGGTTGGTCTGGCAGAGCCATCGGGCAGTGGAGGGGGGAGCCGTCGAGTCTCGCGACGGCGGTAGAGAACTTATCCAGCTCGGGTGTGTGGTGGAGATCAAAGTATTGTTCTGGCATGCCTATCAACCTGATCTGGTCTACACCAACGAAGGTGGGGAGGTCCAAGGCAAGGGCCAGGTGGCCGGGAGGGAGAGGGGGTGCGGCATCCCCGATGTGCGAAAGTGGTGCCGCCCCCAGGATTGACGTGGCGGTGGCCAGGCATGCGGATCCGCTGGCGGAAGAGGCCGCGGGAGGTTGTAACACATCAACCTTTGCGTGTATGGCGAGCAAGGAGGACACGATGGACTCCTGGTTGCTGACACGACGAAGGAGGGCCTCGTTGGCGTCCTCCGATGGGGCCTCGACAGAAGAACTGGTGTTCGGCGCCATGATGACGGAAGGAAAGGCGACAGTGGCGGTACGGAAGGCACGGTGCGACAGTGGTGGTGCAGCAGAGGCAGTTGTGGACGGCTGGTACGGTAGATGTGGCGTCGGCGGTGCGGGATGTGGCCCGAAGCGCGGTGCGGAACGCGGACGTGCGCGCGTCGGTGCAGCGCTAGCGCTGGTGCTGGAGGCGGCGCGGTCAGGCGGCGCTGGAGGATGTGGGATGCACGGGTGGACGGAAACACATGCGGCCTGCGGCCTGCGGTCGGCGGGCGGAAATGGCAGGTCAGACCAGTTGTTGGGGTATCGGGAGATCGACGGCTACGGGAAAGGGAGAAAGAGAGGAAGAGAGGGAGAGAGAGAGGAAGAGAGGAGGGATTTAGGTTTAGAGGAGAAAGAAAAAATCAACATTCATTTCAGGATGAAAATAATACAGGACTTACGCGTCCTCTTACAGCGATGAGGAACTAATACAAAAGAAAATTCTGAAATTAAGAAATACGGAAATATTTAAAATGACTCAAGCAAACAAAGCAACAAATAAAACATCTCAAGCAAGCGAAGCAACCAATAAATTACTAATTATCTTCCGCGGGAAAGGTGGGGACATCCGATATACGCGCCCGGCGCGTGTAAATTTTCCAAGGAGGCTCGTCGTCGTGTAGCTCCGTAACAGTGGAACATTCTTGCTGACTGAATCTTGAAGGTATCAAATAAGATAAGAACACGGTTGCAGGAGGAGAATGGGTAGATATGTGGAAGGAAGAAAGAGTACATCAATCATAGCACTAGTTGTAGTGATACTAGGGTTGTTACTGGAAGAATGACACTAGGGGTGCAAGTTGAGTTGAGCCGGCTCGAAAGCTCGATGAGCCGGCTCGAAAAAATCTCGACTTGAGCTCGAGCATGTCGAGCTCGAGCCTGATTTCGAGCCGAGCTCGAGCCTAAGTAACCCTGTTCACAATCTCGCGAGCCGGCTCGCGAGCTTTTTTAATTAAATAATATACATATTATTAATAGTAAATATTTTAATATATTATATTATTAACATAATATTAATATAATATTATTAAAATAATAGTTTAATACATTCAGACATCATAATATTAACTTTAGTAAATTCGAGTCAAGCTCAAGCTCGAGCTCGAGCCTTTTAAAACAGGCTCGTCGAACTCGAGCTCGAGCCAGCTCTTTTCGATGAGCTCAACTCGAGCTCGACTCGTTTGCAGGCCTAAATGACACTCTAAATCTCTAATAGAACCAAGAGGTGGGAGATGTGTGGTGGAGACCAGCCCAGATCAGGTCGACACAAAAGTGTCTGACGTCGCACCCGGTCGGACCTTTATCGATCGTGAGTCTTGAATATATAAATTTTGTGAATGTTTTGTATTTTGTGAAATATATATATATATATAAATATACTAACATCTTCGAACGGGCAGGGCCACCTCCAGCGGTGGCCCTACCCGCTCGCCGCCGAACAACCCCCGGCGTGTTCGCCGGAGGCCGGCGAACCCGCCGGTGGGCGCCGGGCAGGCCGCCGGCGGCGGCAGAGAAGGGCGCGATAGCATTTTGGCGGAAGGGAGGATATCGGGATTTGATGTAAACGGTGCTTTTTTGGAGATTTGGATATTGGCATGCCTGGTTTTTTAGATCCAATGGTCAGATGCGATTTTCTGAAGATCAGACGGTCCAGATGAGTTTCATGGTGTGCTCCAAATATGTGTATTGTTTTAATAGTAAAGATATATATATATATATAAAAACGTAAAATTTTACTCGCCCCAGTTCAGAGAGCAGCCACGCAAAAAAAGAAAATCACCCGTGTTCATCTCCCAGATCCGGCACACGTCCAGCTGCAGGTTAGGGCTTGCCTATTCCGCCATTTTCGGCCTGAAAACAAACGGGATTCAAGCTCGATCACTCGCCCGATGTCGTTCCTCGACGCCATCAGCGACCACGTCGGTTACAACCGCAGAGCACGACGCCCTCCTCCCTGGCGGTTCAGCTCCATGATCACGGTGATTCCGCCATGGTTGCGCCTGTTGAGTTTTTTTTATTTATTTATTTCTTTTTTCTGTTGTAACCCTATAAAAAGGGGGCTTGCTGAAAATTTCAGGGTGAATGATGAAATTATTGATTTGTTGCATTTGATGCTTCTTGTTGAGTGTTGTAGGTGAGATTAGGCGTGAGTGATTGTTAGATACTGTTACCGATAGAGTTAGGTTGGTGATGAATATTGATGAAAATTGTCGTGAATGTGTTTCTGTTGGAGATTACTGTGTGATTCATGTTAGAAATTAAGTGTGATTAAAAGCTCTGTGTGAGAGCTATAGGTGTTAGGCGTGTGATGAATGTTGTTGCTCCTGTGTAATAGTTGTAGGGTGAATGTTGAAGATTGGAAAACCAGATAAGATTGTTGTATCAGTGTTGTGAGTTCCGCTAATCCAGTGAAAGGTTACAGATTTGGTGAATATCACTTGTGGGTCAATTGAAAGTGATGTATGCTAGTGATTAAACTCAAACAGTGAGATTAGGAAAATTAATGATGTTTCCCTTGTGCCTTTGTGAAGTGTAGTTGATCTCTACCGAGAGACCGTGAAATGAAATTGTGTTTGTGAGATTTCGTGGATCCACCTTGAGTGAATGAAATTTCGTGGATCCACCTCAAGTGTGAAGAGGGAGTGAATTTTAGGATGTTAGTTTGTGGCTTCCTTACTCTATTGAGTGAGTGTGTGGAACCACCTCGTGTGAGGGAGCGATTTAATTTCTTGGTGTCCGTGTGCGATAGCGGCCGACCTCGGAGCGGAGATCGAAGGTGACGAGGAGTTTCTCGCGTGATTGTCATCGACTTCGAATATGAAAAGACGCCTCTTTCCATGGGTAATTGTTTCTATCTCTTCCTTTGTGTGTGCATCTATCTTTTCTCGTAGATAATAGACTTGTTGTTGGGTTTTCGTCTAAGTTTTGTCAGTGAATGCTACATCGAAAACTTCAAACGGAAACGTATTTGGAGTTCACGATTTTTGTTGTGCCACGACAAGGAGAACGGAACGAAAGTTGTGAATTTCCTTCTCCGGATTTAAAAATCAAATCATTATTTAAGAATATTCATTTTTTTGAAATGAAGAAGTAGCTTTGTGCTTTCAAAAAAACCAAGTTGCGTAATTTCTTAAGTGTTGCGCCCGCTCTAAATTGACGAAATTAATTATTCATCGCACACATTTAGAATTTCCTAGAAAAAGCTGAAAGTCGTGCAAACCCTACGCACCGTCCTGCATCAATGTGGGTCGGGGAAAAGGTATTTAAACAGAAGCAATTTTATTAAGATATAACATAATGATCCCTAATACAGCTTATACAGTTATTTTTAAGTCAATGCCTTGTTCGTTTCCCTCAACGGCATGGCACATGTCTGCCAGCTCATCATGGCCTTGCATGTAGCTGGATGATTGTATAGTCCGCTATAATATGATTCTGAGAATGCTAGATGTACTTATGGGCAAAATTGCATAGTCATTTGTTTTTTTACTATTCAAAGCATGAGAAAATTGAAATTACAAATTGCATTAACTGAATTAAACCGGCAGCCAAGATTAGGGAGATGGTTGGGGATCTTGATACGATGGAAGTGTTGCAAGTTCAAGCTAAAGGATTACCTTTGTGTCCCTTCTATACTTTCAAGTTCGGCAATGAACCGAGCAATACAGCGTACACCATTACCACACATCTGGATTCAAAGGAATTTAAGGGGAAAACTTAATGAATCACCAAATAGATAATCAAACATTTTGCTTCCAGCACAACTAGAAAGATAAAGTATGATAATTTATGATGTTCAGGCATACATATTAGACACAAAGGAGAAAGTATTTGAAGAGCCAGAGTGATGGTATTTAATAACAAATGCAGTTTTAACACGAATGAATGGTGAAGGAAAAAAATTTGTATGATAACTTACAGACACTTAAACAACGAAGATAATGGGGATATGCTAACCAAATATATAATCGAATTTGCTTACAACAATATGAAAATTCATTCATGTTTCTACAGCTAGTAGTCAAATGTTAATAGTAATCTTTTGCAGATGCTACACTTTCAAGTTCAAGAACTATGAAAAGAAATGACTCAGAAGCATTGTACTCTTAACAATGTGAATTAAGCATACAGCGACTTCACGCAAATGAAATTAAACTACTTTTTTTTTCTCAGCCTATAAACATTAATAGATTCTATTCTGAAATACGCAACTAGGAGCTTGAAAGTCCAATTACATCTTCATTCTGTATGTTTTGGAGGTTGGGACTAATAATTAGGCACCGATTTACTGACTTATAAATGGATTTCTAAAGAGAGCAACAACAACACTCAAGCATTTATCTCATTACAGTGGGGTCGGCTATATGGATCCTTTGTCGCCATTGTACCTTATCTTTAGGGATTTCTAAAGAGAGCACTTCAATAAAATTTCTAGAGACGAATTTTATAGTGAGAATATTTGAGTAAGAAAATTATAACAAAATAAAATATTATGAAATAGATTTTTGGAGATAGAGTTCTGATGAGCTTTCAAAAAATAAATGTTTAGAGAATTTTTCAATAGTGACAATTGTTTAGTAAGATAATCCTAATGAGATAAAATCTTTAAAGGTTAGATTTTTGAAAATAGGAACCTGATGAGAGATATGAATAGATAAAATGAGTAAAGAGAAAATTTAAGAGAATTCTAATTAGATGGAACTGTTGGGAGAGAATTTTAGCAAGTTTTATAGAGAAACTTCAACAAAGAGATTCCTACGAGATTTTATGAGAAGGGAAGAATAAAATCATGTGATGAATTATTATATGACGCATTTAAAATTAGGTGCTTTGTTAAAAGAAATGATGTTATAAGATAAATTATGAATGATTTCATACTAATTATTTTAGTATTAACAAAATTAGTAATTTCTATGACTAAACTTTTAATAGAAGGGGAGAGTAAAATCATGTGATGAATTATTATGTGATGCATTTAGAATTAGGGGCTTTATTAATAGAAATGATTTTATAAAGTATGAATTATTTTATTATTTTAGTATTGTAAAAAGAGCTAAATAAAGGCAATTTTTTTTGCTCCAAAAAGATAAATAATACAAAGGTATGCACCCTTATATATATAAATGGGGGAGAAAAGAGAATACTAGTTGAAGCCAGGAAAATTCCCGACCTCAGAAATAGGATCAAGGCAGCCTAAGGTTACTGATTATACGGTCCGACGTCACAGATCAAGTGGTTAGCTCGAGAGATAGGAAACTATCTATAAGCACATCTCAAATGCTCCAGCAGGGAGGTCCCGCCACGCACCCGGAAGCTTAGAAGAAGCTTCCCCTCCGCAACCAAAAGGCTGGGCGAGGTACTAGGCAGGCATGGACTGGGCGAGTATCCACTTGGGGGGGACCACGACCTCTTTCAAAAGTGTCATTTCCACTTTCCAGTACCCCTGGGGGGCTATTTATAGAGAAATCCTGGGGGGTATAGGCGAGTATCCAGCTTCTGCCAGCGAGTTCCAAGGGATACTCGCCCATACTCGCGAGTTACTCGCCCAAGCTCGCCACAGCTCATCTTTGCTCGCCCAAGCTCACCCAAGCTCGCCACAGCTCATCTTTGCTCGCCCAAGCTCGCCCAAGCTCGCCCAAGCTCGCCACAGCTCGCCTCTGCTCGCCCAAGCTCGTCACAGCTTGTCTTTGCTCGCCCAAGCTCGCCACAGCTCGTCTTTGCTCGCTCAAGCTCGCCACATCTTGCCTCTGCTCACCCAAGCTCGCCACAGCTCGCATCTGCTCGCCCAAGCTCGCCACAGCTCGCCGAATGGTCTGCGGATAGTCATATGCTGTGGTACTTTTGATCTTGACGAATTACGGGTTATGCAATACTAAAGGCAATGTGGGACTAAATACAAGTCACGCGGTCTATGCGGTTTGACTTTGTCAAACCGCAAGACTATAGAATGGAGTACATATCCTGGGAAGCCGATGATCGTCAACAGAGGAAAGTCCTGAGACCGCTACTGCGGGTTGGCGCCAGACAACTACTGCGGGTTGGCCCCAGACCACTACTGCGGGTTGGCCCCAGACCGCAGTTGCAGACAACCACCAGACCGCTGCTGCGGACAACCACCAGACCACTGCGCGGATAACCACCAAACCGCTGCGCGGATAGCCACAAGACTGTTGCGCGGTTAGCCATCAGACCGTTGTGCGGATAGCCACCAGACCGCAGTTGCAGGTCGCCGACAAGTCGCAGCTGCAGATTGCTCTCCGGACTGAAGAGTAAGAAGACAGAACCTCCGAGCCACCTCGGCAGGACACAGGCCGACAACAGCGGTTTGCCAAACCGCTATAACTAAACCGCAGGTCTGTCAAACCGCAAGACTGCTGCCAAACAGACTGCATCCTCTGACCGTAAAGCCAAACCGCAAGAACACAAACTAAAAGACCACTGCGACTAAATAACAGACCACCTGGTCTCCTTACCACTACGACTAGAATGCAGACCGCCCGGTCAACCATGTCTAGCTTGCTACAAACTTCTAAAAAGGGGTAACAGGTTTGGTGAAGAAATCAGCAAGCTCTCTATCAGAGGTAACAAACGGTGTGCATATTTGATTTTCAATATCTCCTCCCTAATAAAGTGGCAATCCACTTCAATATGCTTCGCCCTCTCATGAATGACTGGATTCCTCGAAATATATATGGCTGTCTTATTGTCATAGAACATTGGTAAGGAATGATCATAAATCTCTCGCAAATCAAACATAAGTGTCTGTAACCACTTCAGCTCACAAGTGATTAGAGTCATGCTTCTATATTCGGCTTCCGCATTTGACCTGGAAACTACAGTCTATTTCTTGCTCTTCCAGCTGACTAGATTCCCTCTGATAAAGGTACAGAAACCAGATGTAGACTTCATATCTTCTTTATCATCTGCATAGCTGGCATCAGAATAGGCCTCAATTTTCAAAAGTCCCTTTTTCTGAAACAAATGTCCTTTTCCCTGAGCACCTTTCACATACTTTAGGATCTTGATAGTTGATTCTATATGACATTCCCTATGAGCTTGCATAAACTGACTCACACTTCCTACTACATAACAAATATTCGATCTTGTGACTGTCAGATAAATGAGTTTCCCCACAATTCGTCTGTATCTGGTGACATCTTCAAGAAGAGGAGAATTCTCACTACAGCACTTGTCATCTCCTACAGTCATCGGAGACCGAGCAGGTTTAGCCCCAAGAAGACATGTATCTTTCAAGATCCAAGACATATTTTCGTTGTGAAAGAACTACAGAACCAGGCTTTCGGGATATCTCAATCCCCAAAAAATATTTGGTAGAACACATATCTTTGATAACAAAATGCTGAAAAAGATGCCTTTTTGTCATATCAACACTCATTTTATCGTCTTATGTAAGAAGAATGTCATCCACATAAACCGCAAGAACAACAAGACCAGACAAGATTTTGCGAATGAACAAAGAGTGATCTGCAACACTCCGAGCAAACCCAATAACCAAAATAACTTCATTGAACTTTTCAAACCAGGCACTCGGACTTTGCTTAAGACCATAGATAGCTTTCCGCAATTTACACACTTGCACTCCCCCGGAGCAACATACCCAGAAGATTGCTCCATATATATTGTCTCATGCAAATCATCATATAGAAAGGCATTCTTCACATCCAACTAAGACATCGCTCAGTCCTTGTTGACGACCACAGAAAAGATAACATGGATTGTAGTAATCCGAGCAACAAGAGAGAACGTATCAAAGAAATCCACACATATGTCTGTGTAAAACCTTTGGCAACAAGCCGAGCCTTGTAACGGTCAACAGTACCATCGGGAAGAAACTTGACCACAAAGATCCAGCGACAGCCAACCACATCAGCTCTGGGAGGGATAGGGACAAGAGTCCAAGTACACGGTTCATTGGGAGTTTTCATCTCCTCATACATAGCAGCTTTCCAATGCGGAATAACAGGATCTTCCTGATAGGTGGCCGGAATAGCATTGGCCGAGAGAGCAGGAGTAAAGCTTTTGTAAGAAGGAGACAGTCGCGCATAAGAAATCACATCTCGTATGGGATGTTGAGTGCAAGTTCGAACACCTTTCCGAAGAGCAATCGGAAGATCAAGATTGTACTTGTCTACTGTATCAGATCCATCCAAAGGAAAGATAACTGGCCTAGGAGCTGTCAGTAACTGCTCATCCGAGGAATAAGAGACCGGTGGAGAAGGAAGGACAGGCTCAGGAAGAGGTGTCGAAACAATAGAAAAAGAAGAAGAATCATCAGAAGGTAAAATAGTAGATGTAAAGGAAAAGAACAAAAAGAAGAATCATCAGAAGGTAAAATAGTAGATGTAAAGGAAAAGAACGGAGCATTCTCAAAGAAAGTGACGTCTGCGGAAACATACTTTTTGCGGAGAACAGAATCATAACACATGTAGCCTTTCTGAGTCGGACAATAGCCCAAAAAGATGCACTTTATAGAACGAGTAGAGAGTTTGTCGCGACCAGAAGAAGGAGAGTGGACAAACGCGGTGCATCCAGAGATACGAGAAGTTAAAGAGAAGGGATTCGCATTAGGATACAGAATAGAGAACAGGATTTTGCCGTCGAGAACCGAAGACGGAACTCGGTTGATGAGGAAAAAAAAGAACAACATGACCCCAATAGGACCGGGGAACATACATATGAGTAAGAAGGTTACGAGCCACATCCAGAAGATGTCGGTTCTTGCGTTCAGCAACGCCATTCTGTTGAAAGGTGTAAGGGCAACTAGTTTGATGTACAATATCACGGTGCATGCAAAATGATGTAAACTGATGACTTAGATACTTTTTAGCATTATCAGTGCGAAGTATCTTAATAGAGACATCACTGTGTACGGATTTCATTATAGAACACAGTAAAAACGGGAAAAAGTTCAGACCGTTCTTGTAACAAAAACAACCATGTACATCTCGAAAAGCATCAATAAAGGTAAAAAAAATAGAAACTACCCCTACCAACAATCTGGATATGAGCAGGACCTCAAACATTCGAATGAACAAGTTCAAAAGAACGAGAAGAACTACGTCGGTGCCGTGCTTGAAAAGTAGAATGGTGGTGTTTGTCAAATTGACAAGCCTCACAATTAAGAGAAGAGACTCTTCGAGGTAGATCAGGCAGAAGCTGATAAAGAATCCGAGAAGGAGGATGTCCAAGGCGAAGATGTCACTGAAGAAGAGAAGAAGAGGCAGAAAAGGCTGAAACGTTATCAAGATAGAACAAGTTGTCGCTTTCAGTCTCAGTAGCAATCGTCTCCTTGGAGTAAGGATTTTTAAAAGAACAAGTAGACGTAGTAAAAACAGCCACGCAACCCAACTATTTGCAAAGAGAAGTAACAGAAAGAAGGTTGCAAGGAAAATTCGGGATATAAAGAGTGCCTCAAGTTGAAGAGAAGGAGTGACATGCACGGGCCGGCCCACAAACAGGAGATGGAGACCCATCCGCAATAAGAACCGGAGGGAACCTATTATGTTTGTTCAGGCAAGAAAAGACACGAGAATTTCTGATCATATGATTAGTAGCACCAGAATCAATAAGCCGCTTATCCATAGTGGTCAGTTGAGCAGCACCTGAAAAAGTAACAAGAGAAGAAGCAAAAATAGAAAGAGGAGCGGATATAGTTGAAGAAGAAAAGAGAGTCGGAGTGTCCATAGAAAATAACAGGAAATCGCACGGGTAGAGAAAAAACAACTCGCGCGAACACAACAAGACGCACAAAAAACAAGAGGCCGCGGGAACACTCGAGAAAAAAAAAGGTCGCGCGAACACAACAGGCCGCAAAGAAAGAACAAGGCGCAAGGGGTGCGACAAGCCAGAGAGGAAGACCGGGTCGGGAGAGAGACCGCTTGCGGTAGAAAAAGAAACCGCAAACAAAGAGTAGCAAAGGATCGAGTCGTTTTGATACCATGTAAAAAGAGTTACATAAAGACAAATTTTATTGCTCCAAAAAGATAAATAATACAAATGTATGTCCTCTTATATATAGAAAATGGGGGAGAAAAGAGAATACAATAAGCGATGTGGGACTAAATACAAGCCTCGCGGTCTATGCGGTTTGACTTTGTCAAACCGCAAGACTATACAATGGAGTACATATCCTGGGAAGCCGCTGATCGTCAACAAAGGAAAGTCCCGAGACCGATACTGCGGGTTGGCCCTAAACCGCAGTTGTGGACAACCACCAGACCGCAGTTGCGGACAACCACCAGACCACTGCTACGGACAGCCACCAGACCGCTGCGCGAATAGCCACCAGACTGCAGTTGCAGGTCGCCAACAAGTCGCAGTTGCGGATTGCTCTCCAGACTGAAGAATAAGAAGACAGAACCTCCAAGCCAGCTCGGCAGTACACAGGCCGACAACAGCGGTTTGCCAAACCGCTATAACTAAACCGCAGGTCTGTCAAACCGCAAGACTGCTACCAAACAAACCGCAAATCCAAACCGCCAGAACACAAACTAGAAGACCGTTGCGACTAAATAACAAACCGCCCGGTCTCCTTACCGCTGCGACTAGAATGCAGACCGCCCAGTCTCCTCAAGTTTCAGCAAGTATTAACAAAATTAGTAATTGCTAGGGCTAAGCTAATTACTATATTCGAATAGCATAATTTACCTATTTCACTTTTGCATGCCCAATTCTATTGTCTGACCGAATATAAAAAAATTGGAATTCAAATAAATTCCGATTCCAGTACACATTGAAATTCATTAAATTATTGAATCCAATTTCAATTTTGTCTAATCGAGTGTGCCCTTAAGCTCCATTCGTTTGCACCAAAATATAATTGGACCAATTACAACTCCTAACCAATTAAAATGTCTTTGGAAAGGAATTGAGACTATCATAACATGAATTCCGCATCATTTGGTATAGTTTCCAATTACTTCTCTATTTGTCAGCAACCAATGGAATTGGAATTGATCCCAAATCCGATACTCAATTCCGTGCCAACAAAAAAGAGCCTTAGGGTTTCAGTGGAGAGGTATTATGCAATAAGTATTCATAAGGATGGTACTTGTGGGAAGAGGGGAGGTAAAGTGCACTTTTGCACTTCACTGTAAAGTTCACCGATCCAACGGTTTGCGTGGATCAATGCATACATCTTAAAATGCACACATCTCAAAGTGGGGGCACTGATCCACACAAACCATTGGATTTGTGCACTTTACGGTAAAGTGTAAAAGTGCACTTTATCTCCCCTCTTCCCGGTACTTGTCAACCGATTCTACCATTGAATACAAATTTACATCAATCAGCTCATATTCATACATTCACTGGTAACTTTAATCATTTTAGCAATACATGCTTTAACTCCAATAATAGAAATTTAGAAATTTTTGCAAACTCAGGAGATTGATTCACAAAAACTACAGGGGAGCAATTCATTGTGGGAATACCTCAGGTTCACTGCCGTCGGAGTTGAAGATCCTCATAGAGTAATCAGTGCCGTTGAGCCCTGGCATAGCAAAGATCACACCATCAGCACCAACGCCAAAGTTTCGATTGCAGATCTTCATCGCCTGCTCGGGAGTAACTCTAGGTTCCAATGAGTCTCTGTTATCCACCTTGGTTGGAAAAACCCGTTTACAAACCAGATTCAATTTTAAATATATCTCCACAAAGAGTTAAATGAAAACAGAACAGTGCATACCAAAATGAAATCATTCCCGAGGCCATGATACTTGACGAAATGGAGGATGTCTGGGTCCTTACGGTCGAGGAATGAAGGCTTGGAGGAAGGCATCCTGAGTGCGTCGACACTTATTGAAGCGAAAGGTGGTCGGCAGCTAGGGTTTCGGAGAAATTTGGAGGGTTTGCGGTGATAGAGCTTTGGAGAGAAGCGAGTAGCATATATTGATGGGAGAGAGCGGCAGGGATACGAGGAGAAGGTTAAGACTGCCTCCATTGTTTCAACCTTCGGCAGCCTTCCTGCTGCTCGCCTGGGAGACGAGGAGAAGGCTTGTTTTGCTTCGCGGGTAAACTCCGTATGTGCCGGCTCACATGCCTAAATACAGCTATTGGAGAAATGCATCTCAAAAGTTTAAGATGGTGTTTGGTTCAGCTGATGAGCTGCGGTGCGGTTGAAACGAGTGCAAAAGCTGTGTTTGGCGCGGCTTGTTTTAAAAACTCCGGTTTTCAGAAGCCGCGTTTCCCTTGACTCCTCAACCGGAGATTTTATTCATGTTTCACCGCAAAAGCCGACCCGTTGTTCCTTCCCCCCAGATACCCTCAGCAGATTTTAGGGTTTTGCATCTCACGGAGCACGCCGTCGACGCTTCCTTCCTCGACGCCGTCGACGCTTCCTTCCTCGATGTCGTCGACGCTTCCTTCCTCGACGCCGTCAACGCTTCCTTCTCACGGAACCCAACCGCAGTTTAGTTGACGCCGCTAGAGTTTCGTCGACCCCGCTCTCGGATCCCAACCGAAGGTATCCTCCCTCGATTTTTCCTTTGCTTGTTCTCTGTTTGTAGATCTGTCGCCGCTGGGGATGTTTTTGCTCCAGTGAGGTGGGATGTTCATGAATGATGGTTCATAACAATTAAGGCTCCGTTTGGGGGACTTATTTTCATCGATCAAGCGGTCACGACCGCATGTACCGGGACTTAAATTAAGTCCCGGTACATGCGGCCGTGACCGCTTGATCGATGAAAATAAGTCCCCCAAACGGAGCCTAAATATTGTTGAATAATTGAGAAAAAAATGTTTTTGCCTGCCCAAAACTTATTTGGGAAACTGGTATTTTTGACTTTTCTATGATTATTAAGGATTCACATATGCATGATTCCGTTTTTAGAAATATTATTTCTGATAACCATTTATGTATCTGTTAATCATGGAGTCATATACAAGGTGAACATAGAAAGAGTTTTGTTCACAAACTGGTAACATCATCTGTCACATTGATTCTCATGTGTGATTGTGTGTGTTTGTTTTATGTGTGTGTGTTTGTTTAATAAATGTGTGTGTGTGTTTAATAATTGTGTGTGTTTATATGTATGTGTGTGTGTGTTTTTAATATGTGTGTGTGAGAGAGATGATGTTTCTGTGTGTGTGTTTAATAAATGTGTGTTTAATATATGTGTGTGTGTGTGTGTCAGAGAGATGCAGGTGGTGTGTGTGTTTGTTTAATATATGTATGTGTGTGTGAGAGAGAGATGATGTTTGTGTGTGTGTGTGTGTTTAATAAATGTGTGTGTGTGTGTGTTTAATAAATGTGTGTGTTTATACGTGTGTGTGTGTGTGTGTTTATACGTGTGTGTGTGAGAGAGAGAGAGAGAAATGCAGGTGGTGTGTATGTTTGTTTTACATAATTTCATTCGTCGGCATCCATCGCGTGTGGATATTGATTTTAGTGAGTCTGTGCAAAGGGTTCAAGACCATGGGATGTCCTCACAAGGTCCACAAGAGACATGTACTGACACTGCAGGTGGTGTAGAGGAGATGATTGCGCTACGTAATATTATTGCGAATCAGCTGTATGAAGCAAGAGCGTAGAATGTAAAAAATTGTATCAATGAACCTTAATTTTGTGTTATGAATGAATCTTTGTTTAGTGTTGTGTTATGTCACTTTCATATTTGAAAAAAAAAATTTGCTAAAAACTCCATTTTGAATCCAAATAACTTTTTCGAAAACTCCGTTTTGTAAACTCTGTTTCACCCAAACAGTTTTTTAACAAAACTCTGTTTTCCAGAATCAGCACTTTTTCAATCAGCAACAGTTCATCAGCAGCATTCCATCAGCAACAGCCCAACCAAACAGAGCCTAAAATTGGCAAAATACATCTCCCAAATAATTTTTTTTGCAATTTGCATCCTTGAGTGTATATTTTGGGCATTTTATTTTTTTCCTATTGAGGCTCTATTTGTTTGGGCGTTTCGCAGCTCCGTTTTGGGCAAACGCCGCCGGAAGGAGGGTAAACAAATGAACCTCCGGCGGCGTTTGCTCCGTTTCCACCCGCACGCCTTGAGAAACGCCCCAAAAAGCTCCGTTTGGATCAGCCACCTCCCCCCTCCGTTTCGAACACTCCGTTTCCACCCGCCGGATCGACCCGCCACCGCCGAAACAAATGAAGCCTGAGGGTGCACTTTGCCAAAAAAAAAAATCATTTGGGGGGTGCATTTTGTCAATGTTAAACTTTTGGAGTGCATTTTGTCAAAAACCGATATTTTGAGGGTGCACATTGTCAATTACTCGTATGTCGCCAAAAAATTTTTGATGCGTCCACTAAAAATATTATGGTGATCTCGCCTGTTATACACGTTGAGGTCCAACTCGTGCTCCTAATTCGGTCAAAATTTGACCATCTTAGTCCGGGCACGCACACAGTCAATGAAGTAGATCGATCGTACATACAAAATTTTAACGTGGAAAAACCCCTCAACCGGGTAAAAAACCACGTGACCGGTTTTATGTCTGTCAAAGTCCATTATTTTCTTGTTGTTACAATTTGTCTATTGAATTGAAGACGACGTACCGTTCCTCGTTGCAATTTGGAGATGAGAGAACACTTAGCGCTTGGCGGACGGCAGACCGTCTCGTCGGACGTTTTTTACAAGTCGCGCTTTGCCGCGGTAGGCTTTGTTGGGCGTCACGCTGGCACCTGACGCAGGAGCAGAGCACTTGAGTTTGCGGTTGTGGAGGCCCTCTGAAAGTGGGGAGATCGGACTTCGTTTGGTATCTTGAAGGTGGCTCGAACACGGTTGGGAGATGGCTCGAATGTGGCTCGGGAGTGGCTTGAATGTGACTTGGGTGATGTTCGTAGAAGGAATCCGGCAGAGCGCAGGTCTGAGGAAGAAGAAAACTCGGAGAAAAAAGTGAGAAATGAGCAGACATGAGCTCGTTTATAGTCTCAAGGAGGTGGTTATGTTAGTTACGCGGCTATCCGAACACCGTAACTACTGTTATAAATATTTTTGCTATAGTTTAGGGGCGCATATCAGGATAAATATTTTTGTTATAGGATAATCGGACGACGGGGAATGACCTAAAACGAACGGACGACGGGGACGGGCTCCCACGAGCGGCCGACGATCTTGCCACAGACTTTGCCAGCAAGGAGGGAGACCGCCAGCGGCGGCCGAGGAGGGGCGAGCGGCTCGGCCGCTCCCTTGGCCGCGCGCCGGCGGCCGAGGAGGGGCGGACGGCTCGGCCGCTCCCTCGGCCGTGTGCTGGCGACCGAGGCCGTGCGGTCGGCCCGGCTATCATAACTCGTATTTTCTCATTATTAAATAATATATCAGAGTGAGAGAACACTTAGGATGAATATTTTTGCTATAGAATAGTCGGACGACGGGGAATGACCTGAAACGATCGGACGGCGGGGACGGGCTCCCACGGGCGGCCGACGATCTTGCCACAGACTTTGCCGGCAAGGAGGGAGACCGTCGGTGACGACCAAGGACGGGCGAGCGGCCCGGCCGCTCCCTCGGCCGCGCGGCGGCGGCCGAGGAGGTGCGGTCGGCTCGGCCGCGCGGCGACGGACGAGGAGGGGCGGCTGGCGCGGCCACTCCCTCGGCCGCGCACCGACGGCTCGGCCTGTTGAAACCGGAAACCGGCCTCTTGTGGAGTTCGTCCCTCGGGGAAGGGGTGACCTCACACCTACTACACTCGAGAGAACGTCACGGACCAAAGGATCAAGAAACTAGGAACAGACCCTCGGCTCTAGCGCGGAGGTCTCACCTCACACCCGGAAGGCTACCTGAGCTCTTCCCCTCCCTGGCCAATGCTCGAGCTAGGGTGCCTTGGAGGAGCTCTCTCAACTCTACCAAGAAGAAGCCAAGGGAGGAGAAAGCAAGAAGAAGAAGAAGATGAAAGTCCCCCTCCAAGGCACCCAAGGGGGTCTATTTATAGTTTTCCAAAACCCCTTGGACCAAAATGACCGAGATACCCTCACGCCCAAAAAGCCTTGGGCCAATAGAAAACAGCCACGCCGGGGGGTAAAGGGGGAATTTTCCCCGAGGGCAAGAAGGTAAAACTGCAAGTAGAGCCCCTGGCCCCCGGCCGGTCTCGCCCCGCTAGGCCGCCGAGCTAGAAGAGGCGGGGGCGAGACCCTGGCCCCTGGCCGGTCTCGCCCCGCTAGGCCGCAGAGCTAGAAGAGGCGGGGGCGAGACCCTGGCCCCTGGCCGGTCTCGCCCCGCTAGGCCGCAGAGCTAGAAGAGGCGGGGGCGAGACCCTGGCCCCTGGCCGGTCTCGCCCCGCTAGGCCGCCGAGCTAGAAGAGGCGGGGGCGAGACCCTGGCCCCTGGCCGGTCTCGCCCCGCTAGGCCGCCGAGCTAGAAGAGGCGGGGGCGAGACCCTGGCCCCTGGCCGGTCTCGCCCCGCTAGGCCGCCGAGCTAGAAGAGGCGGGGGCGAGACCCTGGCCCCTGGCCGGTCTCGCCCCGCTAGGCCGCCGAGCTAGAAGAGGCGGGGGCGAGACCCTGGCCCCTGGCCGGTCTCGCCCCGCTAGGCCGCCGAGCTAGAAGAGGCGGGGGCGAGACCCTGGCCCCTGGCCGGTCTCGCCCCGCTAGGCCGCCGAGCTAGAAGAGGCGGGGGCGAGACCCTGGCCCCTGGCCGGTCTCGCCCCGCTAGGCCGCCGAGCTAGAAGAGGCGGGGGCGAGACCCTGGCCCCTGGCCGGTCTCGCCCCGCTAGGCCGCCGAGCTAGAAGAGGCGGGGGCGAGACCCTGGCCCCTGGCCGGTCTCGCCCCGCTAGGCCGCCGAGCTAGAAGAGGCGGGGGCGAGACCCTGGCCCCTGGCCGGTCTCGCCCCGCTAGGCCGCCCAGAGTTCGAAATACTGGCGGCCTGCGACCTGGCGGCCTTGGGCGGCTTGCGACTCGCGGCTTGCGGCCTGGGCGGCCTGGGCGGCTTGCGGCTCGCGGCTTGCGGCCTGGGCGGCCTGGGCGGCTTGGGGCTCGCGGCTTGCGGCCTGGGCGGCCTGGGCGGCTTGCGGCTCGCGGCTTGCGGCGGCTTGCCAAGAACGCCTTGGGGGGAGAAATATTTTCTCCCCCTACTAGTGTATCTTTCAAGTTCACCAAAAATTGGCCCCTAGGAGTGCAAAACTCCCAAAAAGCTTAAAAACTTGCTTACCTTGTTTTGGGCCCACTCTTCGCGAATACGGGGTTGTACACAATCCCCGCTCTTTTCGAGGTTGGCACAAGCTCGGAAAGACACATCCAACCCAACGTATTCGCGGAGTGTAACTTCCCGGAGGGGTCAACCTGTCAAGCCAGCTAATGGGAGCCTGGGTGACGAGACGGTCTCGTGGTGCAAACACTTAGCCTTCATGAGAAGTACCACCGGCCCTGCCAAGCTAGTGAGAGCTTGGGCAGGGGGACCATCTCGGGGCGAAAAGGAACTTACTCCCCCCGAGGCACATTCGACCCAACCAGCTAATGGGAGCCTGGCTGAGGAGATCCTCTCGGGGGTGGTGCTTGACCTACCCGAGGCACATTCGACCCAACCAGCTAATGGGAGCCTGGCTGAGGAGATCCTCTCGGGGGTGGGACTTGATCTACCCGAGGCACATTCGACCCAACCAGCTAATGAGAGCCTAGCTGAGGAGATCCTCTCGGGGGTGGGGCTTGATCTACCCGAGGCACATTCGACCCAACCAGCTAATGAGAGCCTGGCTGAGGAGATCCTCTCGGGGGTGGGACTTGATCTACCCGAGGCACATTCGACCCAACCAGCTAATGAGAGCCTGGCTGAGGAGATCCTCTCGGGGGTGGGGCTTGACCTACCCGAGGCACATTCGACCCAACCAGCTAATGGGAGCCTGGCTGAGGAGATCCTCTCGGGGGTGGGACTTGATCTACCCGAGGCACATTCGACCCAACCAGCTAATGAGAGCCTGGCTGAGGAGATCCTCTCGGGGGTGGGGCTTGACCTACCCGAGGCACATTCGACCCAACCAGCTAATGGGAGCCTGGCTGAGGAGATCCTCTCGGGGGTGGGACTTGATCTACCCGAGGCACATTCGACCCAACCAGCTAATGAGAGCCTGGCTGAGGAGATCCTCTCGGGGGTGGGGCTTGATCTACCCGAGGCACATTCGACCCAACCAGCTAATGAGAGCCTGGCTGAGGAGATCCTCTCGGGGGTGGGACTTGATCTACCCGAGGCACATTCGACCCAACCAGCTAATGAGAGCCTGGCTGAGGAGATCCTCTCGGGGGTGGGGCTTGACCTACCCGAGGCACATTCGACCCAACCAGCTAATGGGAGCCTGGCTGAGGAGATCCTCTCGGGGGTGGGACTTGATCTACCCGAGGCACATTCGACCCAACCAGCTAATGAGAGCCTGGCTGAGGAGATCCTCTCGGGGGTGGGGCTTGATCTACCCGAGGCACATTCGACCCAACCAGCTAATGAGAGCCTGGCTGAGGAGATCCTCTCGGGGGTGGGACTTGATCTACCCGAGGCACATTCGACCCAACCAGCTAATGAGAGCCTGGCTGAGGAGATCCTCTCGGGGGTGGGACTTGATCTACCCGAGGCACATTCGACCCAACCAGCTAATGAGAGCCTGGCTGAGGAGATCCTCTCGGGGGTGGGGCTTGACTACCCGAGGCACATTCGACCCAACCAGCTAATGGAGCCTGGCTGAGGAGATCCTCTCGGGGGTGGGACTTGATCTACCCGAGGCACATTCGACCCAACCAGCTAATGAGAGCCTGGCTGAGGAGATCCTCTCGGGGGTGGGGCTTGACCTACCCGAGGCACATTCGACCCAACCAGCTAATGGGAGAGGAGATCCTCTCGGCTGAGGCACATTCGACCCAACCAGCTAATGAGAGCCTGGCTGAGGAGATCCTCTCGGGGGTGGGGCTTGACCTACCCGAGGCACATTCGACCCAACCAGCTAATGAGAGCCTGGCTGAGGAGATCCTCTCGGGGGTGGGACTTGATCTACCCGAGGCACATTCGACCCAACCAGCTAATGAGAGCCTGGCTGAGGAGATCCTCTCGGGGGTGGGACTTGATCTACCCGAGGCACATTCGACCCAACCAGCTAATGAGAGCCTGGCTGAGGAGATCCTCTCGGGGGTGGGAAACCAGGTGTGCTACTTCAATTCTACCAAATCCAACATCCTCAAAAGGGGAAAATATTGGGTTACATGATCCCCCCGACTCAGCTGGTCGGGGGCTAGACTCATTACAAGATAAAAAACATACAGGACTCTGCCGGGGCGAGGCTTCTTCAGGGGGTCTGGGCCCGGTGGTCGCCATCCGCTTCCTGCTCGCCGGACACTTCCATCCTGCTTAGGCTCTCCATGATCTTCTCCATCTCTTCTGCCTTGGCCAACCAAGAGATGGTGTTGACGGCCGTGACGTAGCACTGTCTCGCCATCCTGGAGTCTCCCTTGACTCTGACCTGGATCCCTCCTGAGCTGAACTTGAGGCATTGGTGGAAGGAAGAGGGCACGCAACGGAAGGCGCTGATGAGGGGCCTTCCGAAGATAGCGTTGTAGCTGCTTGGAGCGTCAACAATGACAAACCTGCAGTTCCTTGAGATTCCCCCTAACTTCACCTGGAGTCCGACTCCACCCTCCACTTCCTTCCTCTCCCCTGAAAATCCAAACAGGGGTCCGTCCGAGGCCAACACCCTCCTTGGCTCTACCTTCATCTCGTCAAACGCCTTTTTGAAAACGACGTTGACGGAGCTCCCGTTGTCAACCAAGATTCGGGAGACGGTGTAGCCCTCGATGGCAGTCTGGATGACAAGCGCATCGCAAAAAGGGTCCTCATGATCCGGCAAGTCCTTTACCGAGAAGGTGATCTTCTCCTCCTGGGGCGGGGTCTGGGAGGTTGAGGCGACGCTCCTTCGGTACATGACATGGAGGCTTGCCTTCCGAGTGGCCTCAACCCCCACTCCACCGTGGATCACTCCTATACCACCTCGGGTTCCCACGTCGACCCGGTCCTCGCATATGTCATCCCCCCCTTCTCTGGGTAGAACCTCTTCTACCCGCACCGGAGGCTGCGGCTGGGCAGGGCCTCTTGCCCCCCTCACTTCCAGAAACTCAGGGCAGGTAGCCGTGGCGTGCCCCTCCACCTGGTGGAAGTCACAGTATGGTAGCGCTCCTCCCCTCCTTCGGCGGGCTGGGTGTTCTCTCCTGTTCCCTCTTCTCCCTCCACCTATCGCCAAGGCCTGCTGCGGAGGGGGTAAGAGCTGCCTTGGGGCTTGCCTCTGGAAGTTGTACCTCCCTTGGCCCCCCTGATAGTTTCCCCCTCCTTGGATGAGAGCTCTTCCTGGACCTTGGGCAGGTCCTCCCTGCTGCCTCCAGCCTGGTTCCGGACCCTCCTGTCCTTGGAACCCCTGAGCTCTGTGATCCTCTCTCCTTCTTCCTTCCTGATGCCTTGAGCCACCCTGCTCCTTTGCCTCTGTCTCTGTCAGCTTTGCCAACTTCTTGACAAACACCGGGTTGGCCGCCTCCATGGCTATCTCCTCTGCCGCCCTTTCCATCAGCTCCTCGAAGGAAAGGGGGGCCTTCCGGGTCAAGCTCATCTTGAAGAAGCCCTCCTTCAGCCCAACAGTGAAGGCCATCTGGAGAGCATACCCCGGCATCTCCTGGACCTCCAGGATCTCCTCTTGGAACCGGTCAACGTAGCGGGCCAACGACTCCTCGGCCCCCTGCCTTATCAAGAAGATGGATTCAGGACTCCTCTTCCGCTTCTTGGAGGTGGAGAAGCGGAGCTGGAAGCTTCGGCTCAAGTCCTCGAACCCGTAGATCGACCTCGGAGGGAGTTGATGGAACCAGTCCCTTGCCTTCTCCTTCAGAGTGATCGCAAAGAGGCGACACTTGAGGGCGTCCGTCATCGGCCTGATGGAGACGGCATCCTCGAACCACTGCAGATGCTGAACAGGGTCATCCTTCCCGGAATAGTAAACCATGTCTGGCTCTCTGAACCCCTCGGGAACGGGAGCTGAGATGATCAGCTCGCTGAAGGGTGACCCCCTAAGGGGTGGTCTCGCCACCTCCACTCGCGCGACCTGCTCGCCTTGAAGGTTGGCACTCGTCGGGCTAGAGAACAACTCTCGGCCGGTGAGGTCTCGCTCGACCCCATCTCCCATCCTCTCCTTCCCGGGCCTTCTTCCTGGGACACTTCCTTCTCCCCCTGCTGGGGTCATCTCGCCTAGACCCCTGGGAGTCGACTCCTCGAGAGGGGGAGCTAACTCCTGGGGGGTCGGGGTGGAGCTGCCACCCTGAGGAGCAATGCTCCGCAGCATCTCCATGATGCCTTGGATGGAGGCCATGAACTCTTGCCTCCCCACAAAGGGTCCTGGGGTGGGGAGCTCGCCGAGATCATCACTACCTCCTTGACCTCCCGTCATGACACTCTCCTGAGATCTTCTGTGCTGGTCACTCTCCACGCTCACCGCACCAAAATGTTGAAACCGGAAACCGGCCTCTTGTGGAGTTCGTCCCTCGGGGAAGGGGTGACCTCACACCTACTACACTCGAGAGAACATCACGGACCAAAGGATCAAGAAACTAGGAACAGACCCTCGGCTCTAGCGCGGAGGTCCCACCTCACACCCGGAAGGCTACCTGAGCTCTTCCCCTCCCTGGCCAATGCTCGAGCTAGGGTGCCTTGGAGGAGCTCTCTCAACTCTACCAAGAAGAAGCCAAGGGAGGAGAAAGCAAGAAGAAGAAGAAGATGAAAGTCCCCCTCCAAGGCACCCAAGGGGGTCTATTTATAGTTTTCCAAAACCCCTTGGACCAAAATGACCGAGATACCCTCACGCCCAAAAAGCCTTGGGCCAATAGAAAACAGCCACGCCGGGGGGTAAAGGGGGAATTTTCCCCGAGGGCAAGAAGGTAAAACTGCAAGTAGAGCCCCTGGCCCCCGGCCGGTCTCGCCCCGCTAGGCCGCCGAGCTAGAAGAGGCGGGGGCGAGACCCTGGCCCCTGGCCGGTCTCGCCCCGCTAGGCCGCAGAGCTAGAAGAGGCGGGGGCGAGACCCTGGCCCCTGGCCGGTCTCGCCCCGCTAGGCCGCAGAGCTAGAAGAGGCGGGGGCGAGACCCTGGCCCCTGGCCGGTCTCGCCCCGCTAGGCCGCCGAGCTAGAAGAGGCGGGGGCGAGACCCTGGCCCCTGGCCGGTCTCGCCCCGCTAGGCCGCCGAGCTAGAAGAGGCGGGGGCGAGACCCTGGCCCCTGGCCGGTCTCGCCCCGCTAGGCCGCCGAGCTAGAAGAGGCGGGGGCGAGACCCTGGCCCCTGGCCGGTCTCGCCCCGCTAGGCCGCCGAGCTAGAAGAGGCGGGGGCGAGACCCTGGCCCCTGGCCGGTCTCGCCCCGCTAGGCCGCCGAGCTAGAAGAGGCGGGGGCGAGACCCTGGCCCCTGGCCGGTCTCGCCCCGCTAGGCCGCCGAGCTAGAAGAGGCGGGGGCGAGACCCTGGCCCCTGGCCGGTCTCGCCCCGCTAGGCCGCCGAGCTAGAAGAGGCGGGGGCGAGACCCTGGCCCCTGGCCGGTCTCGCCCCGCTAGGCCGCCGAGCTAGAAGAGGCGGGGGCGAGACCCTGGCCCCTGGCCGGTCTCGCCCCGCTAGGCCGCCGAGCTAGAAGAGGCGGGGGCGAGACCCTGGCCCCTGGCCGGTCTCGCCCCGCTAGGCCGCCCAGAGTTCGAAATACTGGCGGCCTGCGACCTGGCGGCCTTGGGCGGCTTGCGACTCGCGGCTTGCGGCCTGGGCGGCCTGGGCGGCTTGCGGCTCGCGGCTTGCGGCCTGGGCGGCCTGGGCGGCTTGGGGCTCGCGGCTTGCGGCCTGGGCGGCCTGGGCGGCTTGCGGCTCGCGGCTTGCGGCGGCTTGCCAAGAACGCCTTGGGGGGAGAAATATTTTCTCCCCCTACTAGTGTATCTTTCAAGTTCACCAAAAATTGGCCCCTAGGAGTGCAAAACTCCCAAAAAGCTTAAAAACTTGCTTACCTTGTTTTGGGCCCACTCTTCGCGAATACGGGGTTGTACACGGCCGCTCCCTCGGCCGTGTGTTGGCGGCCGAGGACGTGTGGTCGGCCCGGCTATCATAACCCGGATTTTCTTATTATTAAATAATATATCAGAGTGAGATAAAATACGTGTCATGGTATCACGCCGTGCAGAGGACAACTGCAGACGCTCAGGCAAGAACTTATTCGTAACACTTTTCATGAATTTTTCAGGTTTGTTATGATGAAAATATAGTTTGAGTTTGAGTTTTGATGGTCATGTCACTCAGCTCAGTGCATTAGCTAGTTCACGGGTAAAAGTATACATATACGCAGCGGAAATTATTTTGCTTAGTTCATTTATTATCTCATATGAGCATGAAATCTACTAGAACAATTCATGATATGCATACATCTAGATTTCATATAAGTACTAAAAGAGTTTTTACGTTCGTTGAAATAGAGTGACATTTAATTTAAAGAGAGACTATGAGTATGAGGTAAGGATATTGATCTTTCTATACTTTGAAAATAACAAATATGCAATTCTAGCATACATTCATCCCAGAGATCAAGTTGATACAATAAACCAGCAAGAAAATAACATAACAGCTAGCAAATAGTCTAACATCTACAATAATTTATTGTGGGTGTCAACAATCTGACACGAACCCACAGAACAAAGTGTATGTCTGAACTAAAATAAGAACAACAAACCTACTTCACGAAGGGGAGGTAAGAACCACTACTACTACTACGGAAAGCCGGAGGCCACCAACTCTAGCTACTCAAACCGCTACTGTTCCGAGTCTGAAGCATTCAAAAGAAAGAACAGCTCAGGAAGAATGAACTAGTGGCAGAAACAAACCAAAAGTAAATAAACAAGATGAGACAAAGGATTACCAATTCAAGACAGAATAACTGTCAAACCACAGTATCTAGATAATAAAATAGTAAGCATTTGAGAGTTCACGAGGTTATATATGTAAAGTTGCACCATGTGCGACTAGGAATTATGTTTCATTAACATCTACAAAGGTATGCTTATAAACATATGCACATATATATATATATATATATATATATATATATATATATATATATATATATATATATATATATATATATATATATATATATATATATATTTATATATATATATATATATATATTTATATATATATATATATTGGAAAAGACTGATCAGTTGTAAAGCGTGAATCATTAACATCGGTAAAAGAAACACGGTACTGAGGCGGTGACCACATTGTCCAACACAAACCATCAGACCAAATAACTCAAAAAGATACTGTGTGGGTGGCTATATTATCTAACACAACCCAACAGTCCAAAAAAAATCCACCATGTGTAATGTTTCATAAGTCGACGCTGAGGTAGTGGTCCTTTATCCACTGTCACCCTCAGCCCACAAATGAACTTCCAAAAGTACTGATAACGAAAGAAAAACCCAAAACTTAGTATCAAATTTTCACAACGATACAAAGTAAGAAAGTCCAGAAATTTTATAAAGGTATACTCGACGAATTCAAAGTCACTCAACGTTCTCTCTCCACTCAACGCCTTTTGACTCCACTCAACGCTTTTGACTCCAAGACTAGTTCACTCGACGCCAAACTGGAATCACTCGATGCCCAGATAGTTTCACTTAACTAACTCGACGCCAGAGTATAATCACTCGACGCCCAGGTAGTTTCACTCAACTAACTCGACGCCATGGTATAATCACTCGATGCACTCGACGCACTCGACGCACTCGACGCACTCGACGCCCAGGTAGTTTCACTCAACTAACTCGACGCCAAGGAATAATCACTCGACGCCCACGACGCACTCGACGCCCAGGTAGTTTCACTTAACTAACTCGACGCCTAGGAGTAATCACTCGACGCACTCGACGCCCAGATAGTTTCACTCAACTAACTCGACGCCAAGGTATAATCACTCGACGCCCCGGTAGTTTCACTCAACTAACTCGACGCCAAGGAATAATCACTTGACGCACTCGACGCCCAAGTAGTTTCACTCATCTAACTCGACGTTAAGGTATAATCCTGCCAGAAACTCTCCTATCTAAACAGAAGTTATAAGACTTATAAATTTTTGGCAACAGTTAAACTTAGACCATGATTAAGTTCCAGAAAAATAAGAGGAATGAGTGGTAGACGAGGCATGAGTCCAAACACAGATAAAAGAACCTCACAACAACACAACAAGAAGAAAAGACAATTTACTGCTATTTTGAATAAGGTAAAAATAGTAGTAGACAAAATAGGCAACCTAGAAGTATATAAAAAGAAAACTAACAGTATGATCGACCAAAGTTTAGAGAATGAAATATAAGGAATCTGTAAGAGGCTAGGCAAGGAAGCAAACCACCACTTGTCACAAAACTTCCTTATCTCAACCTTCTGAACATTCCACGACACAGTTCGGTCGAAAAAAGCGCGGCACGAAATCTGAAAAGAGTTTGACAAAACGAAAGTTTAGGGTCACACACCCCAATGCCAAAAGTCCACGAAAACAAAAATACCTACCGCCAACGCGTAGATCTCGGCGAGAGATTTTCAGATCTATGCTTCGCTGAAGATTTCAAATCTGAAAAGAGTTTGACAAAACGAAAGTTTAGGGTCACACACCCCAATGCCAAAAATCCACGAAAACAAAAATACCTACCGCCAACGAGTAGATCTTGACGAGAAATTTCCGGATCTATGCTTCGCTGAAGATTTCATCCACCGGAGCTCCCAAAATCGCTGTCGGAAGGTTCACGATGACAAGCTCGTCGTCTCTCTCACGACTCTCTCTATCAGACTCTTTTGGGGAAGAAGGATGAATAGAGTTTTCGTTTTACAAGTATATATATATATATAATATTATATATTAATATAATAACTAGAAAAACTCAAATGACGAGGGTGACCAAATCATCACGGATTTTTATGAAATTCACAACAAAATTAAATGATGGCACTACGAATCTAACGACGAAGCCGAAATTAGGGTCTTACAAACCAAACTCGGGTTAAAATTCCCCGAAGATGCAACAAAACATCCTTATAAAATCCACCGAGACTTCAAATTGGCTCGGATTGCCACGAAACTTTACATGCACTACTGGGATCAAATACTTTAATTTTCTAAAGCTTAAAACCTCAATTCTGATGAATCTAAAATCTATCCAACCCGGCCCAACGGACGCAACCACGCACTAACGACGACACACCGTTAATTACGCACCAACGTAATGCCCTTTCGCTATTATTACGCCACTAACAAGATTAAAATAATTATAGAAAATTCAGGGGTGTTACATTGGCCGTCTTCTCGGCCACGTACCGACGGCCGAGGGAGGAGGCGGCCGGCGACGGGGATGACGTCGCCACTTGACGCCAGCGGGGCGATGCCTGCGGCGGTTCCGACGTAATGCGTGATGGGATCGGGCGCGCGAGGGGATCGGGCGCGCGAGGGGATCGGGCGCGCGAGGGGATCGAGCACCGTGATTGCACGTGCGGTCAAACTCATGATCCCACTAATTTTGGGTGGAGATCATGGTGGGTGTGGTTATGTGCACCCATATCCTTTTTAAGAGGGATCTCATCCCCATCAATACCATTTTTTTCAACATGATTTATTGAAATATTATTGTAATACTGACTGTATTTTTAGAATATCACAATATTTCACGAAAATAATTGTATGAGAATTGTGTCGGTTTAAATACCTAGGGCCCACTTCATTGTCTTCCTCTTCATCGAAAATTTATACCGCTCTCTTCACCGTGAAAACCCTCACCGCATGAAATGCCTGAACTCTTGTTGTGAAACCCGCAATGTTGTTCCATGCCAGTGTTGGAGACCGTCTCGCTATGAATTTTTAGGGCATGTTTTCTCTCCTATCTTCTAGAAGTGGTTGACTCGGTTTATTTCTACCGATGCAAATGAAGCTGGTATTATTTTTCATGTGTACAACTCTGTGTTAATCGACTTGATCCCTCTGAAGGTAAATCAAGACAAAGCAGTCTTAGACTACGGTGAGTCGGACTGGCGAGTGGGGAAGGAACTCCTCAACTCGCATGAGGTTAGGCTATCAGTCGCGGGGGGGGGGGGGGGGGGGGGGGGGGAGTAGACCGCACAGGCCCACATTCTCCCCAGGGGTCTAGCAAAGGGATTGGCGAGCGGGACATCCGGGTCAGGTCAGCACTCGCCTTCAGCCCTAGGGTGGTAGCAAGTGTCAGCCACATCAGGCACTCGCCACCCCAGACGAGTGGCAGCCGCATGAACCACTCGCCCAACAGTGTTTTTACCAGACTGTCATATTTGGACTGCTAATATCCTCTCTAAACAGCGAAGTTTCATTGTTGACAAACTAATTTGGGTTGTGCTTATCAAAATCAAAAGGAGGGATTATGTTATTGACAGGTCAAGCTTAAAAAACTATACATAGACCCTTAAGGGCACCTTTGGAGGGGATCGGTCTCTGGCTTTCTTCCTCCTCTGGCTGGCTTTTGTTGGTTTCAAGAGCCCTCCAAGGTGCCCAGCTCATTTTTGACTTGGGAGGGGAATCTCTCTCATATCTTCCGGGTGTGTGGCGTGACCTCCTCGCTGCAACTCAAGATTTGTTT
The DNA here is from genome assembly GCA_039583875.1 of Platanthera guangdongensis. Taxonomy (NCBI): domain Eukaryota; kingdom Viridiplantae; phylum Streptophyta; class Magnoliopsida; order Asparagales; family Orchidaceae; genus Platanthera; species Platanthera guangdongensis. The sequence continues at coordinate 174,197,783 of CM077159.1, read as the reverse complement.
CTAATTCAAAGTCTGCGGTCAGAAATTAAATACGGGATAAGTACAGATTACCCCTTTTGGGTCTGAACTCTCTCTAAGATCGGATAACAGATTCAACATTTTTTTGTGCGGTGAGCATGGAGCGTAGTCAGCATAAGAAAATTTTGAGCTAAACTTCAAGGTTGGAGATGGAGGAGCCGGCTCGGGCAACTCGCTGCCTTCGGCGAGTGGCGTCACAGTGGGAATGTTGGAAGAATTCAAGAGGGAGGTTTTGTAGACCATATATTTAGCTTTCACTGCGAGAAACAAGTAGGCAACACCTTCTGTCCCGGTGGTGGCAACCCCATCTTTAGGCGAGAATGCCTCAGGTCAGCGGCCCAAGAAGGAAGTGTTGGCGGAGAGTGGCGAGAGGAATCTCACCGGACGAGAGTTATTCCTCGGTCAGGCGAGTGCTAACAGAATCAATGTGCCAGTTGTGCGAGATGGGTCGACTCGCCCGGTAGGGGGAGGAAGCCCATTTAGCGAGTTGATCGTCTCGGCCCCAGTTCCAGATGGGTTCAGAGAACTAGAGATGTCTTATTACATGGACATAGATGATCCAGTGCAACATGTCCAATGGTTTGAGGATGTCGTTTTAATCCGGCAGATGTTGAACGCTTTCAAGTGCAAACTTTTCGCCATCACCCTAGAGGAGAAGGGAAGAAGCGAGTTCCACCAGCTTCTCATGAGCTTGATCTACTACTTTGAGGACTTGCATCGTGGGTTCCTCTTGAGGTTCTCAACATCAAAGAAGAGAAAGAAGGGAGCAGAGTGTCTGTTCGCGATCAAGCAAGGTTCGGAGGAGACGTTGGGGAGTTATGTCGATAGGTTCCAAGAGGAGATCTTTTTGGTCCAAGAGGTTCCAGGGTATACCCTTATGATCGTCTTTGCATTGGGTTTGGGCAAGGATTCTTTAGTATGGAGCAGAAGAGGGAGTCACCCCTATCCTTCGAAGAATTGTTGGAGAGGGCGACAAAAGAGATAGAGGGAGAGTCGGCAAACCCGGCATTCGCCAAGAAGCTGGCCAAGTTGGCAGAGGATGAGACGAAGGAACAGGGAGCAAGCAGACATCAAAAAGCCAAAAGGAGGGAATAGCCCAGGGGTCAGGGGTTTTAAGGACAACAATAGGGTTGGGGGTATCGGGAGCCAAACAACCAGCTGGCCTGGAGACCCCAAGAGGGACCTGATCAAGGGCGAGGGAGAGGATTTCATGGTGGGGAGAATTACCGCTGGGGTCAGGGGGAGTTCAACCCGCCGGGGTGGAGACAGGGTCAGAGGACACCCCTCCCGCCACAACAATAAGTGATGGCAATCGCCCATAGAAGGGGTAAGAGAAGAGAGAATGGAAGGGGAGGAAGAGAAGGAGGCAGGGTGGCGTTGTCATATTGTGACTTCAATTAGGAGGAAGGTCACGCGACGACCACCTGCCCAGAGTTTCTAGAGTTGAGGAGAGAGAGATTAGGTGCAGCAGTCGGTGCATATCGAGGAAGTTCTACAAGGAGGAGGGGAGGATAGGTACCAGGATCAGGTTGACGTAGGCGCCCGCGAAGGTATCAGGGTGATCCATGGGGGTGGGATCGAAGCCACCTGCAAGGGGGGCTTCCAGACAATATTCAGGAGGAGCGTCGCCTCGAGCTCCCAAACCCCACCCTGGAGGAGAAGATTACCTTCTCAGCAAAGGACATGTCTGAATACAAGGACCCGTTCTACAATGCCCTGGTGGTCCGGATGACGATCGAAAACTACATGATTTCTAGGATTCTGATTGATAGTGGGAGCTCCGTGAATGTGATCTTCAAGAGAGTCTTCGAGGTAATGACGGTGAGGGCAGAGAGGGTATTAGCTTCAAATGAGTCGTTGTCTGGTTTTTCGAGAGAAAGGAAGGAAGTCGAAGGAGGAGTTGGTCTTCATTTAACGTTGGGAGGGGTGTCGAGGAACTGCCGATTCGTCATCGTCGACGCTCCGAGCAACTACAATACCATCTTTGGATGCCCCCTCATCAGCGCTTTTCACTGCATCCCATCGTCTTTTCATCAGTGCCTCAAGTTCAACAGCGGAGGAGTTTAGGTCTGAGTCAGGGGAGATCCGAAGGAGGCGTGACAATGTTATGTGGCGTTATTAACACTGTTTCCTGGTTGGCAGAGGCCGATGTTAGAACTCCTTATTACTGATTTGGGATATTATTGTTATTCTTTGATTAGGACTTTTATTTTGACCCGACTTGTATAGACTAGGGTCATATTTTATTTCCAGAGTTGTTTCAGAAGGCATTACAGAGATGCTCCGTTTGACGAACTCAGAACTCAGTACGACGAACTCAGAACTCAGTTCGACTAACTCAGATCTTAAACTCTGAGCTTAGTTCGACGAACTCTGAGCTCTGTTCGACGAACTCTGAGCTCAGCTCGACAAAAGAAGAAGTTTAGTTCGTGAAATCTTAGTTCGACGAAAGCCAAGTTCAGTTCGACGAAAGTCTTACTGAGTTCGACGATCAGGCAGTTTATATATTACAGAAGGCCGAATCATTTTAAATGCTTGACAACTATCAGTTATAACTCAGATATTTAATACAAAATATTCTAACAAATATAGTCGTTTAAGGCATCATTAAATATGGATTTATCATAGATTTTTAAATCTAATTAATTCCATGGTAGTTACAATTCTCAATGAATTCTTCAAACGTTTCAAAAATTATTTATTTCAAAATATTGAATTATTCCCTGACAGCATATATATATATATATAGAAGTTTGCTGCAAAAAAAGATTTTGACACACAAAGATTTTGAGATATATAGATATTCTGCTTCAGGCTCTTCTTAAGAGACATCCTAATTCATATCAAGCAAGGTTCAGAGGAGACGTTGGGGAGTTATGTCGATAGGTTCCAAGAGGAGATCTTTTTGGTCCAAGAGGTTCCAGGGTATACCCTTATGCTCGTCTTTGCATTGGGTTTGAGCAAGGATTCTTTGGTATGGAGCTGAAGAGGGAGTCACCCCTATCCTTCGAAGAATTGTTGGAGAGGGCAGCAAAAGAGATAGAGGGAGAGTCGGCAAACCCGGCATTCGCCAAGAAGCTGGCCAAGTTGGCAGAGGATGAGATGAAGGAACAGGGAGCAAGCAGACATCAAAAAGCCAGAAGGAGGGAAGAGCCCAGGGGTCAGGGGTTTTAAGGACAATAATAGGGTTGGGGGTATCGGGAGCCAAACAACCAGCTAGCCTGGAGATCCCAGGAGGGACCTGATCAAGGGCGAGGGAGAGGATTTCATGACAAGGAGAATTACCACTTGGGTCAGGGGCAGTTCAACCCGCCGGGGTGAAGACAGGGTCAGAGGACACCCCTCCCGCCACAATAACAAGTGATGGCAATCGCCCATAGAAGGGGTAGGAGAAGATAGAATGGAAGGGGAGGAAGAGAAGGAGGCAGGGTGGCATTGCCATATTGTGTCTTCAATCAGGAGGAAGGTCACACGACGGCCAACTGCCCAGAGTTTCTAGATTTGAGGGGAGAGAGGTCAGGTGCAACAGCAGTCGGTGCAGATCGAGGAAGTTCTACAAGGAGGAGGGGAGGATAGGTACCAGGATCAGGTTGACGTAGGCGCTCGCGAAGGTATCAGGATGATCCATGGGGGTGGGATCGAAGCCACCTGCAAGGGGGGCTTCCAGACAATATTCAGGAGGGGCGTCGCCTCGAGCTCCCAAACCCACTCCGGAGGAGAAGATTACCTTCTCAGCAAAGGACATGCCCGAATACAAGGACCCGTTCTACAATGCCCTGGTGGTCCGGATGGCGATTGAAAACTACACGGTTTCTAGGATTCTGATTGATAGTGGGACCTCCATGAATGTGATATTCAAGAAAGTCTTCGAGGTAATGAAGGCGGGGGCAAAGAGGGTATTGGCTTCAAATGAGCCGTTATTTGGTTTTTCGAGAGAAATGAAGGAAGTCAAAGGAGTTGGTCTTCATGTAACGTTGGGAGGGGTGTCGAGGAAATACTGATTCGTCATCGTCGACGCTCCGAGGAACTACAATACCATCTTTGGATGCCCCCGCATCAGCGCCTTTCACTGCATCCCATCGTCTTTTCATCAGTGCCTCAAGTTCAACAGCGGAGAAGTTTAGGTCTGAGTTAGGGGAGATCCGAAGGTGGCGTGACAATGTTATGTGACGATTGTTAGCACTATTTCCTGGTTGGCAGAGGCCGATGTTAGAACTCCTTATTACTGATTTGGGCTATTATTGTTATTCTTTGATTAAGACTTTTATTTTGACCCAACCTGTATAGACTAGGGTCGTATTTTATTTCCAGAGTTGTTTCAGAAGGCATTACAGAGATGCTTAGTTTGACAAACTCAGAACTCAGTACGACGAACTCAGAACTCAGTTCGACTAACTCAGATCTTAAACTCTGAGCTTAGTTTGACGAACTTTGAGCTTTGTTCGACGAACTCTGAGCCCAGCTCGATAAAAGAAGAAGTTCACTTCGTGAAATCTTAGTTTGACGAAAGCCAAGCTCAGTTCGACGAAAGCCTTACTGAGTTCGACGATCAGGCAATTTATATATTATAGAAGGCAGAATCATTTTAAATGCTTGACAACTATCAGTTATAATTCGGATATTTAATGCAAAATATTCTAACGAATATAGTCGTTTAAGGCAACATTAAATATGGATTTTTATCACAGGTTTTTAAATCTAATTAATTCTAAGGTAGTTACAATTCTCAATGGATTCTTCAGACATTTCAAGAATTGTTTATTTCAAAATATTGAATTCTTCCATGACAACATATATATATATATATATATATATATATATATATATATATATATATATATATATATATATATATATAGAGAGAGAGAGAGAGAGAGGTTTGCTGAAAAAAGGACTTTGACACACAAAGAATTTGAGATATATAGATATTCTGCTTCAGACTCTTCTTAAGAGACATCCTAATTCATATCTGTCTGAAATACCTACTGGAGAGCAAAAGCATACAAGAAGGCCTACACCTTGAAGAAAAGTCTCCTCCTATGCTCACAATCTCTATTCAAATCAGGGGGAGTTTTTTGCAACATCATCCACTAAGTCTTCTCAGAGATACTTGACAGAGAAGATAACATCTAACTCTTTTAGTTTATTTTTAAACTGTGTACAGGGTTCTAACTCTCTTCAAAAGTTAACAATTGGTTCATAAGTCACCTGATTTAAGTTTGGTTTTGGGGTACCTGGTCAAAAGCCCAAAGGGTTGCTAGATCTCCCATAGAAAATAAATCTTTTGGTGATAAGACACCTGATCAAAAACCTGTAGTGGATTCCTACCAGGGTGGTAAAAGAGAAGACGTACCCAGATTTATTGGGGAACTACTATAAAATCCTTGTATCGTCTGTGATTGATACTTTCTATTTTGTGTGTTGTGATTATTATCTCTCTCTCTATATATATATATCACTATTTTTACAACTGCTATAAAATAAACTAAAGTTTTTAAAATACTCTATTCACCTCCCCCCCCTCTAGAGTAAAGTTAGATCTATCCATTTACTTTCAATTGGTATCAGAGGCAGGTTGGTGATTTTACAGACTAACACCTGAACCAACATATCCTGATAGATCTTTTTTTACCTAAAAGTTTGGTTTTAGACCTCTGATAAGTTTATAATGGCATAAAATAAGGAGTATGCAAACACTAGACCTCCTGTTTGCAATCTTAATAAGTTTGCACTATGAAAATCAACGATTAGATTATATATGAATTCTATTGATGGGGATATCTACAATTCTTTTTTGACAGTCCACCTCTACCACTGGCAACACCAAGCACCAGTGCTACACCTCTACCACAATGGATAGGGGTTCAGAGAAAAGCAAAAACTATTGATGCAAAGGCTATGAATATACTAGCCCAAGCAATGCCTGATGAAATTTTTCAGAAGGTTGCTGAATGCACCTCAGAAAAGATATCTGGGACTCCCTCACTGCAATCATAGTTGAATTTGCAGATGAAAGAAAAGATAGAAGATCTCACCTAATTTCTCAATATGAGAATTTCAAAAAAGGAGAAACTGAATCTGTTGTTGATATGTATACAAGACTCGATCTCATAATCAATGAACTAAAAACCTTGAAGAAAGATATTACGTTGCCAGAAGTAAATGACAAAATTCTCATGTGTTTCCCTAGTATATGAGATTCAAGAATTTGGTCAATTAGAGAAGCCAGAAGTGTGAATGAGATTTCAACAGAAACTTTGTTGGGCAAACTCAAATCATATGAGCAGCTCATCAAAACAATAGAAGCTGAACAAATTACCTTACCTCAGTGAAAAAGGACAAGTGTATTGCTTTCCAAGCAACTGAAGAGAAAGAATAACTTCCAGAAAATGAAGAACTCATGAGTCTACTAGCGAAAATTTTTTACAAAATGGTCAGGAAATACTTCAAGAGAAGATTTTCCAGAAATAAGGACAAGTCAAGGTATGACAAAACACCTACTAAAAAGATTGTTTGTTATGGTTGTGGGAAACCAGGACACATTCATCCAGAATGTCCTAAAAATCAGAAGAAAGATAAAAAAAGGAGAAAGACTTTAAAAAGCATTCAAACAAACTCTCTTCTAGTAAACACAGACAGAAGGGAAAAATCTTTGTAGCTAAAACATGGAGTGAGTCAGACGCTGAATCTTCATCCAGTTCAAGTGAAGATGAAGAAAAATCAAATGCTAAAGAAGTCTGTATGATGACAATCAATGCATCAAACATCAATTTTGAAAAGAAACTGAGTCTGAAGAAGACCATGTAATTTCAACTTTGATTTTACATCAGATCAATTCAAAATAGGTCTAAAATTGCATTGTAAAGATCTGATAAAATCTGAGAAAGAAATAAAACTTCTTAGAGAGAACTTAAATGAATTAAACAATCTATCTTCATAAAATATTAAACTTAAAGAAGAATTGAAAATTTCTAAGGAACAAATAGTTTCTCCAGAAAATAAATTATTTGAAGCTAAGAAGTTTGAAGAAACTCTTAATGAGAGAAGTATCAAACTGATGAATATTACAAGAACAGTCAATATCAGATTAAATGACAGACTGAGGTTGGGAGTTTCATCTAGCCAACCTCCAATTCTTGAGAGAAATATTTTAACTACTCCTGTAAAATTTATATCTGCTAAAGGAAAAGAAATATTAGAAATTACAGATAAAGACACTAAAGTTTTTTATCATATAATGCACCAGAAAATAAATCAAAATCCTTTTTAAAACGGAATAAAAATTTCTAGAAAAACAGTGTTCAACAGAATTCGTCGAACTGAGATCGACGAAATCACTATTATTCGTCGAATAGAGATAGAAGAACTCTGAACGTAGGAAATGGTTATAACTATTCAGTGAATGGTGCTCCACGAAATCGCTATTATTCGTCGAACAGAGCTCAACGAAATCATAATAATTCATCGAACGTAAATTTTTCAAATAGAAATTTTACTTCTTTTCAAAAGAATTATCAAACTCAAAGGTTGTTAAATCCTTTTACTGAGTGGATTATTCCTCTCAGGAGATATCATCCGCTTGGATATAAAAATCAACATGAATATTCTTATATTTCTACTAATTATGACGAAAAATTAGGATCCAAGGTAATATGGGTCAAGAACACCTAACTTGTTTTCAATACAGGAAAAGAACTGTCCTACCACAGATGAACAATGGTATTTGGATAGTGAGTGCTCTAAACACATGACAGAAAGAAAAGCTAATCAAAGAGAATTCAAAGCAAAGCTTGGACCAAAGGTCATATTTGGAGACTCCAACTATGGCCAGACAAAGGGTTATAACAATATTAAAGTTGGAGTAGTTACCTTCAGAAAAGTAGCATATGTGAAAGGTCTTAATCATAACCTTATCGGCATCAGTCAACTATGTGATGAAGGTCATCAGGTATCATTTAATAAGTCTCCATACTTTATTGCATCCAATGATAACAAATTTATTTTATCTGGGGTTAGATGAAGTAACATATATTTAGTAAACTTTAAGGCTACATTTGGTTCGGCGGTGGCGGGTCGATCCGGCGGGTGGAAACGGAGTGTTCGAAACGGAGGGGGGAGGTGGCTTCTCCAAATGGAGCTTTTTGGGGCGTTTCTCAAGGCGGGCGGGTGGAAACAGAACAAACGCCATCGGAGGTTCATTTATTTACCCGTCTTCCGACGGCGTTTGCCCCAAACGGAGCGGCAAACGCCGAACCAATTAGAGCCTAACTCTGCTAAAACTGAGATATGTTCGTTTAATCAGATAAGTAAATCAACTGAAATTTGACATAAGAGATTAGGACATATAAACCTCATAACTATTACTAAATTGTCTAAAGACAACCTTGTCAGAGGACTACCTTCAGGATCTTACAGGAATGAAGGACTTTGCAGAGCTTGTCAATTAGGTAAGCTAACTAAAAATAGTTTTAAATTCATATCTAAAAGTGATTCACCAAGAATTTTGAATTTGCTACATATGGACCTTTTTTGGACCTCTTGCAATACAAAGTTTGGGAGGATAGTCATACACTTTAATAATTGTTGATGATTTCTCTATATTCACTTGGGTGTTCTTTCTTAAGAACAGGTCTGATAACTTCAAAATTCTTACAGACTTTCATAGGAACATCCAGATTGAGTACTCTACTCATATTGCATTGATTAGAAGTGATCATGACACTGAGTTTGAATCTCTTCTGTTGAAAAAATTCTATGAGAAAGAAGGAATCAGGCAATGTTTATCTGCTCTTAGAACTCCTCAACAAAATGGGGTGACATAAAGGAAAAATAGAACCCTAATTGAATCTGCTAGAGCATTACTTGCAGATGCTCACTTACACTTATCTTTTTGGGCAGAGGCAGTAAGCACATCAAATTATGTTATTAACAGAAGTTTCATTTATAAACTTAAGGGTAAGACTCCCTATAAATTACTTAAAAATAAGAAACCTAAAGTAAATTATTATAAAAATTTTGGGTGTAAATGTTATATTCATAATAATGACAAAAACATTTAGGAAAATTTGAAGCCAAAGCTGCAGATGGAATATTTCTTGGATATTCTCCTATCAGTAAGGCTTACAAGGTTTATAATAAATCCACCTTTAAAATACAGGAATCCATGCATGTATTATTTGATGAATCTAACATGGTTTACAAGGAGAGGAATACATCTACCATAGATTCTTTTCAGGAATCAATTATGTGTGAGAAACTAAAAGAATTAATCCTAAAGCAATATGATACATTACATCCTTCTCAGCAGTTTGTTGAAGACAATGATGAAGATAATCCTGAAATTTATGTTGAAAAAGTTATAGCTAATGAAATTCCACAAGAGGAATTAACAACACAAATCATTGAAGAACCAACTCCACCTGTTGATTATGTCACTCCTAGAGATCATCTTATATCTCAAGTGATTGGAGACATATCAGCTGGTGTGCAAACAAGGCATCAACTCAATCAAGATCAGATGCATACATGTTTTCTATCTCAAATTGAACCTTAATCAATAAAAGATACAAAACAAGATCCTCATTGGATCATTTCAATGTAAGAGGAGCTCAATCAGTTTGAGAGAAGTAGAGTATAGAACTTAGTTCAAAGACCCAAAGACTATCCAATAATTGGAACCAAATGAGTCTTCAGAAAAAAAATTGGATGCTCGAGGAGTTATAGTGAGAAATAAAACTAGACTGGTAGCTCAAGGATATTCATAGGAGGAAGGAATAGAGTATGATCAAACATTTACCCATGTTGCAAGATTAGAAGCTATCAAGATATTTTTTGCTTTTGTTGCTTTCAGGAAATTCAAAGTATACCAGATGGATGTAAAAAGTGCATTCCTGAATGGAGAAATCAAAGAGAAAGTATATGTGCAACAACCTCCAGGTTTTATCTCTTCAACTCACTCTTCTCATGTATTTAAGCTTAATAAAGCTCTTTATGGTCTTAAACAAGCTCTAAGAGCTTAGTATGAGATCTTTGCTAATTTTCTATTGGAAAATAAAATTTGTAGAGGCAAGATAGATAAAACTTTATTTTTTAGAAATCATAAAACTGAAATTTTACTAGTTTAAATATACGTTGATGATACAATTTTTGGTTCTACTGATTCCAAACTTTGCAAAAAGTTCTCTGACCTAATGCATTCTAAGTTTGAAACGAGAAACATGGATGAATTATCTTATTTTCTTGGTTTATAAGTGAAGCAAACATCTGATGGCATATTCATATCTCAATCTAAATATGCTAAAGAGCTAATTAAAAGATTTAGGAGGCCAGATGCCTCCTCTATGAAAACACCCATGCCTACTAATGTTGTAGTTGATGATGATCAAGGAAAATCTGTTGATCAGAAAATATATAGAATAATCATTGAGTCTATATTGTATTTAACAGCAAGTAGACCAGATATTATGTTTGCAACATGTATTTATGTTATATTTCAGGTTAACCCTAGAGAATCATACCTTACTTTAGTAAAAAGAATTTTGAGATATATAAAAGGATTGTCCTAATCTAGGACTCTTGTATCCTATTGAGTCGGAATTTGAATTAACTAGATTCACAAACGCTGACTATGCTGAATGCATAGTTGATAGAAAAGCACATCAGGAACTTGTCAGTTTCTCGGTGATAGACTTGTGTCATGATTTTGCAAGAAGTAAACATTTGTTTCTACTTCAACAGCTGAAGCTGAATATATTGCAACAAGTAGTTGTTGTTCACAGATTTTGTGGATTCAAAATTAATTACTAGATTATGGATACAACTTAAACAATTCTATAATATATGGTGACAATACTAGTGCAATTTCAATTGCACAGAATCCAGTCTTCCATAGTAGGACTAAATATATAGAAATTAGGCACCACTTTATTAGGGATAATGTGGAACAGAACAAAATTAACCATGTATTTATTCCTACTGATTTACAAATAGCAAATATTTTTACCAAACCATTGGATGAAAAGAAACATAATTTCTTTTTAAATCAGTTAGGAATGATTGATAGAGAGACATTAATTTGATTTTGAACGAAGATCGACGAATTGTGAATCTTTCGTCGAACGGAGATCGACGAATTGTGAACCTTTCGTCCAACGGAGATCGACGAATTGTGAAACTTTTCGTGAACCTTTCGTCGAACGGAGCTCGATGAATTATGAACCTTTCGACGAATTGTGAAACCTTTCGTGAACCTTTGTAGGACAATGGCGGTGTCGCAGTCGATTCTCACTGCGATGAAGTCCGATGCCGAATTTGTTATCGACATGGACTCTTTCCGTCATTTAGATCAAATCTTCTAGGATATTTTGCAACTATTTGAGGCACAACAACTGCACAATCTTATGTCCACCCGAATCAAGCTCCCTGTCACAGAAATAAAGGAATGAGTTCACACCGCAAAAATTCATGATCACACAACTATTACTGGATCAATCTCAGGTCATCAGGTTTCTCTTATACCTGCAATTCTATCTGAAATTTTTGGCTTAATCAATGGCGAAGAAGATTTAGAATTATATAGTACAGAATTTGATATTATGCTAGATTGATTGGGTCACTCATAAGGAAACCCTAACCATTTGTTGAAATTTTTTTTCCTGTGGAGTATAAATTTTTAGCTGATGTGCTTGGAAAAGTTCTTCTGGGCAAACACTCAGCCCATGACTATATCACCAAACATCAATTTCTGTTTATGTGTACTCTGGTTGATCAGAAGAACATTAATTAGGGCACAATGTTGTTTGATTTTATTAAGAAGAAAATTAATAAACATAATGTATGTTATGGGAGAATTTTAGAAATATTTCTCCAGATCAAATGTCCAGAGATTTTGGTCTCTCAGATTGTGCATATTAATGCATCTAAGAGGATCACTTCTGATTTGTTTGGTAAGTGGGAGAGGGTGATTAGTAAGCCTTCCAAGATTGAACCCTCTAGGGCGGCTTCTGAAAGCACTAGAGCTGTCTCAGCTACTCTCCCTACTCTAGAAGGCTCACCTTGTTTCTTCCACTCCACAATCTCCACATCAATTACCCAGCACATCTCCACATCATTCCCCTAGATCTTCTACATCACCTTCCCTACAAACTACATTATCTGAAGAAGTTTCATCCTCAATATTCCATGCAAACTCCCCAACACAGTAGCCACCTCATTTATCTCCACCTCATTTATCTCCACGTCACTCATCTCCACCTCACTTATATCACCTATCTCCACCTCAATTACCCATCCGGGAGACAATTCGTGATAACATTCCCCTTGTCATCAATCCTACATCTATACCACATACTTTCTCTATATGTATAAACCGTGCTAACAGATCAACTCCCTCCTCCTCTACTCAGATTCCATCCTCTACATCTACTCAGAATCCACCTGATTTTATGTATAAGGATTTTTCATCTATTGCCAATCAACTTCTTGATTTCATTTCTCCTACACTCAAAAAGCTCTTGGATGAATCTTGGCTCCTGTTATGACTGCTATCTCAGAACTCTCCTCTAGAATCGACTCTCTCCAATCTGTCGCTTCTTTTGGGGCCCTAGATTCAGTTATATCTGGATCTAGGCATTGGGAGATGCTTAATGAAGAAGCTCCAGTTGCAGCAGCCAATGAAGAAGCTCTAGTTCCTGATTCGGAAATGACAGTTGAGGATGAGTTTTCAGAACCTCCAGAGGTTATTACTGTTGGTGATCTCATTATTAATCTCACAGTTAATATATATTCTTTATTATCAGATTTTGATTTACTATACAGTCATATTACTACTAACTTACCATATTTTGGAGAAGATCTTTCTAGAGCATTAGTTTGTTACTCTGCTCTTATTGATACTTCTGCCTTAGAACAACTTTTAAAAGAAGTTTCTACCAGTTTTCAGAATGTCTCACAGACTATGATAATTGATGATCCAATCCCACATACTATTATGATTAATGAGATAATGAATATTCTTGAGAAGGCTCATTCCCCTCCTAAATGAGATGAATCTCCAATGCATAAATCTGATGATCTGCCTAATAAAGAAATGTAAGAGGTAGAAAAACTGTATAAACCAATTTATGAATTATATGAACATCCAGAAGAGCAGTTTGATGATAATACAGATTCTGATAAATCAGACAATTCTATTTATAAGAAAAGGAAAAACATGAAATAGGCTCAAATCAAGGCTGCTCCTCAACCTTCTTCTACTGCTGATATCCCTTACTATGTTTTGCATGAGATAACTCTTACTCTAGACCATCCAAGTTGGATGAGATATTCCAAGAATGAGCAGAAACAAAGAAAGAAAATGAAAAGATTTCATTCACATCCAAAATCTTGGAGTATTCCTCCTCTTCCTCCTCCAGCAACAGGATCTGCGGGTACTTCATCTTCTTTTCAAAGGCCTACCTCTCACTCTTCTAGAACAACACAGTACAGGCAAGATATACCTACAAGGCAAGACAGACCTACATGGTCTGAGACTTATGACAGACTAAGCAGCGCGGCCTCCAAATCAAAGTCTTGCTCTCTAATTCGAACCTTCAAGTGACTCTTACTCCCCGCACTCATTAGGCATCTACTGGACAAGAACCCATCCAACTTCGCTGCTGCCAACATACAAGACACTTCGATTCACACCACAAAGTCTTCCGATAAGAAGGAGTGCGATGCACCAGTGTCGAACAATGCTCTCGCTGGATGATTAAATACCAATACAAAACTAATAAGTACACGAGAAACAAACATACACAAGAATTATAAGCAAAGCACACGACCGTAATTACAAGTAAATGTACCTACCACGACGCCACTTTGCTTAATAGCCTCCTGCAGGCCAAGATTATAGACTCTGGGTTGCGTTAGCATATGGCGAGACGCAGACGACTCCGCTGCTTTCCCCTTCTCGGCATACGACACACAGCTTTGGGCTCCAACCCACAACTTCCTGCTTGGCTCCACAACACCTGCACACAAAACATTCCACCAAGCGAGGACAAACAAGGTAACAGTCAGCTTGAGCTAACCAAATTATAACGACCCCACTCTGCCCCTTTCTCGAGGTGGTGGAGCTTAATCCATGCAAGCAATTAACATATTCACATATTTAATATAAATGTGCAAATTAAACACCACACAACACAGACGTTGTCGCAGCCAGCCAAACTTCCCGTGCACTCAGGGCACCTTAATGGTGTACCGGGTTTCCCCGAGTCCCACCTTTTGCCATCACATGCATATGATTGTGCATAAAACACCTCAATGGTGAACTCCGCTAGTCCATCACCATTCTCAGTCCCGGGCTAGATGGTTCCGCTTGAGCATTACTAGCCAGACCTATAGCCTCGACTCACCCCTATGTCAACGGCAATTGCCACGTACTTTATGTCTATTTAGCCGAACAACATAGAGCAGGTACAGTTCAGTTCTTTCCCCTTGCTCAAATCATCGTGCTAATTAACGACAACGATGCGGGTCAGCATTGCCTTTCCCATACACGACATAACACACATTATGTTTCAAGGTTGGCATTCGTGGCCACCAAAGTTGGGCACCCAAGGCGCGCAACTCAAAACGCTAGCACACGTTCTCCGAGAGGCCGGTTAGGCACACAACACAACATAAGCTCCACAAGAGCTAATGCTAACGATATATCCATCCTATGCAAACATTAGGGTGTTTCCTGGATCACACCTCCAGTACTAACTGTCGCCCTGAGCAGACCACCATTCCGAAATATTCAACTTCCACGGAGTATTCTCCGAGAACCCACAGAACATCACTATTCCAGACCACACGTCCGGATTGGCTTCACACAACATGCCTAAAATCATACTAACACTTTTGAGTACTAAGTGCAATTAAATAACAAGGATGTACACATCGACACATCAGAGAGCACCCTTCCCCCACCCGTCGGTGGGGAGGGGCTTCCATGCAAATATGATAAAATTAAGGGTTTCACCTGCCCAATAAGAAAAGTCGTTACCCTTGGCACGCGTTTCAGAGCCATAGCTCAAGGCTCTGGTAAACCGGACTAAATTGAACCTTCTTATCTAGGAAACGGTCGAGCGCGCAAACAGTCACAAGAAAATGAAAGTTGACAAGACAAATTTTTTAACGTGGAAAACCCTTCAACTGGTGAAAAACCATGTGGTCAGATCTGTGTCGGCCAAACCTTCACTATTGTTGGGTGTTGTACAATGATTCTTTGAAGAACTTGAGGGCGACAGACCGTCTCTCCTCAACGAACGAGCGACGAGAAAGAAATTCCTGCAGCAGCAAGCGCCCCGCTTGTCTGCAATTCCCGAGTAAACAGTCTCGCGCGGAGCAGTCTGTTGCCCGCCGTGAGCTTAAGTAACTCTCTCTCACCTCTAAAGTGTAACGAGGAGCGACCTGTCGCCCTCGATTCCCCCAAAAAGTTGTAATCACAAGCAGATAGTGGATTTCGACCGGCACAGACCCGGTCGCGTGATTTTTTACCCAGTTGAGGGATTTTTCCAGGTCAGAATCTCGTGTGTACAATTTTTCTCTCATTAACTGTATGCGCGCTCGACCGCTCCAAGAGCTAAGATGATTCAGGTTATTCCGGTTCGACCAGGGCGCCATGTTTGGCTGTAACAACAGTATTCAATATTGACTGTTGATTTCTTGCAGAAATAACATGATTGATCGAAATACTAATCAACGGTAGTCGCGGTTAAAAAGCCCGACCGACCCAAGCTTTTTACCAACCGTTTTCGGCCTAGGCCCAGTTTGAACCGGGTCGGGCCGGGCTCAGGCTCCCTCTCAAAGAGAGAGCCCGATTAGACCCATCAGGCCGGGCCGGGCCCGGACCGACATGATCACAAAAGGCGGGATTTTAACTCGCTTAAATAGGCGTGATTTTAATACTATACCTGTTTATAGGCGGGATTTTTTAAAATCTCGCCTAATCATAGGCGGGATTAAAATCCCGCCAGGCGAGATTTCTACTTTGCCCAGTGCCGGGCTCAGGTAAGCCCGGCGCCCGAGTCGGGCAACCAACACAAATGGGGGCCGGGCCTATAAGGGCTTTTCCCGGGCGGGCCTAGCCGGGCTTTTGCCAGGCTCGACATAGCCGAGCTTTTGTCGGGCCGGGCCCAGACTATTTGCCCACAACTAATCAACGGTCAGTATTTAATATCATATGTGTCGTATGATATCAGATCAACAGTAAATATTCAATATTACACCTATTTGTAGATGAAAGTAAACCAAGTAAATTTAAAACGAGGTGTTTTTTTTGTTTGAGTGCACATTAGGCACCAGATCAAAAATACATAAAAGGAATAATGATTAAAATTTAAAATAGTATAATAAATAATTAAATATGAAAGTATGAACTATGAAAGCGTGAATAAAATAATAAAAATGAATCCCAACACTCGGAGAAGATATCCAGCCATTAAAAAAAACGACGGCTAAGATGAACTACACTGGTCGTTAGCCTCCTGTAGGCGAATCCGCGACCAATGAAACCAGCGCCAATCCTGTCCGTCCAAAAGCCACGAAACTTTTCTACATCAGACGGTCATATTTATGCCAGCTCACGCATCCGTGGCAATACCTTCCCGCTCAGCCATATTTATACCCGTCTAGCACAACTTTTCACTTCATCCCGTCTTGTTTACTATCTTTTTCTGCTTCCTGATTCTCTGTGATCATCGATTCCAATGGCGCCCAAGGCAGAGAAGAAGCTCGCCGCCGATAAGAAGCCAGCCGCTGAGAAGCCGGTTGAGGAGAAAGAGAAGAAGGCTGATCCGGCAGAGAAGGCTCCTGCCGGAAAGAAGCTCCGGGCGGAGAAGCGTGTCCCCGCATCGAAGGACGGCGCTGCTTCCGGCGACAAGAAGAAGAAGAGGTCCAAGAAGAGCGTCGAGACCTACAAGATCTACATCTTCAAGGTTCTGAAACAGGTCCATCCCGACATCGGTATATCCAGCAAGGCCATGAGCATCATGAACTCCTTCATCAACGATATCTTCGAAAAGCTCGCTCAGGAGTCTTCTCGCCTCGCCCGCTACAACAAGAGGCCTACGGTGACTTCTCGGGAGATCCAGACATCTGTCCGGCTTGTCCTCCCCGGTGAGCTTGCCAAGCACGCCGTTTCCGAGGGCACCAAGGCGGTTACCAAGTTTACTAGTTCTTAGATCGGTTCCTTCTCGTCGTTTTTTTTCCTGTTTTTGTTCATGCCATAATTAGATCTGCAGAACTTTATTTTGTTTCGTTAGCTCAGTTTTTATGTAATTAGAACTTAAACATGATGGCTGTGCTTGGAATTTAATCGTGTCTGATCATCTTGAATCAAAACGGCTTTGCTAATCTATAGCTTTCTGCATCTTGAATCGTGATTTACTATTGCTGGTTGACTTCAAATCATCCATCGTAATGTAGAACGATTTTTAAAACAAGTATTTCCCGAATAATCGATACATTGACAAAAGAAATTTAGGTTAAATTGAAGAATCTCAATTCATCATAACAACGAATCAGCCATTTAATATCGTTCTGATGTTACGAGGATCAGAAAATTATGGAATCTTGAGCAATGTTATGAAATTTGCTCCTTAATATCATATCTTGTGCTGTTTTATATTCATCCATCCAATATTCCAATTCTTCTAGTTTGAGACAAATGTAAGAACTAAGAAGGATTTGATTGCCTTTTATCAATCGCATAAATTAATGCAATTTTTTGTGCGTTCAAATGGTTCATGCGCTGCACTAAAGTCTCAAACATTAATGATGGTGCCTACACCTGACCGACCCATAAACATGCATCTTTAATGTTTTGTTAAGAAACAATAATTACGTCGGAACCGGATGGTAGTCTTGGTCTGGGACTAATGAGTCTGCAAAGATGTGGGGCCCACAGTTTATATTTGTGAAATATATTTTTATGCGGTGCTCTCATCATTTTTGGTTTTTCATTGGTTGTCCCTGAGCTTTCTTCTCCTTTGGGTTCTGGAGGAAAAATTTTTTCCAGCGGCTGTGGGGAGTGACTTTGGCCAGCCGGCTGCAAGCAAGCTGGCTGGGGAAGTTAGTTGTGAGCTGTGATTGTGGGTTTGTGGCTGGGAGGAGGTCCTAATGGAGGTGGTGACTGGCCATTTGGCTGGCTGTGCACGAATCAAGTGTGCTGAATGCGTGTGGGGTGGTTACTCCCAAATTTCCCTTAAAGTTAGTGGGTGTCATGAGATTTTGATTAATCATAGTTTTCTTATAAAATATACATGAACCATCACTTGCTTTCCGAAGTCTCTGTTGTTGATAGCTTGAGCGGGCATTTTGTGCATGTTTGAAATGTAATGGCTCCGCTCAAGATAGTCTACTAAGGCTCATCGGTGTGGAATGACCTTATATAGTATCTCCAGCGTAGAGCTGTTACACTCTAGTGACACGTAACCTGTTGGGTCGTTCCGAGTCGGTCCTGACACGCGCGGACATATAATTAAATATTCTAACAATCTCCTCCTATGTCCGCGGTAAACCCGACGTCGGAAAAAGGGTAGTGTGTGAAGTGTTCAACCGAATATGAAGTACTCACAACCGTGTTCATCACACTTGTCAAAATATATTGGACGTTTAAGTAAAACAATTGTATGCGTGCATAAGAATAAACAGAAAATCTCAGCAGCATCATAGTAAAGTCTAAAGTACAATCACAGCACAGGTACCAGAACATCAAGTGTCTCATGACCAACTAAAGAGCAAGAAAGTCCAAACAAAACAAGTGAAAGCAAAGAGAGCTAAACAGTGCTCTAAGCAGAAGAAAAAAATCAATTTATACTCTAGAAATCAGAGTCCAGTAGGTCATCCTCATCTGGATCCCAACCGGCAAGTGCTCCTCCATCAGCGACAGCTCCTGTAATTTCCAACAAAGAAGTTCATTCAGAATGAATTCAACCTTGGAAAATGTTCAAGTATCTAGTTCTACTTATATGAACGTAGTACAATATGAGGAAGCATGAGTAGAGTATTTAGTTTCTACCTCAGAATCCATTGTCTATTTTCAAGAAAATGATGTTATGGACTTCTGGACAGCGCAGCTGTATCTGTGTTCCTATGTGGAATGTCACGGTTACTGTTCTTCTAAAGTCAATTGGAACTCATCAAATGTGGAATGGAACCAATAAACAAGAGAAGAGCCAAACCTAGTCGGATTGTGTTATCAAAAGTGGAATAACACTCTCCTCCTAGATAAGGAAGACGAACCCAGTGGAAGTTGTTAACATCAAATGTGGAATGAAACAACTCACCAGATTCGTACTCAGCAACCCCGAACATCAGCGGAGCACAACACGCTTGCTTTGGCAAAGGAAAGTGGAAAAAATCAAAACATTTGGACTAAGGCTGAACTAAATCGCCTATCTTTGAACTAAGACTGAACTTAAATCGCCTTGAGTCTCATTTCCCCCACTGTTTTGATTGATCGGTCTTTAGGCATTCCTTTCGTCAGTAGATCAGCCAGATTATCCTTCGATCGCACATCGATCAAAGTGATAATGCCTTGTTCTTTCAGATAATTCAGTAGAGCGTGTCTCAGTCGTACATGTCGCCTTTTAGTATTAAAAAGGACATTCTTCACGACTTGAACTGCTGCTTGATTATCACAATACAGGCTCAAAGAATTGACTTGAAGTCTAGACAAGGGAATGTCTAGAATCAAATTCCTGATCCAATCTGCCTCTTCGCCAGCTGAGGCTAAGACAAACAACTCGGCTTCCATAGACGACAAAGCTATACAAGTCTGTCTTTTGGATTTCCAAGTGACTGTAGCGCCACCCAAAGTGAAAATAAATCCACTAGTGGACTTGTTGTTCCCAACTTCTGAACACCATGAGGCATCAGAGTATCCTTCCAACGTAGGAGGGTAACCAGTGTAGCACAGAGCGCGATCTTTAGTACCTTTCAGGTACCTCATCAGCCGATCTAGGGCATCTCAATGCTCTTTGCCTGGACTACTGGTAAAACGACTCAGCATGCTTACCGAGAAAGCAATGTCTGGTCTAGTGCAACTTGTGGCATACATGAGACTTCCAATGATCTTTGAGTACTTTACTTGATCAACACTGGTCCCTTCATTCGGACTCAACTTGACATTTGGATCGATTGGTGTTTCAACAGGCCGACAGTCTTTATAACCCCAGGTGGTGAGGATCTGCTCACTGTAATGAGCTTGACTTAGAGTGACACATCCCTTGTCTACTCTAACTTTCATACCTAGTAGGGTATCTACGGGACCAAGGTCCTTCATGTCAAATGCTTTCGCGAGAGCGGATTTAGTATCCCTCACTGCGGCAAGATCTGATCCCAGAATCAACATGTCATCCACATATAGACATATGATGACTGTTTGATTTGCCATCGAGCGGTAGTAGAGGCACTTATCTGAGAGACTGGACTGAAATCCAACGCTCTTTACCACTTGATCAAATTTAATGTGCCACATCTTAGGTGCTTGTTTAAGCCTATAGATCGATTTATCAAGCTTGCACACTTTGTCTTTTAGATCCTCATGCACATAACCTTCAGGTTGTGCCATATAGATCTCTTCATCAAGCTCTCCATTTAAGAAGGCTGTCTTTACATCCATCTGATGAACTATAAAGTTCTCGATAGAAGTTATGGCAAGAAGAATCCTAATAGTGGACAGGTGACACACAGGTGAATAGACGTCAAAATAGTCAATTTCCCCTTGTTGTTTATAACCCTTAGCTACTAGACGTGCTTTATATCTGGCTATAGACCCATCACTGTGCAATTTCTTCTTCAGTACCCACTTGCATCCTAAGACTTTAGCTCCTTTCGGCAGGTCAACTAGATGTCAAGTGTTGTTTTGTAGCAGCGAGTTCATCTCATCATCGATGGCTTCTGCCCACATTAACGCATCTCTAGATCGCATTGCTTCCTGATAGGAGAATGAATCATCCTCTAAGTGGTAGGTGACGAAATTCTCACCAAAATCCTTAGGGATTCTGTCTCTTGTAGATACTCTAAGAGGAACAGCTTCCACCTGTAGAGGTTGGGGAGCAGTGTCAGAGGGGTCAGCTTCAGGTTCTACAGTAGATTCTGAAATCATGTCAGTAGACCCGGGGACGGTCAAGCCATGATCTTTGATAAATTTGTGTTCAAAGAAAATAGCATCTCTAGATTCTATCACTGTATTAGTGGATAGATCCAGAAACCTGTCAGCTGCACTGTCTTCTGCACTACCTAGATAAACGCAGGTCGTTGTTCTAGGTCCCACCTTTGGTCTCTTAAGGTCTTGTATCCTCACATAAGCGATACAACCCCAAGTCTTTAGAGTGTCATATCTACAAGGATGACCATGCCACAATTCATATGGAGTAGAGTTGAGCTTTGAGTGAGGCACTCGATTTAGAATGTGATTTGCAGTTAGGACTGCTTCCCCCCAAAAGGAATTAGGCATGCCAGCTGTGAGGAGCATAAAGTTCAATATTTCTGTTAAAGTTCTATTCTTACGCTCAGCAACACCATTCGACTAGGGTGAGTAAGGAGCTGTGGTTTCTAGGATTATACCCTCAGAGGCACAAAAGTCCTTAAACCCAGTTGCAGTGTACTCTCCTCCTCGATCACTTCTAAGTCTCTTAATCTTTAGATTTAATTGATTTTCTACCCGAGATTTGAAGATCTTAAAAGTCTCGAATGTCTCATCTTTCGATTTCAATAGGTAAACATGACAATATCTGGAAAAATCGTCGATGAAAGTAATTAGATATTTCCTTCCCCCTCTAGTGACGTGACTACGAAAGTCACAGAGGTCGGAATGTATCAACTCCAGAAGTTGTGTGCTCCTAGAAACTGTTTTGTAAGGGTTTCTAGTGATCTTAGTCTGGGCACAAACCTCACACCTATCAAACTGAACAGAAAGATCTAATGGAATGTTTTGACTTTTAGCTAGATCTCGCATTTTCTTATAGTGGATATGTCCAAGTCTATTATGTAATAACTTTGGATCAATCAGAGTTGAACTCACTTGATTTATGCACTCGTTATCTAGGCTAAGTCTATACATACCATTGATCAGGTAGACACAACCAAAATAGTGAGAATTAACAGTTAATGTCATTCTACAGTTCATGGTTGTGAAAGACATTCCAGCTCTATCAAGCAAACTCATAGAAATCAAATTCTTAGTTAAATTCGGAACTACTTTAACATTTTGCAAAATTAAAGTTTTACCTGAAGAGAGCACAAGCTCTGCAGTCCCAGCATGAGTAACATCAGTCGCTCCTCCATTGCAATTTTCGACTCTGTCCTTGACCGCTGTCACCTTAGAAAGAAGACTCCTGTCATTTGTGACGTGACAGGTAGCACCACTGTCCAGCCACCACTCAGAAGACGCACCGCGGTGACTACTCCCAATCATAGCCACGAAGGACTTAGGATCGGAGTTGTCGACCACCATGTGCGCCACATTTTGTGGGGCATCCTCCTTTAGCTTCTTCGGACCCCTGCATTCAGCGGCCCAGTGACCCCATTTGCCGCAGTTGTGGTGTTAGAAAGTAGAGAAAAGAAGCGAAAAGTAGAGAACAAGCGAATAAACTTTTGAATAATTGAAATTTTTTTATCCAAAAAGGATATCTATTACAAAGGTATGCCCTCCTTTATATAGAATGAAGGAGAGAAGAGAGAATACAAATAAGAGATGTGAGACTATAATTTACAGGACAAGCGGACTATACAAAACAAACCGCACAAGCCGCGCGGTTAGACAGCAGGGCTAACCGCACGGCTACCACCAGAGAGGAAGAGAGACTGCCAGGGAAGACCGCCAGACCGCCCGGTCTCCAAGCCGACTGAGACAAACCGCCAGACCGCGCGGTCTTCAACCCGCCAAGACAAACCGCCAGACCGCCCGGTCACCAACTTCAACACTCCCCCTCAAGCTAGAGCATATATATCGATCATGCCCAGCTTGTCACAGATGTGGAAAAAGGAAGCGGACACTGGCTTGGTGAAGACGTCTGCCAACTCGTTGTCGGACGTGACAAATGGAGTGCAAATCTGTTTCTTTAATATTTCTTCTCGAATAAAATGACAGTCGACTTCTATGTGTTTTGTTCTCTCATGAAAGACCGGATTTTTGGAAATGTGTATCGCGGCCTTATTGTCACAGAACATAGGAAGAGGATAGTTGTAAACCTCTCCTAAGTCAAGCATGAGAGCCCGCAACCACTTCAACTCACATGTAGTCGATGCCATGCTACGATATTCAGCCTCTGCACTAGACCTGGAAACGACAGACTGTTTCTTGCTCTTCCAACTCACAAGATTGCCTCCAACAAATGTGCAGAAACCTGAAGTCGATTTGCGGTCCCCTTTGTCATCTGCATAGCTTGAATCAGAGTAAGCTTCAACCCTTAGGTGACCATTCTTCTGAAATAGGAGTCCTTTCCCTGGAGCAGCTTTAATATACTCTAATATCCCCAGAGCAGATTGTAGATGACACTCCCTCGGAGCTTGCATGAACTGGCTCACCTTGCCAACAGCATAGGAGATGTCGGGTCTGGTTACCGTGAGATATATGAGCTTGCCCACCAGACGCCGGTATCTCGTAAGATCAGAGAGAAGAGGTGAGTCATCTGTCCAAGTTTTGTCTTCTCCAGCAGCCATAGGACAACGTGCAGGTTTAGCACCAGTGAGTCCTGCATCCTTTAAAAGATCAAGAGCATACTTCCGTTGTGAAAGGACCATGGAGTTGGGCTTTCTAGAGATTTCAATCCCCAGAAAGTATTTCGGGGAGCCCATATCTTTTGTAACCAGATGTTGACGAAGGTGTTTCTTGGTCATCAGTATCCCATCCTGGTCATCGCCAGTAAGAAGAATGTCATCAACATAAACCGCAAGAACAACAAGACCAGAGGCGGTTTTCCGAACAAACAAGGAGTGATCTGCTGAGCTTCGTGTAAAACCAATGGCCGCAACAATGCCACTGAACTTGTCAAACCAGGCACGAGGACTCTGCTTGAGGCCATAGATAGCCTTCTTTAGCCGGCATACCAGTGTCTCCCCCTGAGCAACATACCCAGGAGGTTGCTCCATGTAAACAGCTTCCTGCAGATCGCCATAGAGGAAGGCATTCTTAACATCTAGCTGCGAGATAGGCCAATCCCTGTTGACAGCTACAGAGAGAAGAACCCGAATAGTGCTGAGGCGAGCCACGGGCGAGAAAGTGTCAAAGTAATCAACCCCATAAGTTTGGGTAAAACCCTTGGCAACCAGGCGAGCCTTATAACGATCCACACTGGCATCTGGGAGAAACTTCACTACGAAGACCCAGCGACAACCAACAACATCGGTGCCGAAAGGAGGCGGAACAAGGGTCCAGGTACCCCGTTCAGTGAGAGTAGCAATCTCCTCATCCATGACAACTTTCCAGTGAGGAATAGTAAGGGCCTCCTGGTAGGAACGGGGGGTGGTAGTGGCCGAGATAGCCAGGGCAAAGGCTCGGCGAGCAGGGGTAAGGCGATCGTAGGAAACAACCGCAGCAAGAGGATGGTGGGTACAAGCCCGAACCCCTTTGCGAAGAGCAATCGGGAGATCCAGGTCAGCAGGTGCCTCAGTATCCGGAGTATCCGTGGTGGAGAGAGCTGGCCCGGGAGTAGAGAGAGATGGCAGCGGAGTGGAGGGAGAAAGCAGAGTAGAGGGTGGAGATGAGGAGGATGGGGAAGGCGGTGGAGTGGGTGGAGAGGACGGAACCTCAGTGGGAGCAGAGGGAAGGGATGAGTTGGTATGAGAAGGAGGAGCAGGAGGAGGAGAAGAGGAAGCGGGAGAGAAGTAAGGGGCATTGGCAAATAAGGTGACATCCGCAGAGACAAATTGCTTGCGGGTAACAGGGTCAAAGCAACAATAGCCTTTCTGAGTGGGAGAATAGCCCAGAAAGACACATTTGGTGGCACGGGGTGAGAGTTTATCACGGGTGGCAGCGGGAGAGTGCACAAAAGCGGTGCACCCAAAGATGTGTAGAGGAAGAGGAAAGGGATCCTTGTCCGGATAAAGAAGGGAGAAGGGGGTAGCACCGTGGAGAACGGTGGAGGGAAGGCGATTGATGAGATAGCAGGAGAGAAGGACAGCATAGCCCCAATAGGAGCGAGGAACATGCATTTGATTCATCATAGTGCGAGCGACATCAAGGAGGTGACGGTTTTTGCGTTCCGCCACCCCATTTTGTTGGGAAGTGTAGACATAGCTGGTTTGACGAATAACGCCATGATGAGTGCAAAAGGAGGAGAAGTCGTGGCTGAGATACTCCTGAGCATTGTCAGAACGAAGGATTTTAATAGACGTAGCGAACTGAGTTTTAACCATCGTGTTGAAACCGGAACCCGGCCTCCTGTGGAGCTCGCCCTTGGGGAAAGGGGTGGTCTCGCGCCTACTTCGCTCCTGCAAGAAAAAACAACAAGACAAGGAGAAACAGACCCAAGGGCTCGGCAGGGAGGTCCCACCACAAACCCGGAAGATCTCAGAGCGCTTCCCCTCCTTAGCCTGAAGCCGAGCTAAGGTACCCTCAGAAAGCACTTAGAGAATTTGGGGAGAGGAGCTCAAGGGAAAAAACTTGCTTTCAGGGATACCCCTTGGGTCCTATTTATAGTTTTTGAAATCCGGACTGCCAATAACCAAAATAACTGACCTGAAAATACCAGAAAACCCTCGGCTGGGTCTGCCAACAGCCAAACTCCGCTGTTTTGAAGGGCTACGGGCAGACCAGCAGGGGTAAAACAGTAAAAAGTACCTCTGACCCCCAGGCGAGCTGGGACCCCTGGCCACCTCGGCATGCTTTGCTCGCCAGCTGCTGCCGAGCTCCACTGCGAGGGCGCGAGCCTCAGCCCGCTCCTGCTGTTGCCGAGCTCGCCTGCTGCTGCCGAGCTCGCCGAGCTCGCCGAGCTGCTCTCAGCCTGATCAGTTTGGCCCTTGTTGACCTTGCTCGCCGGACACGGGGTTGTACACAATCCCCGCTCTTTTCGAGCTTGCCAAAAAGCTCGGAAAGAAACATCCAACCCGAAGTGTGCGGCGAGCTCCGGCTGGCGAGTTGAAGGGAATCTTATGGTGGGGGCCACCTGCGGCTATATATATATGCACCTGCTCTGCTACCTGGCTCTTGCCATTCCCCCTGCTGCCTTGCCAAGATGCCCCTTCCTAAGGAGATTCAAGAGCGCGTAGATCGAGCTCGCCGGGCTTCCGAGGCTCGCATTGCCGCGCTGACGGCGGTCCCCGCAAAGGTCCCTCAAATTGATCCCGCCGAGTCGGGCTCCAAGAGGTCAAGGCCATTTCTCGAGGCGGCTGAGCTCATCTTCCACGACCTGAGGGCCACTTTGATCCGCGAGACCGGCTCTTCAACTCGAACCATTCTGGAGAATGATAGGGAGGTCGTTGTTGTTGGTGACGATCAGGGCGGCCTTCCAGATGACGAGGGGACCGCGCCGCGGGTCCCTACGCCGCGAGGCGAGGTCACGCTCGCCACTTCACAACTCCCGCCCCCGGACAACCATCCACGGGATCCGCCGCTCCTCTTCGGGATTCTGCCTGTGAGTTCGCAGAGGCCAGCTTCACCACCTGGCTCCCTCCTCGGCAAACTGACGCGTCTGCCGGGGGGGGGGGGGGGGCCTGGGGTCCATTCCTGTCCCGGGCTTCGAGCCCGTCTCGCCGGGGGCTCGCGGCCCGGGTCGCGGGAAGGACCTGAGGTTCATCCCTCCTCGCCTCTCCTTTGAGCCGCCGAGCTCTTCAGGTCTGCCTCGCAACTCTGTGCTTCACCCGCTTTTGCTCTTCTGATATCTGCCTTTACAGCCCTTCCCAGTCAATCGGCTGCCGAGGAGTCCTCGCGGGCAGCTCGTCACTCTCCCCTCCCGTCTCCGAGCTCACTGGACTCTTACCTGGGCCCAGAGGTGGATCAAGGCGAGCTGATGAGGAGGGAGGTCAAGCCCCTCAAGAAGCTGGTGGGTGGTCTGCGCGAGGTGCAAGGAGTCAACGAGACGTTGCAGCGCGACTATGCGCGCCTTGCTGAGGAGGTGCGCCTCGGCCGACCTGGCGAGTTGATGTCTCCTTCCCGACTCCTGGATGAGATAGATGATGGTCTCTTAGTCGCGCAAAGGAACTCTGGGAGGATCCGCGAGCTTCTCCGCGCGCGGCAGCTTGGGGGGCGGGGATCGCGAGGCCGGGGTAGGTAAATTTGCGGGCTCCCCTGCCGAGCCGACCGACACTCGTATCCTGGTGCCCTGCCTGCTCGCGCGCCTTGTTTTCTGTTTCGAACTTTCCCCTGCTGGGGTGGATAATTTTTAGAACATTTTCATTTGTTATTTAAATAAAAAGCTGTAATGTTTTGACTTAGCCTCAGTGAGGATGCGCCGGAAGTCGGCGAGCTGGGGTGGTGAGCTGGGGTGGCGAGCTGAGTTGGCGAGCTGAGGTGGCGAGATGCGCCGATGTGACAGCCTACCTCAGATTCTCTTTTCTATAAATAGCCCCCCCCCTTTCACCTACCCCCGTACTGTCTTTATTGCTCTGCTTCCCTTCCTGCTTTTTTCCTTCTTCTGCTCGCGCTGCGCTTTGCTTCTTTCCTGCGACCATGGGCAAGACTAATCCGGACGCTGATGGCCGCTCCAAGTGCGCGCAGCACTTCGCGGATTATTGCTTCTTTGACGGCCACACCAGCGAGGAGGAGCTCGCCGAATTCAAGGCCCTGTATGTGCCGCCGGGCTTTGAGGCGCGCAGGCCGGGGCCGGGCGAGGCAATCAACACGTTCTATGAGAACGAACTCGCATTCCCCATCTCGCACTTCGAGGTGGGGCTGCGACTTCCCTTGTGGCCGGAGATCCGGCAGATCCTGAAATACTACGGGGCCGTCCCCGCGCAACTGAACTCGAACGCCATCGCCATGATGGTGGCGTTCGCGAGCTATCTCCGGCGGGAGAGGATCGAGTTTAACCTGACGGTGTTCAGGAAACTCTTCTCCTATAAGGCGACGACGGACGGGGTCGCCTACTTCGGCGGCTCCTTGATCAAAGTTCGCGAGATCGCGAACAAGCACCACACCTGGATGACCAAGATCGCCTTTATCAAGGGCGATCTCGGCAACATCCCCTACTCGCCGCAACAGAAAGGCGAGGAGGTGTACCGCCCGCCGGCCGTGTCCGGCAACGACGCCGAGCTCCACAAATTCTTCCTCCACAAAGATTTCGAGGTCGCCTTCCTGCGGAGGGGCCTCGACGCGCTCCCCCCGGTTCTGCCCGGCGAAGGTATGCTTCCTTCCTCTTGCCGAGCTCGCCTACTCGCGGACTCGACACATTATCATCCCTGAGTTTTCTAACCTTCCCAAGTATTTTTCTGCAGGGGAGCGAATAATCCCCGCGAACCCGCCTTTTGCGGACCCGGGGCTTGATACTGACCCTCTTGCTCGCGAGAGGGCGGCGGCAGCGGCCTGCCGAGACGAGGCGCTCTCCTCGCAGCCCTCTTCCAGCAAGAGGCGACCTGAGGACGCGGGGTCGAACCCGCCATCCGCCCCCCGTCAGGTGAAGAAGATGCGGAGAGCCCTGCTGGCTCCGCGGGGGCAACAACAACAACAACATCAGTCCAGCCCCAAGTACATCAGCTCGTCGGAGACTCCTCCCGACGTGTCTCCGGGGAGCCCGCTGAAGGAGACTACTAGCAAGGGCAGAAAGGGTGGCAAGGCCCCCTCTTCCTCGGCTGCGATCTCCCCTCCTCCCTCGGCGAAGAGGGCTGCCCGCGAGCGCGCGCCGCCGAAGCAGCACCCCCTCTTCAACTTCGGCGCGCGCTGGAAGGATTCCGCGGGCGAGCCCATGCTGCAGTGGGACGAGCTCGCTCATCGCGTCTCCGTCTCCACCCTGCACCCGTCCTGGCACGACCGCGAACCCGCCACCGGTCACGCCTACGCCCTCGGCTTTGGCCTCTATGGCCGGGAGGATGCCGAGGCTTACAAGAGGGCGACCCTCCGGCAGCTCGGCCATGAGGGCCTGCAGTCCCACCTGCGGACTCTGGAGCTGCACCACATGCTGGCGCGCCGCAGCTTCGCCCTCAGTCACCAGCTCGAGAAGGCCGAGCAAGCTCGCGACCTTGCCAATGGAGCAGGTCGCTGATCAGGCGAGGCGGCTCGGTATCGCGGACAGCCTTCTCGCTAAGACTGCCGGCGGGCTGGTAAGTGTCTCGCACCACTCTCTTTTACTTGGAAAGTTCTTGTGCTGCTGCTAAGTGAGCTTTTTTCCAGGATGCCAAGGCGGCGGGCGAGCTCCAGGCTCGCAACACTGAGCTAGAGGAGGAGAACGGCCGCCTGCGCGCGCAGCTGGCCGTGGATGCTGACGCTGCTGGGGAGCTCCAGGCTCGCGACGTCGAGCGAGGGGAGGAGATCGTCCAACTGCGCGCACACCTTGGCGAGTTGGAGAGCGCGAACGCGAAGCTGAAGGGGGAGAACCAGCACCTTCTCGGTGAAGTGCGTCGCCAGGCGGAGATCTTCTTCCCGGGGCACGACATCGATCCCACTCTCCCCTACAAGTGCCCGCGCATCTTCGGCGAGACGGACCTCGTTGAGAGACTGCGGATCAACTCCATTCAGACCGCCGAGTGCACCCTCGCGATGATGAAGGACTCAGGGGTGCTGGTGGAAGGATGCGGGGAGATCTCAGCTCGGGACCTGATGCCGAGTCTATTTCCGGCGACGCCGCCCAGCGAGAAGGAGGATAGCCTGGACGCTATGTTCGGGAAGAGCTTCCAGGACCGCTCGGGCGACGGCGAGGACCAGTCCGGCGGAGGGGGCGAGGCCAGCTGACGCCCCTGTATTTTTGTTTTTCTTTTTTCTTTTTGACAACTCGCAGAGGCGAGCTCCCTGTACATTTATAAATAATAAATGAAAGTGTTTTGATCATACCGGTGTTCTTTTTTACTATGCTCATTGTGTTATGAATGTATGTGGGTATTTCTCTCCCGCGACCTCGCAGGGACAGGTTCTGCGAGCAGAGTGATTATGAGAGCGCGCACGCGAGCGAAGTGTGTTTGGAGCGTTCGCCGAGTCTCAAATGATTTCGCGGTGAGTTACTCTCCGCCCTTATTACGCCATTACTGCTCGCGCGCGGTCTCCTGTCTTCTATCCGCCTACCTCTACTCGCACGCGAGCCACCCAGGTTGTGCCCATCGAAGCAGAAATTTTTCGAAGTGTGATGGGCCTGGGGTGCGAGGTGCCCTAGTCTGGCTTGTCTTTGGCGAGGCCCGGGCTCGCGGCCTGCTTTCCCATGCCGAGCCGAAAATGATGAGCTCGAACTCGCCTATGCCGAGCCCTCCAGTCCGGCCTGCCTTCTCGATTACGCCGAGCTGAGTTTGCCGAGCCCGAGCTCGCCCTGACAGGACCCTTTCCCCTTGCTCCCTGCCACAGACCTTGGCCTGTTCCCAACGACTTCAAGGCCGGCACCACCGAGTGACCTCCGGCTCTGCTAGCTAGGGGAGCCTGACAGCGGGATCTGCTCGGGGTCCACTAATACCACCATCGAGTGACTTCCAGCCCTGCCAGCTAGGTGAGAGCCTGGCAGCGGGATCTGCTCGAGGCCAAGGATGACACCGAGTGACTTCCAGCCCTGTCAGCTAGGTGAGAGCCTGACAGCGGGATCTGCTCGGGGTCCATTACTACTACCGTCGAGTGACTTCCAGCCCTGTCAGCTAGGTGAGAGCCTGACAGAGGGATCTGCTCGAGGTCCACTAATACCACCATCGAGTGACTTCCAGCCCTGCCAGCTAGGTGAGAGCCTGGCAGCGGGATCTGCTCGAGGCCAAGGATGACACCGAGTGACTTCCAGCCCTGTCAGCTAGGTGAGAGCCTGACAGCGGGATCTGCTCGGGGTCCATTACTACTACCGTCGAGTGACTTCCAGCCCTGTCAGCTAGGTGAGAGCCTGACAGCGGGATCTGCTCGAGGCCAAGGATGACACCGAGTGACATCCAGCCCTGTCAGCTAGGTGAGAGCCCGACAGCGGGATCTGCTCGGGGTCCATTGCTACTACCATCGAGTGACTTCCAGCCCTGTCAGCTAGGTGAGAGCCTGACAGCGGGATCTGCTCGGGGTCCATTGCTACTACCATCGAGTGACTTCCAGCCCTGTCAGCTAGGTGAGAGCCTGACAGCGGGATCTGCTCGAGGCCAAGGATGACACCGAGTGACTTCCAGCCCTGTCAGCTAAGTGAGAGCCTGACAGCGGGATCTGCTCGGGGTCCATTGCTACTACCATCGAGTGACTTCCAGCCCTGTCAGCTAGGTGAGAGCCTGACAGCGGGATCTGCTCGAGGTCCATAATACATCACATTCCACCATGCAGGCCAATTGCAACGATATCAGAGAGCTTGAAAGAATTTATTATAATCAGAGTGTTGCTTACATGGTTCAGGGAAAAAAGCGTTTGAGGTCGTCACCACTCCAGGTGAGACTCAAGGTCTCGCCTTCTACATTTTGGAGTCGATAGCCCCCGATCCCAAGGCCGTCTTTACTATGAACGGTCCCTCCCAGCTGGGATTGAGTTTCCCCACGGATGCTGACCTCCCTGCTGCATCTACTTTCTTCAACACCAAGTCCCCCTCCACGAACTGCTTGATCCTGACATGCTTGTCAAAGTACTTGGCCATTCTTCTTTTTACCTCCTCTTGTCGGATGGCGGAAAGGTCTCTTACTTCTTCCACCATGTCAAGGGAGAGCCTCAATTCCTCCTCATTCTCTGCTTGCCATTCCTCGCGGCCTTCCTTTGCTGCCACGACTCGCGGCGTTTGGACTTCGAATTCAATGGGGAGCACTGCCTCGCACCCGTGGGAGAGTTTGAAAGGGGTCTCTCCTGTAGCTGTGTTGGGGGTGGTCCTCAGGGCCCAAAGAACCGCGGGGAGCTGCTCCACCCAGCTCCCTTTCAGGTTCTCCACCTTTTTCTTGAGGAGGTTGACGATGATCTTGTTTGCGGCCTCC
Organism: Platanthera guangdongensis; assembly: GCA_039583875.1. Taxonomy (NCBI): domain Eukaryota; kingdom Viridiplantae; phylum Streptophyta; class Magnoliopsida; order Asparagales; family Orchidaceae; genus Platanthera; species Platanthera guangdongensis. The sequence continues at coordinate 174,165,740 of CM077159.1, read as the reverse complement.
ACTTGTCCGTTACTCCTGGGGTGATGAACCGAGGCGAACCTGAGATCGATCCCAAGCTGTTCGCAAAAGCTGGTGAACTCGGCACTGGCGAACTGGGGCCCATTGTCTGTGACGATGGCCTGGGGCAGCCCATGGCGACAGATGATCTCCCCCCATACAAAATTCCTGATCACCTGGGAGGTCACCTTAGCCAACGCTTTCACCTCCATCCACTTTGAGAAGTAGTCGATCATCACTAGGAGGAACCTCCTCTGACCACTGGCTTGGGGAAACGGCCCAACCAGATCCATTCCCCAGATTGCGAAGGGCCATGGGGCCGTGATACTACGGAGCCGTTGGGCCGGCTGCAGCTGGAGAGGGGCAAACAGTTGGCACTTGTGACATCTTCTTGCGAATTCTGCAGCGTCCCGGCCCAGGGTGGGCCAAAAATAACCTTGCCTGACTATCCTTCCTTCCAGGGTCCGACTCCCGGAGTGACTCCCACATTCCCCGGAGTGGACCTCCTCCAAGATCCTTCGCACTTCTCCCTCGGTTACGCAGCGGGCCAGCATCCCTGAGAGGGTTTTTCTGTACAGCTGCCCGTCCTGGAGGAGGTAGTATGCTGATTTGTGTCTCAGCTTCTTCTTGTCTACCCCCTCCGGATACTCCCCTACGGAGAGAAAAGCTACCACTGGGTCCATCCATGAAGCTTGCTGATCGATCTCCATGAGCTCTCCTTCTTCGATGGAGGGGCGGAACAGGTCGGTGATGGTGCCCCCCACCTGGGGTCCATGCTTAGCCAACTGATCGGCCTGTTCATTCTTTTCCCTGGGCACATGTTGGATGGCGAAAGTTTGGAAGGTTCCAATGATCCCCTTTACTTTGGCCAAGTACGATCGCAGGGTGGGCTCCCTTGCCTCGAACTCCCGTTGATTTGGGAGGCTATTACCATGGAGTCTGTGAGGACCTCCACATCTGACACTCCAAGCTCCCTGGCCAGGCGAAGCCCTGCTATCACGGCCTCGTACTCGGCCTGGTTGTTGGTAATGGGAAAGTGCACCACCACCGTTTGCTCGATTCGGGTCCCTTGGGGGCTTTCTAGGATCACTCCTACTCCTAAGGAATGCCTTCCCGATGCTCCATCCACTCTCACCTTCCAGGGAGCCGGGCGAGTGAGTTCTTCTTCCGCCACTTCAATCACGTAGTCAGCAAGGAAGTCGGCCATCGCCTGGGCTTTGATCGAGAGCCGCGGAACGAAGGAGACGTCGAACTCGCTCATCTCCACTGACCACTTAGCCAATCTGCCTGAATGCTCCACCCCCTCGAAGATGTTGCGGAGGGGATGGTCGGTCACCACTCGGATTGAGTGTGCCTGGAAGTAGGGTCGTAGTCTCCGAGCCGAGATGATTAGGGCGAACGCAAGCTTTTCCAAGATCGGATACCGGAGCTCGGCCTTCCTCAAGACCCGGCTCACATAATAGACTGGGAGCTGTCTCTTCCCTTCTTCTCGAACCAGGACCGAGCTCAAGGCCTCCGTCCCGACCCCCAAATACAAGAACAGATCCTCCCCCTCCTTCGGTCCTTGGAGCAGCGGAGCCTGTGTCAACTGCACCTTGAGGGCCTGGAAGGCCTCTTCACACTCCCTGCTCCATTCAAACCTCTGACCCCCCCCCTTAGCGTCTTGAAGAAGGGGGAACATTTCTCCCCTGCCCGAGAGAGGAAGCGACTCAGCCCTGCTAGCTTCCCTGTCAACCGTTGGACCTCCTTTGCATTCCGCGGGGATCCCAGCTCCAAGATGGCCTTGACCTTGTCTGGGTTCGGCTCGACCCCTGCGGGGGTGAGGAGATGCCCAGAAACTTCCCCCTGCTGGCCCCAAAGACACATTTTAGTGGGTTCAATCGCATCTTGTACTTGCGCAGGGTGGCGAAGGTCTCCTCCAGGTCCCGGAGGTGGGAGTCCACATCCCGGCTCTTGATCATGAGGTCATCTACATATACCTCCAGATTCCTCCCCCTCTGCTCCTTGAATACCCTATCCATCATTTTTTTGTAGGTGGCTCCAGCGTTCTTCAGCCCGAACGGCATCATCTTATAGCAGTAGCAGCCGTCCCCCGTGATGAATGAGACATCCTTTATGTCCGGGGGGTGCATCCTGATCTGATGGTAACCTGAAAATGCATCTAAAAAACTCATTACAGAAAAACCGACGGCTGAGTCAACCAGCGCGTCGATCCGAGGCAAGGGGTAACAATCCTTAGGACAAGCTTTATTAAGAAGGGAAAAATCGATACACAACCGCCAGCGGCCGTCTCCCTTTTTGACCATCACAACGTTCGAGACCCAGCCAGGGTATTGAATTTCGGACACGAAGCCCGCTTTGAGAAGTTTCGCCACCTCCTCCCTGATGGGTTCTGCTAGCTTGTCCGCCATGGATCTCTTTTTCTGCTGAACGGGGCGTGTTCCCGGGTCCAAGTTGAGGCGGTGGCAGGCCACATCCGCGTCAACCCCCGGCATCTCCGCGGCGTTCCAGGCGAAGATATCCACGTTCTTCTAGATGCACTCCAGCATCCTGCCCTGGTCTTCCGGGGTCAGCCCCCCGCTGACGCGGATCTTTTCCACCCTTCCTCCTCGGGTGAGCACCTCCAGCTCCACCACCTCCTCAGCTGCCTCCAGCCTGGATTGCTCCGCCCATCCTTCGGCGTCCCCTTCCTCCGGAGCGGGGATCTCTACCTCCATTGCCTCCTCCTCGACCCTCACCTCGGTCACCTCCTCCAAACTTCCTCCGGCCGCCTCCTCTGCGTAGCCCTTCTGTAACACCCCCTATCCGTCGCATAGCATATAGCAGTAGGTCCGGCCGGGGCCCGACGCCATATACCACAGACAGACCGGGTGGTTACGTATGGGAACCATCCAACCAATCTCAACGTCCTACACAGAGCATTCTAGCGGAAGCAGTTAACAAAAGTTGTAAACAAGAACCCAGCATAAGAGCACAAATGTCCACTAATACCACATTTAGGAATGTATACAAAAATACCCAAACATTGGCCTTAAGGCCTTACAAAAAGTTTCACTTGTCCGTTACATGATTTACCAACCTCGGCACACATGCCGGCCATACATGAATAAAAATAGAAAACATTTCACTTGGGCCTTCGAGGGCCAGCTTCGCAAAAAGGGCTTTAGCCCGCTATTGACCGCTCGGTCCAGCTGCACCTGCAAGCAAACAAACCACCGCACGGTGGCAAACAAAGCAACGGTCAGCAATGCTGACCAAATTATAACGATCCCGCCCCCAACTCGGGGCGGCGATGCTCCTTCCCTGCATTTCATTAGCATAAGCGAGCATTAAAAATATAGTCATTTCATCACAGGCGGAGGCTCAACGGCCACACACCCCGTGCACTCAGGGCACATTCTTGGTGAACGCAGTCTAAGTCTGCCGACTCACCGCCATCCTCTCTTGGATGGCCAAACAATGAGCAGTTTGTCTTCCTGGCATGGGTCACGGTAATTAAAACCCTAGACCGCCGAAGACCCTCATCTATGCCAACGGCCCTAATCCGAACGTCATAGAGTGGGTACGGTTCCATCTAACCCGTGCTCACAACGCAACGGTAATTTAAACCATATGCGCCCGCAACGGTAATTTAAACCATATGCGCAGGTCAAACTTCTACCGAGTCCCATTTTTATCACAAGTCACATAACCCGGTTATGTTCCGGCCGGGGCCCGACGCCATATACCACAGACAGACCGGGTGGTTACGTATGGGAACCATCCAACCAATCTCAACGTCCTACACAGAGCATTCTAGCGGAAGCAGTTAATAAAAGTTGTAAACAAGAACCCAGCATAAGAGCACGAATGTCCACTAATACCACATTTAGGAATGTATACAAAAATACCCAAACATTGGCCTTAAGGCCTTACAAAAAGTTTCACTTGTCCGTTACATGATTTACCAACCTCGGCACGCAGGCCGGCCATACATGAATAAAAATAGAAAACATTTCACTTGGGCCTTCGAGGGCCAGCTTCGCAAAAAGGGCTTTAGCCCGCTATTGACCGCTCGGTCCAGCTGCACCTGCAAGCAAACAAACCACCGCACGGTGGCAAACAAAGCAACGGTCAGCAATGCTGACCAAATTATAACGATCCCGCCCCCAACTCGGGGCGGCGATGCTCCTTCCCTGCATTTCATTAGCATAAGCGAGCATTAAAAATATAGTCATTTCATCACAGGCGGAGGCTCAACGGCCACACACCCCGTGCACTCAGGGCACATTCTTGGTGAACGCAGTCTAAGTCTGCCGACTCACCGCCATCCTCTCTTGGATGGCCAAACAATGAGCAGTTTGTCTTCCTGGCATGGGTCACGGTAATTAAAACCATAGACCGCCGAAGACCCTCATCTATGCCAACGGCCCTAATCCGAACGACATAGAGTGGGTACGGTTCCATCTAACCCGTGCTCACAACGCAACGGTAATTTAAACCATATGCGCCCGCAACGGTAATTTAAACCATATGCGCCCGCAACGGTAATTTAAACCATATGCGCAGGTCAAACTTCTACCGAGTCCCATTTTTATCACAAGTCACATAACCCGGTTATGTTCAAGTTGGCTTCCAAGCCACCAAGTTGGCAAGACCTCGTGTCCGCCCAGTTTTCCGGGTGCACCTTTGGGTTAGTCCCCAAGGCTCCCTGCTGCAATCTACCGCGTAGAAAACCCGAAAACACCAAATAGCACGGAGTCTTCTCCGGCCTTATGCAATGCAACATCACCGATCCGGACTAACATGTCCGGGTAGGCTTCAACCAAAATGCCTATGTCCGTTCTCGCATACGGACGCTAAACAACGGGGACTTTACATATCTACCCGAAGGAACGCCTCCAACTCTTCGCAAACTCGCGAGAGAGGGCTTCCTATGCTAAGAAAGAGAGCTATCATGCTCACAAGTGAGGATCGTTACCCTTGCGTTCCTCTTTGGCGCCATCGAAATGTAATCGGATAGAAATCACCGCACTTGCGTTGCCTCCGTGGATCCGGAGTCGGCTTGCGATTCGGAGCTCCGAAGCTCCTCCAATGGCGGATCTAGCTCCTCTTCCTCCAATAGCTTTCCTCTTTCTCCAAGGGTTTGGAGAGATGATCAAGTGAAGGAAAAATGGATTTTTCTTAAGTCAAACCCGTGTATATCCTCTCAGGAACCATCCCCAGCCGTCGGATCTCAACCTAAGAAAACGAGCGGCTTTGATTCGGGGCTGAAATGCCCAAACTGGGCCGAACACGGCCTGGCACACGCCCGTGTCCAGGGCCGTGTGCCGCATTCGCCGTCAAAATCGAATCTTCTGAACACGCACACGGGTATCGAACACGCCCGTGTTCGAGATGACATGGCCGTGTAGCCGGCCGTGTACCCCATGATTTTTCCCCCGTTTCCAACCAGAGCACTGCACGGGTTCTAGGACACGCCCGTGTCCTTGCCCGTGTCACATTGACACGCCTGGGCCCCCAGGCCGTGTACACGGGACATTTCGTCGAGGGGAGAACGACGACTGGATGACACGGCCTTGGACACGCCCGTGTCCTAGGCCGTGTGCCTTGTCTCGACGACCGTCGAGTGAATCTCGACGATTTCACCTTGACGATCGTCGACACGGGTCGACACGCCCTGCGACACGCCCGTGTCGCAGGCCGTGTGCCCATTCTCGACGAATCGTCGAGAATAACTCGACGATTTCACGGCTAAGTGTCGACACGGGTCGACACGCCCTGCGACACGCCCGTGTCGCAGGCCGTGTGCCCTTTCTCGACGAATCGTCGAGTATAACTCGACGACTTCGCGACTAAGTGTCGGCACACACTTGACACGCCCTGGGACACGCCCGTGTCCCAGGCCGTGTGCCGTCAGCCAGAAACCAAAACTGGCCCAAAACGTCCCCCTTTGCTCCTTTGAGTTTCGGGGCGTTACACCTTCTCTCCCAGCTCTTTCCCCTCAGCTTCCTCCTCGACCTCCTCCATCCTTCGCCCCATCTCCTCGGCTCCCTCCTGCCAAGAGATGGTGTTCACCGCAGTGACATAACACTCCCGCGCCACCTTTGGGTCTCCCCTAACCCTGACTTGTACCCCCTCGGTGTTGAACTTCAAGCATTGATGAAAAGACGAGGGGACGCAGCGGAAGGCGCTGATCAGGGGCCTTCCAAAGATGGCGCTGTAGCTGCTGGGGGCGTCCACAATGACGAACTTGCAGTTTCGGGACTGCCCCCCCAAGGTGACATGGAGTCCGACTCCTCCTTCTACCTCCTTCCTTTCTCCTGAAAACCCGAACAGGGGGCCATCCGAGGCCAGCACTCTTCTCGCCTCCACCTTCATTGCGTCAAACGCCTTTTTGAAGACGACGTTGACGGAACTTCCGTTGTCCACGAGGATCCGTGAGACGGTGAAGTTCTCGATGGCCGTCTTGATGACCAGCGCATCACAGAACGGGTCCTCGTGGTCTGGTAGATCACTCCTGAAAAAGGTGATCCTCTCCTCTGGTGGTGGGGTTTGGGATGTAGAGGCGACGCTTCGCCGGTACATGGTGTGGAGGCTAGCCTTGCGGGAGGCCTCAATCCCTGCTCCCCCGTGGATCATCCCGATCCCTCCTCGGGTTCCCACGTCCACCCGGTCTTCACACCGATCCTCCTCCGCCCGAGGCAGGACCTCCTCGATCCTCACTTCCTGTCGCGCCCCCTGCTGCTGCTGCTCCCTGTTCCCCCTCATCTCCAAGAATTCCGGGCATGTGGCTGTTGCGTGCCCTTCTTCCTGATGGAAGTCGCAGTAGGGCAGCTCCACCCTAACCTCCCTCCTCCTTCTCCTCCACGCTCCTCTCCTGGCCCCCAAGGCTATGGCCATGGCCTCCTCTTGATCGGGGAGCCGGGGCCTCTGGCCCTGCCTCCAACCTGGGGGGTGGAATTGGACTTGCCTCCCCTGGAAGTGACCTCTTCCGAAGTTTCCCCTCTGAGGCCCCTGCCCCTGCCACTCTGGCCTCCAGCCTAGCCGACGGTCGGGCTCCTGGCGCCCCCACCCCGGCTGCTGCTGCCCTTGGAGCTGCCTCTGTTCCCTCTGCCTGGGCTCCCCTCTTCTTTCTTCCTGACCTCTTCCTCCCTTCGACTCCCTCTCCTCCTCCGTGGCCCACCTGGCCAATTTTCTTGCAAACTCCGGGTTTGACGCCTCCCCGTCAACCTCTCTCGCCGCTCTTTCCATCAACTCCTCATAGGAGAAGGGGGGAACTCTCTTCAGCTCCATTCGGAAGAATCCCTGCTGCAGGCCCAGGGTAAAGGCCATCATCAGACTATGGCCCGGCATCTCCTGGACCTGAGTAACCTCCTCCTGGAATCGGTCCACGTAGCTCCCCAGCGTCTCGTTCACCCCCTGCTTGATGTGAAACAGGGACTCAGACTCCTTCTTCCTCTTCTTCGAAGTGGTGAATCTCAGCATGAATCCTCGGCGCAAGTCCTCGAAGCAATAGATGGAGCTGGCCGGCAGCTGGTGGAACCACTCTCTCGCTTTTCCCGGAGTGTGATGGCGAAGAGCCTGCACTTGAATCCGTCCGACATCTGACGGATGGAGACCACGTCCTCGAACCATTGGACATGCTGTACCGGGTCTCCCTTCCCAGTGTAATAGGACATCTCAGGCTCCCTGAACCCATCTGGAACCGGAGCTGAACAGACCAGCTCGCTGAAAGGACTCCCTCCTCCCACTGGGCGAGCTGGCGAGTCTCGCAAGCCCAGCTCGCCGAAGCGACCTCGGCCTGCCGAGCCTGGGAAGAGCTCGCGCCCGGGGAGCTCGCACCCTCGGCCTTCCTCGGCCACTTCCTTCCCAGCTCGCCTGCCGGGCGCGTCCTCGCCCAATGAGGGGGCGGCCGCGATCTGATTCGCCGGAGTCGAGCACTCGGCCCGCGTGCCGAGTGCGAACTTGACCAAATTCAGCACCTCGCTTCTGAAGTCTTCGAACATTCCCACTGTTGCGAGAGGCGGGGGGGGGGGGGGGGCGGCGAGCTCGGCCTGTCGGATCCTTGTCCCGTCATTGAACTCGCGGGAACTTTTCTGTGCTGACCACGCTCCACGCTCACCGCACCAAAATGTTGAAACCGGAACCCGGCCTCCTGTGGAGCTCGCCCTTGGGGAAAGGGGTGGTCTCGCGCCTACTTCGCTCCTGCAAGAAAAAACAACAAGACAAGGAGAAACAGACCCAAGGGCTCGGCAGGGAGGTCCCACCACAAACCCGGAAGATCTCAGAGCGCTTCCCCTCCTTAGCCTGAAGCCGAGCTAAGGTACCCTCAGAAAGCACTTAGAGAATTTGGGGAGAGGAGCTCAAGGGAAAAAACTTGCTTTCAGGGGTACCCCTTGGGTCCTATTTATAGTTTTTGAAATCCGGACTGCCAATAACCAAAATAACTGACCTGAAAATACCAGAAAACCCTCGGCTGGGTCTGCCAACAGCCAAACTCCGCTGTTTTGAAGGGCTACGGGCAGACCAGCAGGGGTAAAACAGTAAAAAGTACCTCTGACCCCCAGGCGAGCTAGGACCCCTGGCCACCTCGGCATGCTTTGCTCGCCAGCTGCTGCCGAGCTCCACTGCGAGGGCGCGAGCCTCAGCCCGCTCCTGCTGTTGCCGAGCTCGCCTGCTGCTGCCGAGCTCGCCGAGCTCGCCGAGCTGCTCTCAGCCTGATCAGTTTGGCCCTTGTTGACCTTGCTCGCCGGACACGGGGTTGTACACATCGAATAAAAGGAGGTCCAAACAGAGAATAACTCGGAGCGATCTTTAAGAAGATATACCCACGTAGATCGAGAGAAATCATCAATGAAGGTGACAAAATAGGAACTGCCCCGACCGATGGTGAGGGTAGGAGCGGGACCCCATATGTCAGAGTGAACGAGGTCGAACGGATGGGAGGAGCCCCGACTCTGCGTTGGTGGGAAGGAGGAGCGGTGATGTTTGCCAAGTTGACAGGCATCACAGTTTAGAGGAGGATGATGAGAAAAGAAGCGAAAAGTAGAGAACAAGCGAATAAACTTTTGAATAATTGAAATTTTATTATCCAAAAAGGATATCTATTACAAAGGTATGCCCTCCTTTATATAGAATGGAGGAGAGAAGAGAGAATACAAATAAGAGATGTGGGACTATAATTTACAGGACAAGCGGACTATACAAAACAAACCGCACAAGCCGCGCGGTTAGACAGCAGGGCTAACCGCACGGCTACCACCAGAGAGGAAGAGAGACTGCCAGGGAAGACCGCCAGACCGCCCGGTCTCCAAGCCGACTGAGACAAACCGCCAGACCGCGCGGTCTTCAACCCGCCAAGACAAACCGCCAGACCGCCCGGTCACCAACTTCAACATGTGGCACTTGCCCTTCTTCCTTTTGAGAGAAGGCTTTTTGACCGCCAACGGTGCTGGAGTATCACCCTTAGGTGCTGGGGGCTTCCGAGAAGGCTTACTAGGACGTGAAACGAAGTTGACAGCCTGTGAGGGCTGCGCAACCTGCTCCAAGCTTTTCCCAGAAATGTTTTGGTCTTCAATATGGATGAACCTTTTGAGTTCGTCCAAACTGATCTTCTCTTTCAGTCGGTGCATCTCGGTCTTGAAAAAGAGCCATTCAGAGGGCAGTTTACTCAGGATCATGTACACAAAGAGGCTGTCGTCCATCTTCGAATGATCATCATCCAGCTTCTGACGAAGATTGACCAGCTCCAAGAGTTGAGAAGTGATAGACATGTTCGCTTTAAACCTGAAGTTGAAGAACTTCTCTCCAATGAGCGACTTTGACAATCCTTCCTCCTTCTGGAAATGCGCGTTCAGTCGATCCCATATTTCCTTTGCAGATTTGTATGCGTGGTAGGTCAACGCAAGCCGGGGATTCAGAGAATTTAACAAGTAATCCCTGCAGAAATCTTCATCCTTGTTCCACTGGTACTCGTCCACGTCCTCGACAGTAGAAGCAAAATCGCTCTGAACGGTATAGAATATCTCGCGTTCCTTCATTCCTAGTTGGACTTGAATTTTCCAACTGAGGAAGTCGGAGGCGTCGAACGATTGCAGTTTTATGGTATCGAGCGCGCTTTTCTTCGACATAGTTCTAGATTTAAAACAGAAATAAAAAAAAATTCTAGAACAATGTCACCTGAGCCCGTGAAGACGTCAGAAAAACTTCGGATCCAATCCAAGTATTATTTGCTCCTCTCTGTCTGAAAGTAATGCCAATGATCAAATCAGATCAACAAACTCCACCAACACGAATCTAAGGAAAGCCACGTCGATGTTGACGGCACCAGAGATCGGGAGAAATAAAATAGATCTAGAATTGAGCTCCTCCCTCCTTTAATTTGATCTGAAATCCAGTGAAGAAGCATATGATCCGGATTTGCAAAAAGGGATTAGCAGGAAATTTACCCTTATAGAGAAGAACCAGCAGCTCCCGTTCCTCTCCCTGTTCTTCCAAAACAAAACACGGATCCAGTGAACTATTCCAGATCCTGTTAACCAGCAAGGTCAGAACTTTCCAGATTGCAGAAATTTAGCAGAAGCCGATCCAAACAGTGATAGGCTTTCGAATCGAAAGATCCGGTGAGCGAGATCTAACGGGATCTGATTTCTCTTAGGCAGCGCCACTTGCGAGATGAACAACGGCGGTGGCAGGACAACGCAAGAAACAAGACGAGCACGACGTGCTCTATCTCGATCTGGGGCGGTGATGGGATTCCTCCAAGCGGCGAAATAGAGACTCGAAAGAACCTATTTGCGATCGGCCTGCGTCGGAGAGGAAAAACACCGGGATCCGGCGTCGGGGGGGGGGGGGGGGAATCCGCGAACCTTGCAGAACAGAGGCGGCGGCGGAACGAGAAAGCGGATGGGATTGCGAGCAGCGGCTGGATCTGAAAAGAAAAAATTTTGATCTACTCCTCCGATCTACCAGTGGGACACCTGTGAAATATATCTCGATCAGGCGAACTGGACTGACGCCGACCTTGAAGGCAGCGATGGGCAACGATTCCAACTATGGGATCGACAACAAGAAGATCTCCCGAGAACGAAGGTGCGGCGCAGGAGTTTTGCGAATGAGAGAGTGGTCGGGCGAGGGAGAGCGGAAACCTAGAAACGATATCTTGAGAATGTAATGGCTCCGCTCAAGATAGTACACTAAGGCTCATCGGTGTGAAATGGCCTTATATAGTATCTCCAGCGTAGAGCCGTTACACTCTAGTGACACGTAACCTGTTGGGTCGTTCCGAGTCGGTCCTGACACGCGCGGACATATAATTAAATATTCTAACATGAAATGCAATAATCATGGAGGATGTCAGAAAATACAGGTAGAGGCAAAAGGAATTCCTAGGTATAATGTTAAGGAGCTTAGGTATAACACTAATTTTTCTTTTCATTGACTGTGTGCTCGCTTCACTGTCCCAAAAGTTAAGGTGGTCCAGTTTATTTTGGTCCGATCGGGACACCGAGTTAGTCCGCAACGCTAGTAATCCGTCAAATTGTCATGAAAAAATTCAGTTGTTTGATTTTTTTTGACTTTTTTTACTTGAACTTGAGGAAAATTTGAAAAAGACAAAAATCTGTCACTTCCACTTTTCCTGGATTTTGTGCGGCTAACTTGCTGGCATTCAACTAAGTTGTTGGATCTAGATCATGGGTTTGAAACTAAATTGTTGTTTTAATGTTATTCTTGATTAATTCATTAGTTAAAGTAATATCTGTTGCGGGTCGCTCAGTTTTCTCTAGGTCCATAAAATCATGTTGGAAGCATAATTAGTGAGCACAACACTATTAAGAGAGGCAAACTTCTATATACATACCAACAAAATGTTACAAAGCTACAAAGAAACTCCACTTCTTTTCTGTTACAACTCAGCACTTCACACAACATGTATTACAACACACTAGAGCTCACACACTTCTAGCTGTTCACTTATCCTCCTGCTGGAGGTCGCCTAAGGTAGGGTCATGCGAGGACCTGAGGTAGGATTTACTCGGTGAATCTGAGTTGTAGGAGTGTTACCACTCTGTGATAGGGTAGCTACTATGCACCTGAGGTAGGATTCAAGAAGTGAATCTAAGGTATGGGACCTACTGTGTTCTTGAGTGTAGGAGTCAAGGATTCTGAGATGTAAGATCATTTGATATGAGAAAGAGGAGTTAGCCTTGTCTAGCACACTACTAGATAAGTGGAGGAGGACGGTAGACGTACCCATAATCTGTGGAACCACTATAAAACCTGTGTGCAATATGTGATGTGCTAATTTTATGTGCTTGGTTTTTGAATATTCTTTAGACTTAGAAAAATAGATACTCCTATTCACCTCCCCCCTTTAGGTGATTATACTACCTTGAAACTTTTAAGTGGTATCAGAGGGAGGTTGGTTCAAAAAAACTTAACATCTAACCAAATTCCTTAAGTGTCCGTTCGACGCGCAGGAAATGACATTCTGGAATTGGATTTGGAAAACAGTAAAGCCAATTCCAGCGTTCGGCGGGATAGAATTGAGTAGGAAATGACTTCGGGATTAAATCCGTCGATTTTATCCCCAGGTTAAAAATACGTCTCCTCAATTCTTACGGACTCACGCAGGTTTTCGCAGTTTTCATCTCGCCCGACACTAGCCGACAACGACAACCTCATACCGATCGCAATAGTGGACTCTGCCGATCGCAGGTATTCTTCCTCTTACTCCCCTTCTCTTCTTTTTCCTCTTCCTCCTCTTCCTCCTCTTCCTCCTCTTCTTCACCTTCTTCATCCGCCTCATCTTCCTGAAATTTCCCCCTTCTTCCTCCTCTTTTCTTCTATTTCCTCTTTTTCTTCGTTCGTTTCTCTCTGTTCCGCCTTCTCTTCTTCTTCCTCCACCCATTCTCCTCTCTTCTTTCAAAATAATATGCAAATTGTGAAATTTCTTCCAAGAAAAATGCCAACTATGGAATTTCTTGGAAGAAATTTCAAATCTGAAATTTCTTCCAAGAAATTCCAGATCTGGCTCTGGAATTTCTTGGAAGAAATTTCAGAATTTCAAATCAGAAATTTCTTCCAAGAAATTCGAGATCTGGAGTGAACATTATGCATGGCTTCTTTAAACTTGATTTTATAATGACATATTATATGGATCATGTAATAATCGTTAGTAATTTTCAACAAAATTGTTTGTAATAATCTTGTGGAATCTTTAGTATACATATTGTGGATACTTTAGTAATAATTTTGTGCGGCTTATGTAGAGTTTCCAACAAAATCGTTAGTCATGTATCATGTATATTTGGGAAAAAACACCATGGCTGTATAAGTTTGCATGTCTCCAGGTAATGATATGTAAATCAATTTATATGTGTTTGGTCTCTTCAACCATGGATGGGAAAATCAATTTATATGTGTTTGATCTCTCCAACCATGAATGGGAAATCATCAAACTATTTTAGCCCAACTCAATTTATATGTGTTTTTAGGGCCATCGTAGGCTAATTCTAAGAAAACTGGAACAATTCAAATTCTCCAAGAACGCTTTAATTTGTAATTGGTAGACCTAATTAGTAGTATAGTCCTGAGTTTGTCTAGTAAGCATTGTATTTTTAGTACTTTGATGATTTTATGGACAATGCTTAATATTTTTTTTTAAAATAGTTTCTAAATTTTACAATTCCAGACAAGCAATTTCTTTGCGCAGCTGAACAACATTTAGGTAGACCTAATTAGGAGTATAGTTCTGAGTTTGTCCCCATTGGATGCATTCCTTATCAAACATCTAAAATAGTGTTTTTTGTTTAAGTTTTTATTATGGAGAAGAGCTCAACAAAAGTTGGTGGTAGGACCGAGCGGTCCTACATGCATTGGACATCTGAAATGGATATTACTCTGTCGAATGCACTGTTAGAACAACACAACTTGGGTAATAAAACTCCAAATGGGTGGAAGAGTGCGGCTTTGACAGCTGCCATTACTGCACTCAAAGAAATTTGCGGCATAGAAACAAGCAAGGAAAAGTTAACATCCCGTCTAAAAACTTGGAACAAATACTACATCGAGGTTAGCGCAATGCTGAACACGTCAGGGTTTGGATGGGACTGGGAAAGAAGCATGGTGAAGGTGGACAGTGAGAAAGTATGAGCAAATTATGTGAAGGTAAGTTATTTTCAATTGATTGATATATTTAAATAGGCCGTGTAATTGAATTTTTTTTAAATTCTAAATTATTCTTTGAATTGTATTATTGCAGGCCTATCCTTTAGTGAAACATTATAGAGATAAAATTATTGTGAATTAGTCGGATTTGGCTGTGTTATGCGGGACTGATAGAGCGACTGGTAGTCATGCTGCGACCGCATTAGAGGCGGAAAAGGAGATAGATGCAGAGTCCATGACAGAAAAAATAACTAGTACACATGAGTCATATAGAGTGGATGGAGAAGGAAGCAGTAGAAGGAGGAGAAAGCGACCCAGACAAAATGACTCAGTAGCAGTGGCCATAGAAAAATTGGCTGACTCTGTGCAAGGAGCAGTGGGGATCATGTCTCCTGGTGACGTTGATGAAATTTATGTTGCACTTGCTCAAATGACTGCTTTAGAAGAGTCTGATTTTCTCAGGGTCTTGGATATACTGTGTCATGATAATGTGATAGTGTCGAGCGTGGCATATTCAAGAGACTCCCCGACAAGTTGAAGGACACATGGTTGCGAATGCAATTTGATCACTAGTTTCATACTACTTCTAAACGATGGACTTTTTATCTATATCATTTGATGTTTATGTACTTTTATTTGTGCGCAATGCGTATGGATTAAATCGTTTGCAGTGTTTATGAATTTCAGTTTTTATTATTACTTTGATTTTATGCTTAAAATTTGAAAATAATTTTTTTTTAAAAATATATTCTAAAAGCCAATTCCATCATATTGTGCAACCGAACAGCTTTTATGTATGGATATCAATTCTATTGAGTGAATTCCATCCTGCAGCCGAATAACAGAATTGGTTTTCTGCACAAAACCAATTCATGTAGATATTGGTTTTCTGCCCAAAGCCAATTACAGAAAGCCAACACATGCGCGCCGAACAGACCCTAAGAGTTTAAGAAGTCTATCACCATGACTTTAGGAGAAAGCTATAAGAAGTTAAACTCTATGAAATTATCCATCTGCAAGAAAGAAACCTTTGGTATATGGAAGCAGAGAGTAAGGTTATTCATGGAGATTTCTAACCCCAGAATATACATCACAATTGAAAGACCATTCATCTCCATGAAGGTCTCTTTCATAGATGCAAATTAGAGAGTACCTAAATTATATTCTGGAATGACATGGGATGAGGTAGTTCTGGCCACTAGGGACAGAAATGCTAAGAACATAATTGTAAGTGTCATAGATGACTCCACATTTCAAAATCTGATTCATTGACAAACTGCAAAGGAAAAGTGGGATACACTAATAGTCTACATGAAAGGCACTAAAGAGGCAAGGGATGACAAAAAATCCCTATTAAATCAGTAGTAGGAAGCCTTTAAGCAAGGTACTAAAGTTTCTATTGCTGAATGTTATGAAATATTCTTACAGACTGTAAATGAGTTGAAAACTTATGAGAGAACTTTACAAAATATGAACTCAACGACAAATTCATGAGGTTCCTAACTAGGGAATGAGACAACAAGATATGCGTCATAAGGGAAATGAGGAATCTGACAAACATTCTGCCCCATACCTTGTTTGGGAAACTACTATCCTATGAGATGCAATTCAATACAAGGAAGAGGAGGAAGCTGTCAAGTCTCACTCTAAAGAAAAATCTGTAGCTCTCAAAGCTGAAAGCACCATGAGAGGCAGAGAGAAAATTCCTTCTCCTCCAAGAAGGAAGGATGATACAAAAAGCTTAGAGCCCAGTACTTCTGAAACAGAGCTAACTTATGGAGAATTTGCAGTTTTTTCAAGCAGTTCAAAAGAATGTTGAGCAGAAAGAAGCAGTGGAAGAACAAACAATCCTCTTCCTCCAACTCTAAGAAACAATACAACAATTCAGACAAACCCTGGAAAGACCCCAAAGGGGATAAGTATAGTTCTAAACAGAACAAATATGTTAGTACTGATATTGTTTGCTACTGATATACTAGGCTCGGGCATGTCATTGTTGACTACTGATACGCCCAAAATAGATGTATATAATACGCAAGTGCACGTGCCGTAACAAGTAATAAAGTGTGAGTGAGATCGTTCCCTCGGAGAAGTGGTTAACCTAAAGCTTGCAAGTACTAGCTAAGCCGTTCTTTAAATCCAAACAAGTTGAGTAAACTGATTTTGGAAGTAATGAAAATATTTTTTTTACTAAAGATTGAATCTAATTTAACTACGAAAATCTTTAGAAATTCTTAAACCACTTGGAGAAAGTAGACTTGTATTTCGGATTTCCTATGTGCGTCTGAATGATGTGTAATAAATAATGTTAGTTAAAAGTGTTGAAGAAATTATCATACAACGATTTTTATAGAAGAAATTCTCCTCTCTCGAATCTCGGAAATCCCAACGTCCTAAATTCTCCTAATTATTTCTAACTTAGGAGGAATGAAGGATATTGATTATCATAAAAATCGGACTGCTAGCAAAAGGAGGGAGTCTCCTCCACTCCTCTAAACTACGGTGAACTAATGAGCGAATGCACTTCTCCTCTCTCGACTCTCGAAGTACAACGCAAAAGATGAGATTTTTGGTTAAGCATTTTACACCGCTCGTCTCTCGATTCTTGCGGTGCAATAAAATAACCTTCAACCTTATATTACGCCACTCATCTCTCGATTCTCGCAACACATCACAAGATGAAGATCAAAGCAAAAAATCTCATAAATAAATTCAAAAGTTCACTAGATAATAAATCTTTCAACAAATCTCAACAACTAAGAACATACACAATAAAAAAACACATAGTACTCTCCTCATACAAGACTTGGAGAGTTTAGTTCATGGCGAGAAAAGAAACACACAAAACTATAACGATCTTACAGTTCATAGCTTCAAAAGTTCAGATCTACCCTTTCTCGTGGCCGGATTCCGCTTCTCCACCGTCAAGAACCCTAAACTTGGCCTCCTTCTCTCCAAAATGACAAAAGATATGAAAAAGATCTCCAAAATTTCTTTTTATATTCCAAGGGCCTCAAAGGATCTCCAACCTTTATGAAAGGAAGCCTCCTTTCATTTCTAAAACTGCCATTTTTGAATTATTTTCGGAATTTGAAAATTCAAATTTGCAGTTTTGTTGCAACAAATTTTAATTTGTTGCAACAAATTCTGTACTGCCCAGAATTCAGCAAAAATCTGCTCCAAAAATTCCTGTAATTTCCTACAACTTTTCCTGAATGCTCTTCACCCTTATCATCAGCCGCACAAGTTACTTTCCTCATATTTTCCTATCATAAAAATAAATATAAATATTATTGATACATGAATTTTTGCACAAATGAGAATTTACTCGTACACACACACTTTTGATCAGTAATTTGAGGATAAATTAGTCAAAATGCGGCAGATTGACGCACAAGATAACTTCATTTTGTGAAGTTATCACACTCTCACACCTAAACCTTTGCTAGTCCCTAGCAAAGATGAAACGTTACATGACATTGAGTGAGCGAATATCTAGCACAATCAAGTTCCCAATGACCTTACTCTTGAACAAAACCTTTTAGATTGGTGAAAATATCAATCATCTAAAATTTCAAACTTGCAGAGATTCATTAGTTCGATAAAGAATGAAGCTCCATGACAATTTCCTAGTGTTGTGTGTGCTATTCCTTAAAACTATCTATTCCCAAACAACTTAATTTATTTAACTTTTACATAGATAGGGGATGATGGAAAATAGACTAAGCCTTACGTCAACTTCCACAAGAGTTTAGTAGTGGAGGGAAGATCATAAGAGCATGCAATGTGGTGAGTGAGGACTTGACATGGAAATCTTTAACGTCAATGGTAGAAAGGCACCTTCCTAGAAACCATTCTTAATTCTTCTCCCTACCATGGGTGTACCTTTCAAGCACCAATATAATTTTCTATGCCCATAGTTGAGATCATTCCGAGTAGGTGTACACACACTTAGGCCGCATGTCACTATGACCTTTATACATACATTTTTTTTTGAGTATGCTCATAGTTGGGATCATTCCAGATATGTATGCATATCTAGGCCGCATGCCACTATGACAAATTTTTTTTTTTAACCAAAATTTTTTTTTTCTCTTATGGTCACAGTTGGGATCATTCCAAGTAGGTGTACACATACTTGGGCCACATATCACTATGTCATCTTTACTCAATCATTTTTTTTAACACCCAAAGAAGGAAGAATCATTAAGAAGTAACTAAAGACTATGGATTAGGACATAAAGTAACTACGTAGACTCAATGCGTTAGCATACAACATCGGCTCAGTTATTGTTCATCCCTCCCCTACTATGTTTGTAAGTTAATAAAGTTCTTTTGTAGGACACAAATACTTTAAGGAATACAGTGCATAGGGAAATCGAAAGTGGAGCTCTAATATATCTTATTAACTTCAAAAGCAAGGTAAAAATATTTAGGTTTTGATAAATCTACCAATCATATAAAATTGCATTGTTTGAACTAAGAGCAAGTATTGTTTTGCAGTTAAAATTTTCTAAGTTATTCGCCACTCATTGGTGAGAGTTAAGGCACAGATTCACCCTCACACCTGAACGTTTGGTAGCCCCTAGCAAATGAGTGTCATGTAAAATTAAAATGCAATGTACAAGGTGAATAGCTAAGACCACGAGTGATGCACATATATGAAAATAAATATCAAGAAATACAGTACTCCCCTGAAATATGTGAACCGATGGATCGAACCCACATGAGCCTTGTCAACGATTTATATGACGACAGGGAACGGTTGAAAAGCTCATTGCGGCGATGAATCCCAAAAGTGATCTGCATAACACATCACCACTCCAAAACCAACTAGTTGCATAGTTTAGATCATGCAATTAAATCAAATCATAACCAAACAATAATCAGCAGAGCAACTAGTTAATGCACTAAGTAATCTCCAAAACATACAACCATCACCTCCAAAAGCACACAGGTCATTAGCCATATATGTAATGAGCATAAAACAAAACATATTGTGTCTCAATGCATCTAGTCATCAAGTAATCATACAGTTCATAAGTCTAGCATGTCCAAACATCAAAACATCTAGTCATAGCAAATAATTAATATGTTTAGACTAAAGCGTGGCTAATCATAAGCCTAGCTATAAAGCAGAACACTAAATATTCAGACAGGTCACAAGGTGTATTAAATTAAACTAACAGTAATAGATTGTTCGCATTGCAGGCCATCCATAAGTAAAGTAGTAGCAAAATATGAGCAGCTTAAGCATAAGTTAAACCAATGACAATAATTGTCCAAAATCATAATAAAGTACTGACAGATCTACGAAGGCAAAATGACAACGCAAAACATGAAGTCATAGCATCCATGCGGCTGGAGTGCCTCACTCGGCAGCGTCATCGTCCTCTTCCTCATCACTCTCGTCTTCATCGTCTTCATCGTCTTCATCACTTGCTTCTTCGTCGACTAAGTATTGCCGGTCCCAGTAATCATCCCCACTAACATCCTCATCATCCCCCGGTTGCTTGGCTGGGTTTGTAAATGCCGGGTTTCCATGCCTTGTGCGTGCGCTCCGCAAGTAGCCATCATCATCAAAGGGGTTGAGAAAGGGTAAATTTTGATCTGAGAGTGGAAGCTGTGCATGCATCATTAGCTGACGTTGATTTCTCTTCAGCACGGCCAATTGAGCAGTAACGACGTTATGATGACATCGTTGATACTCCGTGAGATGTGTCAAACACTCCATAATCTTCGTTGTGTCTGGCGGAGCATCAACTGAATGTTGTGTAGATCGTTTCGGTTTAGTTGTAGAGGTAGAAGGCTGCAGTCCAGATGCGACTTTGCCCAAATTGCGCTCTGAAGATATTTTGATATTTGTGGAAATGACAGTGTGAGTAATATGATGTCGCACTGGTGTAATGGTGGTGTCCTTCTCGCTCACACCGGCATTTCGACAAAGGGCTGTTATAAGAGTCGGAAACCACAACTGCCGGCCGACCTTTCCCTTCCCTTTTTCACGTATTTGATCCGCAATCAGTCGACCAACACTTATCTTAATTCCCCACAAAATGCAATAAATTAGGAGTGCACGATGGAAGGATACCAAATTGAGATTCTTTGTTGGCATGATGGTGGCATTGACGAACAATAACCAAACCTTGGCTTCCCTTTTGAAGCCGTTAGCTCGCAGGACAGTATTAGCCTTGTTAGCCCAGTCAATGTGTGTTGGGATGGTCAAGGCTGAGGCAACATCAAGTGGAGAAACTGTTTTCTTCAGAATTTCAAATCTATCTTCCTCCAAGTGTGGAAGATCAAAGTATCTGTTAATGGCTTCAGCGGAGCAGTCGACCTCCTTGCCCCTCACCAACACCTTGTCATTGTTCTGGAATGGAGCATTAGCGTAAAACTCATGGACCCAGGGTAGAATGGCTTCACACCGAGGATGGCAGAAGGTTTCCCATCCTTGAGTTCAGAGTTGTTCGATGTAGGTTAGGCTCCATCCCCGAATTTCTATTTGGAAACCTCGCTCTAGAATGGAAGGCAGTGACCTAAGAGTCTCATAGCGCTCCAAGGCTTGATCATTAACAAATCGGACATCCTTAGTGGCCACCGACTTCCCTTTCCTCTTCGGAGCCATAGCATAAAATAGTAGCATCTATGCTAAACGAAATCCTAAACAAAGAATGAGGAAGTAAAAGCAAGAAAAAAAAATCAACCACTTACCGAGCTCAGGAAGTATTGGTGAAGGAAGAGATTGATCTTGCCCTATCGTGCAGGAAGAGCGTGAAGGAGGAGTTCCCAGGCGCCGCCGATGTGTAGAGGAGTTGTCGGCGAGCTCGCGATGCGTCGCGCCGCGCCAGAAAACCCGCTCGCGTTGCTCCTTTCCGGAATCGCCGAGTGCTGGAAGCGCCGCTCCCGAAGCGTCGACTAGGGTTTTGGGATGAAGAAGCGTGATTTTAGAGAGAAGGAAAAGAAGATGAACCGGCCCTACCCTTATATTTTAAATTCTTGAACCGGAGAGAAGTGAACCGGCCAAAATCATAGAAGGCGCCGACACTGGCAGTAAAATATTTGTTGCAACATAATCACATGTTGTTGCAACAAATATTTTACTGCCTTTACACGGTAAAAAGAACCTTACTTATACATTTTTATATTTTTCTTATTATTATAATTATTAAATTTCTGTTCTTTTTTTTGGTATCTTTTTGCGCGGAGTACAGAGAAGCCAGAATAACTTAGGGATAAAACTTAAGACAAAAATATTACGGCGACATCTCGACATATATATATAAAATAAATTCGCTCCAAATAAAGATTATAAGACTAATTAAAACGCAACTGAAGATTGGGTTGCCTCCCAAGCAGCGCCTGATTTCAAGTCCCGGCAGGACTTTGCCGACTAAAATATTTTCGTCATTTCAGATGAATGAACGACACCAGTCGTTCATTATCGCTATGTCGAAAGATTTTCAATCGTTCTCCACTAACCTTAAATTCAGAATTATCTTGTTCATTCGCGATGGTGACTGCACCGTACGGATGGACTTCTTTTACTCGGAATGGTCCCGACCAACGACTCTTAAGTTTTCCGGGAAAAATTTTTAGACGCGAGTTGAATAGTAATACTAATTGCCCGGGTTCGAATTGTTTTCCGCTCAAACGTTGGTCGTGCCATTTCTTAATCCGTTCCTTATAAATTCTTGCACTCTCATACACATTCATTCTTAATTCTTGTAACTCATTGAGTTGAAGGAGTCTTTTTTCACCTGCATTTTAAAAATCATAATTTAACTTCTTAATGGCCCAAAACGCTCGATGTTCTAGTTCAAGGGGTAGATGACAGACTTTCCCATATACTAGCCTATAAGGGGTTAGACCAATCGGAGTCTTATATGCGGTCCGGTAAGCCCATAAGACATCATTAAGCTTTTGAGACCAATCCTTACAATTAAAGCTAACTGTCTTTGCAAGAATTGTTTTTATCTCCTGGTTAGACACTTCTGCTAGACCATTTGTTTTAGGATGATACGCTAATGCTACTTTGTGTGTGACGCCATATTTCCTTAATAACATAGCGAATGAATGGTTACAGAAGTGACTACCTTCATCACTAATGATAGCCCTAGGTGTGCCGAAACGATTGAATATATAATTCTTTAGAAAGTGTAAAACCACCTTGACATCATTCTTAGCGGTGGCTATGACTTCGACCCATTTAGATACGTAGTCTATGGCAAGAAGGATAAACATATTACCGTTCGAGTTCACGAAAGGTCCCATAAAGTCTAATCCCCAAACATCAAAAAGTTCAACTTCTAAAATTGTGTTCAATGACATAGACTCATTTTTCTTAATATTTTCGTTTCTTTGGCACCGGTCACATTGACTCACAAATCCTTTAGCATCTCGGAATAGAGTCGGCCAATAGAACCCCGCTCCTAAAACCTTCATCGCTGTTCTATCGCCCTTAAAGTGGCCTCCATAAGGTGAGTTGTGACATTTGTCCAACACGGCTCGCATTTCCTCCTCCGGGATGCAACGTCTAACAACCCCATCTGCTCCAATTCTGAACAAAAATGGCTCATCCCATAAATACGAGCGTACCTGATGCAAAAACCTCTTCTTTTATTGATATGATAAATCAGGTGGGAGGACTTTACTAACAATATAATTCACATAGTCTGCATACCAAGGTATGCATTGTTCGGTCATGGCCAACACCCACTCATCAGGGAATCTTTCATTAATCTCTGATCGCAATAGTGGATTAGAACATTCAATCCTAGAAAGATGATCCGCCACCGGATTATCTACCCCCTTCCGATCCTTAATTTCTAAATCAAACTCCTACAGCAACAATACCCATCTAATCAATCGAGGCTTAGCATTCTTCTTCTCCATAATATAGCGAATAGCTGCATGGTCGGTGAATGCTATCACTTTGGTGCAAAGAAGATAAGACCTAAACTTCTCAAAGGCAAACACGATAGCTAGTAGTTCCTTTTCGGTTGTGGTATAATTTATTTGCGCCTCTATTAAAGTCTTACTAGCGTATGCTATAGTTTGAAAGACCTTCTCCCGCATTTGCCCCAAAACAGCCCCAATGGCGTAGTCGCTTGCATCACACATCAATACAAAGGGTTTTTCCCAATCGGGGGCCACTATAATCGGTGACGTAATCAATCGTGTCTTTAATTGAGTGAATGCATCTAAACACTCATCATTAAAGTCAAATTTCACATCATTTCCTAATAACTCACTTAAAGGCTTGGAGATTTTGGCAAAGTCTTTAACGAACCTTCGGTAGAATCCCGCATGGCCTAAGAAGCTTCTTAATGCTTTTATATTTTTGGGAGAAGGTAATTTTTCAATCACCTCAACCTTGGCCCTATCCACTTCCAACCCGTCTCTAGATACACGGTGTCCAAGGACGATGCCTTCCTGTACCATAAAATGACATTTTTCTCAATTCAGTACTAGGTTGGTCTCCACACAACGAGCAAGCACTCTCTCCAAACACAACAAGCAAGCATTGAATGTTTTTCCAAAGATGGAAAAATCATCCATGAAGACCTCTATGCCATAGTCAATAGGATTCATGTCTTGTTCTATTAGATCCGCCATTATTGCAATTATGCAACGTTGGAACGTGGCCGGCGCATTGCATAGCCTGAATGACATCCTCCTAAATGCGAATATACCAAAGGGACACGTGAACGCTGTCTTTTCCTGATCGTCTGGATCAACCATTATCTGATTGTAGCCGGAATATCCATCGAGGAAACAGTAGAACTCATTTCCGGCTAATCTATCAAGAATCTGATCTATGAATGGTAACGGGTAGTGATCCTTCCTAGTCGCTTTGTTTAGTCTGCGATAGTCGATACAGATACGCCATCCTGTGATTGTTCTTGTGGGGACTAATTCGTTCTTGTCATTCATAATTACAGTCGTCCCTCCTTTCTTAGGTACACAGTGGATGGGTGACACCCATGAACTATCAGATATAGGGTAAATGATTCCTGCATCCAACCACTTAATGATTTCTTTTCTCACCACCTCCTTCATAGGAGGACTAAGACGGCGCTGAGGCTCGATGGACCCCTTACAAGATTCCTCTAGAAGGATTTTGTGCATGCACAAGGAAGGGCTAATGCCTCGAATATTGGCTATTGTCCACCCTATGGCTAACTTATATTTTTTCAAAATGTCCAATAGTCTGTCATGCTGCTCTGGTAGTAGTCTAGCATTCACTATTACCGGAAGTGTATCATTTTCTCCTAGATATGCGTAGGATAAATGCTCGGGAAGCGGTTTTAACTCTAAGACGGGCGGGCAAACTGTAGAGGGTTTGTCCGCTAAAGACCGTTCAGTCATATCTAGGGGTTCCGCCCTATGAAATGACACCAAGCGATTCCCACACACTTGAAAGCACTATTCACCTTCTCCTTCAGTAGATTCTACTTCTTCATGACTAGCCTCATCAGATTGCACTTCCTCAACTTTTACCTCATCCATCAAAATTCCTATCTCCTCTTCTATACTCGAATCATTCCCATCACTATTTTGCTCATAGTCATAGAGTGAAATATTGTTTACCACCTCCATCTCATCTTCCTTCTCACTAGGGAATTTCATGGCCTTAAGAATGTTAAAAGTTATTTGTTCATCGTTGACTCTCATAGTCAACTCCCATTTGTGGACATCTATTAAAGTTTTCCCGGTTGCTAAAAAGGGTCTGCCTACAATTAGTGGGATCTCCTTGTCTTCTTCCATATCCAAAACTACAAAGTCCGTCGGAAAGATAAACTTGTCAACCTTGACAAAAACATCCTCCACTATACCCTTAGGAAAAGTGAGTGATTTATCGGCTAGCTGTAATGTTAACGAAGTTTTAGAAATGTCCCCCATGCCCAGCTTCCGGTAGATTGAAAGTGGCATCAAATTTATACTTGCTCCAAGATCACACAAAGCTTTTCCTTCAAATTGGTATCCGATAGAGCATGGAATCGTGAAACTTCCTGGATCTTTCAGTTTGGGTGGAAGTTTCTTTTGCAGGATTGCACTACATTCATGGGTCAGCGCCACAGTTTTTATTTAAAATATCTTTCATGAATTTGACGTAACTGGGCATTTGCTCTAACGCTTCAGCAAATGAGATATTAATTTGAAGTTTCTTAAATATTTCTATGAATTTCTGGAATTGGTGATCTAGTTTACTCTTCCTAAGTTTTTGAGGAAATGGTGGTGGTGGATAGGTAATTATTTTTTTATCCCTTGCGGGAACCTCTACATTCTTCTCTTCTTTATTCTCTTCCACTTCTTCTAACTCTTCTTCCACACTCTTAGTGGGTACATGAACTTTGTCACTCTTTACTTCATTTTGCATTTTATCAGTTGCAATTAGATTATTATTATAGTCATTCACCAATTCCTTGTCACTCCGCAATGTGACAGCCTTACAGTGTTGGTTGTCACCTTTTGGATTAGGCGTTGTATCAGTTGGTAATGTTCCTAGAGGTCTAGTATTTAGTGCGGATGCAATTTGCCCCAATTGTGTTTCAATTAAGCGCATGGATCCTTCTAGACTAGAAAAACGGGCTTCATTATTCTTCATGGACTCTAAGATGACTTCATCAGATAATTTCCGCGAAGGTCCCGTTTGATTAGGATTGTGATATTGGTGAGGGTGGCTAGAATTATTGTTGAATAAGTGCGAATGAGTAGATCCTGAATTATTCTTCCATGATAAATTGGGATGGTTTCTCCACTCTGGATTATAATTATTCGAGTAGGTATTATGACCTTGTTTGTACTGCCCTCCTATATAGTTAGCATCTTCGTTATGTCCTATAAGTTGGTCAATGGTTAAAGTAGGACTAGTGGTAGAAGGATGAGTAACAACACTATTAACCTGTGGGTGAAATTGACTTTGGTTTAACGTCAAGGCGTCTAACCTTTTGTTTATTGAATTAAATTGGGAAGTCATTTCAGCCGCAAACGAGGTTAATTGGTCCACTTCGTATAACCCAGCAGTAGAAGAAGATGGCCCTTGCCGGTCTACAAGTTGGTAATTATTAGAGGATAAATCCTCTAATATTGCATAGACATCTTCTGGGTATTTATTCATAAGTGACCCTCCCGCGGCTCCATCAACTTGAATCATGGTAGCCGTTTGGAGACCATTGTAGAAGGTCCAAACTTGTTGGTGGATGGCTAAGCCATGGTGGGGACACTTACGCAGTAGCTCTTTAAAACGTTCCCATGCGTCATAGAGGGTCTCTCCATTTCCTTGCATAAATGTTGATATGTCTCGCTTCAACTTAGCCGTTTTAGATGGGGGAAAGTATTTGGCTAAAAATTTTTCCATCAAGAATGCCCAAGTGGTAATAGATCCATTGGGTAGAGAATTTAGCCAATCCTTAGCCCTCCCCTCTAGTGAGAAAGGAAATAGACGTAATTTAATGACTTCTTCTGAAACTCCATTAATCTTGAACGTATCACAGATTTCTATGAACGTTCTCAAATGAGAGTTAGGGTTTTCATGATTAAGGCCACCAAATTTACTATTTTGAACGAGTTGCATGACCACAGAGTCAATTTTAAAATTATTGGCCTCTATTGCAGGCCTAGCTATACAAAATTGCAACCCTCCCTGTAGAGGCATGTTGTAATCACGACACATTCTCCTTTGCTCAACAGGGTGTCCATTATGTTCTACCTGACCTCCTAAATCCTGACCTTCCTGATGGTTATCGTATGGATTCATGGTTGAAGATTGGGTTTGTTCTAAACGAAAAGTCTTACGATTTCTCCTACATGTCCTTTCAATCTCTAAGTTTAATGACAATAACTCAATGGATCGAAATCTGGACATGCACTATAGAGCATAAAATAAAAGAAAAACTACAAACAACTTAAAAATTCAATAAAATTAAAGTTCGACCTCCAAATACTAGGGTTTACTAATATTCCAAGAAAACAAACAATAGATTAACAACACTTCCCCGGCAACGGCGCCAAAAACTTGATACGCCCAAAATAGATGTATATAATACGCAAGTGCACGTGCCGTAACAAGTAATAAAGTGTGAGTGAGATCGTTCCCTCGGAGAAGTGGTTAACCTAAAGCTTGCAAGTACTAGCTA
The DNA here is from genome assembly GCA_039583875.1 of Platanthera guangdongensis. Lineage (NCBI taxonomy): Eukaryota > Viridiplantae > Streptophyta > Magnoliopsida > Asparagales > Orchidaceae > Platanthera > Platanthera guangdongensis. Next base: position 174,138,453 of record CM077159.1, on the reverse strand, counting down.
AGCCGTTCTTTAAATCCAAACAAGTTGAGTAAACTGATTTTGGAAGTAATGAAAATATTTTTTTACTAAAGATTGAATCTAATTTAACTACGAAAATCTTTAGAAATTCTTAAACCACTTGGAGAAAGTAGCCTTGTATTTCGGATTTCCTATGTGCGTCTGAATGATGTGTAATAAATAATGTTAGTTAAGAGTGTTGAAGAAATTATCATACAACGATTTTTATAGAAGAAATCCTCCTCTCTCGAATCTCGGAAATCCCAACGTCCTAAATTCTCCTAGTTATTTCTAACTTAGGAGGAATGAAGGATATTGATTATCATAAAAATCGGACTGCTAGCAAAAGGAGGGAGTCTCCTCCACCCCTCTAAACTACGGTGAACTAATGAGCGAATGCACTTCTCCTCTCTCGACTCTCGAAGTACAACGCAAAAGATGAGATTTTTGGTTAAGCGTTTTACACCGCTCGTCTCTCGATTCTTGCGGTGCAATAAAATAACCGTCAACCTTATATTACGCCACTCATCTCTCGATTCTCGCAACGCATCACAAGATGAAGATCAAAGCCAAAAATGTCATAAATAAATTCAAAAGTTCACTAGATAATAAATCCTTCAACAAATCTCAACAACTAAGAACATACACCATAAAAAAACACATAGTACTCTCCCCATACAAGACTTGGAGAGTTTAGTTCATGGCGAGAAAAAGAACACACAAAACTATAACGATCTTACAGTTCATAGCTTCAAAAGTTCAGATCTACCCTTTCTCGTGGCCGGATTCCGCTTCTCCACCGTCAAGAACCCTAAACTTGGCCTCCTTCTCTCCAAAATGACAAAAGATATGAAAAAATCTCCAAAATTCCTTTTTATATTCCAAGGGCCTCAAAGGATCTCCAGCCTTTATGAAAGGAAGCCTCCTTTCATTTCTAAAACTGCCATTTTTGAATTATTTTCGGAATTTGAAAATTCAAATTCGCAGTTTTGTTGCAACAAATTTTAATTTGTTGCAACAAATTCTGTGCTGCCCAGAATTCAGCAAAAATTTGCTCCAAAAATTCCTGTAATTTCCTGCAACTTTTCCTGAATGCTCTTCACCCTTATCATCAGCCGCACAAGTTACTTTCCTCATATTTTCCTATCATAAAAATAAATATAAATATTATTGATACATGAATTTTTGCACAAATGAGAATTTACTCGTACACACACTTTTGATCAGTAATTTGAGGATAAATTAGTCAAAATGCGGCAGATTGACGCACAAGATAACTTTATTTTGTGAAGTTATCAACTACCCAATCAAAAGAAAAAAAAAACAGAAGAAAAGAAGCACCACAAATTCAGAAATGTTGAGAAAAACTTCTTACCAAAGATGAAGCAAAGCTGAAGTGACAGTGACTCGGACTCATCTGCATTAGAAGAAGAATAAGCCTATATTGGGCTCATGACACTGACCAAAGAAGTGGAATATCCTGCTATCAGGGTGGGCATCAGGGCTCCTCTAGCATTGTCTGACAGTGACACTGAGGAAGAAGAGGATAATTGTGGACTCATGACTATGAATGATGAGAAAAATAAGGCTGACTCCCATCTTGATGAGGTAAAAAATAAAATTTCTTTTTTTTATGAGAATCTGATTATGATACTGGTGCTGAGTCAAAGGCATGTTCATCATCTAATGATGATGATGACTCTGAATTAGAGAACAAATTTGATAAGATGGTTGATAATTATGGTGCTCTCATTGAGGCATTGAAGAATAGCAAAAATCTTGCTAAGAAGCAGGCTGAAGAGCTTGAGCTTCTTAAACTCCTGAAAGTGCAACCTGATGAAAAGATGGACAAGATCTATCAAATAAACTCTAAGATAATTGAGCTCAAGAAAATCACAGATGTTCAAGCCGAGATGTTGGTTCAAAAAGAAAGGAGCATAAAAAATTTGGAAAGGGAACTTCTCAATGAGAAGAAACTCGTGGCTAAATTCTTTAATCCACAGACAATTATTTCAATTATTGATACCTTCTCTGCACCATATAGAAGTGTAGGGTATGCCAGAAAAGATGGAAAGAAGATAGATGCCGAGGGGAAGACACCAATCAAACCAACCCGTGCCTCCGCGTTGCTTGAGCATACCGCTCCGTGCCTCCTGAGCGTATTCCTCTTGCGAAGCATGAGTGTCCCGCTCCCTCCTGCGCTGCTCGTGCGCCCCACTCCCGTGTTTCCTGAGCGTCCTGCTCCCTCGCTGCCTGAGCACCCCGCCCCGCTCCCACGTAGCATGAGCGCCCCGCTCTCCTATGCTGACTGAGTGCCTCGCTCCCACGCTGCCTGAGCGTCCCGCTCCCGTACTGTATCTCCCGCGTTTCCTGAGCCTCTTGCTCTCACGCTACCTGAGCGTCCTGCTCTCGCGCTGCTTTTATTAGAAGCAAATCACTAAGGGGTAACGCCGCGGCTTCTAGTACTAACACCGAGTACCAAAGTCACAAATCAAATACAAACCCCCGATAAAGGAGCAAGCCGCCACCCCCTATGCCGAGTAACAAGCCTACAAGAAGAGTGCCAACCTCTGATGCTTATACCGACCAAGCACACGAAGAGATCACATGTAAGAACGACCTCAGCGCTCAAATTGAAAAAAATAGAATCGTGCATGTGAAAGTAGTGTAAAAATTCATGCAAAAAATATGGGAACATCAGGAATAATTTCTGGGTTTATTTCTTACAAGTTACGGCCCCGAAAAATTTTGGGATATTTGATAGGATTCCACTAAAATATATCTGAATCAAGCCGACATTCATGACTCATAACCCTGATAGGACCTCTGAAACGGTTCGCCTCAACCGGGTAGGACTTTTCCCCGGTCAGATCAAGACTAGCAGCAATGTGCGGACACACACACACACTCTCCCCTACACGTGCGCTTGTGCGTGTGACCAGGCCATGCGTGCGAGCGCCCTCGACCCCCTCGCTTTTGCCGTCTCACAGGCGTGCCTGCCCATGCCGCCCAGGAGCATGATCGTCATATCTGAAAATTGGTGATTCAGATGACTAGAATCATGAACCCTCATCCATCGGTTCGATTTCCGAGAAGGTGCAATAACCAACACCCCCCCCCCCCCCCCCCCCCCCCAAAAAAAAAAAAAAACTATAAAAGGTGTTGAGACTTACATTTTCGAGGACAAAAAATGAGAAGACAAAGCTCTGAGATACATTTTATGACAAAGACTTGGCTCTCCGTACTTGGCTCTCTGTTTTCTGATGACCAACAAGTGCTCCACCAACAACAACTCTGCTCCATAGATTGCTCTCGCAAGTGAAGCTCAAGACTTAGTTGTTTCTCAAGGAACTTGTAAAGGAGCTGTGACCTGTCATCTTCCTATAAACTTCAAGCTACTATAACAAGCTACTACTGATGGATTTTGTGAATTGCGCCAGACCCCATGATTTTCCCCCCTTTCTTGTTCTGCTATTAATTCTCTTTTTTGACTGTTTGCACAAGAGCTAAGATGGTCCGTTTCTCCTCGCAAACGGGAGGGAGAAAGAGAGAGAATTTACGGAGATGGCTGGTTAACTGGGGCAAACTCTTTACCTGAAAGACTGAGGACTGGCAAACGAGAGGGAGAGAAGGAGAGAACTTGCGGCCGTTGAATGTGACTTCTCTGGAAAGGAATCCAGAACATATGCAACCCCAAAGCATGAAGAGACAAGTGAAGATATCAGGAACATTAGCTTCGAGTGAAGGAGGAAGTGGCGTCGACATCAACTAGAGTGTGGCGCTGGTACGTCCAGTGGATCTAAGAACGTCGGTCGACATATTCTCCTGGAGCTGGATTTCATGCATTGAGATGTGGAAGCAAACGAGCATCAACTGGATCAGTCAGCCAGCCATCATCTCTGCAGAAACCATCTTCTCTCTCACTACGACATCAGCTGACTTCGGCTTCATTTGTTTCGGCGGTGGCGGGTCGATCCGGCGGGTGGAAACATAGTGTTCGAAAAGGAGGGGGGAGGTGGCTGCTCCAGACGGAGCTTTTGGGGGCGTTTCTCAAGGCAGGCGGGTGGAAACGAACCAAACGCCGTCAGAGATTCATTTGTTTATCCTCCTTCCGGCGAAGTTTGCCCAAAACGGAGCAGCGAAACGCCCAAACAAATAATCAGGACCAACCACCTCACATTATATTGCAACAATATCAATTGCTAAATAAATACTAACTAAAAAAAGAGAGTAAAACCAGGCTTAAATAATCAGGACATTCCATGAGGCAAAAAACATGAGAAGAATGCCGCCTCCTTCCTCTTTGGCGGCCATAACCTTCTCCCACTAGAGAAAAAAAAAACACTACAATGAACTTCACTGCATCTCCTTTCATGAATTTGATGCTATGATTTATTACTCCCTATTACAGTCATCTCAAATCCCCCGCTCGAAAATGGCTTCCATGGCTCCATTCTCCAATGAATAGAATTGTCATGGTAAAGTGGAGAGAACTCATGCATTTCGCTGCCATTTTTTTTGCTGATAAACTTCGTACATAAACATTGATGATGTTCACCAGATAGGAAGATTTTACAAGAAATAATTTGAACATGAATGAATCTCATATGACAAATTATTTGAATTATCATCTTTTCTTCAACATGTTAGTAGCATATAGTTAGGTATTCAAATGCCTAGAAACACTGTCACTGAGAGATTGACAAAGAGTTTAAAGATTTCATTCTGTCCCAACCAGGTTCTTACCGTATAATTTTTCTTTGCTCCTGCTCCCGGCTGTTGCTCTTTGTTGTTCCTACTTTGGGGAATCTCTGAGTGGCAGCTGCTTTTGACGTCCTGCTCAGCCTTCCCAGTGTCTTGCTCTGATCTATTTTCCTCTTTCTATTTGTTTCACACAAAATCGACACTTTCTTCTCACCAACAGCCACGTTCCCTTCGACGTCCTCGGATTCTCGTTCTATTTTGGCATTCTGAAGGGTTTCTTCTGCCTTAAGAAGTATAGAACTGGGGACTTCCATTGGTTGGTTGATAGAATTTGAGCTTCTAAGAACCCTGGGATCGATTTCGCCATTAGACTCGTCCTTTGATAAGAACTTCTTTTCAGCAGAGTTCACAATTCTCTCCATGCAAGCGGATTTCAACTCTTCTTTTCTTAGCTTTTCCTCAAGATCCTTAACCTGGATTCACATCATAACAATATTAAATCGGCTATATAATTTTTTTTAAAAAAATCTTCTGTAGGAGCAAAATGCACTGTACCTTTTGCTCAAGGAGACATTCGAACTGATGTCTCTCTCTAAGCTTCATACTAAGATCCTGAACCTTCATGCAATAAAATAATTTAGTACATGTATTGCAAGAGTACAATTGGCAAACAAGGCCATAATTACCTTTTGTTGTGCTATTAATTCTGAAAATTCGTGTTCTTTAACCTTTGAATTGAGTTCCTTGATCTTTTGTTGAACAAGATTCTCAGACTGTTCTTGCTCTTTCAGTTTGTGTTCCAGCTCCTTTACCTGTTGACAAATACTTCTTTGATCAATATTGCTATCTTGAACAACATAAAAAATGGTTGGTTCTTGTAATTAGAATTACCTTCTCCGAAAGCTGCATATTTTGCCTCTCTGAAGAAAATTGTAACTCCCTTTTTGATTCAACTTGGGCTTCAAGCTCCTTATTCTTATAAGAGAAAATAATGATGAGTGATGCTTCCATAAGCTCATCCACCAAAGATAAGGTTATAAATTATTAAAAAATATATTAAGGTCACACTCAGGGGAGGGATGGGAGACAGTAATGATTGTGAATGTAGTTATGAAAAATATGGATAGTGTTTGGGCAGGTGCATGCATGAATGCTATTAAAAAAAAACGATATTATAGTCATGCAGATATTGTCAAGCTTTAGCTTCAGATATTTTCAAAAATGATATTATAATCATGTTGCTAAATTGCTCATCATTGTGTTTACTATTAAAATTTCACACCACCATAACTCAAATGCCACAACTATCTCAAAGAATGGATTTTACACTTCGAGGTAACATTCGACAAAAAGAACTGGGAAATGAGGGTCATAAGTTGACACAAGTAGTTAGATAAGCCTAATGATGATGATATGTACCTTTTCTTGCAGTGTTCTACACATATGTTCCTTTCCTCTTACTTTGCTCTCCAAGCTTTGGATGCTATCCTCAAGCTTCCGCGAAGACATATCCTTAGTTTTGCATTCCTGCCTTAGCTTATCGATCTCCAAAAAAGATTACAAAATGGATATTGGTAATACAAGAGAACAGGTGAATTAGATGGGTAAAATGCGGAAAAAGGACACCCAAACTTACTGTCATTTTCAACTTCATTAGCTCGCTTGTGTCGACTTGCTTTCTTGAAGGACCCAAATTTATTCCCCTAACTCTACTTGCGAAGTTCAGTGAGCTTAGTGTCTCACTTAAGTCATTTTCTGATGGACTTATTTGTACAAACATTAAAGCTTTTGCATCACCACCTGTAGAGTTTGAGGAGGCATACAGATTGAAATGAATTGATCTATAAAGAATACTGTTGATAATAATTTCACACAAAGAAACGAACAAAATCCGGTGCACTATATGTAGATCTCACCTTAGATATTTGGATTCTTACAAATATAAAATGTTCAAGTGAAGTTGAAGTACCTAAAGAATCTTGTAATAAATGCGTCAATTTTGAGTTTCTGAAATCATGAAAATATAAGAATAAATTAAATGAATTTATACGGGAAATTTATGATGATTTTATCAGTTATTGTAGTCAACCTATAGGGGACATGGCTGCTTTTACTTGCCAAGGCGGATATAACATCTCCTAGAGCTGAAAGAGATCGATTTATGTTCTGGGCCTCCTTCAATCTCTCGCCCTGCGCATCAGTCTTCGCGAGCCTCTCACTGCCAGCTAAATCAACCAACCAAAGTTTGCTTTGCGTGGATTCACCAGTCACCAAGTTCACAGCCCTCACCATTATACAAAGCATGCTGAAAATTCATTTTTTAAAAGGAAACATCATGTAAAAATCGATAATCACTGAATAGAACAAAAAATTTTAAAAATATGACCGCGCACCAGTGAGATCTGCTGCTGAACTCATTGAGATTGGTTGATCCAACAGCTCTCGCATTTCTTCCAACCTTCAGTACATTCCAAACCTCCTCAATGTTCTCAACTTTGGCCTCCACTATTCCTGGCACATGATGAAACCCTTCAAGAGCCTGCTTTATCTCCAACCTTATTCAGCAAATACAAAATCAAATCTTATTAGCGTAACTATTTCAACTTCTTTGAATATTGAACGACTAATATTTCAGAGTCGGAATTCATACTTCTTCGATGAAGGAAATATTGCGAGCAAATCCCGAATTTGCTCGTTATAAACTTCCAAAACACTGACGGAGATGTCATAGTTAAACATTTCCTTTCTGCCCCCTGCAATCTTAAATAGCTCTTCCAAAGTTCTATAATTGACTCCTCTTTCCTGCTCTGTCCCCTCCATCGTAAATGTTTTACCAGTTCCCGTCTGTCCGTACGCAAATATACATACATTATAACCATCCAATACTGAAATCACCAGTGGTGACGCATCCGCATACACGTCAGCTGCTCATCATATAAGAAATAATTCAATAAAAAATGAAAAATTTAATCAAATTATCATCCTCAGCTCTATCCTACATATTTTGTCAAGTTAAAAAACACTCACATTGATCGTCATTCATAGTGTACACCCTGTCAAATTTGAAGATTTTCTTTGTCGGTCCTCCGGTGAAGAGTCCGAGCTCACCATCCTTGGCCGCCTCAAAATTTACCACAGTAGCATATCCAGATGAGATTTCTCCCCTATTCAGCGGGCGGCACCTGCAAAATACTCTGATATTCCCTGCAAAGGAGCCAAAATAAAAACCCAAGTTATATCAAAGAACAAGCAATCAAATATAAATGCGGGATAAAGAACGGTGTCTGCCTTTTATTTCCTGAAGTAAATTAAACAAGTTTTTCCTCTTGATCATTTCTTCAGCATACTTTGATTTAAGATCATTACATTGTACAACTGCATAGAAGAAGCAAAGAGATAAGTCTAAAACTCTCTTTTCTACCGAAAAAACTATCTTGTCTAACTCAAAAATGGGGAAGAGTTCAAAAAACCAATGATTAGTATCCAAAAGATAAAAATAGCTTCCAAAAGTACCCAAGGTTTGGACGGCTATGATCATCTTGTTAAAATCAGGGGCTGCATCGGCCCAGTCATGAGCTTCTAGGCATAATTGGAGGTGCTCTTGTTTCATAACCTAATACATTCAAATAAAAACATATTAAAACTAAAGCTACTCGTGGGTCGAGCATAAATATTTCATGAGATTTAGTGAATCCTCACCTTAACCTTCTCATCCAAACCAACCATAGTGGTGTTCCACTTCTTCTGGCTGTGTTCATACATTTGAGTAACATTTCTTAATTTGACCATTTGCATTTCAACAGTAAGTTCTGACAACACAAAAGTCACCTCTTTTTATCAATTCTAACCATCAAAACAGAAATCCAATCTTGTATTAGCTTATTTTGTTTACCTAAATTTTCTGTTTGGAAAAGCTTATTATTAAATTCCATTTTTAGCTCCTCTAATTGGTCATTTGTAGTTTTCTGTGACATCCAAGCTTCATGGCATTCATCAGACATCGCCTTACATTGGGCAGTCAGTTCTTGTATTTTCTTCTCATATTTTGCAAGAAATTTTGCATTTTGACCTCTATTCTGCATCATGAAGAAACACATGAAAATAGTACAACCAGCACTGATTATTTCTGCTGAACTAAACAAAAATCAAATTTCCAAGATTAACCAATCCAGACCTTAATAGAAGAAATTTCTTGGACACTGGCACAGTTATTGCAGATTATAGGCTGGGAAGTCACTATAGTAGATGTAAGTAGCAAATATACATAGTATCAGAACACAACAAATCCACTAGTTAGTGTAAAAAGAAAATGAGATTCAAAACATAAAAAATATGAGGAGTGTACCAGGTAGCTTTGGAGCTTTCCTAATAGAAATACCAGAAACCATAGGAGTTCCACTTCTTCCCTCAAAACTTACAACAACCACACCATTGTCCGGAACAAAGATCCTAACATCTAGTAGCTGCAGAGGTTTATTAGCCCCAACAATAGCATACACATCAAAATCGGATAGAATCTGTATACATGGAAGGAGGTGCTTTAGAAATTTATCGGAAATAAAATAAACAAGAAAGATGACGATCATGATTCATGGATGAATTTTCTCTCGCCTTTTCATCTTGAACAAAGACATCAAAAACTCTCATTTCCTTAGGGCCATTTGTATAAACAATCTCAGCAAAGTGCAAATCAAGAAGGAAATCTCCACAGGGTAAGTCAGAGAACTTGTAACAGAAGTTTCCATAACGTGCGGACTGATACAAGAAGCTATAATCACCACCATCCACTATTATTTCACTAGTTTGAATAATCTCTCCTCCCTCAAAAAATGAATCTCCTTTGAAATTAATTTGACAATCTTTTGGATGGATGGAACCCCCACCAGCATTAACAAATAACAAGTAATCATCTGAAAAGAAAAAAAACTTCTCAGATCAACCAGTATTAATAGCAGCAAAATATGAATCATAGCAAAAAAATTCAAATATAAGAACTGAAAAGCTCAAGAGATAATTGGTGATGGAGACTACTAAACATATAAAGAGTAGAGCTCTTTTTCACAAGCAAATGTGTCACATTTCTCCACTTTTACGTGTGAATTCTGAACAACATATACTAGGTGCAGTTCGGCTTAGAAGATGAGTTACAGTTGAGATATGAGTAACAGGGGCTTTTAGCACGAGTATTGAAGATTCCCCCAAAAATTTGTTGTCAAATCATTTCATTGGAAATCTAACAAGCGTTTAAGTTGGTCACACGAAGTTCTTCAAAATGCTTTTTTCCGAGTTGCAATAGCAATGGAGAAAGTATGACGTTGTAGAAGCTGAACACCTAATGTGTGGACCTCCTGATAAGTGGCCACTTGTGACAGGGCAAGTTGATATTACGCGGGCACATTCACTCAAGCAGACTCCCTCGTCATTAATTCTCTTGTAAGTAATTTGTAATCATTAATTAATTAATTAATTGATATTGATTAATGAATATTAATCAATTAAGTAAATTATTTTGTGTTTTCTTATTTACTTGCCCTCCCTCATCTATATAAGGGGAGGAGTTTATGTGTTAAGGTATCTTGGATGAATGCAAAGAATTAGGGCTACTCCCTAAATTCCATCACAGCCCTAGTCCCCCCTCTTCTCCCTCACCATCGTCGGCCCTCCCCCTTGCAGGATTCCTCTCAAGAATCACAACAATGGTCCGACCTGCCGCTCTCCGCCCGCTGCCCTTGCCGCCGCCATGAACCAACACCTTGTTCGACCTTGAGCCCATCCACAACATCCACACCAAGCTTCGGGCTACGCAAGACCTCATTGCCAAGAACCTCGCCAACAACAAACACATAAAGGAGGAATCTGCTCTTGCCCTCTGCCAGCTGGCCCTAGTCAAGGAACCACAGAAGGATGCTCCTTCCTGTCCTAGCATCAAGGTACCTAACAGGGGATCCTTTCCCGCTGCCTCGCCAATTTCTATGGCTGCACCGTGTGTCATCCCTCCAACTTTCGTTACCAAGTTCTCCCCCACAGTGGGCGACAAGGAAGGAAAATCTCCACATCAGTCCCTAGTCGAGGACATCCTCCTTGACTGCGAGCTCCATGTTGCATCTTTCGATGTCGGCCCTGATATGCAACTAGAGCTGGAGGTTCTTGCAGCAGCCCCGCCAGAGCTGGTGATTCTCTCGGCAGTCCCGCCAAGGCCGGCGAACCCATCGTCTGTCCAGGATAGACGACCACAATGCGCTTCATTTTCCTCGCTACCAGGAGGAAACGATGTACCTCTTTGATGATGTAACCACACCTCTCGTCGTCATTGACGCTCTTCCGCAACCTCTGTCTGCGTCTGGACTTTCCCACATTCCCCAGTTTCATTTTTCTATTCCAGGACCCGCCGACACTATGTCCTACCGTAATATCCTACAGCAGCCCATACCTGGGTTTCTCGCTTTGTTTCCCTTTACAACCATCAGGCCGAACAATCCAGCCTTTCCTCCTATAACCTTTTTTATTTTCTATGCATTGACCGGTACACCCATGCCTCAAACCCACGATTTCACCTCCACTAGCTGTCAAGGCCACCTCTCTTCCTCCATTGTCTTGTCACGTCAACTTTTTTCCTCTTTATTTTTCCTCAGCCCATAACAGACAAAAGAAAAACAAATTTTCCTTCTCCTAGCTGGCACCAACATTCACCCCCACACCCCACCCACTCTAGTTGTAGCCATCTATTCCCATCACCCACTAATAACACCTACAATCGTTCCAACAATATTTACGGTGAAAGATAATATTACTAATGTGCATGAATTTTGGACCTATTAATCCATGCCTAGAGCGCGTACTCCTGAAGCGAGTACTACATGGGTGAGTACTCCTAAGTAGGTAAGGATCCAAGGAAAGTACTATGTGTGAAAACCTCTTATGCTAAATTATCAAAGGCGTGAGATGCACCGAGGCGCAAGACGCACCGAGGCGCAAACGGCCCTTGGAGCCTAGGTGCTAGGCGCAAGGCGCAGGCACGCGCCTGAGACACGTGAGGCGCAAAATGGGGGGAAAAAGAAATTGAGCAAATTAGACGCCTAATTCACTAAAATTGAGCGAATTTGCTGATTTTCAGCGAATTGAGAGCCCAATTAGCTGTAAATCAGTGAATTGGGCGCCCAATTCGCTCAATTTCAGCGAATTGGGCGCCCAATTCGCTCAATTTCAGCGAATTGGGCGCCCAATTCGCCAATTTCAGCGAATTGGGCGCCCAATTCGCCTAGGAGTGCCTCAGGTGCGTCTAAGATCATGTTTTTGCCCATATCAATTTTTTTTTTTAAAACACCTTGAAAGGCCCAGGCGCGCTTGGGAGCCGGGAAGGTGCGCGCCTGAGGCGTGTCTGGGGCACATCGCCCGCCTCAGCAGTGCCGAGGCGCGACGGGCTGCTCCTAGGGGCGCGCCTTGACAACTAAGATCTTATGAGAGAACTTATGTGATAATTCCTGAGGAGCGATGAAGAGGTCTCACGCGAGTGCTTAGATTGTTTTGGAGTCTTTGCAAAATGCTAGCGAGAGCTATGAGTAACCATGCAAGAGTCAGCAAGTCTTTTCGTGAGTATTCAGATCACATTGGAGTTGGAAAGCCCTATTGTGATATATATGAGCTTGCAGAGGTAATGCATGTGATTTGTGACATTCATGAGGGTCAAGGGACGAGGTGGTGACTGCGATAGCCATGTAATTCAAGAAGAAGTCGAGCAGTCGAGAAGCTATAAAAGCTTCAGTTTCGATCAACAAGAATTATATGTGATAATCTTCATATGTAAACTTTGAGTCGCGAGCACAGTGCAATGATAAAGTTCGCTACAATGGTAGCTTTCCCTCTTTGATACCATGTTGAAAAATCAAAGAAAATTATACCTAATTATGCGAGATCCCCTTATTTATACATGAAGAGGGGAATGCACAAGTTCCCATCAACATTGCGGGTCTAATCATGCTAGATAATAGGATTAAACACTCACCAATATCATCATGCTGAACATTAACTTCACCGTTTTGCTCCCCAACATCATCAAATGTTCATTAACATTTCATTCCACCATGATTTTGTGGATCAAATGTCATCTGTGTATGAAAGGTTCAAAAGGTTTGCCGATAAAGAAAGTGTTGTGGATGGGGCATCCATAATAGGGTCTTACTCATTTTCAATAGATGAGTTCCTTTTCCTCTATTGTTTTGAACACTTAGGATCCCTCAGACGAGTTCCACAGCATCATCAAATGTTCACTAACATTCCATTCCGCCATGATTTTGTGGATCAAATGTCATCTTTGCGTATGAAAGGTTCAAAAGGTTTGTTGATAAAGAAAGTGTTTTGGATGGGGCATCAAGAATGTTAGATATTGTGTATTTGTATATGGGCTTATTTGTTTGTTCGGTCTTGTATATATTACACCAAGAGGGGTCATTATTCCTATGCAATATACCATTTTCTAAGATGGTATCAGAGCGATAGGGTTTACCTCTCCCGATCGATCCCGCTCGTCTGCGCCGCCGATCGATCCCGGTTCCTCTCCCCCGCTCGTTCGACTCGATCGATCCCTCTTCCGCAACGCTCGTCGATCGTTTCCTCCTGCGTCGATCGTCGACATTGATCGATTGATCGATCCCGCTCGAGTGCGGCGATCGACTCGTCGCTCGTTTCCTTCCGTTCGACTGCGGCGTTCGGCTGCGTCGATCGTTTTCCCTCTTCCGCAGCTCTCCCGCTCGTCGACTGTGTCCGGTCGATCCCTCCTCCTCTCGAACCTTCCACTGGTTGGTTGCTTCCTCCGGCTTCTTCCTCCGCTTTCAGCACCGATCGATCCTGCTCCAGATCTCGGTGTCAGCCTTCCATGGATCCCGCCTCGACTCCTGCGCAACCGTATACTCCGTTTCATACCCGGGACCCTCTTCCCAGGGTCCCAATGCTGCGCAACGGCGGTCTGTTCGCTGTCATTATTGTCATGCACTGGGCCACAGAGTGTCTTGAGTGTCGCAAGCTTCAGCGCTCCCAGCAGAACATCCAGTCTCGTGACACCCAACAGCGTGCAACTCCAGTTCTGTCTGTGCCTCCTCCGACAGCCTCTTTCTCTGAGCAGCTCCTACAGCTAGCTCAGCAGCTGTCTTCAGGCACCTTCTCGAGTACCTCTGCAGCCACAGTTGGTGAGGCCTCTACCTCTGCTGATCCCTCAGCGGTCTCTACCCCGTCAGGTATCTCTCCATCCTCGTGGTTACTTGACTCTGGAGCATCCTTTCATATGACCTATGATGCCACCCATCTTCATGCCTGCCAGCCTGTTTCCTCTGACCAACGTGTTATTATTGCTGATGACACCACCATTCCTATTACCAGTCGTGGCCTTCTCCACACCCCTCAGTTCCACATTCCTGATGTTGCCTATATCCCTCAGCTCTCCATGAACCTCATCCCCGCCAGCCAACTTGCCTCTAGTGGTTACCTTGTTGTTTTTGATGAGTTTGTTTGTCATGTGCAGGATCGTCTTACAGGGACCCTCATTGGAGCTGGCTGTCACCATCGTGGGGTATATCTCCTTGAGTACCTTCGTCTGCCATCAGTCACACCGTCCCCAGCTGCTCCTCTTTTATGTCTTCCCGCTGTTTCCTTTCGTCAGTGGCACCATCGTCTTGGTCATCCCAGTGGCGCCCGTCTTTCAACTCTTGTTCGTCAGGGTGTTTTGGGTCGTGTATCTGTTGACACTACTCACTCTTGTATGGATTGTAAGCTCGGAAAATAGCAACAACTCCCCTATCAGTCTAGTCTGTCTAGGTCTTTTGCTCCTTTTGAGTTAGTCCATTCTGATGTATGGGGGCCTGCTCCTTTTGTATCCAAGGGTGGACACCGCTATTATGTCTTATTTATTGATAATTTCTCTCGTTTCACTTGGATATATATGTTGCGTTCTCGTGCTGAGTTTTTTCAGGTTTATGTTACTTTCTCCACCATGGTTCGTACTCAGTTCTCCGTCTCTATTCGTGTTTTCCGCTCCGACTCAGGGGGGGAGTACCTATCGCATGAGTTTCGTGACCTTCTCGTCTCTCATGGCACGCTTCCGCAGCTCTCCTGTCCTGATGCTCATTCCCAGAATGGCACTGCGGAAAGGAAACATCGTCACATCATTGAGACCGCTCGCACTCTTCTTTTGGATTCCCATGTTCCCCCACACTTTTGGGCTGAGGCTGTCTCCACCGCTGTCTATCTCATCAACCTTCAGCCATCCACTTTCCTTCAGGGTCGGTGTCCCGGTGAGTGTTTGTTCTCTCATCCTCCTCGATATACTCATCTTTGTGTGTTCGGATGTCTGTGTTATGTCTTATTACCACCACGTGAGCGGACTAAGCTCTCTGCTCAGTCTGTTGCATGTGTTTTTCTAGGCTACAGCTCAGAGCACAAGGGTTACCGCTATTATGACTCTGTTGCGCGTCGTCTTCGCATTTCTAGTGAGGTCACCTTCGTTGAGGACCAACCTTTCTTCCTTTCTTTCTTTCTTCATCCACCTCTGCTTCACCCTCATCCACTACCCCGACTGATATTCAATTTCTTCTTTTTCCTACTGTACCACCACCTGTTTTGCCACCACCGTCAGACCAGTCACCAGCAGAGCTACCGTCATCTCCCTCTTCTGAGCCCTCTCCACCTCCTCATGTTCTGCCATCTACCGGCCCTCTACCTCCTATTCTCCACCACTACACTCGTCGTGCTCCGACTACCCCACAGGTGCCACCAAACTTCAGTGAGAGCCCCGTGGATGATCCGCCTGCCATACGTTACCCCCTTTGAGATCGACATCCACCAGATCGCCTCGGTTTTTCCACCCAGTCACTCGACCTCACTGCTCTTCCTGCTACCTCCACCAGTACTCCAGAGCCTAGTTCCTACCACGAGGCTGCTCAGGTTCCTGAGTGGCAGACTGCTATGTTTGATGAGTTGGTTGCTCTTGAGCATACCTCTAGTTGGGATCTTGTGCCTCTTCCTCCTGGTGTTGTTCTCATCACTTGCAAGTGGGTCTATAAGATCAAGACTTGCTCGGATGGTTCTATTGAGCGATACAAGGCTCGCCTGGTTGCTCGGGGTTTTCAGCAGGAGCATGGTCGTGACTATGATGAGACTTTTGCTCCTGTGGCACACATGACCACGATCAGGACACTTGTTGTTGTTGTTGCTGTCCATCGTTGGTCCCTGTTTCAGCTGGATGTGAAGAATGTGTTTCTTCACGGTGACCTACAGCAAGAGGTCTACATGGTTCCTCCTCCCGGTTTTGCTGCTCCTCCTGTCATGGTTTGTCGTTTGCGTCGTGCTCTCTATGGTCTCAAACAGGCTCCTCGAGCCTGGTTCGAGAGCTTCAGCTCTGTCATTATAGCCGCTGGTTTTCAACCCAGCCAGGACGACCCGGCCCTGTTTATTCACACCTCTTCCCGAGGCCGGACTCTTCTTCTGCTCTATGTGGATGATATGATCATCACTGGTGATGACCCGGTTTTCATTGACTTCGTCAAGCATCACCTGCAGCAGCAATTTCAGATGACAGATTTGGGACCTTTGAGCTATTTTCTGGGCATTGAGTTTTCTTCCACCCCTGCAGGGTTCCAGCTCTCTCAGCAACGATATACTGTTGATCTTCTAGCTCGGGCTGCTCTTTCTGACACCCGCACTGTTGCCACACCGATGGAGCTTCACCTGCAGCTTCAGGCTGATGAGGGGATCCCTCTTGTTGATCCCACTCGCTATCGTCATTTGGTCGGCCGCCTGGTCTATCTCACCATCACTCGACCAGATATTGCTCATGCAGTTCATGTGTTGAGCCAGTTTGTCAGCACTCCTACATCAGTCCATTATGCTCACTTGCTGCGTGTACTGCGTTACCTTCGTGCGACTCCTGCCCGTGGTCTGTTCTTCTCAAGCAGTAGTTCCCTCCAGCTTTCTGCTTTCTCTGATGCTACTTGGGCTAGTGATCCTTCTGATCGTCGCTCTGTCACTGGTTTCTGTCTGTTTTTGGGCTCCTCCTTGCTTGCCTGGAAGTCCAAGAAACAGTCTGGTGTTTCCCGCTCTAGTACTGAGGCTGAGCTGCGCGCCATGGCGTCTACGGCCGAGGAGATTATCTGGCTTCGTTGGCTTCTTGCAGATTTTGGCATTGTCTCCTCAGGACCGACCATTCTCTTTTGTGACAACACTGGTGTCATTCAGCTCACTCCGAATCCAGTGAAGTTTTCCCTCTCCATGCATATTGGCATCGACGTCTTCTTCCTCCGTGAGCAGTACAACCGACGTACATTGGTTCCCCAGTATGTTCCCACCGAGCATCAGATTGCGGACTTGTTCACCAAGCCCCAGATGAGGGTTCAGCATGACTACCTTATGTCCAAACTCTCGATGTATGATCCCCCGTGAGTTTGAGGGGGGTGTTAGATATTGTGTATTTGTATATGGGCTTATTTGTTTGTTCGGTCTTGTATATATTACCCCAAGAGGGGTCATTATTCTTATGCAATATACCTTTTTCTAAGAAAGAATAGGGTCTAACTCATTTTCAATAGACGAGTTCCTTTTCCTCTATTATTCTGACCACTTAGGATGCCTTGGGCTTCTCTATATCATTTCTTATTAATAATATTTCTTGAGATTATGATAGTGGGCTCCTTCATAGGTTCAATTTGATGGTTTGGTCCACCATTAACTCCTTATCACTTGACTTCCCTTCAAACTTTGTAACTATTAGTTCCGATGTTGCTAGCTCCATTAATGATTTCTTCTTCAATCACACCTTAATTTCCAATCTTTTGCTCAACAATCCTCGAGACTAAGGAATTGTGTCATGTTGTCTTTCATTTTGAAAAAAAAACTCTCAAGTCTCTGATCTCCTTTATAAATTATTTTCCATTGCATTTTTGTTTTGAGCTTTTTCATGTATGGTTTTAGGTTGTTTGACTTAATGACATTCTCCTTCCATGTGTCCCTGCATCATGTGGGATGTAAAATATCTGAAATATTTTTCGTATATAGCATTGTAATCCTATGTCATTAAAGCACCTTTAGTAGTGAAGGTTTTGATATGAACTTGACAAATCATCAAACATTTCAACACAAAATCTCACACGATCAGCTCTTGAATTTTGAGAAACCATGATGACTACAAACACAAGCTTCCCAGTAGGTAAGATAACGAATTTCAAAGTGATGCAGGATGGGCATCACACCTGCCTGCAACCCTAGAGTCCCACCAGGGGCCCACCTTGGCGTCGCACCAAGGCGACTTTATCCGGCCCGCGGACCGTACACCCCAACCGTCTCCGGTCCCACCACAGGAAGCCAAAAGGTTGTTAAGGGCGAGATTCGATCTCGAGATTTCTTTGATCTCGAGATCGAATCTCGTCCTCAACAACCTTTCGGCTTCCTGTGGTGGGACCAGAGACAGGTTGGGGTGTACAGCGCGCGGGCCTGATAAACCCGCCATGGTGCGACGCCAAAATGGGCCACCTGGTGGGATTCTAGGGTGCAGGAATGTGTGACGCCTGTCCTGCATCATAAAAACGCGGCTCAGTTGGTGATGAGAGTCGTCTGAGAGCTCTTTATCAAGGAGGTCTTGAGATCGAATCTCGCCCTCAACAACCTTTCGGCTTCCTGTGGTGGAACTGGAGACGAGTCAGAGTTTACGGCCGCGGGCCTAATAAAGTCGCCTTGGTGCGACGCCAAGGTGGGCCCCCTAGTGAGACTCCAGGGTGGCAGACAGACGTGACGTCTCACGTCTGTACTACATCACAAAGCCTCTTTATGGCTGAGGTGGTATAGAAGTCCCAAAATAGATATCCAAGTTGGTACAGTGTGTGGCTTGGTGTAAACGAAAAATGTAAACGATCACGTGATTAACCTAAAAGGAAAACTATTTTTTTTCCAGGTGACAATTAAAACATCTTTTAACCATGTTTTCTTATGACTTTCCTCATTCAAATATCTTAGGATTAAGGGCCTATTGTCGATCAAGACGATAATAAAACTGTCCTTGGGCTTAAAGAAATTGAGTATAAGTTCCTTGGGCTTAAATAAATTGAACAACAGGGGTGAATAATTGAAGGCCTGCTATTTCTCTTTCTCCTCAATAGTGAAGGTGGCAACCTTTCCATTGAGACTTGAGAGAGAGATCAAAAGGTTTTAATTGTAGCTCCATGTTACCCACAATGGAATGGACATTGACGACCGCATTTGGGTATGATTTCAAAAAAAAAAGTTTAGGGATTCACGATGAAGCTCCACAACATTTTCTATGACACTAACTAATCATAAAACAAGCCTAGAACATGATGAATGCTTGAAAAAATCCTGTGCAGAAACAAAAAGAAATGCCGCCCCTGCGCTGATGCAGGGTCCTTATTCTAAGTGACTTGAAGGAATCGTCACATGGAGAAAACCCCTGGAATCAAGACCTGGATGTTTGCCCAGAATCTCGACCCGAAGGTCGCGCCCGGAGGAAACTGCAAAGACCTTGTCCTTACTCCAGAGCATCTCCCTAGGGTTACTACTTAGAAACTGACCATAAACAACTTGACTATAATTTAATTGAATCAAAACCAAATAAAGCTATAAATTTATTTCTGTTGCGATAAGCTCACTCAGAAGTCACAACTAAACTTGAGTATAAGTGCACATTATGAAAATCAAATCGGGAGAAAGATGTGCCGAATCTAGGGTTAGGGTTGTTGTTACCGTGACCATTCGTCGTCTTGAGCCCTGACTTCACGAGCCTCAAATCGGGAAGGCAAAGCATAGAATCGAAGAAATCATTGATGGAATCAGTCATCATCATATCTCCTTCCAGCATCGAAGAAGTGCTGCACGTATCTTTAGACCGGAAGAAAGCCTCGGGTGTGCCGAATCTAGGGTTAGGGTTTTACAATTTGGGACAAGAGGAACCTCCCCCGTTCTCTTCAAATGCGATTCGAACGGAGCAGAATAGTGCGACCCACAAGTTGGTAGAACAGAAAAAAGGAATGGTGAAAACGAAAATGAGAACAAATAGCAAGGTTTCTTCCTCGGTCTTCCTTGGTTCAAATGCTGTTTCGGATGTCGGACAAGATTGGCCCTGGCTTTCCAAAACGGCCGTTGTATCCGCTTTTACTCGCAGATCTTGCTCTAATCGTCTTCTTCCCGCGACTCATCCATGCCAAAACAGCCCCCTCTAGCAGGCGTTTGATCCTCTTTCAAGATCCAGGTCGAAGCTGTTACCGAGTTGAAGCAGTTGCCGGTCATCTTCTTCCGAGCAAAGATGGAGGCGGCGTGGATGAGAAATGTTTATTTTCAAATTTTGAAAGCCAAGAAGAAGCTTGAGGAGTTGTACGGCTAGCAGTGGTTTTTTTAAAAAAATAATAATGAATTCATTCATAGCTCTTTTATGGCAAAATACTCATTTCAGTCCTTAACCTTTATTCCCTTTAATATTTCAGTCCCCAACCTTTCATTTTGATCAAATCAGTCATCAACCTTATCATAAATATTTATTTCAGTCCTTAACATTTCATGAATTTAATATTTCAGTATCAAATCTTTCATTATGAGTAGAGTAGTCCTCAACATTTGAAAGCTTTTCATTTCAGTCCCAAATAAACGACAATAAGTTTTTTCATTTACTTTATGTCACGCGATCCTATTCCTCTCCCTACCACACGCTAGCTTCACCGCAAATATTCCACTGAACGAATCCACGATGCGACCACACAGTGTCTTCACAAGCGATGACACGGTACCCGGCGACCGGACGATACCACCACAGATGCGGAGATTTCAGGTGATACCACCACCGGGGTGGTGATTCCAGCAGGTAATCGTGTTTTAGATATTGAGGTTTTAATGTTTTAGAAATTCATGTAAGAACATTGATCTCTAATTTTTATTTTTGGGTTGCTGCGATTTAGTCATCAGAGTTTCTAATAAACCTCTGTAGAGCCTATTCGAACTGAAATCCAGCAGGTAATCAGAGTTTAATGTCGAACAATATAATTTTGATTGTTTTTTGACATTGTTCAGATTTTGACCCATTTTATCGTTTATTTCTGCAATATTAAAATTTTTTATGCAATGTCGAACAACATGATTTTAATTGCGACTGAAATTTTTTTCGCCAATGTTCATATTTTTTTACCGGTAGATGGATGGAGAAAATTCAATAATATGAGCTATGTTCAGCTTTTTTTAGTCTCTTTAATATTTCCGCAATGTTCAATTTTTTCCCGTAACTTTTCTGTTGTTTTAATGTCATGACTCATTTATCTAGTTAAATAGGACTAAAATTTAAAGTTATGATAAGGTTGAGGACTGATTTGATCAAAATAAAAGGTTAGGGACTGAAATATTAAAGGGAATAAACGTTATGGACTGAAATGAGTATTTTGCCAATAATACACGAATGGAAAGTAATTAATGATTACTCCCCAAAAAATACTTTGCACTAATATTTAGATAATTTTTTTTTTGAATATTTAGGCTCTACTTGGTTCGGCGTTTCGCTGTTCCGTTTGGGGCAAACGCCGCCGGAAGACGGGTAACAAATGAATCTTTGACGGCGTTTGCTCCGTTTCCACCCGCTCGTCTTGAAAAACGCCCAAAAAAATTCCGTTTGGAGCGGTCACCTCCCCCCTCCGTTTCGAACGCTCCGTTTCAACCCGCCGGATCGACCCGCCACCGCCGAACCAAATGAAGCCTTAGGTTCATTTGATAGAGTGATTGCAGTTGTAAAAAGGAACTGTTATAAATGCAAGTTTGTAAATTGAGCTATTGAAAACTGATGATTGAAAATGAAGATCTGTTTGGATAGTCTGCATTTGCAGAGCTGTTCAATACAGAGAACTGTTTGACAATACTGCGGTTGGAAATGAAGATCTGCGGTTGAAAATTTTTTTCTTGAAATTATTATATATATATTAAACCATTAAAAATAATTAAATGAAAACAAACAATTTTTTTTATTAACCGCCGGCGATGGCCGTTACCGTAAGATCCAGTTCAAACATATACAGATAATCCACATTACATGTAAATTTAAAAAAAATATGAAAATTGTGTTCAAGCTCGGTGCAGTTGTTCGGCAATTGAGTCACGCAATGTCATCATCTCATCCACTCCTACCCGAAACCCTCTAACATTGTCTTCACTTGAGCCAACATTACTTTGACCAGTTTTTTTCGGAAGACCCGCTTGATAAATGAAATGTTCGTCTGCATCACAAGCACGAAAATGAATGTCTGAGCGAGATGGATGTCTGCGAATGTAGTCATGCAATGTCATTGTTGCAAACACAATGTCTTGTTGCTTTGTCAAACTGTATGACAGCATATCCTTAAGTATCTTACACTTTTTTTCACACGCTGAATGAACGTTCTATAACACCGCGCAACGACGAGTGAGCCTGGTTGAATATTTCCCGGCGCCATTGTATGAGTCTATTGCCCATTCTAAAATCTGGTAAATGATACCGGGTATCTGAATATGGTTTTAGAAAACCGCATTTCAGTGGATATCCGACATCTACTACATAATATTTGCCTACAAAATTATAGATTTCAAATTAAGTGTGAATAAAATATTCTTCAATATTTTTTATAAAAAGTGATTCAAGATACAAAAGACTCACCAGGTGACGGGTATGAGAAATTATAACTGGGGTTCATAAGAGGCCGAAATATACAACTATCATGAGTAGAACCCTCTCAACTGTTAATGTGAAAGTGTAACACATGTTGAAATCACAAACCGTCATGACATTCTACGTCGTTGTGTCATACCGACCAATGTAAGAAACTTGCTGATCAACAGGAACTCGAGCGTCCACATGCATTCCATCAATAACTCCTATGTAGTCTTTAAAAAATGGCATGTATCGAGCGTCATTTAAAATTTGCGGGGGAATATCACTGAAATGTGGATCTACCGGCCTAATGACATTAGAAGATAGTCTCTTAATTGTATTTATACACCTTGCATAGAATTTACTAATTGTTTCTGTAAAGTGCTGAAATCGTTTGCTCGCAATTTGCATTGATAAATTGTGGCCTAAAATCTGCAAAGTAAATGCAAGCACTTCGCGTGGGAGAGTCCTTCTGGATCATTGCAATCCATATTGTTGTGTGAGGAGTGTCAACAAATCAATAAATATTACCTTCGACATTCTAAAGGCACTGAAAAATCTATGAGGGTGTCTATCCAAAAATTCACCAATCCATCTAGCACCGGTTTGGCTTGATGTCATACAAGGTGTACTAGAGGCTCCACCTTCCAAAGGTAACTGATGATTCATTGCTAGTAAAAACTATTGTCCCCTGATTGCTCTATTATGATAAAACCAATAAGCTACCTGCTGTCGGGTCTCCTCGTCTGAACTGTTAGTGTGATCCGGGCTAACCATTGTAAATCTGTGTTGTTGAAGCTAGGAAAATTCCCAATCTCGAATTCAGACCAAATCCGCCTAAGGTTACCGGCTCAGAGGTTAGATTAGAAGGCTAGGATGACTAGGATGAGGAACTAAGTCAAACAGGACCACAGATGTTGCGACAGGAAGGTCCCACCACGAACCAGGATGCTCGAAAGGAGCAGCCCCTTCTCAACCAGAAATAACCGAACTAGGAACGAGGGAGACTAGCTTGTGACGAAGTCGTAAGATCGTGACCTAGCCTCTAAGAAAAAGGAATCCAAAGACTTGACTAGTATCCTGAAAAGAGAGCTCACGAGTATCCTGCAGAGGATTTCAAGTGCCTCACCTCATACCCATGGAGTCCTATTTATAGGCAAATCCAAGGAAGGGGGGCATATTTATACCCCACCCCCCGGCGACTAGGCAACTTCCGGAGGAACTCGCACAGGCTGGGCGAGTATCTCTCCTAGTCGCCTACCTGACGAGTATGTGAGGGGAGCTTGTCATACTTGCCCAGGCCTTTTAAGGTCTTGCACGATGATGCTGACTTCTGTCTTGACCTGTTGACCTTGATTTCTGCTGACCTGGCCGTGATTGGGCCCATCCTCGATGAATACGGGTTGTACACAATCCCCACTCTTTTCGAGCGACGTAGGAACTCGGAAAGAGTCATCCAACACTTATTCAACGAGCTGTTATGCTGAGTATTAGGCTTGCTCGCACTTGATGACTGCCTGTCGATCTCTATAAATAGGGGGGCCTGGTTTTTCAGACGGATCTCTAGAGCTCGCACACAATGTCGGACGTCGAAAAACTTCTTCAAGATAGCCTCGCCGCTCTAACTGACATTCTCGGCATCGCTAAGCCCAAAAGGCCGCGCGAAGAAGACGCCGCTGCCGACTTACCCCCTTCGAAAAAGAAGAAAACCAAGAAGGCCAAGAACAAACCCGCCTATGACGTGGTCGACCCGCCGTCACCGCCCGCGCAAGTCGCGGTTTCAACTAGCAATCCTGCGCGCTCTGCTAGCACTCTGAAGCTACTCAGCGACCTCGGGCTTGACGACATCCCCAATGTGGTCGCCCCTGACTCGAGCCTCCTCGGCTCGCTAAATGCTCCAGCAGTCGCTACTACACCGGCGCCACTGCAGGTCGAGGTCGTCTCCCTGCTAGGTGGTCATGTTGCCGAGATATTTGTCTTCTACATCCGCTGGTCGCTGTTATACTTCTTGCTGACACTGTTTCTCTACTCGCAGATTCTCCTCTGGATGCCGCCGACACAGTTTTGAACGTCGCCCTGCTGAACTCTGCGCTGTTGCTCGCCCTTGCAGTCGGGAAACCCGTCAGGACCGCGCATACGGTCCGGATTAGCCTTGGCGCCAAGAAGGCATCTGAAGACTCGGTTCCCGCGACGAGCAAGGAACCATCGTCGAAGGATCCTCCCCCAAAGAAGATCGCACCGGTGAGTAAGGACTTTCCGGCGAGTAAGGCCCCGCCCGCCCCTACACGAGATCCTGCGCCGGCGGCGGCGAGCTCCCTAACGCCGCCGCCGCCGCCGCCGCCGCCGAACGTTACTGCTATCCCGGCTGTGAATGTTTCGTTGCCGCTGCCGCCGCCTCTGTTCGCTTCTCAACAAACCGTCACGCCGCGACCTCCTCCACCTCCTCCGCAAGAGACCCCGCAGCAGCTTGCGAGCTCGTCGCAGCCTCCGCCGCCTTCGTCGAAGTCTTTTGCTCGGAAGCCGGATAAGCCGTTAACGAGCTACTTCCCGCCGAGGGTGGTGGATTCCGGGCACGGAGGTCGCGGACAGGGTAAAGCGCCCGAGCATGCTGGTGACCCATCTTCTGGCAGGCGAGACGTCCCAGGCCACGACCCTTCTCCTCACCGATCAAGATCTCCTCGTCGTGGTAAGCGCCGTCACCGGTGTTGCATTTGCCGACTAAGTGTTTTATTTCTAATCTGGCGACTTCTTTGTTTTGACAGATCGCCCGGCGACTCCAGGGGCGGCCTTTATCGACGTCATATGGTTGTCGGGCAGCGAGTATCGCCACTGTAACATCCCAATTTCGATTTTCTTGATCCCTTCGTGTCATTTGACCTGCTAGGGTTTTGTGGGATGGATTGACACCCAAATAGTAGGTTGATAACCTATTAGGTGTTAGTGACCCAATAAGTCACATCCTCCGCCTTCCGGGTCACACGGGTCTCATGTGACTAAACTAGATATTGGACCCTTATTTTGCGTATATGGACTTATTAGTCCTTAGTAGGCCAATATATACGCGAGTAGCATGTCATTACCCTAAACTAGCTAATTAAATCATCATGATATTTATTCACCAAGTTGAACGTCTTGGATCATGCGACGCCCAAAACAAAATTATCTGCCTAGACGCACATCAAACCACCTAAACGATAACTTATTTGGAAACGAGACGAGTGCACTCCTATCAACTCTTAAAATTTTATCAAGACACACTAAGAACAAATTGAAGAATTATGGGCCTATAAAACATTAATTAATCTTTTATAAATTAATTTATTATTTGAGTAATTAATTTATTAAATATATAGGAGATTAAGATAAAATAGCAAACAATATATTATCTCCTCAAATTTTTATCATAGCACCTTAAAAATATTTGAAAGAGATGTAGTAATTAAAATTTATTATTTAAAATATAAATTATTTATTTTAATTATATTATATTAAAACACCAAATAAATAAAGAAAAATACGAAAATAATTTCAAAAAATTACGAAAAAATTCCTAAAAATACGTTATGATTTCAGTACCCTGTCACAAAATTTTAGGCTTAAAATAATTTAAATTTGAGGAATTATGTCACTTTTAAACACTCATTAATAGGTTAAACCCCCCTAATAAATTCCCCTTTCAATATGGTGGCTGGAGGTTCTTCTTCTCCCCATTCTCAAGGCCTTGGGAAGGTTGAATCCGGCTGGTGTGGTCAGATTCATCAAGGAGGAGTAAATGCTCCTCATTAAACCCCTAACAACACTCCAAAAGACCACCCCTCCTATATAACCCCTCTAGGGCTCAGGTTTTAATTTTCCCAGAATCATACCACCCCTAACCAGCAATAAACCCAGCCCCGGCGACCTTCCGGCGAATCTCCTCCACGAACTCCGGCGAACTCCACCGCCATGGCCGCGCGACGATCCCCTCGCCTAAACGGCACAAACGTAAGTTCCTCCGACTTCTCTCTGCCCTTAGATCCTTGTCTCGTCGATCCGTGTCATTTCCGACCACCAGAGACGGCGTTCCCGGCCATGGAAGCTTCGGACCACCCCCACGACCTCCGCCACTATTGCGGGTTTCGACCTCGCATGGGGCGTGTGAAGGGGAGGAGGAGTCCCCACGACCCCTCCTCAAGGCCCTTGAGGTGAAGGGGCTCGACGGAATCCGCTCCGGCGGCCTCTTCATTCGATCAAAAAAAAATCAAAAAAAAAAGTTCTCTGTTAAGATTTTCCGGCCACCACCGGCGGAGGCCGGCCGCCGGAAGTCACCCCACCGGAGGCCCTCCCCGGGATACTCTCACTGAGGGTGGTGGCAAGAGCCAAAGTCCCCACCAGCGGTGGTGGGGCAGCTCGTAACTCCCCCTTGCCTCCTGTTTCACGGTGGCTTTACAACCACCGTGGACCTGGAGAGGTTTCTCTCCAGGTCGCAGCCGGCGGCGGCGGACGGCCACCGGCCGACTCCCTGCCGGAGTACCCACCCGGGCGAGTTGCTGGGGGGGGGGGGGGGTAGTGGCCGGAGCAACTGGTACTCCGGCCGGCCCTGTTACCACCCGCGCGGCCTCACGACGGCTGCATGCATGCAGCCACCGTGAGGCCCTATTTATTAATAGTAATAATAATAATAATAAATATTTATTATTATTTCATTACTCCCTTTCGGCGCACCTCGCCGGCGGCGAAGGCGCCGGACCACCGCCGACCATCGTCCGCCGGGACGCCCATCTTGGACGAGGGAATCGGGAGTGGTGGCCGGAGCAACCGGTGCTCCGGTCGACCACTGTAGCTCCACGGTGGCTGCATACATGCAGCCACCTTGGATCTAGATGTTCCCTCCATCCAGATCCACTGTCGCCGGCGGCGGCGGTAGGCCGCCGGCCGGCACCTCGCCGAAGCTCCTTCCCGGTCGATCGCGTCATGAGTGATGGCCGGAAAAAGGGTGGCTCCGGTTGGCTACGTGTTTTCTCCCGCACACCGCCATCGTATGGTGCGGGGGAAAATAAATGATAATTTGGTTTTCTTGTCCGGTCCTCCAGCTAGCTTCGTGTTTATTACTCGTTTAAATGAGGTGTGGTTTATATGCATGTTTAAATTAAATTTATTAAGATCTTGTCACTGCCAAATTAACCATACAGCTAAGGTGAATGTCTCATACTCGATCAGATCCTATGTAAACACCAAATAGTTATATATATATATATATATATATATATATATATATATATATATATATATATATATATATATATATATATATATATATATATATATATATATAGACCCTTGTCGGGTTCGCGGGCTGTACGGACAAGTGAATTTGAGAGTCAAGATTTTCTCAAAACGAAACGTGATCAACATTAAAGTTGTAGATCTTGGCGAGACGAACAACTTTCATGTTGATCACCTTTTGATTTGAACCCGTCTTGGGCCTCGATTTGGGCCCTGAAATCGGGGGCGGCGGAACGGTTTTTTGTAGCAGTTCCGCCGCCCCCGATTTCGGGGCCCAAATAGAGGTCCCAATCGACTTCAAATCAAAAAGTGATCAACATGAAAGTTGTTCGTCTCGCCGAGATCTACAACTTTTTTGTTGATCAGTTTTTGTTTTGAGACCATCTTTACCCTCAAATTCTCTTGCCCGTACGCCCGTAGCTTAGTAAATATAAAATCAAGCTTTTATAGTCTCACACTGCTGGTAGGTTTGAATCTTTTGGATTTAAATATAGAATTCCAGAATGAATGATTGAAATTAGGCGGGCTTGTGGGCTTGCGGGCTTGTGGGCTGCCTGGCTTATCTTGAATTCTATGAATAGGCGGGTTAGCGGGCTGATTTTAATTCATGTGAGTGTTGTTTTTAAGGCCTTTTTTATGTTATCTACTTAACTTTAAGATCCCTAGTAGTAGGTTTAGGACCCCTAGTAAAATCTGAAGAGAGAGGGTTGGTTTGATCCAACGGTTCATGATCAAATCTCTGAAATCCGACGGCCACCTAATTTCCTTTCAATTTCAAACTCATGCTATTTGCAGACCTCCATATTTCTTTATAATATGGTATATATATATATATATATATATATATATATATATATATATATATATATATATATATATATATATATATATATATAGTAAGGATCTGTAATATATAACCATGTTATTTTATTCATCGTGAGAGTTTATTGACCGTTAACATGTAAACTCCCAATGAATACTTGTGAATTCGCTTACCTTGCTTCGCTATACTTGGGTGTTTATAATATTCTGTACGATGAAATATGAGTTTATACAACTTACAACTTAGTCGTCAACATGTGCACAACTATAGTCTCTCGCCTCAGACATTTTGTGAATTGTTGGATCAAATATGTATGCTTGACATAACTTATTTTGATGTCATTCATGTAGTTGTTTGTTGACATCAGTATGGAGAAAATGCTGTCGTATAGTGTGAATCAAATCTTTTATTGATGCAAAACTAGTGTCACAACTTTGAGTCAAGTTCTTAACTATTTATTACGGTTATTGTTACTCGATCATTTCATTCATTAATTATTGCATGAGAATATGGGAGGGTGCATGGTTACTGATGTGGCGGGTCCGTCGGCTTCCTCCTATTATACACTACGGGAGAAGTTGTGACGACGAACTCTATTGTTGTTGGGTGGTGATGAGGACCGGGGGCTAGCTACCCCTTCCACCGAGGTTCGTCTCACTCTCGTTTTAGTTATGTGCCGAGAGGGTCGATCTCCGCACAAGGTGAGGATGTGTTCCCACCGAGAGTACCCGTTTCTTGGGGTACGAAGGCCTAGGAAGTTGGGGTGTATCCATAACCTAGAAGTGGGAACGACCGACCTACTGTCACCGTCTGGCCACGGCGGTGAGGCCTGGGAAGTGAGCTCCTTCTCTTAACAGGTCACTATGTCGACATAGGGGAAAATGACTGTGACACATCATTTGAGTGACCATAAGATCATCATACATACTCATAACATCAATTATACATGATATATTTACATGCGCTATCATCCTGGTCCGTCATCATATAACCATCGTTAGGAGTTATACGATGGCGGGTAAACTTACTACTTCAGTACTCTTTTTATAAACCATTGATTCCTCGTGGCACTACCTTTTAATTATTTATACAGGTTATGATGCTTCGGCTATTGTACTAACTTTCTATTTCTCCCGCCACTACCTTTTAGTTGTTATTACAAGATATGTTGCTTCGGCTATTGTACTAATTTTCCTTGCAGGTTTCCTTCCTTGTACCCATTAGGGGGCTGGGGAGGAGCGTGGAATTTACTTGGTCATGATGTGGCTAACGTACTTTTGTACGTATCATTTTAGGGTCCGACGCGCCTACCCACGGAGCAGGTGCGGATGTAGGATCGTAGGCGTGATCCCGTTGATGAGGAGCTTCAGGAGCCAGTGCGGACGATCTACGAGGATTCGAGGGTATTATTTTTGAGTAGGAGAGAGGATGAGTAGTTTTCTTTCGTAGACTATATGTGTGGTCATCTCATGTTTGGATGATCACTTTGGACACTTATACCCCTCGTGGGATCTTATTATGGTTATATATTTTCTATCATGATGATTTATCTATACTCTATGATGCTTCCGCAAACTTTATATTCTGTGAATGATTTTCTATTTCTGATATATATAGCCGTACAAAGCGCATGTTCCGCCACTTGGGTCGTGGGTCGGGTGAGAGGGGTGGGTCCTCTAACGAAACACGAATTTTTTGGCGGGACAAGCGCTTTGGGCATAAGGTCCTCCTGGTTTTTGAAAAGGGGACCTTATAGCCACACCGCTACTCGCGACTATCTGGAGCTGGAGAGCAAGTTCGACCAGCTGGCGATCTGTGAACCACATCACAGGATCTCATCTCTGGAAGTGCGGGTGGCGAAGATTGAAGAGCTCTGGACTACTCTGGAGAGCTACGAAGCCCACTTCCATATGGTGAAAGATAATGATCGTCAGTTGGCAATTAACAATCATTGCCTCCAGCTCGTCCTCGACGAGTTGGCCGGCATCCAGGCGAGCATGGGCTCCGTCGGGCGGCTGACAAGGATGGAGGAGTAGCTGCGACTTGGATACGACTCGATGTCGGTGGCGACAGAGCATTATCGGCGGGGCGCGAGAGATGGGCTGGACTGGGCGACATCCTCATCCACCGGAGAGACCTCCTAGGACTTATGATTTTTCCTTTTTCATTTATCTGAAACTCTCCATGTGCGACTTATTGTAATAAACAATTATTTGTATTGCCACAAGCGAGTTTGTATCTCGCGCTTCATTCTTCTATTTTGCTTGCCTTCTTTGTTGTTGAAAGAAATAATACCTAATCACTTAGAGGGGGGGTGAATAGGTGAACTTAATCTTTTTAAAATTACAGGCAGAAACACTGAATAATAAGACCTGTATTTGCAATTCTCTACAGCAATTCAGCACAGATAATACAACAATCACAGAATTAATCACACACAGAGTACACACAGATTTTTATAGTGGTTCCCCAAGGTCTGGGTACATCCACTTTTCCCCTTCACCTATCTAGTAGTGTACTAGATTCGGCCTAACTTCTCCACTTCTTCTCAGATCCTCAGATCTTACACCTCAGAACCACAAACAGGTTCCTACAACTCAGAGTGACCCCACTCCTACAACTCAGGCACAAAGCCTTACCACTCAGTCTTCACCAAGACCTATACTCAGGCTAAACAACCCTACCTCAGCCTTCAATCAAGGGCTACACTCAGAGAATAGAATCTCCTACACTCAGGCACTAAAGCCCTACCTCAGCCTTTATAGTTTAGGCTTATAACACAGATCTATACAAGATCCTACAGAATATAAAGTTTACAAAGTAAATAACCACAATTCAGAAAGAGAGAGATGAATTGACTGGCTTCTTGATGAGTTCTTGGAAGAACTAGGCAGAGATCAACCACCCTTGACTTTCTTCAAAGCTTCTTGAATTAGAACACATTAGGGTTGAATCTACTGTGCACATGATCTTCAATCAACTGCTGTCTTGTGAATCAGATCTCGATCTGAATCTTACTTATCAGCCTGGTTCAACAGCTGTTCTTCTTAGAAGGAGCTCTCTCTCTCTCTCCAACTTCTTAGATCTTCACTTGAAGATCTTCTTCCTTTTTTTGTTGTGATTCAATTGATTGATTACTTCCTTGATCCTTTCTGTCGAAGGAGAAAGGTCTATAAATAGTCTTCCTCCAAGGTAACCGGCAGATTCAGTTTCTAACAACCTTCTGACATCTCTGACAGTTGCAATTCACCGGTTGAAAATGGCAGTTGTCAAGTCATCCAGTCACTTCTTGAAATCTCTGTCACTGTCTGAAAGTGTCGAGACAGATAGTCTTTATGTGTCGACACAAATAGACTAAGTGTCGACACAAGTAGACTAAGTGTCGACACTAGCCTTCATGGTGTCGACACAACTCCTTGTGTTGTTGTAACAGCTACTCGACACTGCTTCTTCAGAATGTGTCGACACTGATCCTGTGTGTCGACACAAGCCTTCTATTGAATGTGTCGACACTGATTGAGTGTGTCGACACAAGTACTTCTTCTTCAATACTTAGTTGATTTCTGTTGTGTGTCGACACAACTCCTTTGTGTCGACACTTGCCTTCATGTGTTGAAACTTTGCTGAGTGTCGACATATCTCCTTTGTGTCGACACATTCTTCATGTGTTGAAACTTTGCTGAGTGTCGACACATCTCCTTTGTGCCGACACATTCTTTATGTGTTGAAACTTTGCTGAGTGTCGACACATCTCCTTTGTATCGACACTTGTACTTAAACTTTGTTGAAGTTCGCTGAGTGTCGACATAGCTTCCTGGTGTCGACACTTTTGATGTCGACAAAGTTTCTCTGGGTGTCGACACTGCTTCTAAGTGTCGACACAGATTATGTAGACAATTCTTCACTGTGTGTCGACACTGCGTGTATGTGTTGACACATTTCTTCTGGTGTCGACTCTGCCTTTCTGGTGTCGACACAATTACTCCAAGTGTCGACACAACTTCTCTAGGTGTCGACACAAACCTTCTTAAGTGTCGACACTTTTCTTCTAGATGTCGACAGATGGACTTAGAAACTTTTCCTGCTTTCCCTGCAATTACTTAACCTGCACACATAAACTCAAAGCACATCAAATATACCTTGATGTATATCATTGAGTAGGGTGAGACTTCTTCAAATCAGGTACATATATTCCAATGTACCCAACAGTTGTTGTTCTGCGATGTGCCGAGTTTATTGTGCTTGTTTTGATAATTGTCGCGATGTTCTTTCTCTGTGCCGCGCGATATAGATGCCGAGATCCACTTGCTCACCCAAGTCGCGACTTAGGACGATACTCGCCAGGGCGGAGATATACCCCCCCCCCCCCATTGCCTTCGCCTATAAATAGAGGGGGTTGGTAGGACATAAGTACGCTGTTGCGATTTTTGATTCCTAGCTTGCGAGTATCTTTATCTGCTCGCGCGCTTCGGTTCCTCTTCCTTTCTCGCCTTACTTCCTTTCTCAGCTCGCCAACACGCAGAAATGGTGGGAGATGATGCCAGTGCTCTCCTACAAGACCATGCCGCTAACTTCGCCGATGCAGCATTCAAGAAATCAATAACCACAGAGCGAGATTTGGAGAATTTCCGGGAGAGGCTTTTGCCCGAAGGATACTCAGCAAGACTCCCTAGTCGCACTGAGAGGCTCAACACCTACCTCGAGGGTGCGATGATCTTGCCGCTCCGTCACTTTGACGCCGGCCTGCGACTTCGTCTATGGCCGGAGTATTGCAAGATCTTGCGATATTTCGGCATTGTACCCGCACAGATCAACCGTAACGGAGTGGCGATTATCATGGGATTCCTCTGCTACTTGCGGGAGTAGAGGGTCGTATTCGACCTTTCTGTCTTCTGCAAGATATTCGCCTTCACCGCGACCCCCGAGGAGGTCGTATACTTCAGCAGCCATGTCTGCATCCTGGTGGGGACGACGAACAAAGTCCAACGCTGGAGCGAGCAACTGATTGTCATCCACGGCGACTTCGCGGGCGTCCTGGGAAGGCTGCACCAACCCGCCGATGTCGCCTTCCTCCCGCCGATATTGGAGGGCGTCCGCGAGCACCTGGTCGAGTCATTTCATGGTTGTCGATTCGACGCCATCTTCTGGCGACTTAACGTTAACACCATTCTAGAGATCCACCCCAACTAGGGTAAGATTTGAGCTAGAATCACTTCTTACATGTTCACTTCACTTTCTTAAAGCCTGGTACTGATGTTTGCTCGACGTTTTGCAGTGACATGCGAGCTCCCGGAGAAGCCGCTTCCTCCGGCGAAGGAAGTCTCCACCTCTCTCCCGGAGTCCAACCCTTCGCTCGATGTTGGCGAGAAGAAGAAGCTCGCCAAGGGAAAGGCAAAGGTCAGGTCGCCGGGCCCTGCGACTAAAAGGGCGAAAGTATCGTCGCCGCAACCTGACGACCAAGAGTCGCCGCTTGATGCTCGGCCTCCTCACTTCCACCCCAACTTCAACTTGGGGTGAGGGGCGGTGGATGCTTACGGCCGGCCGCTCATGACTTGGTCAGAGGATGAACACCTGGTGACGATGAGCACCAACCTCCCCTCCTGGTCATCGGACTGGGAGGACAAGGGGGAGGCCTTTGCCATCCTCCATGCGCTATATGGGCGAGCTGATGTCGAGTCCATGCTGGAGCTCAGCTCGGAGGACCTCGCCCAGCAGACCGTATGTTCGCTCGCGTGAGCTGTCGAGTCGGGGCACTACTCGACGAGGAAGCTGCTGGAGATGACCGCGACCCTAAAAGTCATCACCAAGAAAGCTATCGACCTGGGCATGCAATCAATCTGCTGGAGAGAGTATGAGGTAAGTCGCTTCCTGGGCGCGACGTTGATGGAGTTGGACTTTGATTCATTTTGCGGACTCTGTTCTTTGTCGCAGGCTGCCGAGATTGAAGCCACCAAAAAGCTCTCCGAGTGCGAGGTGAAACTCGCCAAGTCTCAGGCGGAGCTGGAAGCAGCCCAAGTCCGCGCCGCCGCGATTGAAACTCGCTTGACTGCCCTCGAGGACGGTGCGAGTTTTTCAGCTCCTCAGCCAAGCGCACCGCGGTCGGAGGACGACCCACATTACACGATCAAGAGCTCTCACACTCTCTGGAAGGAGAGGTCGTCGGTCCGCCGCGAGATAGCTCGTGCTGCAGGAAATGTCATGCTCGCGAGGCTAAGGCTCAAAGGCCAACTCGTCGAGGGGGAGAAGCCGCTCACTGTAGATGAGCTCATCCCCGAACTGCTCGCCGATGAGTCGACCTCGCCCGATCGCATTCCTTCTTCAACATTGGGCTCTAGCAGCAGCGACAGCGGTAGCAGCGGCAACAGCGGCAGTAGCAGTGGTGAGGAGGAGAGCGAGGATGACATCGAGGAAGAGGAGGACGCTGATATTGGAGACGACGAATATCGGCCTGATACTGGCGATGATGAGTTCTAGTTGCTCGCCGATATTTGTCATTCTCGCATGAAGTAGTTAGCCATTTTTGTAACTTGTAAAATTTTTGATATATATATTAATACAAGTTTGAATTACTGCACTGTCGTTCTTTGCTTGCATGTTTTGTTGGTTGATGATGCTCGCTAGGCTCATAGGCTCGGGGAGGATGAGTGCCTGTGACGCTTCACCCGCGCATTGACATCATTCATAGTCGCGTAGTTATTACTCGCACGACCATAGTCGCTTCAATAGCTCGCATACCGATACTCGCATGTGTCCTGCACGTGTACTCGCCGTAGCATACTCGCACGCTTGCCAAGCCATACTCGCATACTCTCCACGACCTACTCTCATACTCGCCAAGGTCTGCTCGCACCTACACAATTATTTATTTTGTCGGAGTTACTCCTGACTGGCTCGAAGACCAGAGCTGACACCCTATGAGGAGCTGAGCTTGGTTGGTGGTTGGGAGTAGTCGACACCCAATAGGAGCTAAGCTCAACTGGGGTTGGGAATCAGTCGACGCGGGGAGGCAAGTAGTCGGTCTGCAGGAGAGGAGCTCGTACAGAGATCTCAGACTACGACATCACTCCAACGAGGAATTTGATCTCACTCGAGGAGGTCCTTGGCCAATATGCAGGAGAGGAGCTTGTGCAGGGACTTGGACTTACGATGACACTTCCACTCGAGAACTTGAAACATTATTGGAGCGACAACACTCAGGAGCCTTGCTCAACTAGAGTGGGGTAAGTCGACTCGGGGAGGCAAGTAGTCGGTCTACAGGAAAGGAGCTCGTACAGAGATCTCGGATTACAGTATCACTCCACCGAGGAACTTGATCTCACTCGAGGAGGTCCTTGGCCAATATGCAGGAGAGGAGTTCATGCAGGGACTTGGACTTACGATGACACTACCACTTGAAGACTTGAAACATTGTTGGAGTCGTTTTTCCTGCTGCTTAAGAAACTGCCAATGAATCACGTGCATCAATATCTTTGAGGACGAAGAAATTATAAAGAGCTAGAACGATGATCTCGCCACCATCAAGTCGGGAGGTTGGTGTCCAACCCTGTTCCTGATAGTTCCTCCAGTCGGAGGAGAGATGCAATCGGGGGGTAGCTAGGCCGACATGCAAGGGAGGAGCTGATCTCGGCCATTAATGCAGGGGTCCGGTCTTACAAGGGCGCTTATATCCCGAGGCATCGCTCCATCGTCTGCACTGAGCTATCTAAAATAAACAGGTCGAAGGCACGTTTCCCAATCCAACCGTTGAAATCATTTTCAGCTCTGCCACCTGGCTTATGAGTGTAAATGCATGAGAGAGGGGTAATGTTCTTCCGAGGGTCCTCCAGGACGCACTCGCGACTAACATACTCCCTTGGGCCTATCCCTGCTCTTTGGCCGGTTATCCTACCCTTGAAAATAATTGAAGGGCTGTTGCCCAAAAGAGAGCTTGGCAAGATCGATCCTTTCTTGAATCCA
The DNA here is from genome assembly GCA_039583875.1 of Platanthera guangdongensis. Lineage (NCBI taxonomy): Eukaryota > Viridiplantae > Streptophyta > Magnoliopsida > Asparagales > Orchidaceae > Platanthera > Platanthera guangdongensis. The sequence continues at coordinate 174,102,058 of CM077159.1, read as the reverse complement.
AGAGGTTGGAGTCTAAACCTCTTCCTGCTATTTCCTCCAGTCGGAGGAGAGATGCAATCGGGGGTAGCTAGGCCGACATGTAGGGGGGAGCTGATCTCGGCCGTCAATGCAGGGGTCCGGTCTTACAAGGGCGCTTAAATCCCGAGACATCGTCCCATCGTCCACACTAGGCTATCTAAGAGAAACAGGTTGACATCTGATTTCTCGGATCGATCTCGGAGCAGAACCTCAAGGCCTCAGACATCTTGAGATGAGAAAATGCAAAGGGAAGCCAAACAGTTGCCACTATCTGTATATGTATATATGTGAAAACATGTACAAGTAAAATACAACATTAACCGCTAGGGATAGAACCTTTTCAGGTCATCCCCGCTCCAAGTACCTCCCAGTTTCTCTCCGACCTGATTCTTGAGATAATAACCTTCAGTGGCTAAGGCTTCTTGGACGATGAAGGGACCTTCCCAATTTGGATGCAGCTTGCCATCTGTTGCTCCTCTTCCCGCGACATCCACCTTTTTATGACCAGATCCCCTGCGAGGAAATGTTTTAGGCGAACATTCTTGTCGAAGTACTTCGCCATGCACCGCTTGATCTCCTCTTGGCGGATGGAGGCCAAGTCACGAAGCTCTTCCACAAAATCCAACGATAGCCTTTGAGCGTCTTAATTCTCCAAGTGCCATTCCTCGCTGCCGTCCCCAGCTGCTATGACTCTCGGGCTCCGAACCTCAAACTTCACTGGGATGAGTGCCTTAGACCCGTGGGATAACTTGAAGGGAGTTTCCCCCGTAGCCAAGTTTGTAGTTGTTCTCAGAGCCCAAAGGACTGAGCGGAGCTGTTCTGCCCAATTGCCTTTCAAGTTGATGACTTTCTTCTTTAGGATGTTGATGATCAACTTGTTGGCGGCTTCCACTTGTCCGTTGCTGCGAGGATGATGCATAGAGGCAAATCGAAGATCCGTCCCCAGCTGTTTGCAGAAGTCCTCTAACTCCAGGCTGGCGAACTGTGGCCCATTGTCGGTGAAGATGGCGAGAGGAATCCCGAACCTGCATGCAATCTCTCCCCAAATAAAATTCTTTACAATTTGCGAAGTGTTCTTGGCCAGAGCTTTTGCCTCAATTCATTTGGAGAAGTAATCGATTATGACAAGGACGAACTTCCTCTGTCCACTGGCTTGAGGAAAATGGTTGATCAAGTCCATCCCCTAGATAGCGAAGGACCATGGAGCAGTGATCGAGCGTAGATGTTGAGCTGGTTGTAATTGAAGAGGCGCGAAGAGCTGACATTGGTGACATTTCTTGGAGAAGGTTTCTGCATCCTTTCGAATGGTGGGCCAGAAGTATCCGTGCCTTAGAATTCTTTGTTCCAGAGTCCGAGTCCCTGAATGACTGTCACACTCTCCTGAATGAATCTCCTCCAGAACATGAGGGACTTCAACCTCTGACAGACACCAGGCCAGAGGACCTGAGATAGTTTTGCGATAGAGCTCTCCTTCCAAAAGTAAGTAATAGACGACTTTGTAGCGGAACTTCCTCTGATCCCCTTCGCTGGCAGGGACCTGACCCATGGCTCAGAAGGAAAGAAACGGATCCTTCCAAGATACCCTATGCTCGATCTCCATCATCTCCCCTTCTTCGATGGATGATCGGAACAGTTCAGTGATGGTCCCCCCAGCCCGGGGACCGTACTTGGCAAGGTAGTCGGCTTCCGAATTCTCTTCTCGAGGTACATGCTCGATAAAGAAAGATTGAAACCCCATGATCAGACTTTTCACTTTGATTAAGTATCTCTGCAGGATCAGATCATTCACCTTAAACTCGCCTCTGATCTGGGATGCGACCACCATCGAGTCGGTGAAGGCTCTGATATCTCGAATTGCTAACTCCTTGGCGAGATGCAAGCTAGCCACCATGTCTTCGTACTCTGCCTGGTTATTCATAACGGGGAAGTGGATCTCGACTGCTTGCTTGATCCTGGTTCCCTGGGGGCTTACCAGCACGACCCCGGCTCCCACGGAATACCTCCCTGAAGCCCCGTCCACAAACAACTTCCAGGAAAATGTGCTAGAAGAGCCTTCCTCCCCTTCCACCTCGGCTGAGAAGTCGGCTAGGAAATCCGCAACCGCTTGCGCCTTGATCGCTACCCTTGGAGAGTAAGAATTATCGAACTCGCTAAGCTCCACTGCCCACTTCGCCAGTCTGCCTGAATGCTCCACTCCATCCAGAATACTACGTAGAGGATGATCAGAGACGACCCTGATGGAGTGAGCATGAAAATAAGGACGGAGCCTCCGAGCCAAAACTACCAAAGCAAACACCAACTTCTCCAAAATAGGATATCTCGTTTCCGCCTGCCGCAACACTCTACTCATATAGTAGACAAGGAGTTGTTTCTTGCCTTCCTCTCGGACCAACACCGACCTAACTGCCTCCGCTCCGACTCCCAAATAGAGAAAGAGATCTTTGTTTCCCCGTGGGCCTTGGAGGAGAGGAGCTTGAGTTAGTTGTTGCTTGAGCTTTCCGAAGGCCTCCTCACACTCCGCGGTCCACTCGAACTTCTGGTTTCCCCGAAGAGTTTTGAAGAATGGAGAGCACTTCTCTCCTGCCTTGGACAAAAAATGACTGAGGCCTGCCAACCTTCCCGTCAACCTTTGAACCTCTTTGGGATCCCTCGGGGATGCCATCTCCAGAATGACCTTCACTTTACCTGGATTAGGTTCCACCCCCTAGGAGTGAGGAGGTGACCTAAGAACTTCCCTTTTCCTGCACCGAAAACGCACTTGGCTGGGTTGAGTCGCATCTTATACTTTCTCAGGGTATCAAAGGTCTCCACCAGATCCGCTATGTGCTCCGCAACGCTTTTACTCTTGACGAGAAGATCGTCCACATAGAATTCCAAGTTCCGCCCCTTCTGCTCCTTGAAGATTTGATTCATCATCCTTTGATAAGTCACGCCTGCATTCTTGAGCACGAAGGACATCATCTTGTAGCTATAGCAGCCATCGTTGGTTATGAAGGAGACGTCGCGGCAGTCGGGGGGATGCATCCGGATTTGGTGATACCCTGAAAAAGCATCAAAAAAACTCATCACAGGAAACCCGACGGCGGAATCAACCAGCGCGTCGATTTGAGGCAAGGGGTAGCAATCTTTCAGGCAAGCTTTATTCAACATAGAAAAATTGATACATAGACGCCAGCCCCCTCCGGGCTTCTTCACCATTATAACATTGGAGACCCAGCCTGGATACTGGATCTCCGAGACAAAACCCGCCTCCAACAGCTTCTCCACCTCCTCCCTGATCGGTCCGGCCAGCATGGCAGCGCTCTTCCTCTGCTTCTGACAAACAGGAGAAACCGCTGAATCTAGGTTGAGGCGATGTCAGACAACATCAGTGTCGACCCCTGGCATCTCGGCAACGTTTTATGTGAAGACGTCAATGTTGTCTTGCAGGCAGGCTGCCATCTCTATCTTCCCTTCCAGCGGCAGGGATCCTCCAACCTTCAGCAGTCCCGACTCTCCTCCCTGAGAGATCACTTCTACCTCCTCCACCTCTTCATCAGCACACAACCCCTTCTCCTTCTCCAGCAGCTCCTACAACTTCTCCGCGTCACCCATCCAGCTGATGGTGCTGACGACATTCAGGTAGCACTCCCTGGACACCTTTGTATCTTCCCTGATCCTGATTTGAACATCCCCTCGACGGTACTTCAAACACTGGTGATATGACGACGGAACGGCCTTGAAATAGTTGATGAGGGGCCGCCCGAAGATGACGTTGTATCCGCTCGGCGCATCGATGATGATGAAGCAACATCAGATCGACGTCCCGCCGAGTATAACCAGAAGTTCCACCGCCCCTTCCACCTCTTTCTTCTCTCCTAAGAAGCCAAAGAGGGGTCCATCTGCATCTTGGACCCGAGACGCTTCAACCTAAAGCCCGATGAAGGATCTCTTGAAAATGACATTCACTGAACTACCGTTGTCCGCGAGGATTCGATCGACGATGAAGTCTTTGATGACGGCTTGAATCACTAAGGCGTCGTGGAAAGAGTTCTCGTTCCCCAGCATGTCCTCCTCCGAGAACGTGATCTCTTCCAACGACGGTGGGTTCTATGATGTCGAGGCGACGTTCTTCCGATAGATCTAGTGGATACTCCCCTTGCGAGAAGCTCCGAGTCCGGCCCCTCTATTGATCACGCTTATAAGCCTGCCTCCTGGGTCATGTATCACCTCTCCACGACCTCCCATGTCGACGCGATCTTCATTCCTCCACCTCACCGGCACTTGGAATGCTACCTGGCCCACTGGGGCCTCCTGCCTCTGCGGATCTCTCTCCGCTGCTCCTGCTTCTAACCTCCTCTTTGCTTCCCAGAACTCCGGGAAAACCAAGGTCTCGTGCCCCTCTACTCGATGGATGTCGCAGTAGAGGGGAATCTCTGCCTCCTGACGCATCGCCCGCTGGTCTCTCCAGCGCCGTTTGTTGTCTTGGCGGGCGATGACCATTGTCTCCCTTCTTCCTCCTCCACGGCCTCCCTCCTGCCGGTTACCGTTCCTCATCTCCTCCTGAAAGTGTTGTCTCATTGGTGGTCTCCACTGGGGGCGATTCTCGGGATATTGGAATCGTCTATCCCCCCTCTTCCTGCCCGGGCCTCCGCTGGCCTCCTCTCTTCTTGTCTTCGAGGCCTCTCTTGCCTCCTCTCCTCAACCCTCCCGGGTTCTTCTCTCATCCTCCTCTAATCTCTCCTCGACTCTTCCTTCCTCCTCTCAACCTGCCTCTTCGACGTCCTCCTCGCCTTCGCTCCTAAAGTTCCTGCTCTCCCCCTCTCCCTTGGATCCTCTTCATCCAGCCTTGCCAAGAAGTCTTTGTTTTCTCCTCTCACTGAACAAAAGTGTTTGCTCTTTCTATCATTTATTCAAAAGACCTTGGGGGATTAGTCCCCATCTCCATACTGAACAGTCCCTGCTTCAACCCGAACTTTAGGGCCACCATTAGAGTGAAGCTGCCCACCTCCTCTACCTCCAAGATCTCCTCCTGAAAATGATCGACGTAATGACCCAAGCTCTCGTGCTGCCCTTGGGTAACTTTGAAGAGAGTCGTCACCTCTTTCTTCCTCTTCTTCGATGTCGTGAACCTCGCCATGAGGCCCCGATGCAGGTCAGAGAAACAGTATATGGACCCTGCTGGAAGTTGGTGGAACCAATCTCTGGCATTGCCTTTTAGGGTGATGGAGAAGAACCAACACTTGAAGGCGTCGGACATGTTGTGGATGGAGACGACTGTTGAAACCAAGAACTTGGTCTCTGTTGAGTTCGGGGTCCTTAGGAAGGGATGACCTCACACCTACTACACTCGAGAGAACGCCACGGACCGGAGACTTAGGAGACTATGAACAGACTCTCGGCTCTAGCGCGGAGGTCCCGCCTCACACCCGGAAGGCTACCTGAGCACTTCCCCTCCCTAGCCAATGCTCGAGCTAGGATGCCTTGGAGGAGCTCTCTCAACCCTATCAAGAAGAAGCTAAGGGAGGAGCAAGCAAGGAGAAGGAGAAGAAGATCCTCTCCAAGGCACCCAAGGGGGTCTATTTATAGTTTTCCAAAACCCCTTGGACCAAAATGACTGAGATACCCTCACGCCCAAAAAGCCTTGGGCCAATAGAAAACAGCCACGCCGGAGGGTAAAGGGGGAAATTCCCCCGAGGGCAAGAAGGTAAAACTGCAGCGGGGGCAAGGGCGAGACCGCGGCCTCCGACCGGTCTCGCCCCGCCAGGCCGCCGAGCAAGAAGAGGCGGGGGCGAGACCCTGGCCCCCGGCCGGTCTCGCCCCGCTAGGCCGCCGAGCAAGAAGAGGCGAGGGCGAGACCCTAGCCCCCGGCCGGTCTTGCCACGCTAGGCCGCCGAGCAAGAAGAGGCGGGGGCGAGACCCTGTCCCCCGGCCGGTCTCGCCCCGCTAGGCCGCCGAGCAAGAAGAGGCGGGGGCGAGACCCTGGCCCCCGGCCGGTCTCGCCCCGCTAGGCCGCCGAGCAAGAAGAGGCGGGGGCGAGACCCTGGCCCCCGGCCGGTCTCGCCCCGCTAGGCCGCCGAGCAAGAAGAGGCGGGGGCGAGACCCTGGCCCCCAGCCGGTCTCGCCCCGCTAGGCCGCCGAGCAAGAAGAGGCAGGGGCGAGACCCTGGCCCCCGGCCGGTCTCGCCCCTCTAGGCCGCCGAGCAAGAAGAGGCGGGGGCGAGACCCTGGCCCCCGGCCGGTCTCGCCCCGCTAGGCCGCCGAGCAAAAAGAGGCGGGGCGGCCTGCGACCTGGCGGCCTGAGGCGGCTTGCGGCCTGGGCGGCTCGCGGCCTGGCGGCCTGGGCGGCTTGCGGCCTGGCGGCCTGAGGCGGCTTGCGGCCTGGGCGGCTCGCGGCCTGGCGGCCTGGGCGGCTTGCGGCGGTCTTGCCAAGAGCGCCTTGGGGGGAGAAATATTTTCTCCCCATACTAGTATGTTTTGCATGTTCACCAAAAATTGTCCCCTAGGAGTGCAAAACTCCCAAAAAGCTTAAAAACTTGCTTACCTTGTTTTGGGCCCACTCTTCGCGAATACGGGGTTGTACACAATCCCCGCTCTTTTCGAGGTTGGCACAAGCTCGGAAAGAAACATCCAACCCAACGTATTCGCGGAGTGTAACTTCCCCTCGGGGTCAACCTGCCATGCCAGCTATGGGAGCCTGGGTGGCGAGACCTCCTCTGGGTGAAAACACTTAGCCTCCACGAGAGGTACCACCGGCCATGTCAGCTAGTGGGAGCCTGACAGCGGGACCACCTCGGAGCGAAGGACTTGGGCTACCACGAGAGATCAACCTACCCAGCCAGCTAGTGAGAGCCTGGCAGCGGAATCCATCTCGGAGCTAAGGGACTTAGCCTCCACGAGAGATCAACCTGCCCTGCCAGCTAGTGAGAGCCTGGCAGCGGAATCCATCTCGGAGCTAAGGGACTTAGCCTCCACGAGAGATCAACCTGCCCTGCCAGCTAGTGAGAGCCTGGCAGCGGAATCCATCTCGGAGCTAAGGGACTTAGCCTCCACGAGAGATCAACCTGCCCTGCCAGCTAGTGAGAGCCTGGCAGCGGAATCCATCTCGGAGCTAAGGGACTTAGCCTCCACGAGAGATCAACCTGCCCTGCCAGCTAGTGAGAGCCTGGCAGCGGAATCCATCTCGGAGCTAAGGGACTTAGCCTCCACGAGAGATCAACCTGCCCTGCCAGCTAGTGAGAGCCTGGCAGCGGAATCCATCTCGGAGCTAAGGGATTAGCCTCCACGAGAGATCAACCTGCCCTGCCAGCTAGTGAGAGCCTGGCAGCGGAATCCATCTCGGAGCTAAGGGACTTAGCCTCCACGAGAGATCAACCTGCCCTGCCAGCTAGTGAGAGCCTGGCAGCGGAATCCATCTCGGAGCTAAGGGACTTAGCCTCCACGAGAGATCAACCTGCCCTGCCAGCTAGTGAGAGCCTGGCAGCGGAATCCATCTCGGAGCTAAGGGACTCAGCCTCCACGAGAGATCAACCTGCCCTGCCAGCTAGTGAGAGCCTGGCAGCGGAATCCATCTCGGAGCTAAGGGACTCAGCCTTCACGAGAGATCAACCTGCCCTGCCAGCTAGTGAGAGCCTGGCAGCGGAATCCATCTCGGAGCTAAGGGACTTAGCCTCCACGAGAGATCAACCTGCCCTGCCAGCTAGTGAGAGCCTGGCAGCGGAATCCATCTCGGAGCTAAGGGACTTAGCCTCCACGAGAGATCAACCTGCCCTGCCAGCTAGTGAGAGCCTGGCAGCGGAATCCATCTCGGAGCTAAGGGACTTAGCCTCCACGAGAGATCAACCTGCCCTGCCAGTTAGTGAGAGCCTGGCAGCGGAATCCATCTCGGAGCTAAGGGATTTAGCCTCCACGAGAGATCAACCTGCCCTGCCAGCTAGTGAGAGCCTGGCAGCGGAATCCATCTCGGAGCTAAGGGACTTAGCCTCCACGAGAGATCAACCTGCCCTGCCAGCTAGTGAGAGCCTGACAGCGGAATCCATCTCGGAGCTAAGGGACTTAGCCTCCACGAGAGATCAACCTGCCCTGCCAGCTAGTGAGAGCCTGGCAGCGGAATCCATCTCGGAGCTAAGGGACTTAGCCTCCACGAGAGATCAACCTGCCCTGCCAGCTAGTGAGAGCCTGGCAGCAGAATCCATCTCGGAGCTAAGGGACTTAGCCTCCACGAGAGATCAACCTGCCCTGTCAGCTAGTGAGAGCCTGGCAGCGGAATCCATCTCGGAGCTAAGGGACTCAGCCTCCACGAGAGATCAACCTGCCCTGCCAGCTAGTGAGAGCCTGGCAGCGGAATCCATCTCGGAGCTAAGAGACTCAGCCTTCACGAGAGATCAACCTGCCCTGCCAGCTAGTGAGAGCCTGATAGCGGAATCCATCTCGGAGCTAAGGGACTTAGCCTCCACGAGAGATCAACCTGCCCTGCCAGCTAGTGAGAGCCTGACAGCGGAATCCATCTCGGAGCTAAGGGACTTTCCATGGACCACAAATATTTTTCGGTGGTTTTTACCATTAATCATAGCCAATATAACGCAAGCTAAGTTCATTACAAAAAAGATGATTCACTTCTCTCTTACCTCCCTCTTCCCCCGTGAATCATCTGATCCTTCCCCGGGTGCCCACATCAACCCTGTCCTCACATCTCTCCTCTGCTGCCTCGGGTCGGACTTCTTCAATCCGCACCGGGTCTTGCGCTTGTTGAGGCTGATGCGGTTGCGATGCTGGAGCTCTTGTCCTTCTCAACTCCAGAAATTCGGGGCAAGTAGATGTCGCATGGCATTCCTCCTGGTGGAACTCACAGTAGGGTAACTCTACTCTGACTCTTTTCCTTCCCGTGCGGTTCCTCCTCTCCCTTCGACCAATTTCCATCGCTTGTTGTGGTGGGGGTAGGAGTTGCCTAGGGGCTTGCCTCTGGAAGTTGAACCTTCCTTGGCCCCCATGAAAGTTTCCCCCATCATGGGCGTAGCCTCTTCCCGGGCCCTGAGTGGGTCCTCCCTGCTGCCTCCAACCTGGCTCCGGACCCTCCTGAGCTCTCCGCTCCTCTCTCCTTCTTCCCTCCTGGGGCCTCGAGTCACCTTGCTCCTTTTCCTCTGTCTCTGTTAGCTTTGCCAATTTCTTGACAAACGCCGGGTTGGCCGCTTCCATGGCTATCTCCTCTGCTGCCCTTTCCATCAGCTCCGCGAAGGAAAGGGGGGCCTTCCGGGTCAAGCTCATCTTGAAGAAGCCCTCCTTCAGCCCAACAGTGAAGGCCATCTGGAGAGCAAACCCTGGCATCTCCTGGACCTCCAGGATCTCCTCTTGGAACCGGTCAACGTAGCGGGCCAGCGACTCCTCGGCCCCCTGCCTTATCAAGAAGATGGACTCAGGACTCCTCTTCCGCTTCTTGGAGGTGGAGAAGCGGAGCTGGAAGCTTCGGCTCAAGTCCTCGAACCCGTAGATCGACCTCGGAGGGAGTTGATGGAACCAGTCCCTTTCCTTCTCCTTCAGTGTGATCGCAAAGAGGCGACACTTGAAGGCATCTGTCATCGGCCTGATGGAGGCGGCATCCTCGAACCACTGCAGATGCTGAACAGGGTCATCCTTCCCGGAATAGTAAGCCATGTCTGGCTCTCTGAACCCCTCGGGAACGAGAGCTGAGATGATTAGCTCGCTGAAGGGTGACCCCCTAAGGGGTGGTCTCGCCACTTCCGCTTGCGCGACCTGCTCGCCTTGAAGGTTAGCACTCGCCGGGCTAGAGAACAACTCACGGCCGGTGAGGTCTCGCTCGACCCCATCACCCATCCTCTCCTTCCCGGGCCTTCTTCCTGGGACACTTCCTTCTCCCCCTGCTGGGGTCATCTCGCCTAGACCCCTAGGAGTCGACTCGTCTAGAGGGGGAGCTAACTCCTGGGGGGTCGGGGTGGAGCTGCCACCCTGAGGAGCAATGCTTCGCAGCATCTCCATGATGCCCTGGATGGAGGCCATGAACTCTTGCCTCCCCACAAAGGGTCCTGGGGTGGGGAGCTCGCCGAGATCATCACTACCTCCTTGACCTCCCGTCATGACACTCTCCCGAGATCTTCTGTGCTGGTCACCTCCACGCTCACAGCACCAAAATGTTGAAACCAAGAACTTGGTCTCTGTGGAGTTCGGGGTCCCTAGGAAGGGATGACCTCACACCTACTACACTCGAGAGAACGTCACGGACCGGAGACTTAGGAGACTATGAACAGACCCTCGGCTCTAGCGCGGAGGTCCCGCCTCACACCCGGAAGGCTACCTGAGCACTTCCCCTCCCTAGCCAATGCTCGAGCTAGGGTGCCTTGGAGGAGCTCTCTCAACCCTATCAAGAAGAAGCTAAGGGAGGAGCAAGCAAGGAGAAGGAGAAGAAGATCCTCTCCAAGGCACCCAAGGGGGTCTATTTATAGTTTTCCAAAACCCCTTGGACCAAAATGACCGAGATACCCTCACGCCCAAAAAGCCTTGGGCCAATAGAAAACAGCCACGCCGGAGGGTAAAGGGGGAAATTCCCCCGAGGGCAAGAAGGTAAAACTGCAGCGGGGGCAAGGGCGAGACCGCGACCTCCGACCGGTCTCGCCCCGCCAGGCCGCCGAGCAAGAAGAGGCGGGGGCGAGACCCTGGCCCCCGGCCGGTCTCGCCCCGCTAGGCCGCCGAGCAAGAAGAGGCGAGGGCGAGACCCTGGCCCCCGGCCGGTCTCGCCCCGCTAGGCCGCCGAGCAAGAAGAGGCGGGGCGAGACCCTGGCCCCGGCCGGTCTCGCCCCGCTAGGCCGCCGAGCAAGAAGAGGCGGGGGCGAGACCCTGGCCCCCGGCCGGTCTCGCCCCGCTAGGCCGCCGAGCAAGAAGAGGCGGGGGCGAGACCCTGGCCCCCGGCCGGTCTCGCCCCGCTAGGCCGCCGAGCAAGAAGAGGCGGGGGCGAGACCCTGGCCCCCGGCCGGTCTCGCCCCGCTAGGCTGCCGAGCAAGAAGAGGCGGGGGCGAGACCCTGGCCCCCGGCCGGTCTCGCCCCGCTAGGCCGCCGAGCAAGAAGAGGCGGGGGTGAGACCCTGGCCCCCGGCCGGTCTCGCCCCGCTAGGCCGCCGAGCTAGAAGAGGCGGGGCGGCCTGCGACCTGGCGGCCTGAGGCAGCTTGCGGCCTGGGCGGCTCGCGGCCTGGCGGCCTGGGCGGCTTGCGGCCTGGCGGCCTGAGGCGGCTTGCGGCCTGGGCGGCTCGCGGCCTGGCGGCCTGGGCGGCTTGCGGCGGTCTTACCAAGAGCGCCTTGGGGGAGAAATATTTTCTCCCCCTACTAGTATGTTTTGCATGTTCACCAAAAATTGGCCCCTAGGAGTGCAAAACTCCCAAAAAGCTTAAAAACTTGCTTACCTTGTTTTGGGCCCACTCTTCGCGAATACGGGGTTGTACAACGACGTCTTCAAACCATTGAAGATGTCTGATAGGGTCGTCCATGCCAGAGTAGTAGGTGAGAACGGGTTCTATGAACCCTTCGGGAACGGGGGCGGCGAGGATCTCATCACAGAAGGGGCTCCTCCCTCCCTGGCGGTGGCGAATTTCAACCTCGCTGGAAAAATCATACTCGCTACAATGCCAAGTAACTCAGTATCTCTCCGACGACATTGGATCCCGAAAGCGAACCCCTTAACTGCCCGCCGGATGATATCGTGACTGCATCGGTCGCTCTTCGCTTGCCCAAACGGGCTCCTTTCCAGCTCGTCGCGGCGGCGCTTCCTCCTCCAGCGGTGTCACGCGATGGGGAGAAGTCGTCGTGACATCGGCGCAATGAGAAAACCCAGCGAGGATGGTTTGCTCAATCCGCTTCGCAAGCTCCTCGAACGTGACAACTGTCACGAACTCGATACCTCGCGCGACATCTCCAACTCCTGCCGAGTTTCTGACCAACCCTTCATGCTCGCCATCATTGACCATCTTACTAAACCACTAAACATCCCTCCTTGGCTGCGATCCACGCTCACCGCACCAAATGTTGAAGCCAGGAAAATTTCCAACCTCGAATTCGGACAAAAGACGCCTAAGGTTACCGGCTTAGAGATTAGATCAGACGGCTATGATGACTAGGATGAGAAACTAAGTCAAACAGGACCCCATATGTTGTGGTAGGAAGGTCCCACCACGAACCTGGATGCTCGAAAGGAGCAGCCACTTGTTGGGTATTGTATCCACAACGTACCTGATTTGAAGAAGCCCCTGAACAAGCTAAGGTAAATAGACAATGTATTTGATGAAATCTTTTAAGTTGTGCTAGCAGTTATTCCACGCTAAGTACACACCAATGTCAGGGTGCAGTAGGTCAATATACACGGGTCTGCGCGACGTAATCCCTCGTTGAGCAGATCAGTGTGTTGGCCTACGTGTACTCTCTATTGGCGTGTACTTATTTTCAAGTACAGGGCTGTGATAATGCAAGAGCAGACAAGGAGCAAGGATGGGTCAAAGAGCAGCTCATGGGTGGAAAGACGAAAAATCGTCTAAGTAATAATCGACGAGAATCACTAGTGATTCTCGCCGAATCGTCGAGAATCACTGGCTGATTCTCGCCGTCTCTATCCGGCTAAATCAGAGCGTGCAAATCTGTCGCTAAGTCAAAATCGTCGAGAATCACTGGCTGATTCTCGCCGAATCTTTGATTGATGATCGTCGAGCTCAATTGGCATAATTCCTTCGACGAGAATCACCTTCGATTCTCGCCGATTTTGCCTTAGGCGAATTCTGGAACCCGCTGGACCGGACTCAGCCGCTGGCGCTGTTTTGAACCGGGCTTGGGGTTTCTTGTTGGTGGGGCCCACAACGGTCATCTTGAAGACCTAATTTATAAATACATCTGTATTTTTGAACAGTAAGACAAGAAGACAGAAAAACGAATACAAGAAATTTAAAAAGAAGAAGCCGAGCCGCCGACGTGACCTAGATCGGAAATCCTTCTCCGCCGCCGTCGTCGCCGCTCGTGCAGTTGATCGCCGTCGTTGATCTTGGTTTCTTCCAGATCTCCCGGCGACAGAAGCTCAGTCAAGCACAACGTCTCACGCGTCTAACCAGAGATCCTTTGTCTCTTGATTCGTAGATCGGGAAAACCTTCCCCTTCCGAATCGATCGAGACGATCGATCCTAGTGTGACCGTTAGAAGACCTTGCTAGCTTTGCTACGAAAGTTGAATCTCCAAAGTACAGCAGCAGCACTCTTCGTTGAATTCAAGAACACGTCGTCGAACGAAGAGGGACACCTTATTCTCCATAAGTAGTTTGTATTTCTAATACACTCCATTTTCTATTTTGTTGTAAAGGAACGTTGGTTCCTATTTGTAAGGGTTGGGTGCAACCCGGGTGTGGGAGTGGTGACTCCTACGTGTGGAAGGGTTCCTTCCGTTAGTGCAAGGATTGGATTTCAATCCCGTTGGTGAAGTGACCGAGTCGTCCCTGGTTGGGAGATAGGTCGAAGGGGGAAAGTGGACCTACCCAAATCGGGGAACCACTATAAATTGCTTGTGTCCTTTCTGTGCTGTGTTGTTTTGTTTTCTTGTGCAGGTACGATTTTAATTCCGCAAAAACGCTGCAAGACACCTATTCCCCCCCCCATAGGTGAAGGTAGTTGACACTAAGTGGACTTTCAAGTGGTATCAGAGCCAGGTTACTCATCAAAAAGGTTCACACCTTGAGTAGAGTCCTGCCACCAGTGTCAAAAGCATGGAGCTGGATCATGGGATCTCTCCATTAAGACTTCCAACGTGCACAAAGGAGTATTATCCCGTCTGGAAGATGGGAGTGTCCTATCACTTGGAGGCTATCGATCCTCGAGCATCTCTCATCTTGGAAGAGGGTCCATTCATTCCTATGAAGACCTCCGGCTCTGGAAAGGATATCCAAATTCCTAAGTGTATTACTGAGATATCGTAGACTGAACTCTCATTATTTAATCTAGACAAGATGATTCATCAGATCATCATGGATGTCTGGTCTGGACCTTCTCGATCTAGATTGGAAAAGTGTTGGACGGCCAACTCTATGTGGGTAACCATCTCAGATCTCATGGAGGGAACAGAGAAAGCAGGGATCTGCTGTCAGCAAGAGGATGAAGCCTATGTGGGGGTCCTCGCCTCTGAAGATGAAGACAATGATCAATCAGACATCATCAGGGCTCCGGTGTCCTTATCAGAGATTGAAGAAGAAATTGAGGAAAGTAGTTCTGATGAAGCTGACACAATGGTCTTTGGCGATAGTAACAGTAACTCTGAAGAGCAGGTAACTTCTTCATCTTGCCCCTTTTCTCTTGAAGTTCCTGAAGACAGGAATTGTTACCCTTCAGAAAATCCTGATTCCCTGAAGAGAGCCCTTTAGAAAAGCAACCTACTTGTTGAGGAGCAAGCTCAGGAGATTGCTCGGCTGAAGATCTTGTTGGTTCTCCAATTGACATCCAACAAGGTTAAGGACTCTAAAATCTCAGATCTAGAGAGTAGTCTAGAGAATGAGAAACGGATAGTATCCAACTTTTCCAAGGTTGATGCTATCAAGTGAAAGGAAGAAAATGGGTGGATCTCTCGAATTATCAATTCATGGAGAAATGGGGAAACGGTATTCAGACCTCCCACTCCAGGCAGGAAGGGTACTCATCATGCCTTCAGGTATGATCACAGTAACAACCGTGGTCACTGCAAGGGTGATCTGCCCTCATGTGGAGACACACATAGTGCAAGGGCTGTCATGGCCACTCTTGAGAGAATACCTAAGGCTCATTCTGAACCCTTTGTATTCTCAGCCACTGCCCCAACTCGGCATGAATCTGCTGGTATCAGCTCTCAGTGCGCTTCTCACCACCCTAGGACACATGAAAGGGAGGTTAGAAGTCATGCAGTTAGTTCTCATGGGGCCTCTGGAAGGGTGCTGACTGAAAGGAAGGCACCACCTCCTAGGCCTCATGACGCTCGCTACATGCATTCCTTCCACCCTTCCAAGTGTCACGGTGGAAGAGACAATTTTGTGAGCAGATCCAGCTCTATCCCGTTTAGACCTAGGACCATGACTACCTCAGTCACTGGATCAGGTCAGAAACGGAGGTACAACATTCACACGTGTTGGTGCTGTGGCAAAGTGGGACACTTTGTCATAGACTGTTGGCACAACCCCTCTGTGTCAAGGGCAAGGGCTTATCCACCTCTTCTGGGCAGAGGTAGTATTCCTGACAGGATTTCTGAGGGAAGACATTCGAGTTTTTATGCTAACAAGAACCTAGGACCCAATACATATTGGGTTCCTAAGGTAAGGTAACACTCTTTTGCAGGGTAGTCTAGGTTCCCTTAAATATGATGGGAACTAGACAGAAAATGTTTCAAGAATGAATTGGAACAAGTATCTGGAATAACAGAAGTACTATCTACAATGGTATACTCAAATTGAACACCTGGTATGCTTTAACCAGAGGGGCTAAATGATAAATCTTATAATCCCAGGTATTTTTGATCAGCTCCAATACTTGAGTCATATTGTGTCGACATTTACATATATATATTTATATATACACATATATGTGTATACACCTAAGGAAAGGTTAACACTGTAAAAATAACCCTTAGATACATTATTAAAGATTTATCTGTAAATTCACTGGTAGATTCGAGAATGAACCTCTACAGGCATAAATCAGTCCACTGAAAATTAAAGAAGATACGTCATTGGAAGTCACTAAAACTTACAATTGACGTCAAGAAATGTGTGGAAAACCCCTTTCAAACCCTAAATAGATTGATATTAAGAAATATATATTTAGAAGATTTCTAAACCCTTTAATATCAGAAGATTTCGAGAATCCGGCATGCCTCTTAACCCGTAGATTTCTATTGAAGAATCCCATCGATTTCTATTTAGAAAAACTCCTAAGTACGTCAAAGCTTCCACCTCAACATCAACTGGGAATGTTGAAGATCAAAATGGAGAAAATCTCTTAGAAGAAGGAGAAGCCCAAGAAGTAGTCGAAGCTCCAGACGCCAGACTTCTAGAGCTCCGGCACGTGAGGGATCATCCTAGAGATCATATCATCGGAGATCCTCGTGACGGTGTCAGAACTCGAAGAGGTACTATTAACGAGATTTTGCATCTTAGCTTCCTGTCACAGGTTGAGCCAAAAAAGTTCGACGAGGCGAACAAAGATGCGGCATGGATTTTGGCCATGCAAGATGAACTGCATCAATTCGAACGATGCAACGTTTGGACGCTGGTTCCCAGACCACAAAAGCAGAATGTGATTGACACCAAGTGGATCTTCAGAAACAAACTGGATGAACATGGTGTCATCATAAAGAACAAGGCCAGACTGGTGGCTCAAGGTTACAGACAGGAGGAGGGGATTTACTTCGACCAGACCTTTGCACCAGTGGCAAGGCTCGAGGCAATCAGATTGTTCCTGGCGTATGCTTCGCACAAAGGATTCACAGTCTATCAAATGGATGTGAAATCAGCATTCTTGAACGGAGACCTGAAATAGGAAGTATATGTCGCTCAACCCCCAGGTTTTGTCAATCCTACTTATCCCAATCATGTATATTTTCTTAATAAAGCTCTATATGGTTTAAAACAAGCTCCACGAGCTTGGTATGATACTTTATCTAGTTTTCTTCTTGAGAACAAGTTCTCTAGAGGTAAAATAGATAAGACATTGTTTCTCAGGGAAGTCAAAGGCAAGATTTTGCTGGTGCAAATCTATGTCAATGATATTATATTCGGCTCAACGGACAACAATCTTTGCAAAAAGTTTTCTAAACTTATACAAGGAAAGTTTGAAATGTGCAGTATGAGAGAGCTAAAGTATTTCTTGGGACTTCAAGTGAAACAGTCTGAGGATGGAATCTTCATCTCTCAGACGAAGTTCACAAATGAACTCCTCAAGAAATTCGGTATGGAGAATGCAACCTCTATGAGGACTCCAATGAGATCCACTATGTCTCTGGATAAGGATGAGAAAGGTAAACCTTTCGATGAAACCAAATACAGAAGCATCATTGGATCCATGCTCTACCTTACTGCCAGTAGACCGGATATCATGTTCTCCACATGTGTCTGTGCCAGATATCAGGTGAACACTAAGGAATCTCACTATGTCGCTGCAAAGCGAATTCTAAGATACCTTAAAGGTACTCCCAATCTTGGCTTGTGGTACCCGAGAAACAATGATGTCGAGCTAATAGGTTTTTCAGATGCTGATTTTGCAGGGAGTAGGGATGACAGGAAAAGCACTTCCGGGATGTGTCAATTTCTCGGAAGAAGGCTTATCTCATGGAACAGCAAGAAGCAGAATTGTGTAGCAACCTCCACAGCAGAGTCTGAGTATATCTCGGCAGACAGCTATTGCGCACAACTCCTATGGATCAGAAACCAGTTAGCCGACTACGACCTTCACTTCAAGGAAGTACCAATGTACTGCGACTCCTCCAGTGCAATTGCAATTGCCAACAATCCGGTATCGCACAACAGAACGAAGTATATTGAAGTGCGCTACCACTTCATTCGGGAGCACGTGGAGAACAAAGACATCTCTCTTTGTTATGTCCCCACGGACAAGCAGATTGCAGATATTTTCACAAAGCCCTTAGACGTAGCCAAGTTCAGTCTTTTCAAAACTGAATTGGGGATGCTAAACTATGAGGAATGAAGACTACAGAAGCTCCAGGCTCGTGCATCTAAGGGAAGCCTCTACCAGGAACTCAAGTGTGAGCACAGGTGCAAGAACTGAGGGGGAGCAAGGGGTCAAATGCAACAGACCCAGATTTGCAGAAGCCGAAAATAGGGAGATTACCCTCTCGGCTAAGGCTAAGGTGGCTCCAAGTTTGCTCTCAAGAAATTGGTATTGGTAATGAATATCTCATTCAACTCTCAAGAAATTGGTATTGGTAATGAATATCTCTCTCAACTCAATTTTAAGTTTATGATTTTCATTCTCATACGCTCTATTCACCTTAGCTTGTAGGGTTTAGGCTTTTTCAAATAGGGGGAGATTGTTGGGTATTGTATCCACAACGTACCTGATTTTAAGAAGCCCCTGAACAAGCTAAGCTAAATAGACAATGTATTTGATGAAATCTTTTAAGTTGTGCTTGCAGTTATTCCACGCTAAGTACACACCAATGTCAGGGTGCAGTAGGTCAATATACACGGGTCTGCGCGACGTAATCCCTCGTTGAGCAGATCAGTGTGTTGGCCTACGTGTACTCTCTCTATTGGAGTGTACTTATTTTCAAGTACAGGGCTGTGATAATGCAAGAGCAGACAAGGAGCAAGGATGAGTCAAAGAGCAGCTCATGGGTGGAAAGACGAAAAATCGTCTAAGTAATAATCGACGAGAATCACCAAGTGATTCTCGCCGTCTCTATCCGGCTAAATCAGAGCGTGCAAATCTGTCGCTAAGTCAAAATTGTCGAGAATCACTGGCTGATTCTCGCCGAATCTTTGATTGATGATCGTCGAGCTCAATTGACATAATTCCTTCGACGAGAATCACCTTCGATTCTCGCCGATTTTGCCTTAGGCGAATTCTGGAACCCGCTGGACCGGACTCAGCCGCTGGCGCTGTTTTGAACTGGGCTTGGGGTTTTTTGTTGGTGGGGCCCACAACGGTCATCTTGAAGACCTAATTTATAAATACATCTGTATTTTTGAACAGTAAGACAAGAAGACAGAAAAACGAATACAAGAAATTTAAAAAGAAGAAGCCGAGCCGCCGACGTGACCTAGATCGGAAATCCTTCTCCGCCGCCGTCGTCGCCGCTCGTGCAGTTGATCGCCGTCGTTGATCTTGGTTTCTTCCAGATCTCCCGGCGACAGAAGCTCAGCCAAGCACAACGTCTCACGCGTCTAACCAGAGATCCTTTGTCTCTTGATTCGTAGATCGGGAAAACCTTCCCCTTCCGAATCGATCGAGACGATCGATCCTAGTGTGACCGTTAGAAGACCTTGCTAGCTTTGCTACGAAAGTTGAATCTCCAAAGTACAGCAGCAGCACTCCGTTGTCGCCGCCGATCCCGAGAACCAAGCCGCCGCCCTTCTTGCCGCCGCCGGTTTCGGAAGAGATTCTCTCTAAGTGAGATTTAGGGTTGTGGACTCTTCGTTGACTTCAAGAACACGTCGTCGAACGAAGAGGGACACCTTATTCTCCATAAGTAGTTTGTATTTCTAATACACTCCAATTTCTATTTTGTTGTAAAGGAACGTTGGTTCCTATTTGTAAGGGTTGGGTGCAACCCGGGTGTGGGAGTGGTGACTCCTACGTGTGGAAGGGTTCCTTCCGTTAGTGCAAGGATTGGATTTCAATCTCGTTGGTGAAGTGACCGAGTCGTCCCTGGTTGGGAGATAGGCGAAGGGGGAAAGTGGACGTACCCAAATCGGGGAACCACTATAAATTGCTTGTGTCCTTTCTGTGCTGTGTTGTTTTGTTTTCTTGTGCAGGTACGATTTTAATTCCGCAAAAACGCTGCAAGACACCTATCCCCCCTCATAGGTGAAGGTAGTTGACACTAAGTGGACTTTCACCCCTTATCAACTAGAAATGACTGAATTAGGTACGAGGGAGACTAGCTAGTGACGAAATCGCAAGATCGCGACCTGGACTCTAAGGAAAAGGAATCCAAAGACTTGACTAGTATCCTGAAAAAAGAGCTCGCGAGTATCCTGTAGAAGATTTCAAGTGCCTCGCCTCGTACGCCTAGGGTCATATTTATAGGCAAATCCAAGGAGGGGGGGGGGGGGGGTCATATTTATACCCCACCCCCCGACAACTTCCGGAGGAACTCGCACAAGCTGGGCGAGTATCTCACCTAGTCGCCTACCTGGAGAGTATGCGAGGGGAGCTCGTCATACTCGCCCAGGCCTTCTAAGGTCTTGCGCAATGATGTTGAATTCTTGTCTTGACCTGTTGACCTTGACTTCTGTTGACCAGGCCGTGGTAGGGCCCATCTTCGATGAATACAGGTTGTACATGTGTTAAATATATTGTACATTATTTTCTACAATATAAAGTGCGGCAATATAATAAACCAACTTAATATTAGACATGTCAAAACAAAAACATAATTGTAAATGTATAGCAATAAGTGTAGCACATCACAACAAACAAATAAAGCATAGAATCAAAGGAAAAATACACGCACATATCACATCACAGAAAAGTAATGGTGGCAAATATTCCAAATTTTTGGCATAACAAGTTTGCAGGCACGTGAGACGCCGATCTTGTCGCATGTTCGTAAATGTTTCTCAATTCTGTTTCTGTCTCAAAAAGATGATGTAGTAGTGGTAGAAGTCCATATTAGAGTCAGTCATACCCTTTGTCATTGTTTCTAGCTCTGAAATAGCCTCAGGAATGGTGTACATGGATGAAAATATATGCATGTGAGGCGGCTCCAGCATGCAACGACCAATAATGCGCGATGTCTCGACTAACTCATCCATTGCTGAACTCCTTACCTTCTTTGCAGAAATCTTAGTACTTCTCCCCTTAGCTTCTCTTTTCTGTGTGCCATGTTCAGGAGAGCCGTCATGTTCGTCGATTGACTCATGCTCAAAGATTCTTGAATTTAGTGCCCATGCAAGATCTCCATTTGCAACGACCTGTCTAAACATCATATGCAGCTTCTCCTCCAACTCAGGTGATATGCCAGCAAATTGAAACTTCCTTGCACTCGGAAGAACCTGAAATGAAACAAACTACATGTTGAATCCAAAAATGATCTCAACGGGAGTTCAAAACAGGGGTGCAGCCAACACCTACTTCTCTCAAGCCTCGACCCTCGACTAGATTCAAAGGGCCTAAGACTGACCCAAAGCCTCACCAGGGAGGTCTCACCTCACACCCGGAAGATCTCTGAGAGCTTCCCCTCCAAAGCCAAAAGCTGGGCTAGGAGCTCCTCAGAAAGCACTAGCAGTTGGAAGATTATGAAAGTTTGCCTTCTAAGGAGCCCTTATGGGTCTATTTATAGCCTTTTGCTGACCTGAGATTACTGAAATGTCCTCGGTTGATCTGCCAATAGCCAAATCCTGATGTTTATCGTGAGGGTATAAGGGTAATTTTTACCTGAGGGCAACTAGGTCATTTTATCCAAGGCCCTGGGCCCCACTCAGCGAGAGCTCTGAGCCGAGAGCCTTCTGTCCAGAGCCCGGTGCAAGCAATCTCGCCTGCTTATAGGCGAGAGCTCCTTTAAAACAGGAGCTTGGCACTAGCGCAAGCGTTCCCGCGTTGGCTGCGTTCGACGATCTTGGACTATTGATTTCCGTTCGACGATTTGGCTGCGCTCGACAATCTTGGCATGTTGATTTCCGTTCGACGATTTGGCTGCGCTCGACGGTCTTGGCCTGTTGATTTCTGTTCGACGATTTGGCTGCGTTCGACGATCTGGCCTGTTGATTTCCGTTCGACGATTTGGCTGCGCTTGACGGTCTTGGCCTGTTGATTTCTGTTCGACGATTTGGCTGCGTTCGACGATCTGGCCTGTTGATTTCCGTTCGACGATTTGGCTGCGCTCGACGATCTTGGTTCGACGATCGTCGAGCGCGGGGCGCTTTGTAGGCGAGGGAGCTTGGCGCTAGCGCAAGCGTTCCCGCCTACTTGGGCGAGATCTTCTTTAGGGCGAGGACTTCTCTGGCTAGCCTAATTGTGACCGTTTGTGCCTCCTGGTCTGACTCAGCGAATATGAGGTTGTATACTACATATTTGACATACCACACATTGCCATATATTACAAAAAATAGAAACTCAAGTAAAAAAAGTTCATACCTTGAGGTGTTCTTTACACCAATCTTCTGAAGCAAGAATCGTTTTCTGAATAAGATCCCACCCCAACCCCGTCTCACGACCCTTAAGCTCCCTCCATAACTTCCAATCTTTTTTAAGCTGCTCTCACTTGTTCTTCATTTGGTTTTGATCATACGCCTTTCTCGTGCGAGCATGGAAATTTGTTGTCAGGTTAGTCCAACCATCCCTACTAAAGTGTGTGATTGGGCGATTGCCCAACTCGATTTCTTTCAAACACAGATCACTGAAAATTAAAACATTATTGGCCTCTCAGTTCTCACTTACACCGTCATCTTTATGTTTACCTATAAACATGTATTAAAATCTACACAAATTAGTCTCACATAAACACATACACACATAATTCACACACTCACATACAATAAACACACACACATACATACAATAAACACACACACACATATCATATATGCACACGCTCTTTCACAAACACAACATACGCAGCACACACACACACATACATCAAACACACACTCACATACACACCACACACAAACACTTGTCTGGACACACAATCACTGGACATATACACATATCACACATATAACAAAGCCACAAACTCACGGGAAATACAAACAATATACACATATCACATACGCACACACTCACTCACAAACACAATATACATATCACACACACACAAATACACACATCAAACACACACAACCACACAGCACGCGCATACACACTGGACACATCACACACACATTCATATACACTTACACACATAGTACTGGACACACACACACAGTACTGAACACACACACATTCACTAGACACACACACTGGACACACACACAACAAATACACACACATATACACATATCACATATTCACACACAGAATCAAAACTTTTTCCCAAAAATCAACAAACACACAGCACACACACATACACAACAAAAAATTTAACACATAACAAACACAAATCAGTGAGCAAAATAATTAGCAAAGACTCACATATATGAGCGAAAAAACCCACCAAATTCACACATAATTCTACCAAAATTTTCGCCAAATCATCAAAAAACTGTTAAAGAGATTACCTTCTTGTCCTGTGCTGCAGAATAGAGGCAAGAAGATCACAAGAAAGTAGCTTTCAATTGGGGCACACTGGATTTGCAAAACAGGGTGGAGAAGAGAGAGCCGGTGAAGAGCTGCCGTCAGAGATGAGATTTCAATTTCCAGGACGACGTGGTCGCGGGTATTGGGAAAGAAAGGTTGGAGGCCGACGCCATCGGAGGCCGACGCCACTGTCGCTAGAGGCCGACGTCGTTGTCGCTAGAGGTCGACGCCGCCGGAGTGCTTGAGGCCGACGCCGCTACCAGGAAAGAAAGGTTGGAGTGGCTTGAGGCCGACGCCGCCGTCGCGAGACGTCGATGCCGCCGGAGTCCCGGGGACCGCGACATAAGGAGGAGGTGGTCGCGGTGTCCTAGCCCTCTCCTTCCTTTCGCCTTCGGAAAACACAATAAACCGGAGTGCGGGCCTAAGGTTTCGGCACGCGATGTTTTGAACCTGGGAGAAACGTCAGGCGGAATGAAACGCTGGCGGAAAAACAAACGGGTAAAAACCCAATCCTACGTTTCGGCCAAACGGAACGGCGCCAAAAAGCTCAAACAAACAGGGCCAAGGAGGAGCGAGAAAACGCCCGGAGGGGACGTGGACTGGTGGTTGGAGGAATAGCGGGAAATCAGCCAGTTTGTGTTGGGGTCCAGCCCCTAAATTGAAGATCGAAGGCTTGCGAAGAAGGGGGGTACTGTTCGACATGAACAATATTTTTGGCGAGTATCGGGATCGATACTTGTCGAATTTAGTGTTCATGAACAGTAAATTCGGCGGGTATCGGGATTTCGCCGATTAGCCGGATTTCGCTGTTTCGCCCGTTTTTTCTCCCATCGGTTCAGTGAACCGGGTTCGGCGGCCCTGGCGGTTCGGGTGCACATATATATCATGGAATTAGGGTTAATCCCGATTTCTTACGGGGGCGATTTACATCGACATTCGTGGCGCAAGCAGAGGAGGCGTTCGACGGTTCCGACGGGGGCTTGCGGCGGTTTCATCGGAGGATATTAGCTTATTGCTAAGGGCTCTTGAGGAAGGTCTTGGTCCCATTTCCAGATTGTTCTTGGGGCGTCGGTGGCGGTGCTAGGAGAGGTTTCTCTCGGCTTGTTCTTCGTGTGAAGATCGTGTCTCAATCGAAGAATTCTTTGTTGAAAAGAGGTTGTTTTTACCTCAACTTATTGAGCGTTGTTCTTCCTCGATTTCAGAAAGATAATCTTACCTTGAGCGGAGATTCGTCTGTGAATCCGGAGAGGGAACTAGGTTGGGCAAACCTAGTATTTTTGTAATCTGTTATTTATTATAGTGGATTGTTTATGTGCCCTGCCCCGTGGTCCCCCCCCCCCCCCCCCCCCCCCCCCGTGAGGGGGTTTCCACGTAAATTGTTGTGTTTGTGTTCTGTTCCTTTTATTGTGGATTATATTTGTTTAACTCGTATTGGATTTGGATCCGGATTTGCACGAAAGAGATGGTTTCCCTACAGTTTACGCCTGTTCAAAACGACCGTCGTTGAAGGGAGGGGCGCTGGTGTCCCAAACGACATTTCTCCGGCTTGGCCCCGTCGACCATTGTGAAAGAGCGCTGACCTTTTCTTCCCAAACAGATCGTTGCAGGCTCGGCTCCGCCGACCATCGTGAAAGGGCGCTCGTCATTTCCTCCCAAACGCCTGGCCTCCGGTTAATGCCCACCGGAACCACGCTCCGACGGGATGTCAAACAGACCCTAAACCGTCACCCAAAAGAAGAATACCCAAACAAAATCTCATCTCGGATTTTAAAATACAGTTTAGCATTTATTTTTTGAGCTTGTACATGTTAAAACAGCACGGATTTCCCAAAGAGACCCAAAACCTGTCCATCCGACGGTCACATTTATGCCAGCTCACTCATCCGCGGCAAAACATTCCCGCTCAGCCATATTTATACCCGTCGATAAGCACATTCCCCTTCATCCCCAATCTTGTTTACAATCTTCTCTTACTTCCTGATTCTCTGATCATCGATTCCAATGGCGCCCAAGGCAGAGAAGAAGCCCGCCGCCGAGAAGCCCGCTGAGAAGAAAGAGAAGAAGGCTGAGCCCGCAGAGAAGGCTCCTGCCGGAAAGAAGCTCCGGGCGGAGAAGCGTCTCCCCACATCGAAGGACGACAAGAAGAAGAAGTCCAAGAAGAGCGTCGAGACCTACAAGATCTACATCTTCAAGGTTCTAAAACAGGTCCATCCCGACATCGGCATATCCAGCAAGGCCATGAGCATCATGAACTCCTTCATCAACGATATCTTCGAAAAGCTCGCTCAGGAGTCTTCTCGCCTCGCCCGCTACAACAAGAAGCCGACGGTCACTTCTCGGGAGATCCAGACTTCTGTCCGGCTTGTCCTCCCCGGAGAGCTTGCCAAGCACGCCGTTTCCGAGGGCACCAAGGCGGTTACCAAGTTTACAAGTTCTTAGATCGGACCTTTCGTCGTCGTCCCATTCTGCCATAGTTAGGTCTTCAGAAATCATTTTCGTTTCGTTAGCTCAGTTTTTTTTAATGTAACTAGACATTAAAACATGAATCAGATCATTTTGAATGAAAGCAGCTTTACCGATCTACAGCTTTCTGCATTTGATGTTTACTTTTATGATTCGCTATTGCAGACTGACTTCAAAACCATGAATCGTAATCTTGAATGATTTTTAAAACCAGTATTTCCCAAATTCTTGATCCGTCCTGTTGATACTACACTGTAATTAGAAATCTATGTTACATAGAAGATTGCCAATTCCATTAACCGAAGAGCCGAGTCATCGTAGCAACAATATCGCAATTGAGGAGAAGCCGCCAAAGAAGATGAACAACCACGAATTATTCTCAAAATGTATAATAAGTTCCACCTGCAGCTGTCTCAATCGAGATTTATCAAAAATTTTAGCTGCCTTTGTTTGGACTGTTTTGGCGGGAGGGTTTTCCTTTTAGGTTTCAGAGGCAGATGCAGAGGCGCAAGTGCGCAACTAAAAGATGCTGCAGGAAAATCTCTGGCTGCTGCAAATGACAAAAAAGAAGATTTTCTCTATTCTTCTTTAGACTCCGTTCTCATTCGTTTGGCAGTCATCACAGGGAAGGAATTGGAATTGACTATCACAATTTCAATTTATTTGGTTGTTTGACATTTTTAAGAAGGAATTGACATTCATGGAAAATTTATGAATTTTGGGGGAAGGTGTTTGACCAAAATCAATTCTAGCGTTCGATTGTTTAATTTAAAGAAGGGGATTGGTTTTACCTCAAAACCCATGAATTTTGCTTTTTGGAAAATCCTTGTATACCTAAAACCTACCTATTTAGATAGGTTTTGGGATACTTTTGACACTGTTCATCATCATTTTGGCCGAAGTATTGACATTGTTCATCATCATTTTGGCCGGAGTTTTGCCTCAAAGCAGAACCTCCAGCGGTTCTCCAACTTCAAAGGAAAAAAAACCAACTTCAAAGAACCTCCAACGGTTCTTCCAGTAGAACCTCTAGGAGATACCTCCAAGCAACCAGGTTTTGGTCTCCATGCAGAACCTCTAGCATTGTTGAGAAGACGAATATGTTCATCTTCATGTCCGCAACCAGGTTTTGACCTCCAAGCAGAACCTTTAGAGGAATCGCAGACTAGAGAAGACGGTTTTGGCGAAGCTCGAGTGCCAGAGTTTCGCCTCAACCTTGAGATCGGGCAGCAGCTTGAAGAAGACGATGAACGGGGATCGGGCAGCAGCTTGGAAAAGACGATGAATAGGGATTAGGCAACAGCTTGGAGAAGACGATAAACAGGGATCCGGCAGCAACTTCAACTTAGAGTTCTTTTCTCCCAAATTCTTCTCTAAACAAACACAAGAAATTATTTTTTGCCCATTTCCAAAACCGCTGCGCCATAGGTTTTCGGCCAAAATCAATTTTTGTCTCTCAAAATCTACCAAATGAACGGAGCCTAATACATGTTTTCATTGAGATTTTAGTTTTCACTCAAACACAACACTCAAGCCTTTATCCCACTAAGTGGGGTCGGCTATATGGATCTTTTGTCGTCGTTGTGCCATCTTTTGTCAAAACGAAAAAAAATCATATGTTTTTGTTTTAGAACAAAATAAAAACTTATATTCGTTTGCAGAATATTTTTAAAGTTTGTTTTAGATCAAAACAAAAACTTATGTTTGTTTGTGCATTCTTAGTTTCTTCTCCAATGCTTAAGCAGGCCTGACGAAGATGCTTGTACTGTAAAATTGAAAAAGTACGGGGAAAAAACCAGAATCAATCAGAGTGAGAAGGTAGACTGATAGATAAAGTAACACTTTTGATATAGTTTGGTATTATGATGAGAAGGGGAGATGAAGTAGGGAGCCCAATAAAAACACCAGGAAAAGCAAGCAGCTCGGCGGAGAAGAAATGAAATTTTAAAAAATATAGAAAACCTGAATCAGTATAATACCATGTTCAGCAAATCACAAGCAAATATGGGAAATTCAACGAGTTGAAACTAACGGTAGAAAATAATAATAAAATGTCAGGGAATTATTTATATGTCCGCGCTTGTTGAGACCGACTCGTAATTATCTATTGGGTTTCGTGCTACTCTAGGGCATGATTTTACGCCAGAGATACTATAAATAGTCATTTCACATTTAATGAGCTATCGTGGAGCCTCAACACTACCAAGACACGGATCTAGGGTTTTCGCTCTCCTATCCGCTTCCATTTTTTGCGAGATTCTTCTGCTGGCACTCACGAGCACGAGCTTCTTGTCGATGGATTGATCTGTTCGTTCCCATCGTGATTTCTGCGTGCCGCTCAAATCTGCGATTCTGACGCGTCTTAGGCTCCGTTTGGGAGGACTTATTTTCACCGGTCAAGCGGTTACGACCGCATAAACTGTTTGGATAGTCTGTGAAGAACTGCTCTTCAAATAGAGCTTTTTCTACCCGAGCTGTTTGAAAGAATAGCTTTTTGGAAACACTTTTTTATAAAACAAATTATTTAAATATAAATTATTCGTAGGGAATAATTAAACGTATAATAACAAAACATATTAAAGTCGCAAACAACCATCACAATTTGTGTTGTGGTGTCATGTCGATCGATATATTTTGATTGATCTTCAACGGGTACCCTCACGTCAACATGTGTACCGTCAATTGCACCAACGCAATCCTTAAAAAAAAGCATGTAACGAGCATCATACCTTATTTCTATAGGTATTTCTCTGAATTGATGATCAATTGATTTTATAACCTCAATTGACAGTTAAAAAAAGGCATGTAACGAGCATCATACACATCACAAACACAACAAAACGTCAGTGGATCAAGCACAGAATAAACACAGAATTGGACGAATCAAGCTATTAACAGAAAAATAAAGATAACATTAATGAGAATTACACACACAATACATCAACATCTCTATCTATTACCAACCTGATAGGAATATGTGTATACATATCGATCGAAGACATAGAACAAGACTGAGTAGTATTATATATTGAGAACATAACATGCAAGTAAAATCTGTAAATGAAAATATAAATGAGTAAGCAGGGGGAGAAGGAGATCTGAAAGAGGGAAACCTGACAACCTTGGGCTCGGGATCGTAGGTGGGAGAGGAAGATCGGGATCGCACCGTAAGCAACTCCGCAGCAGGAGTATCGCTGCAGAATCATCGGCGGCGGCGAGAACGTCGAAGCAGCGAGATCGCACTGGAATCGTAGGCGGAGCGGGATTGCAGCGGAATCGATGGCGGCGACGGGATCGTCTGCGCAGCGGGATCGACAGATCGTCGGCGGAAGCAGGGAAGCGCAGTGGGAGGTTCACTCCTTTCACCTAGGGCACGGGATCGCAGGTGGGGAGAGATGCGAGAAAATAGAAGCGTGATTTTGGGATTTCAGGATCGCCGGGGGTCACGGGCTTCCCAAAGAGCAGATAAAACGACTTTTTAATAACCACGATTTTGAAAGAGCAGCCGAACCAAACATGTTAAAAACAGCTCTGACGGCTGGAAAAGAATTTTTCCAGCATCCAGAGCTGTCCCAAACAGACCCTTAATCTCACAGTTTTTTTGCCAATTCTCCAAATCTGTAGTGATCCAGTCTTCCTCTGTTTCAAGGATGAAGAATTAGGATTATGCTTATACCGGTAGGAATCCAAGGCCTGGTCTCTTGCTGATTTGTGGTTAGTATCTGGAGGCTCGATTTCCTCAAGAAGAAACCTGTCGTCTGTTTGGAAGATCTCTATTTTCTGTTGATTCTGCTGATCGAGTGTAGCTTTTCGGCGTCTGCGTTTCACCGAAGAGGATGAGCAAATTATTTCTGGTTGGATCCGAAGTTTTGGACTCGTCCCCGCACGGTTTAGGTCACCTTGTTCTAGAATTTTTTATTTCTGTTTAAATTAAACGAGATGTCGAAGAAAAGTGTGCTCGACACCGTCAAATTACAGTTATTCGACACCACTGACTATCTCAGTTGAAAAATACAAGTCCAAGTAGGAATGAAAGAACGTGAAATTTTCTACACAGTTCTTAGTGATTTCGTCACTACCTGTGAGGATGTGAACGAATATCAGTGGAGCAAAGACGAGAATTTTTTGCAGGGATTACCTTCTGAATTACCTAAATTCTTGCCTTGTCATGACCTACAGTGCGTGTAAGATCTCGAAAGAGGTTTGAGGCTGCTTGAACGCACACTTCCAGTTTTTAAAACTAGAGAATATGTGCCACAAGCTGGAAGGCGAATAGTCTGAAATGTTTGATAATCCTTTTGCGAGTCTGATTCTGAGCGAGCTGCCTCCTGAATGGATCATATTCAAGTCTGAAATGCACAGACTAAAGAAGAAAGAGGAAGCCCCACAGAATTCTGTAAACATGTTGGTTGATATCATTTCGGGGCAAGTTTGTTCATATGACATGAAAATTAATCACCATCACACGATTGATAACATAAAAAGGTACGTAGATATTGCAAAAGTTTATAAAATATTTCCATCATGAATTATTTTGTTAATAAACTACACCACATTGAGTGTGCGGTGGAGCGAATTTGCATTACCATCTCATTGGGGGTGTTGAATATTTGAAGTGAAGTCGACAAGTTGGTAGGTCGCCAGGTCGATGTTCGTGCGACTTTTTTTTGGCTAACTGCGAACTGTGTGGTCTGACTCTGGCAGACCGCAATGCTGGGAGTAGTGTTTCCGACCGCGAAGTCTGATTTCTGGCAGACCGCATTGTTGTGCGGTTAGAGTTTCCTAACCGCCATTTCTGCTGGCGATTTCCTTATCTCTTATGGCGGTGACCGCATCCTCTTGCTTCGCCTATAAGGCTACAAATAGGGGGTTTGAATCCGTTATTCTTAACTGGAAATCTGAGAACTATAGCTTGCGTTAAACTTTCGGTTAAGTTTTTCTAACCTCGCGATAAGGAGAATTGTCCTGGGTAGTTGTGTTTGCAGGCTATGCGGCTAGTACTGAACGACTAAGCGACTAGTTCTAGCAGCCTGTCAGCGAAGTCTTAGGCTTCGTTTGTTTTGACATTTTCGCCGGGCGTTTGGAGCAAACGCCGCCGGACGGCGGGTAAACAAACGGGACGCCGACGGCGTTTGCTCAGTTTGCACCCTCCACAAGAAAAAAAAGCCCCTCAAACTCCGCTTTTCCAACCCCGCCTCCCCCCTCCGGTTCCAACTCTACATTTCGACCCGCCAGGAGCAAACGCCACTACCTCACCAAACGAAGCCTTAGTGTGAAAAGTAGACAACAGTCAGCGGTTAACTAGCTAGGTAGCGAGTTGAGTGCCAGTTCAGTGTCTTCTTCCTTGGTCGTTTGCAAGCAGTTCAATAAGTTAGTGTACATGCTCTATGCGGGTTGACTGATCCAGTTCAATGGAGCAGTGTCTGTTCATACAAACTTATGTGGCTAGTTGTTCTCAATGGTCAGGTGGCCAGAAGCGCGGACTAGTGATTCTCCAACAGTTATCAATAAAGGTAGTTCGCGCGACCTCGCAGATAGATGTGTGGTTTGGCGGCTAGGCGGTCTCTAGTTTTCTGCCTGCCGGTTTTTTGTACTTACCATTTTTTTGTTCTCAATCGGGTGCATTGTGAAATCATGTCTCATAATGTACATCTTGCACTGTAAAACAGCAAATAATACAAGTATTGTTCTTGCATTTTCTTTACTAGTTGTTTATTTGTTCTTGGTTGGTTGAAAGTGGTCTTACGATCTTCCCTATTTATAAAATGTTACATGCTATCAGAGGGACGAAAGTTTTAGCAGTCAACCACTAACCAGACTTTGCTAAGTACCGTTAGAAGGGGAGTGAACCAGACATCTAGTATGGAAGGTGGATATGCAAGATGCCTTGGTATCGAGCTGCTGACTCAAACCAACTACACAAAGTGAAAATCTTGTATGAAGGGTTATCTACTTGGCGAGGATATATGTGAGGTCGTTGATGTGGACGACATACATAAGGTGGTGGCTGTTGGAGCTAATGCTCAGGAAGTGAGATATTGTAGGAAAACTAACGCCAAGGCAACACGAGCAAGCTAGAGATAAAAGATCAACACGCATGGAGGACGTCGCAACTACAAATACAGCCCCCGTGCACGAGCGCCGACGAACCTGCGCGCACGATCGCTCCCGAACGTAGGCAGCCCCGCGCGCGCGCTCGCGCGCAGATCGCTCCACGAGTGCGACCGCAAACGTGCGCGCGCGCGGTCGCGCCACCTTCCCCCGGGGCAATTCGGGCAGCTTGCGCAGCATACCGTGCGAACGGGCGCCCCCTCCGCGCGCCGCTACATTTTCCACCTTCTCACTTGCCGCCTCATCCGTCTTCCTCCGCATCGGCGCCCTTCAGCGCAGAATGACCATCAACGCTCTCTCCCGCTCGCTTCGTCCCTCACCCTCGTAACAAGAAGAATACTAACTTTTCTTGAGGGAGACATGACGACCACAAAAGCTCCGCGAACTCAAAAATCTCTACAACAATGGATCTGTTTAGGAGAGCTCTGGCGGCTGGAGAAGCTCTTTCCCAGCCGCCAGAGCTGTTTTATATTTGTTTGGGACAACTCCTTATGAAGAGCTTTTCATAAATCTGGAGCTGTTTTGATGCTTTTCAGAAATCTCCCCCCAACTTCTGCTCTCCTAAAATAGATTCTCCTCCTGGCGTAAATAATTTCCCTCCAGAGCCCGTAAAATTGCCTGATCCATCGATTTTTTTTTGATTTCCCTCCCCATCCCGATCGCAGCTTTGAGCTCCGGCGAGCTCCGTCGACCTACCTTTCCGACGCTGCTTGGAGCTCCGGCGACCTCCCTCCTGCAGTCCCTCTCCGACCTCCTCTCCAGCCGGCATTCCTCCTTCGACAAAAAAGTTTGGATCTCCAACAACCCCATGGCCGACCAACGTTTGGAGCTCTGACTCCCTTCTACAGTCCTCTTCCAGTCCAGACCATGGCCGACCAATGCCGGACGGGATGCAAAATAAACTCAACCCCCCAAACTCCAGATCCGATCCCGCAAACTCCAGATCTGATGGAGATCCACCTTCCTCTGTGGCCGACCAATGCACCTCTCTCTCTCCACTCCTCCAGATGGAGATCCACCTTCCTCCGTGGTTGAAAATCGATCTTCAAAGCGCACTTCTGCACGGAACACCCAAACACTCTGCAGCTTTTCAAAACTGCTCCCCATAGATCTATTTTAAAACAACTCTATCCGGACAGCAGCTTTTCAATCCGCCAGAGCTGTCCCAAACAGAGCCAATGTGAGGAAAGAGCTGAATAACTCCCTCTAATTTGTAAGTGTTAGAAGGAAGGCTCATAAAGGAAGGTTACCAAATTTGCAAGATATTTCCACCCGATTTTCTTGTCTCAAACATGCAGCATTTAAACATCAATTTTGACCGGAATCTCGTGAAGCATGGCAGATGCATGATTTCCTAACGATTAGAGCGCGCCGAAAGAAGCAGGAAATTTTTGCATTCATCGCTTCGCGGATCATAATTTGCGAAAATTTGAGGGCATTTGATGGGGTTCCCCCTGAGATTTCCAAGTCAAACCGGCAAGCCCGACCGGGCCAATTACGTTCATCAAAACTGCAGGCACCGGGAGCCCCAAAAGGAAGAACCAAACCTGCGCGGATGCGCCCCCGCAGAGCGGCATTCCCCACAGCCGCACCCGCGCTCGCTGCATGCGCGGTCGTCGTCGCCGCCGTCACTGGCTGCCTCCCTCGCCGCCTCCGGGCACCTTGCCCGAGCCCCCCGAATTGCTCTAGGGGACGGGGGGGGGGGGGGGGGGGAACTCTCGTCATTTTGGCAAAAATGACGATCCAGATGATCAAAACGGAGCAATGTCATTTGCTAGCACAAATCACTGTTCGACACAATTAACACAATGTACCTCCAGAAAACTATAAATAGACCCCCGGTCTTCATTCAAAAACAAACAACTTCAGAGGCAAGAGATGACTCTGAGGTTTTCCGTCAGGATCGTGGGCTTAGGTCAATTCTCCGCCCAGAAATCCTCTCCGTTCTCCTCCTTGAGCTAAGGTTTCAACACTCTCCAAGACACACCAACCGGCTCCGCGAGAGCGCTCCCATCAAGACTCCACATCAACAATAGCGCTCTCTCCAGAAGCTTCGTGTACTTAGAGAATTTTCCAGCCGGAACGCATCTACCCAAGTTCCGCGAGCTCAACATTAAAAGGTCAGAGCGCTTTCATCGAGACTCCGAGAACTTAGACGCTTTCCCCATTTTCTGCAACTGTAACGAAGTAGCAGTCTGACACCCTCTGAGATCAAATAAAACTCTGCAAAACTCCAAAATGATAGTGGATTTTGGCTCGACACAGTTCCAAGCTCGTGATTTTTCACACTTTCCGGATTTTCCACGTAAAAAATGCATCTTGTCATTTGTTGCAGTTCATTTCGACTGTTTGCACGCCCGAGCCAATTTCGAGCTAAGATAGTTCTATTTTTCTGAACCGGGAAATGACCGGACGAGTCGCAATAATCTTTAAAATAAGGCGAGACGGGCGTGTTTTCGTGGTCGTACATTAGTGCCAGATTTTTTTTTTAAATAAAGTAATGAATCAGTTTTGGAGGGATTTGTTCAATCATGGTTGTGACACCATGACCATGTTGCCCATTTGGAAAACACTATGTACACATCAGGTCCGTTTGTTTCAGCGATTTTGCTCTGTTGCGTTACCACCGTAACTTTAAATTTTTTTTTTCATTCCAGTTTGACTCGGCGGTGCGTCGGGATCGAGGGCATAAATTTGCCGTTGATCAGAACTTTCTCCACAGCGGCGCAATCCTCCTTTTCAACGTTCCAGTCACCGCGTTCAGAGGGGGAGCAATCTGGACGGGAAGCTATGGTCGGAGGAACTAGCTTCATATTGTTGGTGGGGGAGGAGATGAGCGAGGAGGAAGCGCTTGCGGCCGTGGATCTGTGGACTCCGACAGCGATGGACTATTACGGTTGGAAAATTCATACAACGAGAAGCTTGAGGGTGGCGCTGAGGAGGTTTGGGGAGCGGTGGACGGTGGAGAACTGTGAGCCCCGCCGGACTACCTCCGGCGGGTTCGCCGGGCTCCGACGGCCCCGCTGGTGGGCTCCGCCACTCTGGGCAATCCGCCGACGGCGGTCCCGTGCGGAAGCATGGCTCAGGAACGGTGGAGGAATGGCCGAGGCAGGACTAACGTATGGCTGAGGCAGGCGAAGGAACATTATCATTTTTTATATATAGATATAAGTTTTAAACAGTATGATTATATAAATAAATAAATATATATCTTTATTTATTATAAAGAAGTAGTTTTGAATTCTAAAATCAGATCACGATCGATCATGTCCGTTGAATATAAACTACATTTTTGATCGCAACCGTTGATCATGATAACGAATCAGGGCCGTTTATTTTTTTCTTAGGTCTCCTAAACCTATATAGGGCTTCTCAAATCTATATATTTTGTAGGACACCCTACAACCCATCGGCCCACTTCAATAAGCGGGCTTCAAAATTAAACCCAAAATCCAATAAGCCAGCTCGCCCGAAAGCACAGAATCCCACGGACCCGTCAGCCAGCCCGTATATTAAAGCCGCCAGCCCGCCCGCAATCCCAGCAATACCGCCGACCCACCAACCTAGCATGCCCGTCCACCCAACATTACATCTAAAAGGCCGACATGCCTATATATACCCAAAAGTCCGCACAAAACGGGCGGTGTGGGACTAAATCCCGCCTGAGATTAATATAATCCCAGGCGGGATTTAATCCCGGCTAACTTAGGCGGGATTAATCCCGCCTATACTTAGGCGGGATTTAATCCCGCCTAATTTTTTTTCAAATATTTTTTTTTAAATATTTTTTAAATATTTTTAAATATAATTAAATATTATATTTTTAAATATTTTTAAAACATAATTAAATATTATATTTTTAAAATATTTTTTAAGTATAATTAAATGTTATATTTTCTTAAATATTTTTTTAATATAATTAAATTACATTTTTTTAATATTTTTAAATATAATTAAATATTATATTTTTTTTCATCCTGCCGCGGGTCGGGCGCAACCCGCCGGGGGGCGGGCGCAGCCAGGTGCGGGCGAAGCTCGCTGTCACGAGCCGGGTACTGTGACACGTGGCCATAGGGGCAGGGCCCCGTGTCGGGGGCGCAGCTATCCGGGGGGGGGGGGGGGGGGGGGGGCGCATCTAGGTGCCGGCGAAGCCCGCCATCACGGGCCGGGTACTGTGGCGCGTAGCCATAGGGGCGGAGCCCCGTGTCGGGCACTAGTATGTATGTATATATATATATATATATATATATATATATATATATATATATATATATATATAGAACTTGGCTTTTAAAAGCCGTATTTTAAAAGCGCTTGAAAAGAGTGTAGTCATCGGATCAATATCCAAAGAGCATCAATGGTTGATACATTTCTCATGAAAAAAATAGAAAACACTAAAAAACACTAGATATCCTAAAGTTTGTGTTGGGAGAGGGAGAAAGAGAGGGAGAGAGAGAAAAAGACTAAAAGAGAGAGAGAGGGAGGAGAAAGAGAGGGAGAGAGAGAGAAAAAGACTAAAAGAGAGAGAGAGCGGGAGCTATGACATATAATATTATACATATAATATTATATATATATATATAATATATATGAAGAAAGAGAAAGGGAGGAGAGTGGGAGAAAGTGCGGCAAGATGAAGAGAGAGAGAGAGGGAGAAGAGAGAGAGAGAGAGGAGAGTTGATTTTGCGAGTGAAGCCCGCCTAAATGCGGCCGAAGGCCCAGAAAGCCAGCCAAGCCGTCGTCCCGGAGTCGCGCTTCCCGTAGAGCCTGTCACTTATATATATATATATCGGACGGAGCGGGTGAAGAGAATCCATACTTCCAATGGGTATAAAAAGAGAATCCATTCCGTAAACATAAGAATCCAATGCCTAATGTTATATAATCAATATCTTCCGGCAAACTAACTATCTTTCCATATACAAAAAATGTCGTGCACGGGTCATCTCATTTACGATAATGAATTAATTAAATTATAAAACAAAGCCAAATAAAATAGTGAACTTCCGACACATTATGCGGTATTTGCTAGATTAATCGAAGGGGGCGACATTTATTATTTTCCGCGGTAGCACAATTTATTAAACAAAAAATTTTATATCTGCGATAAATCTTCGGCACAGCTGTCAAGTATTACTAAACGAAATTTCTCCATTCATGAACTATCTCTGTCACCGCTGTATTATATCAAACTGTTTCTAACCATATTTAAAAAAACGTTCACCCCACTAGCTCAATGACAAAAAAAACAACAAATGAAAGAAGATCTATTCCAATCAACGATAATCTTTTTGCATGTTACACCATGGCATCGATAAACGAAACTATAGGCTCTGTTTGGCGCATGGAGCGACTGGAGAAGACAGCAATGGTGTAAATTTTATGCATAGTGGTGGAATACAGGTTTTGTAGAGCGGTGAGGCACTGTGAATCTCCGTTTGGAAGAATAGAGGGAGAAAGAGAGGGAGAAAAAAAAGACTAAAAGAGAGAGAGAGAGGAGGAGAAAGAGAGGGAGAGAGAGAGAAAAAGACTAAAAGAGAGAGAGAGCGGGAGCTATGACATATAATATTATACATATAATATTATATATATATTATAATATATATGAAGAAAGAGAAAGGGAGGAGAGTGGGAGAAAGTGCGGCAAGATGAAGAGAGAGAGAGAGGGGAAGAGAGAGAGAGAGAGGGAGAGATTTTGCTGCTGTCCGCCATATATTTAGACGAGTGAAGCCCGCCTTAAGGCCTAGTGAAGCCGTCGTCGCCAACCGGATACTGTCGCGCTTCGCCGTATGTCGGGCCGCAGGGGGCGGGCGAAGCCCGCTGGGGGGCGGACGAAGCACGCCGTCGCCGGTCGGGTATGTGGCGGGTGGCCATATATATATATATCCATAAAATTAATTAAACAGCCTAATTAATTAAACAGTAATAAAATTAATTAAGATTATAATATAAATAGTACAATTAATTAATAAGATTAATTAAAAAAATAAATATTATTTTCTAACAATTTATTAAAAAATATTTATAAAACGGCACAGCTGTTTTACTAAACGGTTTCTCCATTCTGAACATCTCTGTCACCGCTGTTTTATCAAACTGTTTCTCCATTTTAAAAAAACTTCATTCCCACAGCTCAATTCTTAAATCTCTATTCCAACAACTTCTTTTGCCACAGCCATCGCTGAAACAAACTGAGGCTCTGTTTGGCGCAGCTGGAGCGACTGGAGAAGCAGTGGTGAAAAATAGTGGTGGAATAATCAGCTGTTTTGTAGAGCGGTGACAGAATCTGTGAATCTGTTTGGAAGAATAACGTTTGCCGCATTGTTTACTAATTTTATTTTATAATTATTATATAAATAATACTATATTTATTAATAATAATATATATATACTATATTAATAATAATATATAACTTATAATATATGATGTAATAATATATAAATTATAACTATAATAATAATAATATATATAATAATTTAATAATAAAAAAAAGGCCGCAGGACATTTTCGGCCATGAGAGCTCGGCCTGGAGGAGGTTAGTTTCGGCTTGAAGGAGGACGATAGTTTCAGCGATGGGAGAGGTGGTCGAAGCCATGAGAAGGACAGATCTGGAGCTAGGACTTTCATCCATGACTTCTTGGTGGAGATGGTCGGCCGGGAGAGGAGATCTGTTGGTTGCCAGCCAAACAGAGGAGCTAGGAGGGCAGTTACGATTATGGGAGAGGCGGTCAAAGCTTGGAGAAGGGCGGATCTGGAGCTAAGAGTTTCGTCCATGACTTTTTGGTGGAGATGACCGACTGGAATAGGAGAGCTGGAGGTTTCCGGCCGAACAGAGGAGCTAGGAGTTTCACTATCTCGTGAAAAATCTACTCCCGCCCGCGGCTGCGATCTGGAGTGGTGGAAAAAAATCACGACTCCAAATCGTAGAAAAATGGCTGTTTTGGGGCGGTGGCGACTCCAGTCGTGCTCCCAAAATTCCTGTTTGACGGGGCGTTTTCAAAAACCGCGGCACCCCACTGTGAAAACGCGGCGCCAAACAGAACCTGTACCATCATCTTTTATCAACCGTGCGTTCTTGGCGCGCTCTAATAATCGACGGCTGCTACTTTCTAGTGTAAAAAATTGTACACATCGCAACGTGCATCAGAGAAACTCAATTTCTACAGAAATCAGTGACGAATCCGCTCACCGCTCCTCGTCTTGCCCGATAAAAGGCCGCCACCGCATTCTTTATCCAGACCAAATGGGTCCGGTGAATTATTTTCTAGTGTTTCCTCTCAATTTTCATTAGCTCTCCTCGCCGTCGATTCGCCCCCCTACGTCTCTCTCCCTCTCCCTCTCCCTCTCCCTCTTCCCTCTCCATTTATCTTCTCCTAGGTCTGAGAAAGGCGGTGGAATGGCGGCACCGGTGGGATCCGACGGTGGTGCTGATAGGTCTATGCTACTTCTGGCGGAGTCATGTGAGAAGGAGCGCTCCTGGAGACTCAACTTCGACGGCTTTCGCCGCGCCGAGCTTCTCGAGGAGAAGCCCCCTCGTCGACTCCATCGCTGTCTCGGCTCCTTAGGTTCGCCTATTTCATGTCTTTGCCAATTTCTTTTCGTCGTTCTATGCAAGTTTCCTGCTCAATAGCGGATCTATTCTTGTTTTTTAAGTGTTGCGTCAAGTCAATTCGTCATTTTCTTCCTCTGTCACACGCACTCTCATTCAGGTGTGGAAGATGCCGAACTGTGAGCTTCTTTATGTCAGAGTTGAGTACGTCCAGGGCAATTGGATAAATGGAATAGAATATACTTTTTGTTAGGATCGGTGATAATTCCAAGAAGAAATTCTGAGATTATTTGTAGCACAGCCGGTCGCTAGAATCAGAGGGAGAGATGATCGGAACATCTAATTCCTAATAGTGCTCCTATCTACACTATTGGGGCTAAGGCTTCGCTGGGGAGGACTTATTTTCACCGGTCAAGCGATGACCGCATGAACCGGACCTTAATTAAGGTTTGGTTCATGCGGTCATAGCCGCTTGACCGGTGAAAATAAGTCCAACCAAACGGAGCCTAAGAAAGGCTAACTTTATTATTATCATCAATATATCTATAGCACATGAAGAGAACTACTCTAACAATACTTGAAAGATAATCTAACTATTAGGCTCTGTTTGGGGGGACTTATTTTCACCGGTCAAGCGGTTACGACCGCATGAACCGGGCCTTAATTTAAGGCTCGGTTCATGCGGTCGTAATCGCTTGACCGGTGAAAATAAGTCCCCCCAAACAGAGCCTAAGTAGATATCGAGGGGAAGGATGAAAGATTAGAACTACAAAACATTTTAAATTCCTTCATTTTTAATGCCTATCTAAAACATTTAAAATTCTTTCATTCATAATGCCTATCCACCATAGGCGGAAGCAGCAAAATTTTTCAGTGGGGGTGCTCAATAAAATAATGATGAATAATATTGATACGTGCGATAAAAACTGACAGCAAGTTTGATAAAAGTATCTAAATTAGTATATTTTTAATTAACAAAATAAGATTATATACTTGATTACAATACTTCTCTTTGATACTTCATGTTATGGAAATATTTCATGATAAGTTTGTTGTCGATGGTAGAGAAGATATCTTTTTAAATATATGTTACTAGACAAACATTCATCAAATCATCTCCCATCCGATTGCATAATATTATTTTAATAATCTTCATCGCAGAGAAAAATCTTTCTACACTTGCAGTTGCAACAGGTAATAGTAGTGATAACTTCACAAGCAGATACAACAATGAGTATAGAACACCCTTCTTCAATTGTATTAACTTTTGAGCTAATACTCCAAGCCTTTTCACATATGAGAATTCTTTGGTTGAACGAACGTATAAAATGTAACTTTCTAGTTGATTATCAATTTTTTTTAATATTAATTGGAGAAAAGTCTAATGGATAATGCTCAGCGAATTAAATTAATTTATGCTTATCAAAAGCTAAAAAATCATTAATTGAATCTAATCATGCCATACATAGAAGCAATTCTGTGTTCACTTCATTAAATCATCAATTTAGTTTTGTAAGTTGTAGATCAATAAATGCATAAAATAATTCAACACGATAAAAATCAACATTTGTATTGCTTTCTGATTTTAGAATTGATCAAAACACAAATGCATTCTGATTTTAGGGTAGAAATAAAATTTAAAAGCACATTAGCAAAAATGGAACAAAACATAAATCAACATGACAATTAGAGCTTTTGATAACTTGGAAAAAAACCTTAATGAAGTTTAATTGCAATCTTAAGAACTTTTCAAACACACAAACATAGTTTTTGAAAAGTTTAATTGATCCTTTTCACATACACAAACACAGATTTTTGAAAGTCATTACTCTGAAGATCTGAAAAGTTTATGCTTATCAAAATAGAATTTCTGCAAACTTTCTCCACACGTCGTAACTCAGAAAAATAACAAATGCATTCTAATTTAGAAGTTATGAAGATCTGAAGCAAGAATATCAATATGCACATGTAGTTGGAAATTGAGAGGCAAAACTGCAGCGGGATCCGGATCGACAGACGGGTTGGTCGTCCGGCGGCAGCTTGTCGCAAAAGGGGCAAGCATACTGCAGAGGGTAGAAATGAATTAAGCAGCGAAAGAGGCAGAGGGCTCCTCGTCTCGCAGAGACTCGTCGGCGGCTTGCTGTTGAAGAGCCAAGCAGTGGGCTTGTAGTCACCTTCGTCGCTGAAGAGGGTCATCGGCTATGTCGATGAGTAGGCAGAACCACAGAATGCGAGCGCAATAGGAGTTTGCGGGATTCAGTGTAAATATGAAATAAGCAGGATTGCGGGACGCCGAGATCGGAAGGCGAAAATGAAGAAGGCGGATCGGAAGGTTGAGATCAAATACACTATCTTAAAAGTAATGAAAATAACAAAGCAAAAATCATTGCCTAAACCTATTACTTATTTTTTTTCAGTGTGGGCCGCCCACATTGGGCCTATGTCAGGTCCTCCCGTGCTATCTACCACACATAGACCTTTATAAATAGTAATACAATTATACCAGTATTTACCGGTCTAACCCGATAGTCATTTAAGGTCTAGCACGTTACATTCATCCCTCTCTTCAAAACAACATCCTCTTTGTTTGATAATTAGTCTCTAAATGTTTGCCTTTGGTACTATTATATTTCCTCCAAGTTGGCATCTTTAATTGAAGAAACTAGGGGACCAAAATTACTCTCAAAGATTGTTCATCCTCTTGTATCAAAACTGTTAGATAATATTAGAAAAACATGATGTATTGACCCATTAATAAGACCCATATAGGAGTTAGTGTTTAGTCCCACATTGTTTGTATAGCTTAGTTCTCCTCTCTTCTCTCCTATATATTTGTACTCATACTTGTATTTTGGTATTCAAGAAGTATATACAAGGTTTTCACCTTTCTCTACACAGTATCAGAGGGATCGACCTGGC
The DNA here is from genome assembly GCA_039583875.1 of Platanthera guangdongensis. Classification (NCBI taxonomy): domain Eukaryota; kingdom Viridiplantae; phylum Streptophyta; class Magnoliopsida; order Asparagales; family Orchidaceae; genus Platanthera; species Platanthera guangdongensis. The sequence goes on along the minus strand of CM077159.1, from coordinate 174,060,109 downwards.
CTGTTTTTTTCTCAAACCGCCAGGTCTCCTGTTAACCGGGCTTTTTGTTCTCTTGCCTAACCACGTGGCTTTGCGGTTTCTCCACTTTCTACCCGCCACCATCTCTTCTCCCGTGGATCCACCTCCTCCTTCTCTTCTACGCCTCTTTATAGCCTTCCCTTTCTCTGGCACGTGGGACCCACCCCCTCCCCTTCCCGTGCAGACCGGTCTTCTAAACGTCACTGGTTTCTTTCTATCCGCTGCAACTACTACCCGCTGCGACTTCCCTTGATTCGTCGGGCGGCTTCTCGCGGTTTTTCTATCCGACTTCCTGCTCATACCGCTGCGGTCTCCTTGCCGCGCGGTTTACTCCTCACTGCGGTCTCCTCCCCCCTCCTCACTTCGCGACTAGCTCACCTACTCGGGCGGACTGCTTTTTCGCTCCGGTGCGGGTTGCTTCTAACTGCACGAACTGATGCCTATCCGCCGTGGCTGTGTCTAGGTGCGGTCTGCTCTTAGCCGCCCGAGCTACTTTCTATTCGCTTGCGGACTGTCCCTAGCCGCCCGATCTAGTTCTTGCGGCTTGCTACTCGCCGCCCGACCACGACCTGCTTGTCGTGCTGCTCGGTCTGTTGCCGCGAGTTTTTCCTGCATTTTGCTATCCGCATGGACTCTCTCTAGCCACCCAGTTTCCTTCCTCCCGGTCTGATTTCCGGCTTCTACTCGCTGCCCGCCCAGCGGCCCAGCTATTGCCCTCATCAAACCGCTGTGGTCTCATGGCATCCGAGAACTCCAACACCTCCTCGGTTCTTCCCGACTGTGTTGCGGCCCCAAATTCCGAGCATCGCGATGAACTTTGCATTACTACCATCTCTCTCAGTGGGAAGCACAATTTTGTCAAGTGGGTTCACTTGGTTCGTCACGTTCTGCAGACGAAAGGTCTTCTACACCACCTCACAAAGGTTACTCTAACAGCTCCCACTGATGAGTGGCTCCGCGATGATGGTCTCGTCTAATCTTGGCTACTCAACTCTATGGACACTGAGCCCTATTGGATGACGATGTATCATGACACGACGAAAGTCATGTGGGAGGAACACCATTCGTTCTACTCGGGCCAGAATAGTTTGCAACACCTGTTTGACATTATCTCGGATCTCTAAAATCTAGATCCAGGGGGTCCCGGTGATATGATCTCCTTTGTGGCTAAAACCAAGACCCTGGTGGAGGTCTGGATCCAACATCAGCCTCCCACTACAGATCTTACTACTCAGTGAGCCCATAAAGAGGTTGTCGGCATTGCTATGATGATGTCTTGGGTCCCCTCTCGCCTCCTCAGTGTGCGGGCCCAGATTCTCTCCTCTACAAACACACCATCTTTATCTTATGTATGCTCTATGCTCCTGAAATTCACCCCGCCCCCTGATACTCCTATTACTCTCTCCCCAGCTCTCCTACAACACTCTTCACCAGCTCCGCATGCTAGGGGGTCCTCAGCTCGTGGCGGCCGTACCGCGACTCGAGGACACGTTTGGTCTGGCAAACCTTTATTTAAGTGCACCTATTGCGGCCGAGATGACCATCTTGAGGCCACGTGCTATCGCAAACACGGTCTGCCTCCACATCTTGACGCTGCTGCTCTGGTTGATCCTCCTGCTCCTCCTGTCGCTCCTGCCCCAGATTCTGCTGCCTCTACTCGGGCAAATATTGATGCTCTACGCACTCAGCTTCAACACCTACAGGGGGTGATCTCACGCTCGTCTGGCTCTGTCGCCTTTATTTCCAATGAAGGTATTTCTTGTCTATCACAAAGCTCTCACTGAATTGTGGACTCAGGCGCCACACATCTCATCACGTCGCAACGCCCTCCGCAATACTCCGGGACTGCTCACCCAAAGTTCATAACGGTGGTAAATGGTGATACCACCCCCGTTTCTGGTGCTGTTTATATATCCCTCACACCCACTTTGTCTCTGACCTCTGCTCTTCATGTTCCCGGTTCCCCATTTAATCTACTCTCCGTTAGCCGCCTTACACACGACCTAAATTGCTGTGTTACTTTCTCACCATCTACCTTTGTTGTGCATGATCGGAACACGCAAAATATCATTGGTAAGGGATGGCTGTCAAATGGGCTCTACCTCCTCGATGTCCCTCCTTCCGCCTTCTCTACTGTCTCCACTAACGACTGACATCGTTGTCTCGGGCATGCTGCCCTCCAGACTCTCAAGAAAGTTCTTCCGGATGTCTCTCTGCATGAGTTCTCTTACGAGTCATGTATCTTTGACAAACAGTATCGTGTTTCCTTTTCTCCCCATTGTACTCAGAGTGATACTCCATTTGCATTAGTTCATTTTGATATTTGTTGCCCCTATAAAACCCCCAGTATGTTTGATTATCGTTATTTTGTCACATTTATTGATGACTTCTCATGCTTAACTTGGTTGTACTTACTTAGGGATCGTACTGAACTTACCTCTACATTTCGTGCCTTCCTGAATGAAATCCGTACACAGTTCGCCTCTCCTCTAAAAGTTATTAGTACGGATAACGTAAAGGAATATACTAGTCGTACATTTGCGAACTTATGCACGGAGTTCGGTATCATACATCAAATCTCTTGTGCGTACACGCCTCAACAAAATGGTGTGGCCGAGCGGAAGAATCACCATCTTCTTGATGTGACGCGATCCCTAATGCTCCAAATGCATGTTCCTACTCGTTTTCAGAGCTTTGCAGTCTCTACGACATGTTATCTCATCAATCACATGCCTTCTTCTGTGCTCGATCATGCCACTTCGTTAAGCCTTCTCTTTCCATCCCCCTCCCTGTTTGCTCTTACGCCTCGTGTGTTCGGATGTACCTGCTATGCTCATACTCTCGGTTCAATTACGGATAAATTCACTCCCCGAGCCCGCAAGTGTATATTTCTTGGTTACTCTCGGACACAAAAAAACTATGTGTGTTATTCTCCGCCTCATGACAAAGTCATTATCTCTGCTGATGTCACCTTTCAGGAGGCTCAACCATTTTATGATCCATCGTCTGACATTGCTCCTCCTTTCCCCCCACCAGTTCCTCGACCAACTGTTCCTGTCACGTCTTCTTTACGACCACTACTTCCCACTCCTCCTCCGGCACATGTTCCACCTTCACCATCCAAGCCACCCCTTATTCGTGTCTCCACTCTCCGTTCCCCGGTCTCTGGAGCTCTACAACAGCCTCCCTGTACCAGTGCTATCCCGCGGACTGTCGATCCAGCAACATCCTCTACCGCTCACCCCATGACGAATTATGTCTCTATGCATCACCTTGCTCCATCTCTACGCAAGTTTGCTCTCTCCCTCTCCTCCATTTCTATTCTCAACTCCGTGCAGGAGGCTCTTTTACATCCAGGGTGACGCGCGGCCATGAACGAGAATATGACTGCTCTTTGGTCCAACCAGACTTGGGATCTGGTTCCTCCTCCTCCCAACCAATCATGTGTTAGTTGCAAGTGGGTGTTTACTATCAAGCATGCTCAGGATGAGACAATTGATATGCTTAAGGCCCGGCTTGTGGCGCGTGAGTTTACCCAACAACAGGGGCTTGACTATGAGGAAACCTTCTCTCCTGTTGTCAAGCTGAATTCTGTTCGTGTTCTGATCTCCTTGGCTGTACATCGCCACTGGCCTCTCCATCAACTTGATATTAAGAATGCTTTTTTGAATGACGACCTTCAAGAGACAGTATACATGCATCAACCACCCGGGTTTGAGACCACAGAGGAGTCTCGTGTATGTATTCTTCGGAAATTGATTTTGGTCTCAAACAGTCCCCGGGCTTCGTTTGAAAAGTTTAGTAAGCCTGTTCGCGATGTTGGAGTCAAGCGGAGCTCGACCGACTTCTCTCTTTTCACTCGACATCAATCAACTGAGACTGTCATTCTCTTGGTATATGTGGATGATATCTTGATCACTGGAGACGACACCGATGGCCTTGTTCTGTCACAACAAAAGTATTGTCTTGATCTCCTCCACGATGCTGGCTATTCGGGGTGTAAACCTGTAGAAACTCCGATGGACGCCAACCACATATTATGTGCGCATGGGTCTGACTCCGATTCCCTGCTTACGAACCCTGAGTATTATCGACGCTTTGTGAGAAAATTGTTTTACCTAACTGTCACATGACCTGATATTTCATTTGTCGTTGGAGTTGTTACCAGATTTATGCACTCCCCTCACACTTCTCATCTTTTGGCTGCGGAACGCATCCTCAGATATTTGAAGACAGCTCCTGTACAAGGATTGATATATAAGTCATATTCGTCCCTATCTCTTGTTGCATACTCAGATGCGGATTATGCAGGTTCCCTAGATGATCGCCGCTCTGCTACAGGCTTCTGTACCTACTTTGGGGGAAATCTTATTACTTGGCGTAGCAAAAAACAGTCTGTTGTTGCTAGATCATCCGCTGAAGCTGAGTATCGTGCAATGACGGCGGTTGTATCTGAACTCACCTTGCTTGAGGGTCTACTTGGTGATTTGGGGGTCATTTTACCTTCACTTGCAACCTTGTTTTGCGATTGCCAAACTGCAATTCACATTGCAAAGAATCCTGTGTTTCATGAGCGGACCAAGCATATCGAGGTTGACTGCCATTTCGTTCGTGAAAAGGTCCAATTAAAGAAGTTAGAGCTGGAGCATGTTCCTGCGTCTGGGCAGGTTGCCGACATTCTCACCAAGGCATTACCACGACAAATGTATCATTAGTTCTTATCCAAGCTTGATACATACAACTTGTACGCTCCAGTTTGCGGGGGAGTGTTAGAGAATATTAGAAAAACATGATGTATTGACCATTAATAAGGCCCATATAGGAGTTAGTGTTTAGTCCCACATTATTTGTATAGCTTAGTTTTCCTCTCTTCTCTCTTCTATATTTGTACTCATACTTGTATTTTGGTATTCGAGAAGTTATACAAGGTTTTCACCTTTCTCTAAAAAAACAAAGATGATTTTGGAATCCATCATTGAAACACTATTTCTAGCCTTGCAGACTTATGCTACGGAATAATGAGGGTCGACAGATTGATGCCATCCTCTGTGTTCTTTAAGTTTGTTTATCACCAACAATTCCGTTAAGGAACTTGGCAATGCAGGAGCATTATTGATGCTCATGATCTTTTAGTCACTCAGAATAGCTTATGGAATTGCTCCATGGACTGATATCTATGCTCGCCCAGATTTTGTGTTAATCGATGGTGGTGAAAAATGTCACATTTTGTCTCTCAAGAACAATGGTTTCTTTGATGACTTCTTGTTCCTATTTCTTCATGAGAGCAAGAATCATATCTGAGCTTGTAGGCCCTAGGGAAAAATTATACTTAATGATTCTTCTATAGTTGATACTTCCTTCCAAATTGTTGTTGGAAAATACTGTAGAATAGTGCTGAAATCTTGTATATATTTCTTCAATTCCAAATTACAAGTATGAGTAGAAATATATAGGGAAAAGAGAGAGAGAATCATCGCTTATACAAGATGTGAGACTAATACATGAGAAAGTAAAAAGACCTATAAGGAACCTCTAAATGGGCCTTTACAAATAGTTTGCTAACTAATACGAATAAATTGCTTTCCTTTTCTTCTTTACATTGGATTCTAAATTTCTCCATTTATTTCACATATATCAGGTTTGAATTTAGCAAAATGAGTTTTGCTAGGTTTATTCATGAACTGAAGACAATATTGACAACGATTTCTATATCGGTGTGTATTTCTTCACTTATTTTTTCCCCTTCTTCATATTCGGATAATTTTAGGGCGATTATCATTGGGATTCCAAGGAAATTATACTCTTCCATTTTGAATATTAATTAGCAAATATGTGGCGTATTTCTATTGTGATATAAAGATGACCCAAGGTTTTTGAGTTACCTGTATGCCGAGGAAGTATTTAATTATCCTAGCAGATCATTTCATTTCATATTCCTTCGTTGTTGTTTTCTCGAAATCAAGTAGTAATGCAATGTTTGCTCCTGTGTAGATCAAATCATCTACGTAGATGCACACAATCAGAAATTCTTCTTCGCCCTGTTTCTTTACATATAGTGGTTGTTTACCAGGGTTTTCTCAAACTGATTTTTTATGGGATATTGATCAATTTTATTGTACTAGGCCCTTAGTGCTTGTTTTTGCCCATATAGTCCCTTCCTGAGCTTATAGACTTTGTATTATAGTATCTGGATTGATTATCCTTTTCGTTACTTGACATAAACTTCTTCCTTGATTTCCTTCTTAATAAATGTTGATTTTATGCTTAGCTTGTCGATTAGCAGCTTGTGTTATGTTGCAATTGCTAATACCATCCTAATGGTCTCCATTCTAACTACTGGTGCAAATTTTTTTTCGTAGTCTCTCGCTAATTTTTGGAAGTACCATTTTGCGGCCAGGCAAAGTTTTTAATTTTGGATGAGACTTTCTTCATTATATTTTATTTTGTATAATTACTTGAAGACTATGACCTCTGTGTTATGTGGTTTCTTAACAAGTTCACAAGTGCTTTTTTTTCACAATCGTATTAATTTCTTCATTTATGATCTCCTGCCATGGCTTCTCCTTTACTGCTTCTACAAAGTCGGTCTCTCTTTCAAGTGGTGCAACTTCATTGATATATCTCTTCTAGAGAGACTTTTTTTGGGGATGATTCATGACTGAGACTGACATAACCAAAGCCTGATGGTAGATTGTTCAGCTGCATTTGCCTTGGAGTGAATGAAAATTAGGGGGTGTCAGAGATTTTCTTTGGTTTACTCATTCATAAATTCTGGCATAACATGATTACGATCCAATATCAAAGATGACATTTCTTGTGGTGATTAATCTTCTAGTATCTAGGTTGTAGATTATATATGGTGGGGATTATAGTTCATGGGCGGCCCGACTCACGTTGGAGCCTGTTCGGATTTACGCTCGTAGGAGGAGGGGCTAGGATCGTTGTATGGGTGATCCGAACTCGTCGTCGTGTCCAGAGCGTTGACGGAATATTTCCTATGTATTTACTTTATTTTTTGTAGCCTATTTATGTGTTTTTATGTGTATGTCGTCGCAACCAATCACATACGTCCATTGTGTTCCACTACCTATCTAGGAAGCACCGGTACGGGTACGGGTACCGGGTACGATACGTATCTGGTACGACAGTACGACAAAATTTTAAAATCAAGTATATGGGTACGGCGAGATACCTTGTATTAAATATAATAAATATATATGCATATATCACAAATACAATTATAAATTCTCAAAACAATAAAACATGAAGCATAAATAATCAATTGAAGTACAAGTCCATAACCAACCATCAATTGTATCCTTACGAGAGCATATTCTCAAAAGTTAATATTCGAGTTCTCCTCTGTGTAATCTTCTTCTTGTTACTACTCACTGACATACATTATATTAAAAGCATGCGTGTTATCTAAGTCATTACCAATAATTAACATTTTTCTTCTCAGGGATGCATTATATCATTGCATGGGTGATGCAAGACGGTGCGCAGGGTTTGCACACCTGTCTGTTTTTTCTAGGAAACCCTAAATGCAAGCGATGTATAAATTAATTATGCCAATTTTAGAGAGGGCGCAACACTTAAGAAATTACGCAACTTATATTTTTGAAAGCACAAAATTTTTTTTTCATTTCAAAAATGAATTTTCTTAAATAATGGTTCAATTCTGAATCCAGGGAAGGAAGTTCACAACTTTCGTTCCGTTCCCCTTGTCGTGGCAAAACAGAAATCATGAACTCCAAATACGTTTTCGTTTGGAGTTTTTGACGTAGCGTTCGCTGACAAAATTTGGGCGAAAACTCAACAATGAGTCTAATAACTGATGGGGAGCCATCAGATGCACTTGGTGGAGCTCGCCGCAAGGCGGGGCCCACATACATGTACTCGCGCAGGAAGACTTGATCGGATCGCCGATCGGACTCCGCGGTTGCGTCCGGGACGTCGCCGCGAGTCAAAACGCTATATTACTTTATATCTTTTGAGTTTATTTTGGTGTATTTGATGGGTTAACCCACCGGCCAATCTTAGCCGTTGATTGGGGTTGCCCTAAGTCATGTTTTCTTATAAATAGGATGCTAGGGGGCTGATTTGGGGTATTGTAGAATTTGGAGAAGTGCTTTCCCGGATTCCTGCGATCCCTCCTCGGTGCCGACGCCGTGAAACCCTAGGTGACGACTCCTAGGCCGCCAAACTTCCCCCAAAGGTAAACCCTACCCCCCTCCTTCATTTTCCATCTTGTTCCCCCTATTCCGCCACCGGAAAACCCCTAAATCTCCAGCCGACCGCAGCCGGTCTGCAGCCAAGCAACCGGCCAGAACCCGCCCCTTTTCCCCCCTGTCCGCCGCCGCCTGGGTGCCAAAAACCGGCCGCCGGCCTTGCTACCAGCCCCAGCCCCTCCGCCCCTCTTTCCCTCCAAAACCGGCCACCCAAGGGACTTTCCAGTCCTAGCCGACCACCCCTCCCCCTTCTCCTTCGTGGATCCACTTCCCTCCGCTCCGAAAACCCTAGATCTCTTTCGATCTAGTGCTACCACCCTCCGATCCATTATTCCCTCCACCCAAACTTTCCATTTTTTTGTTCGGATCCGCTCCAAATCATCGGATCTATTCACCCCCGGCCCGGATCTACTCATTTGTGGCCGGATCCGCCGTCTACCATCCGTTACCGCCACTTTTTGCCAAAGGCAGCCGCCGCCATCGCCGCTTCGCCTCCGGTTCCACTTCCGATCGCTCGTTTTGCATCCGGTTCGTCAAATCCTCCATCGCCTCGGATCAGCCCACTGCATCGTGAGTATTTCATGGTATTATGTTTGCACTTGACATTTGCACTTGGTTGTTTATCTATATTTGTGCCGTGATTATAGTTTGGTAGTTGTTGTCTTATATGCTAATAGTTGTTGTGGAATTAGTCGCCGCCGCTTGCTAAGGCCCTCCGCGCGGAGGAAGCCGTTGCCTAATCGCCAAAGTTATTTAATTGTTTCTTTATTTCGGTTAATTGCGTGGCGTTGCTAATTTTCATTGCTTAAATTACTAATCGTTGCTATCCAACTGTTCATTGCATGTAGCATTGCATTCGCATCTCCCCTCACATGTGCACGTAGGGTTCTAGCTTCCGAGCACCACTAGCCTACCCCTACATCATTTGGTATCAAAGCGAGGTTAGGCCACTTGCATGCTCCGTAGTGGTAGGACTTTTAGAGTAAGCATGGTAGAACCACAGAACACTGAGGACCGAGCGACGAGTTCGAATTCGGACGCCGCTTTCGCTGAGTTCCAACGCCTTGTCCTAGGTCGCCTTGACACCATAGGAGCCCAGTTCGACGATGTGCGTCATGACCTTGCCGAGGTGAACCTTCGTTTAGGCCACTTAGAGGATGCCAGGGACACTCCGACACAGCGTGACGATTCTCTTGAGGACGACCCTGACGCTCCTCCACGTCGAGGGCAACGCCCGAGGGATGGCCCACCTCCCGCAGACCGTCACCATCGTGATAGTCCTCATCGAGCCCCGATTCCGCCAGTAAGGCGACATCCTGATTTTGCGAGAGATTATAGGCAAGTCCCGGCGAGGGATAGGCTGCCACCCCAGCGTGATGAGTACCGTATGCCACGTCAGCCTCAGCCGGACCCCAGAGATCGTGTGCCCCCACACGGTCGCCGCGACCATCACCAGGATGATTATTATCCCCCGGGTCGGAGAGAGCGTGGTCCCCCACCCGCTCGATACGACTACGCTCATGATGACTACCCCGAGGACTACCCCGATCCTAGGAGAGGGGGCCACTATCATGACATCACTCGTCGCATCCGACTCGATGCCCCTTCGTTCGATGGTCGCCTAGATCCGAAAGCCTTCAGCGATTGGCTCTTGGACATGGACCACTACTTCGAGTGGTACGACATGAGTGACGAGCGTTGCGTCCGCTTTGCAAAGATGAAGTTGATCGGGCAAGCTAAGGTGTTCTGGATTAGTGTCGAGAGAGCTCTAGAGCGGGATGGTTACTACCCCATCGCCAGATGGGACGAGATGAAGGAGAGACTGAAGGAGAAGTACCTCCCCGCGTCATATCGAGATCAGCTATTTGAGCAGCTACAGAACTTACGACAGGGGACACTTACTGTCGCCGAGTACATGGCTCGCTTCGATGAGCTGGTCGTCAGGAGTGATATTTCAGAGGAACCTATTGCCACTGCCGCCCGTTTCAAGGCGGGCCTTCGTTCCGATATTCGGAGAGAGTTGATTCCCCACCGCTTGGAGACCGTTGATCAGATATTCCAGCTCTCCCTCGAGTATGAGCAGTACCTTCGTTCGTCTAGTACGAGGCAGTTCACCTCTCGGACTGATTCCTCGACCTTTAGGAAACCCGCTCCGCCCCAGACCACCACGGCCGCACCCTCGCGCATCCCCGCGGATGCGAAGGGTAAAGCCGTAGCCACTGATGGCCAGCGATCTGGGGGCATTGTATGTTTTAGATGCTCTGGCAGGGGCCACGTGGCGGCGCAGTGCCCCACGCGGAACCTGTTACTTGAGGAAGAGGAGGAACAGGGTTTAGAGGGTGAAGAGGAGGCCCCAGAGGAGGTTAGGGCTGCAGTCGAGGAAGGTTGGGAGAGTGACGCCGAGCGATCATTAGAGGTGGGAGTGATTCAGCGCCTCCTACACACCCCACGTGTGGACGAGGACTGGCGACGCACGACCATCTTTTATACGTACTTCCCTAGTGCAGGCGGTCCCTGCAAGCTAGCCATTGATGGTGGGAGTTGCGTGAATATTGTAGCCCAGAAGGCGCTTGACCGTATGCAGGTGAAGGCAGAGCCTCACCCCCATCCGTACCGTGTCGTCTGGGTTGACAAGACGACGATTCAGGTCACCCAGCGTTGCTTAGTCCCGATCACCATTGCGTCCTTTCAGGACAAGGTCTGGTGCGATGTTATTCCCATGGACGTCGCTCACGTGTTGCTTGGCCGCCCCTGGCTTTTTGATCGTGATGTCACGTGCTTCGGCCGCTCGAACACGTGTGTCTTTTATGATAAGGGGCGGAAGATCACGTTGACACCCACCCAGCCCCGAGATCGACCCAAGGGAGTGGTAGAGTCATCTCCGAGCACGAGCGCCTCGCGACCACTGCATATTCTGAGGCGAGGTGAGTTTCTGCGGGATAGTGCGGAGTCCGACGTTATTTATGTAGTCGCCGCTACCCAGGTTACTGAGGACGCCCCAGTCGATTTCCCACTCGCGGTGCGTCCCCTGTTAGGCGAGTTTGCGGACATTATGCCGGACGAGCTCCCCAATGAGCTGCCTCCCCCTCGGGACATTCAGCATGCCATTGATTTAGTCCCGGGAGCTTCCCTCCCGAACCTGCCCCACTACCGCATGCACCCGGATGAGCACGCTGAGCTCAAACGGCAAGTTGACGAGCTTCTTCGGAAGCAGTTCATTCGCGAGAGCATGAGTCCTTGTGCGGTCCCCGCCCTTCTTACCCCTAAGAAGGACGGTAGTTGGCGTATGTGCATCGACAGCCGCGCCATCAATAAGATCACGGTCAAGTATCGCTTCCCCATCCCACGACTCGATGACTTACTGGATACTATGTCCGGTGCCCAGATCTTCTCCAAGATCGACCTCCGCAGCGGGTACCATCAGATACGAGTTCGCGAGGGGGACGAGTGGAAGACCGCATTTAAGACCAAGGACGGTTTGTATGAGTGGCTAGTCATGCCATTCGGGCTATCCAATGCCCCGAGCACATTCATGCGAGTTATGACGCAGGTGTTGCGGCCCTACATGGGCAAGTTCCTGGTGGTGTACTTTGATGACATATTAGTCTACAGCCAGACTCAGGCCGCTCACCTCGATCATTTGAGACTTCTCTTCGGCACCCTCCGTCAAGAGAAGCTGTATGTGAACCTGAAGAAGTGCGCCTTTCTGTCCGAGTCCGTCCACTTCCTAGGCTTTATTATTTCCTCCACTGGAGTCTCCGTGGACCCTGAGAAGGTCAAATCTATTCGAGATTGGCCTGTACCTAGGAATATCCACGAGGCTCGTAGCTTTCACGGGCTTGCCACCTTCTATAGGAGGTTTGTCCAGGGGTTCAGCACGATCATGACCCCCTTCACGAGCTGTCTCAAGAAGGGAGAGTTTCAGTGGACCCCCGCAGCCACTAGAGCCTTCGAGGAGATCAAGGAGAGATTGACGACAGCTCCCGTCCTGAGGTTACCAGATTTCAGTCGCGCCTTTGAGGTCGCCTGCGACGCGTCCGGTATCGGTATAGGTGGCGTATTGAGCCAAGAGGGACACCCAGTTTCCTACTTTAGTGAGAAGCTGAATGACGCAAAGCAAAAGTACTCGAACTACGATCGAGAATTTTATGCTATTGTCCAGTCTCTGCGCTACTGGCGACACTATCTCCTTCCCCGGGAGTTCGTGTTGTATTCCGACCACCAGGCCCTCCGTTACCTCGATTCGCAGCGCAAGCTGGGCCACCGACATGCGAAGTGGGTTGAGTATCTGCAGGATTTTCATTACGTTCTCAAGCACCGCGCGGGTGTTGAGAACAAGCCGGCCGATGCGTTGAGTCGCCGCGTGTCCCTATTGCAGACGATGACAGCGAGTGTGCAGGGACTTGAGCGACTGATGCTCGATTACCCTACGTGCCCTGACTTTGGTGAGATTTATACCGCCCTATCCCGAGACCCACCCGACCCTGTTGAGGGATACCAGATTTACGAGGGATATCTGTACCGGGCTTCCCGCCTATGCGTTCCTCAGACGTCTTACCGAGATTACCTGATTTGGGAACTGCATGCGGGCGGAGCCGCGGGTCACTTCGGGCGAGATAAGTCCATAGCCCTTGTTGAGGACCGTCTCTACTGGCCTAGCCTCAAGAAGGACGTAGCTCGGGTTGTGCGCCACTGCCGTATCTGTCAGACGGCCAAGGGAAATAAGCAGAATACCGGCCTTTACACGCCCCTACCCGTGTCACACCGCCCTTGGGAGGACATCAGCATGGATTTTGTTCTCGGACTCCCTCGCACCTTACGGAAACACGATTCCATCTTCGTGGTGGTTGATCGGTTTTCGAAGATGGCACACTTCATTGCTTGCCGCAAGACGGCTGATGCGACCCACGTTGCATCTATATTCATGAGGGATGTCTTTCGGTTGCATGGCCTGCCCAAGTCGATCGTGTCTGACCGCGATGTGAGGTTCATGAGCTACTTTTGGAAAACCCTGTGGCACAAGACTGGTACTATCCTTAGGTTTTCCTCGGCATATCACCCACAGACGGACGGTCAGACTGAGGTAGTGAATAGGAGCTTAGGGAATCTGTTGCGGTGTCTAGCTGGTGAGCATGTAGGTAGTTGGGACTTAGATTTGCCGATCGCCGAGTTTGCCTACAATAGCTCAGTCAATAGGTCTACCGGGTTGAGTCCATTTCACGTAGTTTCAGGATACGACCCTAGGAAACCTATAGACCTTGTCCCGAGCCCTCTAGAGTCCCGCCCTAGTGAGTCTGCTGAGTCATTTGCACGACATTTGCATGATTTGCATGAGTCGGTCCGCCGACAAATAATAATAAGCAATGATAATTATAAAGCCCATGCAGATAAGCGAAGGCGAGAGCAGATATTTAATGTAGGCGAGAAGGTAATGGTGCGAGTCCGCCCCGAGAGGCTCCCTTCGGGGCCTGCCAAGAAGTTAAGCGCGAGGCGAATAGGTCCATATTCCATTATTAGTCGTATTGGGACCAACGCCTACCGGCTTGACATCCCGGCCAGTATGGGAATTCACCCCGTGTTTAACGTTGAGGATCTGACTCCATACTATGAGCCTCATGAGTATGTGGACCCGAGCGAGGGGGATGCTCAGCCACCCCCACCACCTGCTAGCCATCCTAGCCCATCCACTATTGCCACCCACCCACCTGGGATTTCGTCCCCTTTGGTTCCCCCGCAGGCACCACCGATCGCATCGGGACCCACCTTCCGAGAGGCGAGAGATGAGAGCGTCACAGAGATCAGATCCCACCAGTTTGTTCCCACCTCGGCCGGACCGCGTTGCCGCTACCTGGTACATTGGCGGGGCCGACCTGACACAGATGATACTTGGATACTACCGGCAGAGTTAGATCGGCTCGCCCCCGGACTTCGACTTCAGTACGATCATCTCCATTCATCGGAGATGAAGGCCTTTCAGTCGGGGGGAGTTGATGGGGAGCCATCGGATGCACTTGGTGGAGCTCGCCGCAAGGCGGGGCCCACATACATGTACTCGCGCAGGAAGACTTGATCGGATCGCCGATCGGACTGCGCGGTTGCGTCCGGGACGTCGCCACTCGCCGCGAGTCAAAACGCTATATTACTTTATATCTTTTGAGTTTATTTTGGTGTATTTGATGGGTTAACCCACCGGCCAATCATAGCCGTTGATTGGGGTTGCCCTAAGTCATGTTTTCTTATAAATAGGATGCTAGGGGGCTGATTTGGGGTATTGTAGAATTTGGAGAAGTGCTTTCCCGGATTCCTGCGATCCCTCCTCGGTGCCGACGCCGTGGAACCCTAGGTAACGACTCCTAGGCCGCCAAACTTCCCCCAAAGGTAAACCCTACCCCCCTCCTTCATTTTCCATCTTGTTTCCCCCTATTCCGCCACCGGAAACCCCCTAAATCTCCAGCCGACCGCAGCCGGTCTGCAGCCAAGCAACCGGCCAGAACCCGCCCCTTTTCCCCCCCTGTCCGCCGCCGCCTGGGTGCCAAAAACCGGCCGCCGGCCTTGCTACCAGCCCCAGCCCCTCCGCCCCCTCTTTCCCTCCAAAACCGGCCACCCAAGGGACTTTCCAGTCCTAGCCGACCACCCCTCCCCCTTCTCCTTCGTGGATCCACTTCCCTCCGCTCCGAAAACCCTAGATCTCTTTCGATCTAGTGCTACCACCCTCCGATCCATTATTCCCTCCACCCAAACTTTCCATTTTTTGTTCGGATCCGCTCCAAATCATCGGATCTATTCACCCCCGGCCCGGATCTACTCATTTGTGGCCGGATCCGCCGTCTACCATCCGTTACCGCCACTTTTTGCCAAAGGCAGCCGCCGCCATCGCCGCTTCGCCTCCGGTTCCACTTCCGATCGCTCGTTTTGCATCCGGTTCGTCAAATCCTCCATCGCCTCGGATCAGCCCACTGCATCGTGAGTATTTCATGGTATTATGTTTGCACTTGACATTTGCACTTGGTTGTTTATCTATATTTGTGCCGTGATTATAGTTTGGTAGTTGTTGTCTTGTATGCTAATAGTTGTTGTGGAATTAGTTGCCGCCGCTTGCTAAGGCCCTCCACGCGGAGGAAGCCGTTGCCTAATCGCCAAAGTTATTTAATTGTTTCTTTATTTCGGTTAATTGCGTGGCGTTGCTAATTTTCATTGCTTAAATTACTAATCGTTGCTATCCGACTGTTCATTGCATGTAGCATTGCATTCGCATCTCCCCTCACATGTGCACGTAGGGTTCTAGCTTCCGAGCACCACTAGCCTACCCCTACATCAATAACCTAAAAGAAGATTTAGACGCACACAAAGAAAGAGAAAGAAGCAAGTTATCCATGGAAAGAGGCGTCTTTCCGTATTTGAAGTCGATGGTGATCACGCGAGTAACTCCTCGTCACCTTCAATCTCCCGCTCCGAGGTCGGCCGCTTTCGCACACGGACACCACAAAAAATAATTCGCTCAATCTCACACTAGTGGCTCCACATAATCTCTCAAAGCACAAGAAAAAAAGTCAATCTTTTCTTTCACTGTTCACATGGAAGCAAGCCGTAAGAAGCCAACATCAGATATCATTTCAATAGCACTCAACAATACATCCAATTTCACTGTTCACAGAATCAATAAACTAATAACATTTCACTATTCTTCATCTCCTCAAACGGGAAACAACGACATCAATTACAACCTTTTATAACCAAAACTCACATCAAAGCAACAAAAATTTCTTCACAGAAACAACAACTCCACTCTCAATTGGGAATCAAACCAAGCAGCAATCACAATTTTAACAACAACTAATCCTCTCTCAAATGAGACTCTAACACAAGCAGCAAGAATGAATTATGGAAAAACTACAGCAAAGTAATCTCAAAACATTCACCAATATTACAGGACTAAAAAAAAACTGGAAGCAGTAGCAAGCTCGAAATATTCATCACACATTCAACATTCACACGCCTAACACCTACAAATCTCACATAGAGCTTTAATCACACCTAACTTCTAACAGGAAGCGCACAACAAATTCAAACGGAAGCACAATCATAGCAGTTTTCAATTCCAACATTCATCAATCACCACCTAAAAAAGTTACAACATTCCCCTTTTATAGGGTATCAAAAAGAGAGCAAAGAACCTCCATGAGGTAGTCCCGAACCACTGGATGCGTGAGGGAATGACCATGGTGGAAGCAAAAACTGTCGGACGACTCGTGCTCTGCGGTTGCAGAAGATGTGGTGGCTGACAGCGTCGAGGAGCGGCAAGGGGCGAATGGTCCTGCGTGAATCCCACATGGCTTGGGGACGAAAATGGCGGAGTTGACGCTATGGATCTGGAGGCTGGGAGGAAGACCTGAACCGGGAAGATGAACAACATCGGGCCTCCTGAACCGGGGAAAAGAACCCTGGCCGGCCACTTTACAGGGCATATACATATATATATTATGTATTGTATATATATATATGTTTTTTTTAAATCAGAATTTTTAATTTATATATAAATATATACATATATGTATTATATATATATTTATGTATATTCCACTCATAAATACAACAAATGTAACAAACAAATGACACAAATAAAATATGCAAAATTTAGGGTCGATAGAGGTCCGGACGGGTGCGGCGTCAGACACTTTTTTCATTGACCTGACCTTGGTTGGTCTCCACCAACTCTCCCCGTCTCGAAATTACTCATCTCTGGTGAGTGCTCCGAGCGGTAGTACGGGAGAAGATCAACATCCATGCCAACGAACCAAGTATCTCTGAAAAACACCATCAGTAATGGACACCGTCTCGCGCTTAGCCTGAAAACTGTTAGTGGAAAAAAAGAAGAATTGCAGGTGGACGTGTCAGTAATTGAATGAATGTTGGTATGTCCTGTATGTGGCTCCTCACTAACACTTAACAACCCAGAAGAAACAAACGGATGAGAAGACAATGCAAAATCTAAATACTCATGCGGATAATTCGGGAATAAAGTCAAATCGGGTACGTTAAAAACAAGATTTGCTCCCTAAACGGAAGACATCTCAGGTTCATACGCATTTTGCCCAATCTGATTTACTACTCGAAGGGGTCCAGTTTTACAGTCAGATATCTTCTTTACAGTACCTGAAGATAACCGTTTCGGATTTAGCTGAACTATCACCAAGTCATCCATTTTGAAACTACTAGCTCTTTTATGCTTGTTAACTTGAGTTGCATAAAAATTAATTGTACTATGCAATTTTTCGCTCAAAAATTTTTATGCAAATCATGCAAATGCAAAAGATGACTACTAACACGACTAAAGACACAAATCGATGATTTCAAATACTAAAAGCAACTCCTAAGATAGGTACATGATCAGAAGGCTCAGAGGATGAATCATGAAAGAATTCATCGCGGGGCGATGAACACTCAAGTGCAAATCAGAGACAGCAGTGATCAGATGTGTCAATATGGTGTGCGAACTGTCTCTGAAAGTGCTGGTGACAAGATGTAACATCAACGGATCAGTGAGTGTACCCTCAAACTCGATGGTGATACTAAGGATAAATACATCACCAATGTGAGGTGAACCCATATGTGGTTCATCTGTGGGTCGCCAGGAGGGGTATAACAAAATTCATCGCAAATGCGACACATATAGACGTAAGCTCCAAAAACATATGGTGCGCTCTCATATAAATGACAATGCACGTGAATTGTGTCAATCGTGATAAACTTATTAGGGGAAAGTGAGGCATCAGGAGGCTCACCGGGTGAGATATCTGAAAACTCATCTTGAGGGAGAGTGACCAGATGGCTACGATCAAGTCCTACTAAATGAATGCCACACTCAAAATCATCTCTCTGAAGCACTATCGACATCAGGGGCGAAAATGGAGCAGATATCCATGTTTTAAAATTCATAAGGGTGTTAATCACATGAATCTCCTCCACACAAAGACGAGGTGGCTCATCTGGAGGCTCAATGGGATGGTCGTCTAGAAGCAAACCATCAGTAGAATGATGGTCATCTAGAAGCAAACCATCAGAAGGGGTCGTGCTCCCAAAAAGAATAGGGGTGACTACATCAAGATCACCACTAAGCTCTAGGCTCCTGATCG
Organism: Platanthera guangdongensis; assembly: GCA_039583875.1. Taxonomy (NCBI): domain Eukaryota; kingdom Viridiplantae; phylum Streptophyta; class Magnoliopsida; order Asparagales; family Orchidaceae; genus Platanthera; species Platanthera guangdongensis. The sequence goes on along the minus strand of CM077159.1, from coordinate 174,041,727 downwards.
TGATGTCACTCAGTGCGCCATCGGGTGTGGTGATGTGACTCGGTGCGTCTCTGGGTGAAGTGTGCGAGGAATCTATACTCAAAAGAGAGCTATTAGATATAAAATCAAGGGCGAGTTCACTAAGTAGAGCAGACTCACGTGGGTTTTGACTCCACACACCATGTATTAGAACATCAGACAGAGTGGATGATATCTCTCTGCTTTGGGCAGGGGAATGCTTTTGCTGACTCTTAATATCTATCGTCATGTTCGTCTTCGGAACACTATAAGGATCAGTAGGTGTGACGTACTCTTGACGAGAGTGACCTCTATAAGATTCGTGAGTGTAGTCGTGACGATCGTCTGTATCATAATCATGTCGTGCTCGTGGATGACCGTGAGTCCTACTAACTTGTGGTGGTGGTCGCGTATATACCGACTCAGATTCCTCGTATCAAGGAGACGTGCAGTATGAATAACTAGAGTGATACTGAACTCTATCCTCATAATATGGTGCCAAAGAACCAGTATGATCAACTCGAGTACGAGGATAAAATCGACAATAGTCATCGTATTGATCGTCCCTAACATAATGTGTACGTGTTGGTGGGTCAACACGATCTCTGGAAGTGGTATACGGTGATCGAGTATAATCATCAAAGTATCGTAAAAATCTCCGTGATGAGACTCTATAAGAGTGAGAGTAAGTGGAGTCGTGATCCTCAAATAAAGGATTTTGTCTAAAAGTAGACCTTTCCACACAGTGATGTGGAACATCGTAATGTGCACGGACAAAATGCTCATGTCGAATTTGAGAAGGTATTGACGCTTGAGGTGGTATTTCTAAATGATTTACTCTACCTCTAAAGTTTTCTAACGTTCCTCGCATGATCATGTTCTACTTGGCTATTTGGGGGGTGAATGGTAGAAACCACGAGGGTGGTTCATTCCCTTCGTTTCCACGATTCGATTGGCCACATTCAACTCGACACATTCTATCACTATGCAAATACATGGAAAAAAGACAAAACAACTGAATGATGATGCTAAAAAACATTCTTTTAAAAAAAATTAAAATGCTATGCGGGTTTCTATTCGACGCAGGACGAATCTCGAAACTTAGAAAAATTTCGTAACCTACCTCTGATACCAAATTGATGTAGGACGGTGCGTAGGGTTTGCGTGCCTGTCGTTTTTTTTAGGAAACCCTAAATGCAAGCGATGGATAAATTAATTATGCCAATTTTAGAGCGGGCGCAACACTTAAGAAATTACGCAACTTAGATTTTTAAAAGCACAAAATTACTTTTTCATTTCAAAAATGAATTTTCTTAAATAATGGTTCAATTCTGAATCCGGGAAAGGAAGTTCGCAACTTTCGTTCCGTTCTCCTTGTCGTGTCAAAAAAGAAATCGTGAACTCCAAATACGTTTCCGTTTGGAGTTTTCGACGTAGCATTCGCTTACAAAATTCGGGCGAAAACCCAACAACGAGTCTAATAACCTCAGAGAATATTTAGACGCACACAAAGAAAGAGAAAAAAACAAGTTACCCACGGAAAGAGATGTATTTCCGTATTCGAAGTCGATGACGATTACGCGAGAAGCTTCTCGTCACTTTCGATCTCTCGCTCCAAGGTCGGCCGCTATCGCACACGGACACCACAAAAATAATTCGCTCAATCTCACACTAGTGGCTCCCTTAAATCTCACAAAGCACAAGAAATAAAAAAGTCAATCTTTTCTTTCACTGTTCACATGGAAGCAAGCCGTCAGAAGCCAACATCAGATATCATTTCAACAACAGTCAACAATACATCTCACTGTTCACGGAATCAATAAACTAATAACATTTCACTATTCTTCATCTCCTCAAACGGGAAACAACGGCATCAATTACAACCTTTCACAACCAAAACTCACATCAAAGCAACAGGAATTTCTTCACAGAAACAACAGCTCCACTCTCAATCGGGAATCAAACCAAGCAGCAATCACAATTTTAACAACCAATCCTCTCTCAAATGAGACTCTAACACAAGTAGCAAGAAGGAATCACGGAAAAACTACAGCAAAGTAATCTCAAAACATTCACCAATATTACACGACTAAAAAAAAACTGGAAGCAATAGCAAGCTCGAAATATTCATCACGCATTCAACATTCACACGCCTAACACCTACAACTCTCACACAGAGCTTTAATCACGTCTAACTTCTAACAGGAAGCACACAACAACTTCAAATGGAAGCACAATCACATCAGTTTTCAATTTCAACATTCATCAATCACCACCTAAAAAAATTACAACATTCCCATTTTATAAGGTATCGAAAAGAGAGCAAAAAACCTCCACGAGGTAGCCCCGAACTGCCGGGTGCGTGAAGGAATGGCCATGGTGGAAGCAAAAACTGCCGGTGGAGGAGTCGTGCTCTGCGGTTGCAGGAGATGTGGTGGCTCAAGACGTCGAGGAGCGGCAAGGGGCGAGTGGTCCTGCGTGAATCCCGCATGGCTTGGGGCCGGAAATGGCGGAGTCGAGGCTCTGGATCGGGAGTCTGGGAGGAAGACCTGAACCAGAAGATGAACAGCGCATCGGGCCTCCTGAACCGGGGAAAAGAACCCTGGCCGTGAGCTCTGTATACGCCTCCTGGACATATACATATACACACACACACATATATTTATATTAAATAAAGTTCATTACATCTGCTACACTGATCTGTATGTAAATCGGTCACATATTATATAATATATCTTATACTAATATATAAGGAAACGTTTGGGTTCTACAGTGAGAAACGCGTATGTTGCATTGGATTTTTCGGTTTTGCCCGTGAGCTCTGCCATTTTTTTTAAAAATTGGATTTCCGCCAGCCGCCTCCGGCGGAGGCGGCGGCGGCCTCACCGGACCCCACCGCCGGGGTCGTCGGACCCCGGCGACACCGGAGGGAGTAGGCCGGTGGCGAACCGGCAGGGCCGCCGGCGGGGGCCCTGCCGGTTCGCCTCCAGCCTACTCACGCCATTTAAAAAAAATGGATTTCGACGTTCGTCGAACAGAGATCGGCGTTCGTCGGCCGAGCTCCGCCATTTAAAAAAAATGGATTTCGACGTTCGTCGAACAGAGATCGCATAGTACCAACTTGAGCTCCGCCATTTAAAAAAAATGGATTTCGACGTTCGTCGAACGTCGATCTCTGTTCGACGAACATCGAACGTCGATGTAGGATATAAAATTCAAAATTATAAAAACAATTCAAAATTACAAATTTATAAATTCTATAGTTTATTTGTTCGACGAACGTCGAACGTCGATTTAAAATATAAAATTCAAAATTATAAAAACAATTCAAAATTACAAATTTATATAAACATATAGTTTAACAATAAAAAAATTACAAAAACAATATTATATATATATATTATATAATATATATATTATATAGTTTAACAGTAAAATAACATACAAAAACAATATTATATATACGAGCATTTCGCACGGGCTACGCCCGTGATCGATGCTCTCGGGCGGCCTTCGGCCGCAACTGGCGGCCTTCGGCCGCAACTGGCGGCCTTCGGCCGCAACTGGCGGCCTTCGGCCGCAACTGGCGGCCTTCGGCCGCAACTGGCGGCCTTCGGCCGCAACTGGCGGCCTTCGGCCGCAACTGGCGGCCTTCGGCCGCAACTGGCGGCACCGGTGAAACAGGGGGCCGCGAGTGGCGGGTGCGGCGCCGTGATGGTGGATTGCGTGGAAGCGGGCGAAGCCCGCTTCTATGCGGCCGAAAACCACCCGAATCATAAAGCACGGGCGAATCCCGTGCGCGGGCGGGCGAAGCCCGCCTGTTGCGGCCTAAGGCCGCCCGAGAGCATCGAGCACGAGCGTAGCCCGTGCGATATTAAATAAAGTTCTTTCCCTCTGCTACAGTACATGTGTAAATCGGTCACATATTATATAATATATCTTATACTAATACAAGCATCTTCACATGGGCTACGCCCGTGCTCGATGCTCTCGGGCGGCCTTCGGCCGCAACAGGTGGGCTTCGCCCGCCTGCGCACGTGCTTCCCCCGTGCTTTATGATTCTGGTGGTCTTCGACCGCATAGAAGCGGGCTTTGCCCGCTTCCACGCAATCCACCATCTCGGCGCCGCACCCGCCACTCGCGGCCCCCCAAAGCAAAATTATTCCGATTTGGACTCCGGGGGCCGAGAGTGGCGGGTGCGGCGCCAAGATGGTGGATTGCGTGGAAGCGGGTGAAACCCGCTTCTATGCAGCCGAAGACCACCCGAATGATAAAGCACGGGCGAAGCCCGCCTGTTGCGGCTGAAGGCTGCCCGAGAGCATCGAGCACGGGCGTAGCCCGTGCGAAGATGCTAGTAATATATATATATATTTGTTATGTATTCTATTTATATATGTTTTTTTAAATTCGAATTTTTAATATATATATATATAATATATACTTATATGTATTATATATATTACACTCATAAATACAACAAATGTAATAGTTAAATATAAAATAGAATTAGCGCATTTGGGAGGCCCATGTGTATTGGCCCATGTATAGCTCCTTTGGTCCCACATTGTAAATGTAGATATCTCTCTCTCTATCTATCTCTATATAAGTGTATGTATTCCTATACTTTGAGAATAATACAATTACAGACAATTTTCTCTCTCCTGTTTCACTCTTTTTACATGGTATCAGAGAGATTCGTCCCCTCCCGCGCACTCCAAACTTCTATCCGCCTACCCCTAATCGCCAGCGGCCTGCGGACTCCGACTTCTATCTGCCTACCTTAATCGCCAGCGGCTTGCGATTCTGTCTGCAGTCTGCGTTTCTATCCGCTCCTCTCCCTTAGCCGCCTGGCTCCTGCGGCCTTTCTTTTCTGGGTCCGCTTCCTCTTCTCTCCGTGGTTCCACCCTCCTCCTCGGGCTTCTTATAGCCTCTTTTCTCTGTCCCGTGAGGTCCACTTATTTCCTGCCTACTCGCTATTCTTCTTCAGTCCGCTGCGAGCTCTCTTCTCGCTGACCCTCCTCTTCGTCCGCTGCTGTGAGGTCCTTCTCGCTCAGTATCTCCAGTCCGTTGCCCGCTACTCCCCAGTCCGCTGCCAGGTCTTGCTGCAGTCCGCTGCGAGCTTCTACTCCGGTCCGGGCTCTCTCCTCGCTCGCGCCCTCCTGATATAACCTGCCGCGGATTGCCCCAAACCGCTGCAAGCTCTTTTCTCGCGGACCTTCCTCTTAGTCCGCCACGACCCTTCTCTTCTTCGCGAGCTCCAGTCCGCTGCGAGCTCTTGCTTCAGTTCGTTGCGGGTTCCTCCTCCAGGCCGCTGCGAACCTTCTCTTCTTACGGACTGCTCCAGTTCGCCGCTGCCTATATCACCTCGCGCCTTGCCGTGCTCTTCTCCTTATCGCCGCGACCTTCCTCTTAGTCGCTGTGACCTTCTTCGTCGCTTGCGATCTGTTTAGTCGCCGCGACCTGCTCCAAGAATCTGGGTTCTTGCTCGCCCTCTTTCTTGCGGGCTCCGCTTCAGTCCGCTGCCGCTAGCTGCTTCAGTCCGCTGCTTCAGTCCGCCGCTTCAGTCCGCTGCCGCTCTCCGCCATATCATCCAGTGACTCAACTGCAGCTACCTCCTTTCTGCCCGCCCGTGCTGCTACCTTGCCTTCCGAGGTCCGTGATGAACTTCGCATCACCACTATCTCTCTCAGCGGAAAGGCTAACTATGTCGAATGGGCTCATTTCGTTCGACGTGTTCTGCAAACTAAGGGTCTACTCCATCACCTTACTAGGGTCAAACCTGCTGATCCTTCTGATGACTGGCTTCGCGATGACGGCCGAGTCCAATCTTGGTTGCTCAACTCTATGGACACAGAGTCTTACTGGATGACAATGTATTACGAAACATCTAAAGAAATGTGGGATGAGCTGCACTCCCTCTACTCTGGCCGGGATAGCTTACAACACCTCTTCGACATCATCTTTGCTCTTCAGTCACTGAACCCTGGCACCACTGGCGACTTAGCTTCCTTTGTTGCCAAGACCAGAACCCTGGTAGAGTCCTGGATACAGCACCAACCTCCCTCTGCAGACCTTGCTACTCAACGGGCACAGAAGGAGGCTGTTGGGATCGCTATGATGACGGCCCGTGTTCCTAGTCGTCTTCACAGCATCCGGACCCAGATTCTCTCTTCTTCTACAACACCCTCTCTGTTTGATGTTTGCTCAATGGTGCTTAAGGTTACACCACCTCCCGAGGTTCCAGTCACTTTTTCTCCGGCTTTGCTCCAGCAGCCCCTACTCCCTACTCCTGCTCCGTCTGGCCGTGGATCTTCTACTCGGGGAGGCCGCTTCACGTCTCGTGGTCGGTGATGTGCTGGTCGCTCTACTCTCAAGTGTACTTACTGCGGTCGTGATGACTATCTTGAAGCTACCTGCTATCGCAAACATGGTTTGCCTCATCTTACTGCTCCTGCTGTTGCTGTTGCTCCTGCTCCTGCAGGCCCCTCTCTCACCGACCCCTCATTTACTGCTCAGAAGGATATCAATGACCTCCGCCTACAGATACTGCAGCTTCAAGGCATGGTCAACCGTTCCTCTAGCTCGGTTGCTTCATTCTCTACTGAAGGTATCTCCTATCTCTCATACAGCTCTCAGTGGATCCTGGACTCTAGAGCCACCCATCATATTACCTCTCATAAACCTCCTCAGTACATGCGGACCGAGTATCCCAAGTTTATCACTGTGGCCAATGACGATACTACTCCTGTGTCTGGAGCTGCTGATCTGCAATTTACTCCTACTCTCTCCTTAACCTCGGTCCTTCATGTTCCGGGATCTCCCTTCAACCTACTGTCTATTAGTAGTCTTGCTCAAGATCTTGATTGCTGTCTGATCTTTTCTCCCTCTTATTTTGTCATGCAGGATCGTCAAATACAAACTATCATTGGTAGAGGACGGCTGTCAAATGGACTTTCTCCTGGACGCTCTTCCCACTTCACTCTCTGCTGTTCCCTCCGTCAACTGGTATCGTCGTCTTGGTCATGCTCCTCTTCAGATTCTCAAGAAGGCTCTTCCTGATGTCTCTTTACAGGAATTTTCTTGTGAGACATGTATCTTTGGCAAACAACATCGTATTTCTTTCCCTCCTGTATGTAATCGGAGTAGTACTCCATTTTCTTTAGTTCATTCCGATATCTGGGGTCCTTATAAACTACCTAGTATTTTTGGTTATCGCTACTTTGTAACCTTTATTGATGACTATTCACGCCTCACATGACTCTATTTACTTCATGATCGTATTGAGCTAACTTCTGTTTTCCGTGCGTTTATTATTGAAATACGTACGCAATTTTCTACTATCGCACAAATGCTTCGCACTGAAAACGCTCGTGAATACACTAGTCGCAGCTTCTCCAACTTATGCACTGACTTTGGGATCATTCATCAAACTTGGTGTGCGTACACACCCCAGCAGAATGGTGTGGCCGAGCGGAAGAATCGCCATCTCCTTGATGTCACTCGGTCATTCTTGCTTCAAATACAGGTTCCCGCTGAATATTGGAGCTTTGCTGTCTCTACTGCTTGCTATCTCATTAATCATATGCCCTCCTCCGTTCTTAACTTTGCTTCTCCATTCAGTCTCCTGTTTCCTTCCAAGTCCCCTTTTTCTCTCACGACTCGAACATTTGGCTGTGCTTGTTATGTTCACTCTCTCAGACCACTAAGTGACAAACTTGCCACTCGCGCCACCAAATGTGTATTTGCAGGCTACTCTCGTACCCAAAAGAGGTATGTTTGCTACTCTCCCACAATCTACGAAGCACGGATACGCCAAAAATAGAGCCGTACCCGTACCGGGTACGTTTCCGGTACGGATACGCGTACCGAACGGCTCGATTCGCTGTTTTAGGGGCGATTCGCTCCCGTCTCCCGTCTCCCGTCGCGCTCCCGTCTCCCGTCGCGCTCCCGTCTCCCGGCGCAGGTGCTGCTCCCGTCTCCCGTCTCCCGTCGCGCTCCCGTCTCCCGGCGCGCTCCCGTCTCCCGTCGCGCTCCCGTCTCCCATCGCGCTCCCGTCTCCCGTCGCGCTCCCGTCTCCCGGCGCAGGTGCTGCTCCCTTCTTATTGTAGTTGCTGGAATGAAAATCATGCTGGACTACTGATTTATTCATCTGTGATGGGTTTGATTATTTTGGATTAACGATTTATACATATGTCCGGTTGTATTTTTGTAGTGATTTGGAACTGGGATTTCTTGTCTATTTTCCTGGACTGATCAGTCCAGATTTCTGGACTGAATCAGTCCAGATTTCTGGACTGAATATATAATTATTATATTTAATACAACGTATCCTACCGTACCCGTATCCTTGTTTTTTTAAAATTTGTCGTACCGCCGTACCAGATACGTATCGTACCCGGTACCCGTACCCGTACCGGTGCTTCCTAGCCCACAATCAACAAGGTGCTCGTCTCTGCAGATGTTACCTTTGCTGAAAATGAAAGCTTCTTCTCTCACACTTCCACTCTACCACCTCAGACCACTATTCCTTGTCTGGCTATCCCCGTCACATCTCTGCCTCCCAATTCTTCCGCTCCTCCAGTACCAACTTCACCACCTCTCCCTCCTCCTCCACCTACCCGTGTCTACACTCGCCGCTCGTCCACCATTGCAGCCCGACAGCAGCTTCCTACTACGGATGATCTTCTGCGCCTTGACGATCAAGCACCACTCTCTACGTCTCATCCCATGGGAAACTATGTATTCCTACATCGCCTCTCTCCACCACTTCGCACTTTTGCCCGCTCTCTCTCCACTATTTCTCTTCCTAACTCCTTGCAGAATGCTCTAAAACATCCGGGCTGACGTGCGGCCATGGACGACGAGATGACAGCTCTCCGGGCTAACCAGACTTGGGACCTTGTTCCTCTCCCTCCTGGTCAATCTTGTGTTAGCTGCAAATGGGTCTTTACAATCAAACATGCTCCTGATGGAACAGTTGATCGTCTCAAAGCCCGTCTGGTGGCCCGGAGCTTCACTCAGCAACATGACCTCGATTACGACAAAACGTTCTCTCCGGTGGCAAAACTAAGTACTGTACGAGTTCTAATTTCTCTTGCTGTGCACCGCCAATGACCCCTTCATCAATTGGATATTAAAAATGCCTTTCTCAATGACGATCTTCAAGAGACTGTGTATATGCACCAGCCACCTGGGGTTGAGACCACGAGGGAGTCTCGTGTATGTATCCTCCGGAAGTCTATATATGGTCTCAAACAATCCCCTCGCGTTTGGTTTGATAAGTTCAGTAAGGTGATTCGCGAGATGGGATTCACTCGGAGTTCTGCCGATTTCTCTCTCTTTACTCATCATCAAGCAACATGGACAGTTATTCTTGTCTATGTTGATGACATTCTGATTACGGGAAAAGACACCATCGAGATCCAAAAAATCAAACAACATCTGAACTCCATCTTTCAGACAAAAGATCTGGGCAATCTGCAATACTTCCTTGGACTTGAGGTTGCAAGGAGACCTGACGGACTAGTCTTATCTCAACGGAAGTACTGCATAGATCTTTTACAAAGTGCGGGCTACTCGAGATGCAAACCTACAGATACTCCGATTGACATAAATCATCAGCTGTCGAATCAAGACTCTGGGGATGACCCTGTTCTGACCAATCCAGAGTACTATCGACGCTTGGTGGGGAAATTAATCTACCTTACAGTTACGCGGCCTGACATCTCATTTGCTGTTGGAGTGGTAAGACGATTCATGCATGCTCCTCAGAATTCTCATCTCCAAGCCGTCGAGCGGATCCTCAGATATTTAAAGAAGGCTCCTGGATAAGGACTTGTTTATAAGCCATCGCCTTCTTTATCTCTTGTTGCGTACTCTGATGCGGACTATGCAGAGTCTCTTGGTGATAGACATTCTACCACTGGTTTTTGCACCTACCTCGGTGGACCTCTTATTACCTGGCGCAGCAAGAAACAGACTGTTATTGCCCGCTTGTCTGCTGTGGCTGAATATCGCGCTATGACAGCGGTCGTATCTGAGGTCACCTGGCTAGAGGGCCTCCTCAGTGATATGAGTCTCACACTCTCCTCTCCTGCTACCCTGCTCTGTGATAGTCAAACTGCCATACATATTGCAAGAATCCGGTGTTTCATGAGCGCACAAAGCATATTGAAGTTGACTGTCACTTCATTCCGTAAAAGGTTCAATCAAAGAAGATAGTATTGGAACATGTCTCGGCATCCAGTCAAATTGATGATATCTTCACCAAGGCTCTCTCACGGACTTTGTACTATTAGTTTTTATTCAAGCTTGACGCTTATGACTTGTACGCTCCAGCTTGCGGGGGAGTGTTAAAGATAAAATAGAATTAGCCCATTTGGGAGGCCCATGTGTATTGGCCCATGTATAGCTCCTTTAGTCCCACATTGTAAATGTAGATATCTCTCTCTCTATCTACCTCTATATAAGTGTATGTATTCATATACTTTGAGAATAATACAATTACGGACAATTTTCTTTCTCCCGTTTCTCTCTTTTTACAGTAACAAAGAAATGACTCGAATAAAACATACAAAATTTAGGGTCGATAGAGGTCCGAACTAGTGCGGCGTCGGGCACTTTTTTCATCGACCTGATCTAGGTTGGTCTCCACCAATGGGTCTCTTTTAAAAGTTGATTTTTAATTGATCTTCTTCAATGTCGGACACATATCGGATTGTGTTTTTAAATGTCGGATGTCGGAAGTCGGAGACATGTCGGAGATATTTTAAAATATCAGATTTCCATATATTATAAATAAATTTTTTATTTAATGTATACTAACTATAATTATATGTTATAAAAATAAAAAAATAATATAACAAATAGATAAAAAATGTGTCATTTATATTATGAAATAAATTTAAATAGTATCTAAGAAAAAATATTATTAACAAATACAAAATGATAAATTGTAAAATATATTTAATACTATACACTAATTTTATTTTGATAACAATAAGTTTATTGCAAATTAAAAAGATTTAAAAGTTAAAAATACTTGATTTATTATAAGTTTTTTCAAACTCATAAATTTATATTAAAAATATGAAACAATCACCTAATAAATGTATTAAATATTTTCCTATTTTTTATAATATGAAATTAAAAATTTGTGAAACAATTATACAAAATTGATTGTAAGAATAAAACGTTAAAAAATTGAAATAATAAGTTTAATCGATTTAAACGTATATAATATAGTATCTATAGGTGATTTAAATATATGATGTTTGTCTGCAAATATAACATAAAATAAAATAGCGGGTGATATATTTAAAAGTCGTGTCGGCTGATATATCAGAAAAGATCGGGCATGTTGATCCTATATTTTACAAAAGGATATAATCTATTATTTTGAAAAAAACATATCGTTTTCCTCTAAAAAATGGCATGTCGGGAGACATGTCGGACATGTCGGAGGACATTTAAAACAATGATCTTCTTATCTAACCACCCATTTATAATATACTCAGAATAATCACAGGAATAGGTTTATCTTTCCAACTACTATACCAATGCATTTTATCATTTATCTTTCTAACAAAGAAAAACTTAAAGCAATCCCCAGTAATCTTGCCTACTGGGAATGCTTCAAGTAGAAGATAGGATTTGTTATCTTAGAACTTAGAAAGTCTACGTTATGGGGTTTCTATTTGTGAGCTACCAAATAATATATTTCATTGTTATGCTATCCATTTTGGCTTGTTAATTTGAGAAGACTTTTCTTTTCTGATTTAGGCAAAGAAGATGTCGTAGCTGAGTATTATCAGCAGCAGGTAGAGATGTTGGATGGGTTCGGCGAAATGGATACTTTGACTGATCGTGGTTTCTTGCCCAAAATGTCAAAGGTCAGTTGTTTTCTTTGGTTACTTTTTTGGTGTCTTGTATTCTTTTTTAATGATTTGTGTTGAATTGATTAAACAGGAAGAGCGTGAAATGATTGCTAAGAGTGAGACCCTAGCAATCCGAATATCAAATGCTGCAAACTTGGTTCTCTTTGCTGCCAAAGTTTATGCATCAGTTAGAAGCGGGTCGTTGGCGATCATAGCATCAACTCTGGATTCTCTTCTTGATCTGTTATCCGGCTTCATCTTATGGTTTACTGCATTTTCTATGCAGACTCAAAATCCTTACAAGTATCCCATTGGGAAAAAGCGTATGCAGCCGTTGGTATGGTTTTTTATTATGTCATTTTGTTAAGTAATTTTCATGCATCATATTTGGTATTGTTAGAAGATAGTGAAAAATTATGTAAACGCCCATTGTAATTGTGACCCATTTATGAGCCCATGTTTGTCTTAGGTTTAGTCCCACATTGTTAGTCTTGGGATTTTTCTCCTCCTCTCTTCCTATATATATGTATTCATACTTACTGTTTATACAAGAAATACAACCTACAAGGTTCCTTGCATCTTTTTCTACATGGTATCAGAGGCAGCGGTCCGACCTGTCTGTTTCTGTCCGCCGGGTTCTTCTGCTTAACCGGGCGGCCTCTTCTGGTCTCAAACCGCGGCTTCCCGCGCGGTTTGTTTCTCTTTCCACTCCTCTTGCTCTCTTGTTTTCACTTTCCCTTCCCCCACTCCCTTTTATAGACCTCTCGGCTTGTGGGCCCTTTTTTTCCCTGACCAGGCGGTCTCCTTCGATCTTCTTACGGTCTGCTCTGCGGGCCCTTCCCGCTACTTCTCTACTCGCTGCAACCCTACCCGCTGTTTTCCCTTCCCGCTGCAAGTTGTTCTCGCTACCCGCTGCAAGTTGTTCTCGCTACCCGCTGCAAGTTGTTCTCGCTACCCGCTGTGGGCTCTTCCCTAACCGCTGCCTCCCTACCCGCTGATTGTATCTCGTAGGCGACCTCTTTTTCTTCTCGCTGCGGCTTTCCGTCCAGCTGCGCCCACTGCATCTTGGTCGTGACATCTTTCTATGCCGCTGGTATTCTCGCCGAGACCGTGCAGTTTCCCTGTTTTAAGTCGCTGCGGCTCCCCGTGCTCAAGTCGTTGCGGTTTTCCCTCTCTTCAATCCGCGGCTTCTCTACCCGCTGGGGTTCTGCACCTTGGTCGCGGTCTCTTACCGCTGGTGTGTCCACACCGAGACCGTGCGACTTCGCTTCCTCTTCACCTGGTTTCTTCCGGCTGCGGGTTCTCCCCCTTCGCCGCTGCGGCCTCTCAACCCGCTGCGGCCTCTCAACCCGCTGCGGCCCCTCAGCTCGCTGCGGTCTCTCAATTAGCCGCTGCGGCCTCTCAACTTGCTGCGGCCTCTCAACCCGCTGCGGCCTCTCAACCCGCTGCGGCCTCTCAACCCACTGCGGCCTCTCCGCTCGCTGCGGCCTCTCAACCCGCTGTCAGCTTCGCATCTTGGTCGCGGCCACTTGCCGCTGGTGTTGTATCACCGAGACCGTGCAGCCTATTTTCTGCCCCGCTCCGCGTTCCTCCGCGGCGGGCTTCCCTCTGCTGCTGTCCGAGACCGTACAGCTAGTTCAGACCGCCGTGTTTTCCCTTTGCTCCTGCTCTCTGTCCGCTGCGGCTTCATGGATTCAGCCACTGCTTCCGGCGAGTACGCTGGTACTTCATCTCTACCATCTCGAGCTACTTCCTTTGCTACGGAACCTCGAGATGAAATCAGGATTACCACTATATCTCTCTCTGGAAAAATGAACTTTGTAGAATGGGTCCATTCAGTTTGTCGTGTGCTCTAGACCAAAGGCCTTCTCCATCACTTGACCCGGGCTACTCCCATCGTTCCAACTGACGAGTGGCTTCGTGATGACGGCCGTGTGCAATCCTGACTCCTCAACTCCATGGATACTGAGCCATACAGGATGGTCATGTATCATGACACTGTTAAGTCCATGCGGGAGGAACTCCACTCCTTCTATTCTAGCCCAAACAGCCTCCAACATTTGTTCGATAGCATCACCGATCTTCAATCCCTTGATCCTGGGATACTTGGCGATATGACTTCCTTCGTCGCCAAGGCCAAGACTCTTGTTGAGGCATGAATACAACACTAGCCGCCTACTACTGATTTGGTTGCCCAAAGGGCACAGAAAGAAGCTATCGGGATTGCCATGATGATGGCAAGGGTTCCTCCGCATCTGCACAGTGTTCGAGGTCAGATCTCCTCTGCCACTACTCCCTCTCTCTTTGATGTTTGCTCCATGCTTCTGAAGGTCACTTCACCATCCGAGGCTCCTCTGCCTCACTCTACAGCTCTGCTCTAGTTACCTTCATCACATCCCTCCACCCGTGGTACCTCGACCCGCGGGGGTCGCCATTCGTCTCGGGGACGAGGACGTACTGCCGCCCCCCCCCCTAAATGCACTTTCTGCGATCGAGAGAATCATTTGGAGGCTACCTGCTATCGTAAGCATGGTCTACCACCCCACCTTGCTGCTTCTACAAAGGCCGAGTCTCCGTCCTTGTCTACTCCTTCGACTTCTTTAAATGCTCAGTCTGATATTGATGCTATCCGCACCCAGCTCCAACAACTCCAAGGGGTAATTGCCCGCTCCTCGGGCTCCGTGACCTCCATTGCAAATGAAGGTATAACCTGTCTCTCGAAGCTCCCACTGGATTGTGGACTCTGGTGCCACCCACCACATTATTTGCCAGAAGCCGCCGCAATACTTGGCTGCTCCTCATCTCAAGTTCATTACTGTTGCCAATGGTGACTCCACACCTGTCTCAGGAGCTGCTGATATCCAACTCACACCCACCCTCGCCTTAACCTCGGTTCTTCATGTTTCAGGCTCCCCGTTCAACTTGCTTTCTATTAGCCGACTTACTCAGGATCTTGATTGCCATGTTACATTCTCACCATCTTCTTTTGTTGTGCAGGATCGACAAAGCTTGCATGAGTTTTCTTCGACGGCTGTCTCATGAGCTCTATCTTCTTGATGTTCTTCCTTCTATCCTTTCTGTCGTATCCTCAGTTGAGTGACATCATCGGCTTGGACATGCTCCCCTCCAGATTCTGAAGTAAGCTCTTCCTGATGTCTCCTTGCATGAGTTTTCGTGTGAGTCTTGTATCTTTGGTAAACAACATCGAGTCTCTTTTAGTCCGGTCTGTAATCGGAGCAGTACTCCTTTATTCATTGTCCATTCTGATATTTGGGGCCCTTATAAAGTCCCTAGTGTATTTGAGTATCGCTACTTTGTTACCTTTATTGACGATTACTCTCGAGTGACATGACTCTATTTACTACGGGATTGTACCGAACTCACCTCTATATTACGAACGTTCGTTACTGAACTTCGAACTCAGTTCTCTTCCACGCTTAAAATTATCCGCACTGACAATGCGCGAGAATATACGTGCCGAACGTTCGCCACTCTTTGTGCTGAATTTGACATTATACATCAAACATCTTGTGCTTACACTGCTCAACAAAATGATGTTGCTGAGCGGAAAAATCAACATCTCCTTGACGTTGCCCGCTCCTTAATGCTCCAGATGAAGGTACCAATCGAATACTGGAACTTTGCAGTGTCAACTGCCTGTCATCTCATCAATCGTCTATCTTCCTCCGTTCTCAACTTCGTCACTCAATTTAGCCTCTTATTTCATTCTCAATCTCTGTTTCCTCTCCCACCTCGGATTTTCAGATGTGCTTGCTATGTCCATAACCTTGGTCCACCTACGGACAAATTTGCCCCCCCCCCCCCCCCCGTGCAACCAAGTGTATGTTCGTAGGGTACTCTCGGACTCAAAAAGGGTATGTGTTACTCTCCTATCGACCAAAAAGTGGTTGTGCCCGCTGATGTTACTTTTCTGGAAGACCAACCATTTCTGTCGTCCACTTCGATACCGTCTTGTGGACAACCCGTGCCTCGTCCTGCTATTCCGGTCACGATTTCTTTACCTCTTCTTCCAACGCCCCACGTGGAACCACCTGCTCCCACACCACCATCAACCAATCCGCCAGCAACCAAACCTCCTCTCATCCGTGTCTACACTCGCCGTACTCCGAACTCCGGAACCCAGCCACTGCTACCATCTACCAGTACGATCTCGCGGCCAGCTGACCTTGCCCCCGCCTCAACGGCTCATCTTATGACCAACTATATTTCCCTACATCAGCTCTCTCCTCTTTTGCGAATATTTGCTCTTGCTCTTTCCTCTATTTCTCTACCTGACACTGTGCAGAAGGCTCTTCAACACCCTGGGTGGCGTGCGGCCATGGAAGTTGAGATATCAGCCCTTTGGGCTAATCATACTTGGGATTTGGTACCTCTTCCGTCTGCCCAGTCCTGTGTTAGCTGTAAATGGATCTTTGCCATTAAACATGCTCCGGATGGGACTATCGATCACCTCAAAGCCCGTCTTGTGGCTTGTGGGTTCACTCAGCAACAAGACTTGGACTATGTAGAGAATTTTTCCCCGGTCGCCAAGTTAAATTCTGTTCGGGTTCTTATCTCTCTTGTTGTTCACCGCTGTTGGCCACTACATCAACTAGACATTAAAAATGCCTTTCTTAATGGTGATATCCAAGAGACGGTCTACATGAACTAACCTCCCGGGTTTGAGACCACGGAGGAGTCTAGGGTGTGCCGACTGTGGAAAGCTATTTATGGTCTCAAACAGTCCCTCGAGCTTGGTTTGAAAAATTTAGCAAGGCTGTTCGTGATATTGGTTTTCAGCGTAGTTCTACTGACTTCTCTCTTTTTACACGTCATCGAACAACATGGACTGTAATTCTCCTAGTTTACGTGGATGATATTCTGATAACTGACGATGACTCTACCGTGATACAACAGATCAAACAACACTTAAACTCTGTCTTCCAAACAAAAGATCTGGGAAACCTTCGGTACTTCCTTGGACTTGAGGTTGCTCGAAGACCTGATGGCCTGGTCCCATCTCAACAGAAATATTGTCTTGACCTTCTTCAGGATGTTGGCTATTCCGGATGTAAACCCGCAGAAACACCTATGGATGTCGACCACAAGCTGAGTGCCCGTGAAACCTAATCAGATTCTCTACTTACAAATCCTGAATATTATCGGCGCCTTGTGGGAAAACTGATATACCTAACTGTCACCAGGTCCGATATTCATTTGCTGTTGGAGTGGTAAGTCGCTTTTTGCATTCGCCAAAAACATCTCATCTACAGGCTGTCGAACGCATCCTCAGGTACTTGAAAGTTGCCCTGAGACGAGGGTTGGTATACAAGCCATCCTCCTCTTTATCCCTTGTTGCGTACACTGATGCTGATTATGCGGGTTCACTTGACGATCGACGATCCACCACTGGTTTCTGTACCTATTTTGGAGGAAATCTCATCACATGGCGCAACAAGAAGCAGTCGGTTGTTGCTCGCTCTTCTGCTGAAGCAGAGTATCGTGCTATGGCTAATGTCGTGTCTGAACTTACCTGGTTAGAAAGCCTTCTTTGTGACTTGGGTGTCAAGCTCTCCTCACCTGCTACTCTATTCTGCGACAGTCAGACAGCTATACATATTGCAAAGAATCCTGTGTTCCATGAGCGAACAAAACACATTGAGCCTGACTGTCACTTTGTTCGGGAGAAGGTGCAACTGAAGAAACTTGAATTGGAACATGTTCTAGCTTCCGGGCAAGTTGTTGACATCTTTATCAAGGCTCTACCTCGGCCATTGTACCGGCAGTTTCTATCCAAGCTTGGTGCTTACGATTTGTATGTTCCAGCTTGCGGGGGAGTGTTAGAAGGTAGCGAAAAATTATGTAAAAGCTCATTGTAATTGTGGCCAATTTATGAGCCCATGTTTGTCTTAGGTTTAGTCCCACATTGTTAGTCTTGGGATTTTTCTCCTCCTCTCTTCCTATATATGTGTATTCATACTTACTGTTTATACAAGAAATACAGCCTACATGGTTCCTTGTATATTTTTCTACAGGTATTTTTGCGTTAGTTTTATTAGATAAATACTTTTTTCGTTTTGTATTCCGTTATTGAAGTTGGTGTGTGGAACTATTTATTTGATATTACATACTTTTTTTTATTATTTGCAAGTTTTTGGCTACGAATGCAGAGGATTATAGTGAAGCCAGAAAGATAAGTGAAATACAATACAATTTTCAAACATAATATGAAATCCAGAAAAATAAATATTGATACACTTGGAAGATAAGTTTTGTTATTGATGTAGTTTCTTATCTAATGCATAGGTATATGACTATATATATATATATATACTAGCATCTTCAAACGGGATTTGCCCGTTCTCGATGCGTTGCGGGCTTTGCCTTCTTGACAACGACATTGGTCGTGGGCGGCAACATGTGTCATTTGTGGCGATATTGATCGTGGGAGCGACATTTGTCGTGGATGACGACATTGGTCCTGGGAGCGACATTTGTCGTGGATGACAACGTTGGTCGTGGGTGGCGATATTGTTCGTGGGCGACAACATTCACCCACAACAAAGCGGGCTTCGCCTGCAAACCGACGTCCTTGGTCGTGGGCGGCGAAATTGGTCGTGACAGTGACATTGGTCTTGGGTGGTTACTTTGTTCGTGGGCGGCAACATAGTTCGTGGGCGTCGATATCGTTCGTGGACGGCGACATTGTTCGTGAGCGACGACATTAATCGAGCGCAATAGAACGTGCGTCTGAACGGTCTGCGCTAGCATCCGAGCGGGTGTGCATGCACTATTGCCCTTGCTCGATGCTCCCCGTACGAACGGGCTCTGCCCATCCTTGGGTTGCTAGGAATGTGCACGGGCTTTCCTTGTTCGTACTCAAGGTGGAATTGGTCGGGTTTTACATACATTTGCTATGTTCCGCATCATCGTTGCCCTTGCCAGATGGTCATTGTGCGGACGGACTTTGCCCGTCTGTGGGTTGCCTTCGGTTAGCTAAAGCCCGGGCTCTATTCCGCTTGGCTCTCTACTGGCCAATAAATAAATACATGAGCATGATGAACACGAACATTTATTTGCTTTACTTAACTCTCTAACGACCAATACTACGGAGCAACCCCATAAACATTCATCACAGATACTATTGTGTTTTTCGTAGTCACTAATTGACTAATAACTCAAAGCACATATATATAACAGAAATATAAAAACAAACAAAGATAATACATGTACCTGTAAAATATATAAAGAAAATCTATCTGCTCCGTTTGACCCTCTACCGGTCAATACTACGGAGTAGCCCTCTATGCATGCAACACAGAGGCTAATGTGCTCCGCTTAGCCACTAATTGACTAATACCTCAAAGCACACATAAAAATAACGAATGTAAAAGAAAGTATAACTGGAATTAGTACCTGAGTTCATGTATGGTACATGAGAATTATTTATCAATTATTTCTATCATTTTTTCCTGCGTAGCTGCTCTCCGATTGTGTAAATGGCATAACTCTTCAGCATCAACTATGTCTTTGATCTTGCAAGTTCACGAAAGATTAAATTACATAAGACCTAGACAATTGATTATCATTTGGAAGGAATCGAAAAATGTAAAAGCACAAAACTACTTTTTGATGAGTAAGAAAAGATACCTTGCTCTGCAATATCTCACTATACAGTCATTTTCTGAAAAAATGAGAAATCATATCATTAGATTGATGTATGAATTAGGCATGTATTGAAAACAAAGAAAACATACCTTGTTCACTGATCTGTGTACATTAGGCTATCTCTTTCAGGTGTCTAAAATGTGGAACATGTTAAAGTTTGGGGCCAAATAAGCACTTAAAATATTGCAATTATTA
The DNA here is from genome assembly GCA_039583875.1 of Platanthera guangdongensis. NCBI lineage: Eukaryota > Viridiplantae > Streptophyta > Magnoliopsida > Asparagales > Orchidaceae > Platanthera > Platanthera guangdongensis. Next base: position 174,021,991 of record CM077159.1, on the reverse strand, counting down.
AAACCAAAATGAAAAGCATGGATTGGACAGAGTAATATAGGCCAACGATATATTCCATGGATCGGTTCTTACTTGTTGCTGTTCGAATTCATGTATTAAGATGATTAAGCAAAAAGATATTTAGAGAAGAAAAAAATATGATAAGTAACTACGATCTAGAAAAGTCAGCAATTTTCATGGCAAGAGCGCAGTGAGAACACTTGCTAATATTGGTAATATTAGTCTCAAAGTTGATATACAAAATTCAAATTACTAAAACATACTCATCATGACATATCCGCTCCGCATCCGCATCCGCATCGACCATGACCTATCAAATGACGAACATCTATGTAATTGCAAAGCATGAACATATGAAGTTATACTTAAAGATACAGAACTTGAAATTGAATGATGATTAACTATGAAATGAACTCATACAGAACTTGATTAACTATGAAATGAACTCATACAGAACTAACACATACAGAACCAATTCTATGAAATTGAATGATGATTAACTATGAAATGAACTCATACAGAACCAGGTGAATTTATAAATTGTTGGAATTGATGCATGCGCTGAGTATTGCATATGCAAGGGATAAAAATGAAATGTTTTCGACAGACCTAACAGCGCCGCTGAGGCCTATATGGAACGTGAACACCAGTGAACAAATGTTTTGACTGAGAAGTTTGATGATAATTAGGAGCACTTCAGTGGCAGAAAGTAATCAACTTGTAATATTAATGAACCCAAGAAAAAGAAATACCTTACTGACATAACTGATGGTTGGAGGGCTGCATTTTTCAGAAGGCCTGAGAGCAGCAGTAACAGCTCAAACTGCCAATTTTGAAAGCTGCAACATGGTAAGTGTTAAGAAGAAGCTGTAGAGTTTTACCTAGCTCACAAATACTCATACAAAACTTGATTAACTATGAAATGAAACAAATTGATTAACTAAGAACTCATACAGAATCACCCGAATGTGTTAAAAATCTGAAAAAATTCTGAGTTCCATTCATAAACTAAAAATGAGAATCTGTATTTGGCGAATCGGCGCTCTGATTACAGCATTACATCAAGCGATTTGAGATATTGAAAGTAAACCCTAAATCCATAAAGAAATTTACGTGGATACCTTGTTTGAGAAGAGGAAGAGGAGCGGCAGCGGCTGGGGCTTCCAATAGTCTATAGAATCGTTTGGAGTCCAGATCCAGGCCATCATATGCAGAGGCGCATGCGAGATGCGAGGGTTTTCGAAGCAAGGAGCGGCGGCGGCGGAAGAGGAGTGGTAGCGGGAGAGAGTCAATGGTGAGAGGGTTACCAGTGTTTGCCGTCGTTGATGGATAGGAGATGTGCATGGGAGTTGTGAGGAGAGGCGCGGGGGTTAGAGTTAAAACCCACGGGATTTAGGAGTAGAGGAAAACGGAGGAAGGATGATCCGTATGCAAAGAGCTCCGAAGTGAAGGCTGAAGGAGAACCCTAGGCTGGATCGAGAAGTTGCAGCGGGCGAAAGGGGGAAGTGTCGCGGTATCGTGAGGAGGCGTCAAGAAGAATGAGAGCGGCGCCGTTTAGGTTGTCGATGGATAGGAGAATGAGAATCAACGGGCAAAAGGGTTAGGTTGTCGCGACATCGGGAAGAGTCAAAGAATGAGAATCAGGAGGCAATCCGTGGCCTTTGCATGAGTGGAGGATTCCTGACCTTTGATTAAGCTCGATCGTGCGGCTAATATTGAAAGTGCGGTGTGCTTGAAGAATGATACATTGCTTTATATAATAAAGATATATATATATATATATATATATATATATATATATATATATATATATATATATATATATTCTGGGTAGTGACTCCTATTTGCTTTGTTCTCTCAAAAAATATAGTATTGTGTGATGAAGATTCAATGAATCCGGGTAGATAATCTTGCCAAGTTATTGAACCATCTTGATATTCAATTTCTATTTAAGTTTGTGTTTGGTGGGAATTTTTTTACGGGGACGACAAACAAATAATGTACTGTTGTGTCGGGACATGGGGGAACCCCAATATATATATATATACTATATTAAAAGGGAAAACACTATTTGGTTAAACATTCACTTTCCGATTTTACCCCTCTTTATTAAAAAAAATATTAAGTTTTTAAAATTTTTGTATGTTTTTTTATTTAAAAAATGCAATCTCATATAGACAGATTCCTCTACCTACAATAAAAAAATGTGTTCTCCCCGCCGCTCGCGAACCCCCGTGCACACTGCAAAAATGAGTGACGAACGAAGTATAACACTCAGGGGTTTGGGAGCAGCGGGAGTGCTGTCGCACCGGGACAATGTCATAGCCAGGATAATGTCGCGCGGGGCATAGAGGTCTCCGCGCACTATCACAGTTGAGGTATTGTCGCAATTGGCCGTAGGGGCGGAGCTCCGTGCCCGTCACTCGTGTGTGTGTGTGTATATATATATTTAACTTGTTTCTACATTTACATTTATGTTTCTGAAGTTCTTGGTCAATTCCATATAATTACATATTGTTTTTTTTGATGTAGGAGCTAGACTTACAATAAAAAAGTATAAATAATATTACGATGCTCACACTCAAATAGAATTTTTAGCGAGGAAATAAGGCTACTACACATTTGAGAGCACAAGAAAATAAACATATGCAAATAAGGCCCCACAAGGCATGCGATACCTTAGCGCAAAGATTACAAGATAATGTTGTGGTCCCACACGACCAGTTATCTACATCGTTAAATAGTGTTGTCATGACGTTATGTATTCATGTTAGATGTCTTTTATTAAACAAGTGGATGTACGAGTCTGTAGTGTTTTTTTGTTGAATTTTTTATCTTTATTTTTGGGTATTTACACCAATGGCACCTTGAGGACTGTAAATAGATATATTGGGTCATTGTGTACAACCCCTTGTTCGCCGAGTGGGTTCACCAGAGAAGTCAGGTTTATGAGAATGGCGAGTGGGGCATGCAGGCCCGCACTTGCCTAAAGCAACAGGTGAGTGGGCGAGTGGGGCAAGCAGACCCGCACTCGCCCAAAGCAGCAGGTGTGCGAATAGTCGGGCGAGTGGGGCAGCCGGTCCGCACTCGCCCCAGGTAGCGAGTAAGAAGCAGGAGAATGCCGACTTCATCGGGCACTCGCTCTTAGCTAGGAGTGAGGTGGCGGTTGTCGTCCTCATTTAGGCACTTGCCACTCCAGGGGGGTATGACATCATGATCGACCCGTCCTAGAAAGATTATCCATGAGATAATATGTTTTGGCCTGCCAATAGCCTTTCCAAACATCAGAGTTTACTATTGACATACCAATTTGGGGTGCGTTTAGTAAAATCAGAAGGCGAGATTCCGTTATGTGCAGACTAGACTTGGAAAAATATAAATATACCCTATGAGCACCTTTGGAGGGGATTAAGTTCTTTTGGCTTCTTCCTCCTTAGGCTGTTTTTGGTTGACTTCGAGCCCTCCAAGGTGCCTAACACAGCTTTTGGCTTGAGAGGGGAAACACTCTAAGATCTTCTGAGTGTGTGGTAGAACCTCCGTGCTGCAACCCAGAGTCTGTTCTCCAGTTCCCAGTGTCCGGTCAGGAGTACTAGTTCAGGAGAAGTAGGTGGAAGCAAGTTCCATAGGGCCGGGGACCACGAGCAAGGAAGCAACCCCAATGAGCCATTCAATGCGGCAACTTCGTGCAGAAGGAGGTAGAGTTCACCAAGAACATCATGAAGATGCTGCAGGGACTCGCCCTCTGGGGGGAGTGCTCGACTCCAGTCGCTCAGGTGCCAGCCTCTTAGTCAATGGGCGAGAACGCCTTAGGAGGGAGGCCAGGGAAAGAGGTGGCGAGTGAGGGGTTCGAGCGGGAACTCATCGGGCGAGAGTTGTTCCCCAGCCCAGCGAGTGCAGGACCAACCGGCGAGTGCCTCGCTCGAGTGGAGCAGGCGAGACCGGCGAGTGTGGCAACCAGTTCGCACTCACCCCAGGTAGCGAGTAAGAAGCAGGCGAGTGCCGACCATCGGGCATTTGCCCTCAGCTAGGAGTGAGGTGGCTGTTGCCGTCCCCATGTAGGCACTCGCCACTCCAGTGGGGTATGCCATCATGGTCGACGCAGCGAGGTATGCCATCATGGTCGACTCCGTCCTAGAAAGATTATCCATGAGATAATATGTTTTGGTCTGCCAAATTGCCCCGCCGAACAACAGAGTTTGGCTATTGACAAACCAATTTGGGGTGCATTTAGTAAAATCAGAAGGCGAGATTCCGCTATGTGCAGACCAGACTTGAAAAACTATAAATAGACCGTGTGTTTTGGAGGAGATCGAGTTCTTTTGGCGTTCTTCCTTCTTAGGCTGTTTTTGGTTGGCTTCGAATGCCCTCCAAGGTGCCCATCTCAGCTTTTGGCTTGGAAGGAGAGGCGCTCTAAGATCTTTCGGGTGCGTGGTGGGACCTCCACGCTGCAGCCCAGGGTCTGTTCTCCAGTTCCTAGTGTCCGGGCTGGTGTTCTTGTTCGACAGAAGTAGGTGTAAGCTATCCCTTGGGTACGAACTCTCGTTGAGACCGTCTTCCAGTTTCAACACATTGTATGCATTATGAATGACGTTATGTTAAGTCTATTCCTCTTTCTAGTTCCCCTCTTCACCCCTAAATTCTAGGGTTAGGGTTGACTATGACTCCCCTTCCTCCTTTCCTCACATTCTCCTTGAGTAGAGCTCGCTCCTTGTATCTTTGCTACCGCCACCCGCTCGGAATCGGAGGCTTGTAACATCTTGGTATCATAGACTTCAGTCCTCCTCTCTCCCACAAACATCAACCAGCCTTCTTAATCGCGGCTCAAGATTCCTCTAGTCGACACTCCATCTTGCGCCTTCGTCGAACTGCGGGCATCCTTCCTCCTCTTTCTGCAACGCGATTTGACTGTCTTCTGCCTTGACTGCTTGTTTCGTCCCGATAGACGCAACTGTAAATCGATCGACTCTCTGCTCAACCCACGGGTACTGTGCCCGACACTCGACGACTTCCGCATGTGCCACGACTTCTCGTTTCTAGCCCAATAGAGACGGAACTGTTGACACAGTCCCTCGATCGACCGACTGACACGACTCCAGCCCTTAGCTACGCCACCAAGGCCACTGTCTATGCAAAAGTTGACGCCGTTGTCGATCTTATTGACCTCTTTGCTATTCCAACTGATCCACTGCAACTATGTCTCGATCTTCTGATATCTACACCATAGTCCCGATTTCCAGTCAACCCCAACTCCTCGCCTCATGTTCTCGCAGCGCATCGACCTCCTCGACGCTTCTTCCCGCATGTATACCTCTTTCCTTGAACAAGCGATGACCGCGTGCAGTCCTCTGACTACCATGACAGATTAATAAACTAATTCTTCATTGTATTAATTGATTATTATTGCGGCGTGATGATGAGACCCTACAAGCCACTCAACGTCCGGTCGATGCTCTAGAAGTTACTGGAGATGTCGACGTCTTATGAGGCCCCGCTTGCCCGACTCACCGCCAACATTGATTGTTGCTTTGGGGGTCCGATCCCACCACAACCATCCTCGATGCCACATGCATTCGAAGAAGCCCTGTCGCTCTTCACAGTTTTTTGTCTCTCCACCATCGCCTCTAATTGTTCCCACCGTGCAATTCTCACAGCCGACATCGTCGCTTCCCAACCCAGCGTTGGTGCCACCACAATTTGTGTCGCCATCGGCCGACCCCGTGGTCTCCATTTATAGCCTCCGCTTCGACCACTTGCTCTGGTAGCCCCTTTCGATCCATTCCTCCCGACGACCTCCCCTACGTCGGTGCCGCCACTTCTCATCGCCGTGGTTCACTTTCAACACAGTTCCCCGTCTCCCTCGACTGTCTGCATCCACTGGGCGCACTCGCCTCCACTCCAAAGCTTCCGCCTGAAGGTCTTCCTTCCTCACGTGCCTCGACCACGTCAAATCCTTGCAGTCTATCGTGCCATCTGTGAGCACAATGACGACTCGCCACTCGATGCATCCGCCACCATAGCGACGCGGTACTGGAAGCTATTTTCGCGGAAAATAAGGAGCTAGATGGTCACGACTTGCTAGCTTCGCCTGAGCTTGAGGATAAGCTCAATTTGAAGGGTTGTTGGGATGTTATGTTCCCACATGACCAATTATCTATATTAAAATAATGTCATCATGTATTCATGTTAGATGTCTTTTATTAATCGAGTTGATGTACGAGTCTGTAATGTTTTATCGTTTCGTGTTGTTCTCTTTATTTTCGGGTATTTACACCATACCACCTTGCAAGTCTTTAAATAGACCCCTTAGGTCATCGTGTGCATTATGAATGAAATTATGAAAAGTCTATTCCTTTATCTAGTTCCCCTTTTCATCCTCAAGTTCTAGGGTTAGTGTTGAGCACAGCTCCCATTCTTTCCCTTCCTCTTGCATTCTCCACGGGTAGAGCTCGGCTCCTCTTGTATCCCCACTATTGCCTCCACCGCCACCCGCTCGCTATCAGAGGCTTGTAACAGATAATATCCCAATATACTGAGAATAAACACATGAATTCAACACTAAAAATCATACAACCATAAATAAACTTATGATGATCACGCGATAAAAGACTCTGAAGGATGTATAGTGAGAAATCAGAGGCCAGAGTGAAGGTGGAGGGCTGAATGTGAGTTGCCCTGTTGTTGAGTGAGAGCTGCTCAGATTCCAGGCTCTGGAAGTGCTACTTTTAGAGGAGTCAGGGGAGTAGTGGAACGGGCTCTGGATATCCTTGTGAGAGTTCTGGGAATTTGAACCGGATCTGGAAACGCTTCCAGCATTTGAATTCCTTTCAGGATGGGGTTTGGTTCAGCAACTGGGGAATTTGCGGTAACTGGCAGAGTAAGTGGAGTTCTGGAGCAGAGGTGAGGCTTGGCTTGGCTGAGGATAATAGGGTAACTTTGAGTCTCAGTTTGGCGTTAGGAAGAGGGGGTTGCGAGTGTGTGTGTGTGTGGTGGGGGGAGTTAGGGAGGTAACTGTCAGGAAAATGTGGGAAAGTGTAGCTGGTAGTTCTCGGTCATGGGAGTTAGGAAAATGTGGGGTGGGTGGAGGGAGGATAATGGTTATGGGAAGTTATTTGTGGAGGTTAGGGTAGTTATGTGTGACCGGGGTGGTTAAGGATAGTTACATGAGGTAGCAATTGTGGTTATGGAGAACTGAGATAATGATTGTGATGGAGAGGCTGGTCGGCCAATGTGGTGGCTGACAATATGGAGGGTGGTGGAAGGGGCTGTCCAAAGGGAAGCAGGGAGGGTGTTTCTAGGTTTTGCACCTAGAATTCGGCTTTGGCACATGTTGACCAAAGGCTGATATCTTTCCAATTTTAGATCCTTTTAAAATGAGCCATATATCCCTATTTAATAGGCTTACAAGCTGCCATGGGTAGTCATAATTTTCTGATTTTATGGCTTCCAAAAACACACTAAAATAGCAAAAAATTCACTAAAATTTCTAGATCGACAATCCACTTGAAAAACGGTCCGATTGTCACTTCTTCGTTTGACGTGTGTAAATCCTTACGAGCCGCGTGACATGATCCTCATCAATTTCATCAAAAAGTACCACTTTTTGAGTTTTTGCTATAATTTAATCTTGGTAGTTATGATTGCTTGGGAGGTGTGCAAGGTGTCATGGTGTCGTCTCATTTCCTCAGAGTGCCTATGAGAGTACCTTACTCACCTTAAACAAAATTGATTTTTTTTATCTACTCTTTATTATTCATCTTTAGTTAAAAATAATTGTTGCATTGAACTGCTGCTTCATATCTGAAATTGCACTGCTTGTTCACATTGTGTCTCATTCAAACTATCATTTCTGCATTCAGAAGATCTACTCATAGGATGTGTGGATATATTTAATTTGGAAAGATAAGGAAGATGGGTAAATTAATGTAGCATGATGGAAAGTTTTGCACAAATATAATAATTACCTTATGCAACTGTGAACAAGAATAAATGTATAGTGAGGGTTCATAACGTTAGTCCTAGAAAGTTAAGATAGCTAATTATGATGATGAAAATGGCGGGATGAGATCCTCGAGAAATTTATTTTCTTCTTCTCATTAATAAAGGAAAATTAAAATATATTTACTGAAGCTTGTTACGGGCCTACCCTTAACGAGTCAGAAACTTCTCCAGAGATGGAGATTGTGGAGATATTATTGATCCAGAATCACGACTGCCTAGATGGGAAGAGAGAGTGCTACCATGCTTTCAAAGAGTTTAAGGGAATACTTATTGTTTGCCTTCACTCTTACATCTCATGTTTTTTAAATAGGTATTCATCACACATCTGACTCTTAATGTCCAACTAATAATACATTAATAAATGCGTAAAAAATGTGAATGATGCAACTCAAATCACATCTTTTTTTTTTTGCTTTTTTAGTTATGTCGCATTGCGTTACGTGCCCTAGATTGCGATCACGTGCAAGAAGGATGGAGGGGGAAATCCTGGAGGAGGGAGACAGATCCCTTCTTGGAACCCTAAGGCACAATGTTGAGGAAGAGGAGGTCGCGCGCTGGTGAGAGGCAAAGGGGAGGCGGGACTGCTGTGGCGTGCGAGTGATGAGTCCGATATTTGTAGTGTTTTTTCGGACTCATCCGGGTTAGTTTTCGCGCATGCGCACTACACATTTCGATCATTATTGCTTGTATTTGATGCAATTTGTATTGCACACAAAGTGCACGTTTTCGACCCGTTGTGGTGCGTTTTTGCGCTTTGTGGTGCGTTTTTGCGCTTTGTGGTGCTGGGGGTAAGCACATGGTGCTCCCTAGGCATTTTGTTGGTGCTTATTGTTGCTTTGGGCAAGTCGGGGGTGTGCTGAACCCAATTTGTGAAACCTATGTAATCGCACGGTCGTGCGATTTTCCTCGGCGCACCTGCGTTTTGCTCGTGCGTGACCAATATGCTGAAAATAGGGGTTCTGCCGCTACCTGTACGTTGTTGGTCGCGCACGGTTGTTTTCAACCGTGTGAGAACAAAATCGCACGGGGTACCTGCTTGTCCCAACTTTTGGTGATTTTCTCTGGGTCGTGCGTTTTCTTCACGCACGGTTGATTTCAACTGCGAGAGAGGAAAATCGCACGGGCTCTGGTTTGGCCGGATTTTATCATTTCTGTTGCTACCCGTGCGTTCCTGCTCACGCACGGTTGACACGACCACGCGTGAATGGAAATCGCACGGACGGTGCGCTGGCCTGACTTAGTTTATTCTTATAAATATCGCATGGTTTGAACGCACGACCGTGCGTGATCATTTTTCTCAACGATTCCTATTTAAGCGCAGATTTTCATGATTTCAAGGACTTTCGCCATTTTTCTGGCCCTAGCTGCACCGTTCTGCCCCAAGTCATCGTTCTACCTCTAACCATCGTCTCGAGGAGTTCCAGCCAAGTTTACTGTAGAAATAGGCCCAAAACCTTGTATATATATATTCCACTTAATAGTTACAGGTATACACACTCTTATATATGAGAAGAAGGAAGAGAGAAATCCTAATACATGATGTGGGACTAATACAAGAAGAGAGAAAATAAGAAACAACATGGGCCCTTAAATGGGCTTTTCTAACACTCCCCCGCAAGCTGGAGCGTACAAGTCGTAGGCGCCAAGCTTGGATAAGAACTGATAGTATAGCGGCCTGGAGAGAGCTTTCGTCAGGATGTCCGCAACTTGGTCGGTAGCAGGAACATGCTCCAAATCTATCTTCTTTGACTGTACCTTTTCCCGGATAAAGTGACAGTCAACTTCGATATGTTTTATTCGTTCGTGAAAAACCGGATTCTTGGCAATATGGATTGCTGCTTGACTGTCGCAAAATAAGGTTGCCGGAGATGAGAGACGAACACCTAAGTCTCCCAGAAGGCCTTCAAGCCAGGTTAGCTCAGAGACAACAGCAGCCATAGCCCGGTACTCAGCTTCGGCAGAGGAACGCGCAACCACATTCTGTTTCTTGCTATGCCAAGTTATGAGGTGTCCACCAAAGTAAGTGCAGAATCCAGTTGTGGAGCGTCTATCATCAATAGATCCTGCGTAGTCAACGTCAGAATACGCGACAAGAGATAGAGATGTGGATGGCTTGTACACGAGTCCTTGTCCGGGGGCGATCTTGAGATATCGAAGGATGCGCTCGACAGCTTGAAGATGAGATGTCCGAGGAGCGTGCATGAAACGGCTCACAACTCCTACAGCAAATGAGATGTCTGGTCGAGTCACCGTAAGGTAGATCAGCTTCCCAACCAAGCGTCTGTAATATTCCGGATTTGTAAGTAGCTTGTCAGAGTCAGAGCTATGGGCCGAGAGCTTGTGATTTGCGTCCATAGGAGTCTCCGCAGGTTTGCACCCAGAATAACCTGCATCACGAAGGAGGTCCATACAGTACTTCCTTTGAGATATCACAAGACCATCAGGGCGTCGGGCGACCTCAAGCCCAAGAAAGTACCGAAGGTTGCCCAGATCTTTGGTTTGAAAGACAGAATTCAACTGTGCCTTGATCTGTTGTATTCCTGCCGTGTTGTCGCCAGTAATCAGGATATCATCAACGTAGACCAGAAGAATCACAGTCCCAGTTGACCGATGTCGGGTGAAGAGAGAAAAATCAGCCGAGCTTCGAGTGAAGCCACTAGCACAGACCACCTTACTGAACTTTTCAAACCACGCACGCGGGGACTGTTTGAGACCATAAATGGATTTTCGAAGATGACAGACCAAAGACTCCCCCGTGGTCTCAAACCCGGGAGGCTGCTGCATAAAAACGGTCTCCTGTAGATCGCCGTTGAGGAAGACATTCTTGATATCCAGCTGATAAAGGGGCCAGTGACGATGAACAGCCAATGAGAGAAGAACGCGAACCGTGTTCAATTTTGCCACGGGAGAGAATGTTTCCTCGTAATCAAGGCCATGTTGCTGAGTAAACCCCCGGGCCACAAGACGGGCCTTCAGACGGTCGATAGTGCCATCCGCCGCATGTTTAATGACAAAGACCCATTTGCAGCTAACAGGGGTGTGGCCAGCAAGAAGAGGAACCAGATCCCAGGTCTGGTTAGCCCAGAGAGCCTGCATTTCATCGTGCATAGCAGCCCGCCATCCTGGGTGGTGAAGCGCCTCCTGCACACTGTTAGGAAGAAAAATAGAGGAAAGGGAGGTGGCAAATGCGTAGTGAGGCGGTGTTAGCCGATGTAGAGAGACGTAGTTGGCCAAGGGATGAGCTGTAGAGACGGGAGCGTGATCGACCGCAGCCGAACTATCGCTGGCAGCAGGGAGCTGGGGCACGGGAGCATCCTTGGATGGGCGACGAGAGTAGACACGGATTAGCGGTGGAGGAACCCGAGGAGGAACGGGTGGGGAGGAGGAAGAAGACGACACAAATGGCGTGACCGGGACAACGGGCCGGGGAAGAGATGGAGCAGAAGACGAGGGAGTAGAAGACGAGGTGGTGCTGGGTAAGTGGAAGGGCTGGTCTTCGCAGAAGGTGACATCCGCAGAAACGACCATTTTGCCGGTAGTAGGAGAGTAGCAAACGTACCCCTTTTTAGTGCGGGAGTAGCCAACAAACATATACTTGGCGGCCCGAGGAGCAAGTTTGTCGGAAGGAGGGCCAAGAAGGTGGACATAACAAACACACCCGAAGATCCGTGGTGGGAGAGAGGTGAGGGGGATGGAGGGATAGAGGAGTTGGATGGGCGAGGCAAAGTCAAGGACAGAGGAGGGAAGGCGGTTGATGAGATGACAGGCGGTGGAAACAGCAAAGTTCCAATATTCGGTGGGAACGTGCATTTGGAACATAAGAGAGCGGGCAACATCGAGAAGATGACGATTTTTGCGTTCGGCCACCCCGTTTTGCTGAGGGGTATACGCACAAGAAGTTTGATGGATGACACCAAAGTCAGTGCAGAGAGTGGAGAAGGCACGACCCGTATATTCCCGAGCATTATCAGTGCGAATGATTTTGAGAGGAGTGGCGAACTGCGTACGCATCTCAAGTAGAAAGGCGCGAAAGACAGAGGGAAGTTCAGTGCGATCATGTAGTAAATAGAGCCACGTGGTACGGGAGTAATCGTCAATGAACGTGACAAAATACCGAAAGCCAAAAATACTAGGGATCCTATAAGGACCCCAAATATCAGAATGAACTAACGATAAGGGAGTAGTACTCCTGACACACGCTGGGGGGAAAGAGGAACGGTGTTGTTTGCCGTAGACACAAGATTCACAGGAGAACTCTTGTAAAGATATATCAGGAAGAGCCCGCTTGAGAATCGGAAGGGGAGCATGTCCAAGACGGCAATGCCAATCAACAGTAGAGATGGTGGAGAAAAGAGTTGGGGGGATATCCAAGATGTACAACCCATTCACCAGCTGCCCCTGACCAATGGTACTCCGGGTGCGGCGATCCTGCATAAGAAAAGAAGAGGGTGAAAATGTAATACAACAGTCAAGGTCGTGTGTGAGACGACTAACTGATAATAAATTGAAGGGAGACCCCGGAACGTGAAGAACCGAGGAAAGAGAAAGGGTTGGCGTCAGCTGAAGATCAGCGGAGCCAAAGACGGGGAGGGTGTCACCGTTGGCCACAGTGATGCGAGCAGGATGAGGCATTTGGAGATACGCTGGGGGCTTCTGGGAGAAGATTTGGTGAGTAGCGCCAGAATCAACGATCCAACAAGGATGATGAGAGAGGCAGGTGATACCCTCCGTAGAGGACACAACAGAGGTGACAGCTGAAGCAGCAAGCGCCATGCGGTGACAGAGACGAGGCCGGGCAGCTAGCGGAGAGGAAGTCGGCGACTAGCAGAAGGGAGGCCGGCGGCGAGCAGGAACAGTCCGCGGCGGACTGGAGTCGGTCGAGGCGAGTAGGGCAGACCGCAGCGGGTAGAGAGCCCACGCATACAGAGAGAGGCCGCAGCGGGAAGAGAGAGGCCGCGCGGACAGAGACAGGCCGCAGCGGGCAGAGACAGGCCGCAGCGGGCAGAGACAGGCCGCAGCGGGCAGAGACAGGCCGCAGCGGGCAGAGGAAGCGTCGCGACGAGTAGGGAGGCCGCGGCGGACAGAAGAGAGGCCGCAGGCAAGACAAGCCGCGAACAAGCAAAGAGCGCAGGAGCGGACTGACGAGAGGCCGCGACTAGGAGAGAGGCCGCAGCGGACGGGTAAGAAGGTGGTCCCATGGAGAGAGAAAAGGCTGTAAAAGAGAGCGTCCGCAACAAGAGAGAAGAAGAGCGCACAACGGACAAGAGGTGAGTCCGCAGCGGACAGGAGCAGTCCGCAAGAGATTGCGGATAGGGAGTCCGCGAGCAAAGAGGCTCGAGCGGACAGAAGCAGAGCGAGCTAGAGTGGAGCAGTCCGCGAGCAAAGAGACTCGAGCGGACACAAGAGAGCGGTCAGCGGACAGGAAGGAACGCCCGCAGCGGATAGAAGAGGTGGGCCCATGAGTCGGAGCAGAAGATGACTATAAGAAGCCTGAGGAGGGTGGAACCACGGAGAGAGAGAGAAGAGAGGCGGATGCAGAGGAGCAGTCCGCAGGAGACCGGAGCGGACAGAAAGGCAGTCCGCAGAGAGCTGAGCGGACAGAAAAAAAGGAGAGTCCGCAGGGAAGACGGACAAAAAGGCAGTCCGCAGAGAGGCGGACAGAAAGACAGTCCGCAGGAGACCGGAGCGGACAGAGTGGCAGTCCGCAGGAGAGCGGAGCGGTCAGAAAAGGCAGTCCGCAGCTAGCGGGAACCTCGCTTTGATACCATGTAGAAATAGGCCCAAAACCTTGTATATATATATTCCACTTAATAGTTACAGGTATACACACTCTTATATATGAGAAGAAGGAAGAGAGAAATCCTAATACATGATGTGGGACTAATACAAGAAGAGAGAAAATAAGAAACAACATGTGCCCTTAAATGAGCTTTTCTAACATTTACTATGCCAATCTTTTGCTAGAACTTCTTCTCAGCCTCCTCCATCATTCGCGAGTCTGAAAGCCTCGTTCCAAGGGATTTCATCACTGCTCTTGAAGAGTTCACCGACGAGGTTGCTATCAGAGGTTATTGACAGAGAAGACAGGTAGATTGGAAAAAGGTGACAACTTTTCTCGTCCCCGGGAGACTGTCGAAGTCCGAGTGCGGACAAGGCTTGACAACCCTTGATTCCGGCTGCGAACCTACATGAGTTTTCATGCTTTGGTTGTATTCCCCCTGCTTCACTAGTAGTGTTGTTCCTTTGAATTTTGGGATGTGTTTGATGATTGTATGAACCCGAATTTGTTTCTTTCGAAATCATTCATGTCTATGTGGATGTTCTGTGGTTTATGCATGTAAAGAGCTCCTCCATCCCATTTCACTGCCCCTGCCATCGTGTGTGTGCCGCACTAGCAATTAATTGTTGTGCGCGTTGCAAAAAGGTGCTTTCTACCCTCACCGATTTCTTTCCATTCCGCAAGCTCGCCCAACTGGGCATCCACCCTAGCGAGGCGGTGAAGGCGACCCACACTTTTAATTTTGTTATTCTCCTTCAAAACAATCTACAAAACCAAGCCCTTGTTTACTTCAAACCCGTTATAATTAATTTTCTAAACAATCGAATCACACACTCACTCTGTGTTTCTCAAGAGATCGATACTTGAGGGGTTATTCCCATTTTATATTACTTCTGCGACCGATGCACTTGTCGTTTGCACATCAACTGTTTGGCACCATTGTCAGGGAACACAAGTGTGTGTGAATTTTTGTTTAGAACATTTTTATAAGGGTTAGTGTTTTTGATCTTTGTTTGTTATAAGTTTATGCAGGGGCGTGACCCTGGTGAAATTGTTGAGTTTGATCCTGAGATAGAGCGGACGCTGCACGCGCGCCCCCATGTTATGACTGACATGGACATCATAAGAATTAATGAGGTTGATCAATTGGAAGAGGTGCACCCAGGTTGTCAAATTTGTTGGGTATTGTATCCACAATAATCCTGATTTGAAGAAGGGTGCAGTTAAGCTAAGATGTATTGTGACTGTATTTGATATTGTATTTGTAGTTATGTACTTGCAGATTTATAATGTTAAGTACACACCAATGTCAGGTTACAATGAGTCAGTAAACACGAGACTACACAATGTAATCCTTCATTGTGTGGGTCATGGTGTTGACTCACGTGTAATCTCTCTATTAGGGTGTACTTCTATGCCAAATACATGTGAAAGTTCAAGGAAGAAGAAGAGCTTCATTGCAGAAAAACAAAAATTTTACCCGAGTAAAATTCGTCGAGTATCTTAAGGGATATTCGTCGAATTCGTCGAGTATCATTGATATTCGTCGAATTCGTCGTATATACTTACTATCACTCGCTGAATTCGTCTTATGTACTTGTGCAGAATTTCTAAAACAATAAAAAAAACAGTTAAGTAAAATTCGTCGAGTATCATCAAGTATACTCGTCGAATTCGTCTAATGTATCTAACGATACTCGCCGAATTCGTCGAATATACATGATGATATACGCCGAATTCGTCGAATCATCTCGATGCTACTTCTCTGATTTTTCTTAAGGCAAATTCGTCGAGTGCATCATGGCGTCGAGAGCGTCGAGTAGATCTTGGCGTCGAGAGCGTTGAGTCTATTAGCCTATACCCGACAAATTCGTCGAGTATACCAGCTGATACTCGAAGAATTCGTCGAGTATGATTCTAGCCTTGACGTTGAGTGGCTAGCCAGCTTGAGCTTAATTTGTCTAAGTCAAATTCGTTGTATATCAATGACTATTCGGCGAGTATACTAGTGATACTCGATGATACTTGACGAATATGACTTAGGTCATTTTTCTGACATTTGTTTTCAGGCTCGGGTTGCGACGACCATGCACAGTAACTTTCGCAAGATATTTTTGGAAATGTCTTTATATCCGTTGGAAGGGGAATCTCTATAAATACCTAAGGAAAGTTCCTTTCCAATAGTAATTGTGCTCTTGCTCTCATATTCAAATCTAGAAAACTTTCCAAGATCGGAAAATTCCGTCGGCTCGGCTATAGTGGATTTCGTGATTCTTCCGATCGGTCACCGACGTGCAGTGCATTTCGATCTTCTTCGACCAAATCGACTGGATTGCTTCTCTTTAAAGATCTCTATTAGTCCAGTCCCAGTCGTTTGAAAATTCAAAAATCGAGATTCAAGATCTTCTAAGATTTCATATTCCGAGTTCTCCAAGATTTTCAAGATCATCTATTTTCGAAGAACGACAGCGTGAAACTTTCAAATCTCGTCTAAGTTTGAGGGAAATATTATTGTAAAATATTTATTTATTTTTGTAGGAGATTGTCTCGGAGTTGTAGATCTGTTTGTGGATCAAGTGGTAGATCCGTTTGTGGATCGAGTGGTAGATCCGTTTGTGGATCGAGTGGTAGATCAGTTTGTGGATCGAGTGGTAGATCCGTTTGTGGATCGAGTGGTAGATCCGTTTGTGGATCGAGTCATAGATCCGATTGTGGATCGAGTCGTAGATCCGATTGTGGATCGAGTGGTAGGAGCGTCGTCTTCGAGTTGTTGGAGTTGCGGCTCCGAGGTGTATGATTTGTAGAAATCTGAGTTTGGTGAAGTAGCCGAATCTAGCCCTTCGTGGTAGATAGGCGAGACGGGAAAATGGACGTACCCAACTCGGGGAACCACTATAAATCTCTGTGTTTGTGTGTTTATTTTTTAAAGTAGTTTTATTCCGCGAAAAGACACAAACATCACCTATTCACCCCCCCTCTAGATGATTTAAGTAGACGCTAGATACTTTCAATTGATATCAGAAAGACGTTTTGTTCGACATAAAGTTAACACCTTGAACAAGATCCCTGTTCTAGCGTCAAGAGATTCCGTCTAGTAACCATGGACAGAAGTAAAGACATGTTTTCGATGAAGTTACCAGTGTGCACGAAAGAGAACTTTCCCATGTGGAAAGAAAGAGTCCGGTTTTTTATGGAAGCTGCAGATCCAAGAATTTTTCAGATTGTGGAAGGACCACATATACCTACGCAAGCTTCAGCTCTGAACCCATATATCTTGATTCCCAAAAAGATGATGGATCTTGTTAGAAAAGCCCATTTAAGGGCCCATGTTGTTTCTTATTTTTCTCTCTTCTTGTATTAGTCCCACATCATGTATTAGGATTTCTCCCTTCCTTCTTCTCCTATATAAGTGTGTGTATACTTGTAACTATCACCAAGTGGACATATATACAAGGTTGGCTTTCTCCATTTCTACATGGTATCAGAGCCAGGTTCCGTCTCCTGCGGACTCCGATTTCTGTCCGCCCAGCGGCCTGCGGTCTCCTGCGGACTCACATTCCTATCCGCCCAGCGGCCTGCGGTTTCCGCGGCCTGAGTGTGTGTGTCCGCGACTCCTAGTCGCATAGCCCCTGCGGCCTGCCTTTGTCCAATCCGCTCCCTCTCCTCCCGTGGAACCACTCCTCTTCCCTCCTCTTCTGGTCCTTCTTTATAGCCCTCTCTCTGCTCTATGGGTCCACTGCTTCCCATAGTCCGCTGCGGCCTCTTCTTGTCCGACGCGAGCTCGGCGAACTCGCTCCTCTGTCCGCGGTCTCCTTCTGTCCGCTGTGAGCTCAGTATTCGCCTCCTCTTCTTGCTCTCTTTTGTCCGCCGTGAGCTCGGTGGCCTCCTTCTGTCCGCGCTTCTCTCCTGCCTGCGGCTGCTCTCCTTCCTCTTCTGGCGGACAAGTTTTTTTTTTCCTGTCCGCCGCGGGCTCTCTTCTCTCTGCAATTTTCGCCTTGCGAACTGGTCCAGCCCGCTGCGGTCGCCCTCTAGTCGCCGCGACTTGCCAAGTTCCCGCGACTTGCCGAGTTCCCCCAGCTTGCCCTCTCTTCTCGGCCAGCTGTTGTGCTCTACTTGCCACGGCCGGCACCAGTCCGCCTCGGCCTAATCCAGTCCGCCACGGCCTCCCATAGCCCGCTCCTTGCTGAGCGTGTCTGTACTCGCCGCGGCCTACTCCAGCTCGCCGCGACCTCATCCAGTCCGCTGTCTCTGCTCGCTGCGGCCTGTCTCTGTCCGCGCGGACTCTCTTCCCGCTGCGGCCTCTTTCTGTTTGCGTGGTCTCTCTCTGCAGCTGCGGTCTGCCCTACTCGCCTCGACCGGCTCCAGTCCGCCGCTGGCTGTTCCTGCTTGCCGCCGGCCTCCCCTCTGCTAGTCGTCGGCCTCCTCTCTGCTCTCCGCATGGCACCTGCTGTTTCAGCTGTCACCTCTGTTGTGTCGTTCTCTACGGAGGGTATCACCTGCCTCTCTCATCATCCTTGTTGGATCGTTGATTCCGGCGCTACTCACCATATCTCCTCCCAGAAGCCCCCAACATATCTCCAAACGCCTCATCCTGCTCGCATCACTGTGGCCAACGGTGACACCCTCCCCGTCTTTGGCTCCGCTGATCTTCAGCTTACGCCAACCCTTTCTCTTTCCTCGGTTCTTCACGTTTCGAGGTCTCCCTTCAATTTATTATCAGTTAGTCGTCTCACACACGACCTTGACTGTTGTATTACCTTTTCACCCACTTCTTTTCTTATGCAGGATCGCCGCACCCGGAGTACCATTGGTCAGGGGCAGCTGGTGAATGAGTTGTACATCTGGGATCTCCCACCAACTCTTCTCTCCACCATCTCTACTGTTGATTGGCATTGCCGCCTTGGACATGCTCCTCTTTCGATTCTCAAGCGGGATCTTCCTGATATCTCTTTACAGGAGTTCTCCTGTGAATCTTGTGTCTACGGCAAACAACACCGTTCCTCTTTCCCCCCTGCCTGTACCAGGAGTACTACTCCCTTGTCGTTAGTTCATTCTGATATTTGGGGTCCTTATCGGCTACCTAGTATTTTTTGGCTTTCGGTATTTTGTCACGTTCATTGACGATTACTCCCGTACCACGTGCCTCTATTTCCTACATGATCGCACTGAACTTCCCTCTGTCTTTCGCGCCTTTTTACTTGAAATGCGTACGCAGTTCGCCACTCCTCTCAAAGTCATTCGTACTGATAATGCTCGGGAGTATACGGGTCGTGCCTTCTCCAATCTCTGCACTGACTTTGGTGTCATCCATCAAACTTCATGTGCGTATACCCCTCAGCAAAACGGGGTGGCAGAACGCAAAAATCGTCATCTTCTCGATGTTGCCCGCTCCTTATGTTCCAAATGCACGTTCCCACCGAATATTGGAACTTTGCTGTTTCCACCGCCTGTCATCTCATCAACCGCCTTCCCTCCTCTGTCCTTAATTTTGCCTCGCCTATCCAACTCCTCTATCCCTCCATCCCCCTCACCTCTCTCACACCACGGATCTTCGGGTGTGTTTGTTATGTCCACCTTCTTGGCCCTCCTTCCGACAAACTTGCTCCACGGGCCGCCAAGTATATGTTTGTTGGCTACTCCCGCACTCAAAAGGGGTACGTCTGCTACTCTCCTACTACCGGCAAAATGGTCGTTTCTGCAGATGTCACCTTCTGCGAAGACCAGCCCTTCCACTTACCCGGCACCACCTCGTCTTCTGCTCCCTCGTCTTCTGCTCCCTCTCTTCCCCGGCCCGTTGTCCCGGTCACGCCATCTGTGCCGTCTTCTTCCTCCTCTCCCCCCGTTCCTCCTCGGGTTCCTCCACCGCTAATCCGTGTCTACTCTCGTCGCCCATCCAAGGATGCTCCCGTGACCCAGCTCCCTGCTGCCAGCGATAGCTCGGCTGCGGTCGATCACGCTCCCGTCTCGACAGCTCATCCCTTGACCAACTACGTCTCTCTACATCAGCTCACACCGCCTCTCTACGCATTTGCCACCTCCCTTTCCTCTATTTCTCTTCCTACCAATGTGCAGGAGGCGCTTCACCACCCAGGATGACGGGCTGCTATGCAAGATGAAATGCAGGCTCTCTGGGCTAACCAGACCTGGGATCTGGTTCCTCTTCCTGCTGGCCACACCCCTGTTAGCTGCAAATGGGTCTTTGTCATTAAACATGCGGCGGATGACACTATCGACCGTCTGAAGGCACGTCTTGTGGCACGGGGGTTTACTCAGCAACATGACCTTGATTACGAGGAAACCTTCTCTCCCGTGGCCAAATTGAACACGGTCCGCGTTCTTCTCTCCTTGGCTGTTCATCGTCATTGGCCACTTTATCAGCTGGATATCAAGAATGCCTTCCTCAACGGCGATCTCCAGGAGACAGTTTATATGCAGCAGCCTCCCGGGTTTGAGACCACGGGGGAGTCTTTGGTATGTCATCTTCGGAAATCCATTTATGGTCTCAAACAGTCGCCGCGTGCATGGTTTGAAAAATTCAGTAAGGTGGTCTGTGCTAGTGGCTTCACTCGGAGCTCGACTGATTTTTCTCTCTTCACCCGACATCGGTCAACCGGGACTGTGATTCTTCTGGTTTACGTTGATGTTATCCTGATTACTGGTGACGACACGGCAGGAATACAACAGATCAAGGCACAGTTGAATTCTGCCTTTCAAACCAAAGATCTGGGCAACCTTCGGTACTTTCTTGGGCTCGAGGTCGCCCGACGCCCTGATGGTCTTGTGTTATCTCAAAGGAAGTACTGTATGGACCTTCTTCGTGATGCAGGTTATTCTGGGTGCAAACCTGCGGAGACTCCTATGGACGCAAATCACAAGCTCTCGGCCCATAGCTCTGACTCTGACAAGCTACTTACAAATCCGGAATATTACAGACGCTTGGTTGGGAAGCTGATCTACCTTACGGTGACTCGACCAGACATCTCATTTGCTGTAGGAGTTGTGAGCCGTTTCATGCACGCTCCTCGGACATCTCATCTTCAAGCTGTCGAGCGCATCCTTCGATATCTCAAGATCGCCCCCAGACAAGGACTCGTGTACAAGCCATCCACATCTCTATCTCTTGTCGCGTATTCTGACGCTGACTACGCAGGATCTATTGATGATAGGCGCTCCACAACTGGATTCTGTACTTACTTTGGTGGACACCTCATAACTTGGCGTAGCAAGAAACAGAATGTGGTTGCGCGTTCCTCTGCCGAAGCCGAGTACCGAGCTATGGCTGCTGTTGTCTCTGAGCTAACCTGGCTTGAAGGCCTTCTGAGAGACTTATGTGTTCGTCTCTCATCTCCGGCAACCTTATTTTGCGACAGTCAGGCAGCAATTCATATTGCCAAGAATCCGGTTTTTCACGAACGAACAAAGCATATCGAAGTGGACTGTCACTTTATCTGGGAAAAGGTACAGTCAAAGAAGATAGATTTGGCGCATGTTCCTGCCACCGACCAAGTTGCGGACATCCTGACGAAAGCTCTCTCCAGGCCGCTATACTATCAGTTCTTATCCAAGCTTGGCGCCTACGACTTGTACGCTCCAGCTTGCGGGGGAGTGTTAGAAAAGCCCATTTAAGGGCCCATGTTGTTTCTTATTTTTCTCTCTTCTTGTATTAGTCCCACATCATGTATTAGGATTTCTCCCTTCCTTCTTCTCCTATATAAGTGTGTGTATACTTGTAACTATCACCAAGTGGACATATATACAAGGTTGGCTTTCTCCATTTATACAGATCTCACAAAGGATGAAATTGCTTTGGTCTCCTTGGACAAGAAGGCTAAGAATATTATCGCAAGTGCAGTGGACGACTCAATGTTACAAAATTTATTCCACTGCAAATCTGTCAAAGAAATTTGGCACTGCCTGGTTGTTTTGATGGAAGGAACATAAGAAGTTAGAGACGCCGCAGATCGTTGTTGAATCAGGAGTACGAAGCGTTCAAACGAGGATCAAATGATACAATTGCTGACAGCTTCGAGAAGTTCTTCAAGATCGTGAGTGGTCTCAGAAACTACGACCGCAAATTCACTAATGGTGAACTAAACGACAAGTTTCTTAGATCCCTGACAAAGGACTGGGACACTAAAGTGGTTGTCATCTGGGAGTTTGGGAAGTTGCCTGAGATTGACCCTCAGAACCTCTTTAGAAAATTGCTCTCCTACGAACTACAGATGAACACCAGAAAGGAGGAGCAAAGCAACCGGACTTCCAACAAATAGAAGTCGGTAGCTCTAAAGGCTGAAGGCTCAAGAAAGTCCAAAGTTGTGTCACCAGTGAGGACTCGTGCCCCAGACACTCCAGAAGACTCCGAGCCTAGCACGTCAGGCTCTGAGCTATCAGATGAAGAGTTTTCTCTCATATCTAAGCAGTTCAAGAAACTGCTCAGCAAGAGCAGACAGATGAAGATTCAGTCATCCTCATCTGACTTTAGAAAATCCCATCGTGATGGTGATCGTTCCAAAAAAAAAGCTACAACCGAGAGGACATGTACAAATCTAAACAGAACAAACATTCTTCCTCTGACGTTGTGTGCTATTGTTGCAACATGATAGAACACATGATTGCGGAGTGTCCATACAAGAAGAATGATGACTCCAAGAAAGAGGAGAAAAGATCCTTCAAGGGCAAGAGAAAAGAAGAAAAGAACTTCGTCGCCAAGAAGTCCAAGACTCTTAGTGACAACGACTCAAACGAGTCCAGCTCAGAGAATGAGGAAGCATACTTCGGGCTTATGACTCAATTAGACGAGGAAGTTGGCGACTCCGAGTACCACAAGAAGGTAAACTCGCACACAATACTCTCTGAGTCGGATACCTCCTCAAATGGCCAGGAAGGCTATTCTTCTGAGGAATAGGATTCTGAATTAATGATTCAGCACGAGAACCTTTTGAAAGCATTTGACAAATGCCACAGGTAGTCAAACACAGTTGAAAGAGATTGCCCCGCTCAAGGCAGTGGAAACCAGTCTGAAGGAGGAAATTGCAAAATTACTTCCTCTCATAGAGGAAGTCTACTCCTTGAAAGAGGAACTCAAAGACTCTGCTGAAACATTGAGTCTGAAGGAGAAATACCTTGATAAGCTAGAAAAAAAGCTCTTGGTGGAGAGAAAACTTGTGGAAAGTTACTCCAAGATGAAGACTATTCTTCCTCTCATCGATGAGTTTTCAGCTCCGAAGAAGGGTAATGGTTTTGGCCAAAAAGCTGTAAAGGTAAGGCTGTCAAGAAAGCCAGTGCCGAAGAAAAAGGGAAGACACCTCTAAGTCAACCCTCGTTTAGGAAGGTAATCTTCCCGACGAACAAGTTTGATCTTGAGTCGTCCTACGGTTATCTTGCTAGGCCTACCTATGTAGAGCCTAAGAAGCGATATCGGGGATGGACCCGTCCCCGAGACTATGATGTCAGTGTTTTCAAAGCACCTTATAAAGAGATTGAACTCAAGAGTTATGGTACTTATGCTCATGGACATAAGGCCTGCCCAAAAGGCCGATCGGGCCGGCCCGGACCGGGCCTGATCGGGCCCGGGCTTTTGCATTTCTTTATCGACCCGGGAAGGGGCTCTTAAAAAAATTAAAAAAATTAAAAAAATGAAATAAAAATTAGAATAAAAAATTTTATTAATATTGAAATTTTAAAAAACAAAATTACACTTTAAACTTTTTATAAATTCAGATTGTCCACCCTCTTCAATTTCCTCGGCTCTCCTCCAAAAATGGAGTATCCAAATAATCCTTGAGAAATAGTTCGAGTGATTCTTCATTTAGTGTCCTCCGCGTGTTCAAAATCCTGCCACTAAGAGAAAAAGCGGACTAATCTGTATGAGTTAGTAAATCACGGGCATTAGGCCACCTTTTCCACCACTTAAGATATCGAAGTTTTCGAAGTCATAAAATCACGAAATTGTGTTTTCGTATACCCTAATTCGCTACTCGATGTGCCTTTTTTTTCTGGAAGCTAATTCTAAAATTTTATTTGTAAAAGAATCTTTTGTCCTAGGTTGTGTTAAGCCATATAAGGTAATAGTAAAAATGAATTAAATTAGTAGTACTAACGTCGTCAACGAATATAAGTCTAAGTTAACGTTAATTTCATCTATTAAATTTTCTACGGTCTACAGCGAATAACGGGTTTAAAGCGGCGCGCATGAAAATGCAGGAGGCATTTCTCTATAATATTTTAAAAATTTTTCTTTCTTACTTCAATTAAAGAAGCTCCGTTTGCTTAGTGTTTTTGTGCTATTTACAAAATTTTCAATTACTAACGCTATGGGGATAATAAACAAAATTATAAAAACATTTTAATAAATCCATGTAATGAATAGTACGTCCCAATTTTGATGATTATTTGTCATAGTGTAATATTCATAAGAAGTTGTTGAAACGTTTTTTAATTTTATATGTGGAGTTCCTCTTACAGGCATAAAATTGAGGTTTCAAATATTTGAATCACTCGAAAATCACGCTGTTTGGTACAATAAATAAATCTAAGTTAAATTTTCCCTATGGTTCCATAGCTTCTAAACTATCCTGAAAAGTTTAAAACGTGACACACACATCGGTGTGAAAAAACGCAAGCATTGGTTTTAATTCACGTTTTAAGCGGTGTTGTTATTACTAGCGTTATCAAAAGAAATACTCATTATTTTATCCTTTATTTTAAATTCACGCAAACATTTAATAATTACTGAATATATAGCCTTACCGGTGTGCGGAATTCAAACCTTCAAAACATATTACGATTTAAAGAAACGGGAATCCAATGACCGTTATACAAATATAAGATAACCCTACCCTAACGCTACGTCGCTCGTTAAACTCACACGTCCCTCGAAAGTTTCTTTATCGTTTTGCTCAAAATATAATTTAAGGCGTAAAGTGGATCTTGTTGATATTTGGGCAAGCCCTTCGTGTATTACTCCGTCGTCTCATCGTTGTCGTAGTGTGAATGGCCCCAATGAGACCAGGTCTCGCTGTCTTGCTTGATCGTAAAAATGCTGATATTTGTCACTCTCGGGAGCTTGCTTTGCATTTGTCTCGCTAGTGTGACCGGTAGAGTGGATTGCTTGAATTCGTCGCCGACTTTAACCTTGTCGATGCTCCCAGACGGGCGCCCTCCGATTATGCTCCACCACTTCGGCCGTGCTTTGACGACGAGACGAGGAGCCATGCAGCCTATTTTTTTTTAATTGTAGGGCCTAGGATTTACCCAGTTCAAAGACGGGACCAACGGCTCTTAGAGCCGTAGCAGGACCGGGCCGGCGTGCGGGCCCGGTCCGGGCTTCGCCTGGGCCCGGTCCGGGCCCAAATCGTAGCATCCCTTTGGAGGGACACTAAAAGCCAAAACTCAGAAAGGAGATAGAGAAATCCTGTGTATGCTATAATCATGAGTCTTCCACCTCCAAGTATGTTTCCCCTGCTAGACCTCACGTTCAAAAGGTAAAGCGGGAATATAAGAGAAGGTACAACAAGTTTGACTGTTAGTGCTGCGGCAAAATTGGTCATTTTGACGCAGATTGTTGGTTTAATCCTACTAATTTGAAACTCCACGAGTTAACCCTGCCGAAGAAAAAGGAAAGGCAGTGTCGAAGAAAAAGGGAAGACACCTCTAGCCGACGACTTTATCGCTAAGGTAAAGTGATTTGTCATTGCAGGTATGTCCAAAGACCAACAAAAATCTCATCTAGTATTTGGACAGTGGATGCTCTCGGCATATGACCGAGACAAGAAGCCTATTGTGAGGATTTACCCACTCAAAGACGGACTAAAAGTCATCTTTGGAGGGTCAGACAGGGGAATTACTAAAGATTACAGTATGATTTCCAACATAATAGTTTCTTCCACAGACATGGTTTATGTTGAAGGATTATAACATAATCTGATAAGCATAAGTCAACTATGTGACAAAGGCTATATCGTTGAGTTCTACAAGGATAAGTGTCTGATAAAGTCGTCTGCTAATTTGGAGACGATATTAACAGACACTCGGAGTAGAAATATATTTTGTTTAAATTTTCTATGTTTAGACAATTCTACCTCAGTGTGTTTTTTGGCTAAAAGTAGTGTTTTCTATGTTTAGACAATTTTCTATATTTAGACAATTCTACCCGAGTAGAAATATATTTTGTTTATATTTTCTTTCACAGACGTGGTTTATGTTGAAGGATTACAGCATAATCTGATAAACATAAATTAACTATGTGACAAAGGCTATGTCGTTGAGTTTTACATGGATAAGTGTCTGATAAAGTCGTCTGCTAATTTGGAGACAATTTTAACAGACACTCGGAATAGAAATATATTTTGTTTAAATTTTCTATGTTTAGACAATTCTACCACAATGAGTTTTTTGGCTAAAAGTAGTGCGTCTTTTTGTGACCAATGATACAAGAGATTAACACATATTAATTTCAAAACAATAAATATGTTATTTTCTCACAACTTAGTGTGCAATGCCCTCAGCATTAAGTGTCTTAAAGAGAGTTCATGTCACTCATGAATCATGCCAAATGGGTAAGCAGATAAGGGCTATCTTCAAGGGTATTGCAGATAAGGGCTATCTTCAAGGGTATTGCAGAAAAGGATTCTTCAAGAAGTTTGTATTTACTTCACATGGACTTATTCGGTCTCATGCCAATTCACAGTTTAGGAGGTAAAGTATATACGTTGGTAATTGTTGATGACTACTCTCGTTTTACTTGGGTGTTTTTTCTGAAACACAAGTCAGACACATTTGATTCCTTACTAGTTTTGTCCGGCAAATTCAGAATGAATTGAACTGCTCAGTGGTCAAAATCAGAAGTGACCACTGAGTTTTCCTCCCCGCGTACTCCACAGCAAAATGTAGTTGCTGAGAGTAGGAATAGAATCCTCATTGAAGCGTGTACAACTATGTTGAATGACGCTTCACTACCAGAGTACTTCAGGGCTGAAGCAGTCAACACAGCTTGCCACGTGCAAAACAAAGCTCTAATCAACAAGAACCACCGAATGACTCCCTATGAACTACTGAAGGGCAGAAAACCGACTGTGTCCTACTTTAGAATATTTGGAAGTAAATGCTTCGTACTTAATAATGAGAAGTATTACCGCACAAAAATTAGTGAAAAATATTTTGAAGGTATTTTCGTAGGATATAGTAGCTATAGTAAGACGTATAAGATTTTTAATAAGAAAAACCTGATGGTAGAAGAGTCTATTAATGTTGTATTTGATGAGACAAACATGCTCCAAAGCAGCTCGTCTAATGTTATTGGTGCAGATGTAGGTACCAGGTTTAAGGAACTAAGTTTGGATGAAGCAGTCAAAGAAGATGCTCCAAGCTCAGTCAAGGTCATCGATCCATGCATGATGGATGAAGAACAACTAGATGAACCAACCCCAGAGAATGCTCCTGATGTTGCAGAACCTGCTGGTGGAAGATGAAGAAATCTAGTGTTCAGACACCTAAGAGATAACCCAGCTGATTATATTATTGGAGAGCCTGACGGTGATGTTAGAACCAGAAGAGGTACAGATAATGAGCTATTGCATCTTAGTTTTCTGTCTCAGGTCGAGTCAAAGAAGTTTGAAGAAGCAAACAAGGTTGCCTCTTGGATCATGACAATGCAAGAGGAGCTCAATTAGTTCGAACAATGCAAAGTCTGGGAGTTGATGCCCAGACCCAAGAGACAGAGTGTGTCGACACCAAGTGGGTTTTCAGAAACAAGCTGGACGAGAATGACGTAATTATAAAGAACAAATCCCGGCTTGTAGCTCAAGGATATAGACAAGAAGAAGAAATCAACTTCGATCGGACCTTTGCTCCAGTGGCAAGGCTCGAGGCGATCAGGTTGTTTCTTGCATATGCTGCCCTCAAAGGCTTCACGATCTATTAAATGGACGTGAAGTCAGCATTCCTCAACGGGAATCTAAAAGAGTAAGTATATGTAGCGCAACCCCCAAGTTTTGTCAATTCCACCTTTCCTGAACATGTTTACTTTTTAAATAAAGCTATTTACGGCTTAAAGCAAGTTCAACGAGCTTGGTATGAGACGTTGTCCAGCTTTTTCCTTGAGAACAAGTTTACAAGAGAAAAGATAAAGAAGACATTATTTCTTAAAGAAGTAAAAGACAAGATTCTACTAGTGCAAATTTATGTCGACGACATTATATTTGACTTTACAGAAGACAACCTTTGCAAGAAGTTTTCCAAACTTATGCAAGAGAAGTTTGAAATGCGCAGTATGAGAGAGCTGAAGTATTTCTTAGGATTTCAGGTGAAATAATCTGAAGATGAAATTTTCATCTCTCAGATGAAGTTCACCAATGAGCTTCTTAAGAAATTTTGAATGGAGAACGCAACCTCTATGAGGACTCCAATGGGTTCAACTGTGTCTCTGGACAAGGATGAAAAATGGAAACCTTTTGATGAAATCAAGTACAAAAGTATAATTGGATCCTTGCTATACCTCACTGCCAGTAGATCAGACATAATTTTTTCAACATGCGTTTGCGCTAGATTTCAGGTGAACTCTAAAGAATCTCATTACGTCGCTGCAAAACGAATTCTAAGATACCTTAAGGGTACACCCAATCTTGACTTATGGTACTAGAGAAATAATGATGTCGAGCTAATTGGTTTTTCAGATGCCGATTTTACAGGAATCAGAGATGATAGGAAAAACACTTACGGGATGTGCCAATTCCTCGGAGTATGACTTATTTCATGGAGCAGTAAAAAGAAGAACTGTATGACAACCTCTACTGCCGAGTCAGAGTATATCTCTGCCGGTAGTTGTTGCGCACAACTTCTATGGATCATGAATCAACTCGAAGTCTACAACCTAAAGTTCAAAGAGATTCCTATGTATTGCGACTCATCCAACGTAATAATGATCGCGCATAATCCAGTCTCTCACAGCCGGACAAAACACATTGAAGTGCGATATCATTTCATCCGGGAGCATGTGGAGAACAATGATATAACCCTCAGCTATGTCCCGACGTATAAGCAGGTCGCGGATATTTTCACGAAGCCGCTGGACGAGGCCAAGTTCTCGTTCTTCAAAACGGAACTGAGAATGCTGAACAAGGATTCATGAAGAAGGCCAACAAGAGGAAATCACTCAGGAAATTCATCAAGGAAGAAATTTGTCTAAAGCAAAATCGACACGTATCAGTTAGCAAAACTCGTCAATTCGTCGAATATTCACGGATGTACTCACCAAAATTCGCCGAACTTGACTCTGCATTCGGTGAAACTCACCGATTTTCACGTAGGTCAACTTTTCTTTCCTATATTGGATCCGAAGAATCTCGGCTAATCAGGTACACGCCTTTACATGTCTTAAAATTTAAAAATATAAATATAAATATATATATATATATATATATATATATATATATATATATATATATATATATATATAAAGGAGGGTTCGGGGCAACCGCACTCCATTTCGTCGAAACTAGACAGACAGACTCGCCGAACTGTTCTCCCGACCCTTCGGCTCCCACAAACGATTCATCGTCTCCTTCCCGCGGCCCTGCTCCTGTTCTCCTCGATTAGGTCAGTGACGGCTGTTCAAGTCGATTTCCAGCAACTGCTTCTCCGATCATTCGCTTGCTCTCGCCGACCGTCAGTGACAACAAACAGTTTCTACAGTCAGAACAGTCCCGAGATTTCCTGTGATTCTCCATGGCTCCTCGAACTACTAGTGGATTGCTAGGGGGTAGAGAGTTAGTTCGAACATGCTTTTTCTCAGCCTCTGATGAATTCAGAAATGTAATCCTGATGCTAGAGACAGTCGGTCTTTTGTTTGTCCTCGAACATCCTTGCAAAATATTGGACAAGGACGTTCTTCAGTTCTTCCAGAATGCCAAGCTCCGGCATGAAGACTTTGTCATCAAAAGCAAGGTTCGAAAGACTTCAATTAAGGTGAAGGCCTCTACTCTCACCCGGCTCTTGAGGATTCCCGCCTGTGAAGAAGCAGATCACCTAGAAAAGGAAGACTTCTCAAGTGCACTGCTGTTCTGTGGATTGCTAAGGGGCACCAAGGACGTTAAGAGGAAAGGAATGACCGATGAGGGAAGCTATTATCAGATATTATTGGGAAAGTGCCGCTCTACAAGACATGATCCCACGACTACCTGTCAACAGAAATGTTCAAGGTACTAGTAACGATCATCTGTAGAAAAAGAATGGACCGGGGTGCAATGCTGTTTGAGAAGATCAAGAATTGTCTTCGCACTCCCAACTTTGGGAGGATTATCAGCTTGTACCTGAACCAAATGGACGGAGACAAGTTCGATATGACCAAAGGTGTGTCTATCCATCACCTCAAGAAAATAGACTCTTCTATATTCTTAAGGTGGGATAGTAGGATTTTGAGGCCAGAGGGAGCTCCAGATGTGCCTTAGGAGGAGGAAGAACAAGCTCCTGTGGAAATGATTCCAACTCCAACCCCCAGGGAAACTCCTGAGAGATTGAGTGCAGGAGCGGAGGGGGAGCTAGTTGAGACAGTTGCAGAGACAGAAGATCTGATGACAGAGGTTGCCAAGATGGCTCAGACCGCTGTTGAAGAGTTAGTGCCTGAAGAGGTCGATGCTGATATTGCTGTTGAGGAGGATTTGCATGTGGATGACTATGAGATAGATACCGACGAGGTACTGATGATTGCTGATGAGACCAAAGCTGCTCATAATGTAAATGATGGTTCTGAGCAAGTGTCAATAGAGAACCTGATTGTCCCTCTCCCAAAAATTGTTCCTGCTTCATTTTCTGAGGGGGAGGTGACTAGGCCCTCAATATGAGTTGCTACTGAGGTTGTTAGGCTCATGCGCAACCTTGAGAAAAGGATAGACAAGTTGCCAGATGCACCTCCTGCTACTAAAGAGGAGGTTGTGGATCTTTCAGATGAGGAGGAAGATGCAGAGGAGCAGGCTCTAGTTCTAACTGCTGATGTAAACCTTGGTACAACTTCTAAAGCTCGTTTATCTCTGATAGATGAGTCTTCCAGTGAGGATCTGCCTAGCACTCCTAGTCCCGATATTCCAACTTCTAGTGCTCATAATTCAATCCTGCAGAGCATAGAAGCAATGTTGGCCAAGCAGAAAGCTTATTTTGATTCCTCCATGCAAAGAGTTCTGAAAAAGGTCAAAGAAACAAAAAAAGATATGAACAATGGCCTAGTAGAGGTTAATGTCAGATTTGACAAGCTGGATACCAAGCTAGACTCGTGGTTTGCATAAGGCGAAAAGGGGGTTAATTTTGTCATGAAAGGATTAAAGAGCTATCTGAATGTTCTCTGGAATGTTGATACAAATGCCAAAACAATGATTGAAGCTCATAATCAATCAATGGCTCATTATGACACGAACATGGAAGCATATGCAAATGCTCTAGCTCCAGAAGTCAGAAAAGGGGAGGAAGCCATTAAAGCTAAGGTGGTAGCAAAGGTGGATGCGCTTGAGGAACCGATGTTAGCAAACTTCAAAGGGGTAAATGATTACAGCTATGACAATTTCTCGTGGCTTCACAAGGAGATTTTTGGTAGGCCAGGTCAAGAAGCTCAAGTACCTGTTGTGCCTGCTCATGATGAAGTCTATCATGCTGAGGATTACTCTCATTTTTGGACAGACACACATGATTTCTCTCAGGATAGACCTGCTGCTACTGCTGCTGCTCCAGAAGTTCAAGTGAGTGAAGATGTACATCCTGCTCCAGTCTACAAAAGAAGAAAGTATAGCGAAGGCCC
This sequence comes from Platanthera guangdongensis, assembly GCA_039583875.1. Taxonomy (NCBI): domain Eukaryota; kingdom Viridiplantae; phylum Streptophyta; class Magnoliopsida; order Asparagales; family Orchidaceae; genus Platanthera; species Platanthera guangdongensis. The sequence continues at coordinate 173,990,432 of CM077159.1, read as the reverse complement.
TTCTGCTACAAGATCAGAACCTGTCAGAGAACCACCAGTGAGAGATAGAGAAATGACTGAGGTGTGGAGTCCTATCTCAAGAGGAATAATCTTAGATTCCTTCACCATGGTCGATATTGGAGGGGAAAGCAGATGCGATCACTATGACCGAGATGAATGGCATAAGTATGAAGTGTCCTGCGTAAAAAGAAGGATCCACTTCAGAAAGCACAAGCATGATGATCCTGCAACACCTCCAGCCCCCCCAAGATATTACCCAAAGCCCAATGCCTATTTTGTCAGACAGCATCAGAAGAGCCAGGAGAGGCAGGGCTGAGGGTTGTTTTATTTTGTTTGGGTTTATTATTATGTGTAGTTGTAGTTGCCCCCCTCCAAACCAAAAACTTATATATATATATATGATTTATATTTTTTTGACTGGGAATGCGTTTTGTCTTTTAATTTTTATATATCTGTTTTAATTTTAATTATCTGCTCAAGTTTATGTTCTTTATTATTGTTGTGCAATTCACTTTAGCTTATATGATTCTGACTTTTTCAAATAGGAGGAGATTGTTGGGTATTGTATCCACAATATTCCTGATTTGAAGAAGGGTCCAATTAAGCTAAGATGAATTGTGACTGTATTTGCTATTGTATTTGTAGTTATGTATTTGCAGGTTTACAATGCTAAGTACACACCAATGTCAGGTTACAGTGGGTCAGTAAACACAGGACTACACAATGTAATCCTTCATTTTGTAGGTCATGATGTTGACTCACGTGTAATCTCTTTATTAGGGTGTACTTCTATGTCAAATACATGGGGAGGTTCAAGGAAGAAGAAGAGCTTCATTGCAGAAAAACAGAAATTTTACCCGAGTAAAATTCGTCGAGTATCGTAAGGGATATTCGTCGAGTATCATTGATATTCGTCGAATTCGTCGTATATACTTACCATCACTCGTCGAATTCGTCTTATATACTTGTGTCGAATTTCTGAAACAATTAGAAAAACTGTTAAGTAAAATTCGTCGAGTATCATCAAGTATATTCGTCGAATGTATCTAACGATACTCGCCGAATTCGTCGAATATACATGATGATACACGCCGAATTCGTCGAATCATCTCGACGCTATTTCTCTGATTTTTTTAAGGCAAATTCGTCGAGTGCATCATGACGTCGAGAGCGTCGAGTAGTTCTTGACGTCGAGAGCGTTGAGTCGACGACGTCGAGAGCGTTGAGTCGACGACGTCGAGAGCGTTGAATCTATTAGCCTATACTCGACGAATTCGTCGAGTATACCAGCTGATACTCAATGAATTCGTCGAGTATGACTCTAGCCTTGACGTTGAGTGGCTAGCCAGCTTGAGCTGAGTATGTCTAAGTCAAATTCGTCGTATATCAATGAGTATTCGGCGAGTATACTAGTGATACTCGACGATACTCGATGAATATGACTTAGGTCATTTTTCTGACAATTTCTTTTCAAGCTCGGGTTGCGGCGGCCATTTACAGTAACTTTCACTAGTTATTTTTGGAAATGTCTTTATATCCGTTAAAAGGGAGATCTCTATAAATACGTAAGGAGAATTCCTTTCCAATAGTAATCGTGCTCTTGCTCTCAAATTCAAATCTAGAAAACTTTCCAAGATCGGAAAATTCTGTTGGCTCGGCTATAGTGGATTTCGCGATTCTTCCGATCGGTCACCGACGTGCAGTGTGATTCGATCTTCTTCGACCAATACGACTAGATTGCTTCTCTCTAAAGATCTCTATTACTCCAGTCCTAGTCGTTTGAAGATTCAGGAGTTGAGATTCAAGATCTTCCAAGATTTCATATTCCGAGTTCTCCAAGATTTTCAAGATCATCTATTTTCGAAGAACGACGGCGCGAAGCTTTCAGATCTTGTCTAAGTTTGAGTGAAATTTTGTTGTAAAATATTCATTTACTTTTGTAGGAGATTTCTCCGAGTTGTAGATCCGTTTGTGGATCGAGTCATAGATCCGTTTGTGGATCGAGTGGTAGATCCGTTTGTGGATCGAGTGGTAGATCCGTTTGTGGATCGAGTGGTAGATCCGTTTGTGGATCTAGTGGTAGATCCGTTTGTGGATCGAGTGGCAGATCCGTTTGTGGATCGAGTCGCAGATCTGGTTGTGGATCGAGTGGTAGGAGCGTCGTCTCCAAGTTATAGGAGTTGCGGCTCCGAGGTGTAAGATTTGTAGAAATCTGAGTTTGGTGAAGTAGCTGAATCTAGCACTTCGTAGTAGATAGGCGAGGCGGGAAAGTGGGCTTACACAACTCGAGGAATCACTATAAATCTTGGTGTTTGTGTGCTTATTTTTTAAAGTAGTTTTATTCCGCGAAAAGACACAGACATCACCTATTCACCCCCCTCTATGTGATTTAGGTAGACGCAAGATACTTTCAAAGTTGCCGATAAGCAAGATGCAGTCTGGCCAAGGCCCCGGATAATGCGTGATTACACCACTCCCACCGCCGGGAGTGTGTATCCTGGGTTTGGCCCGGCTATTACTAATAATCAGTTTGAAATCAATCCAACTATCTTGAACATCATCCGCAATAACGCTCAATTTTCCAGAATTGCAAGTGAAGACCCTCATCTTCACCTGGCCGAATTCTTCGAAATTTGCAGGACGCTTCGATATGCTGGTATTCCTGATGACACAGTGAAGTTGAGGTTGTTTCCCTTCTCGCTTATGGACAAGGCTAAGGCTTGGCTCCGTACCATTCCCCCGGGAGCTGCCGCGGCCTGGGATGCGTTATCGTCTATATTTCTAACCAAATTCCATCCGGTAGATAGAGACGTCAGTCCGAGGCGAGAGATCACCACCTTCCGTCAACAAGATCAAGTGACCCTCACCGATGCTTGGGAGAGATTCACAGATCTCTTGCGGAAGTGCCCTCGGCATGAGTGTCAACCTTGGGATTTGGTTGAAAATTTCTACTTTGCGATTGATCCGAACTATAGGGCTATGATAGATGTTGTTGCTGGAGGAACATTAATGAATCGCACTCCTGAGGACGCGCTCAGGATTCTTCAAGATACTGCCACTCACAGTTCTTTTTGGAAAGTTGGTAGGAACACCCCGAGAAGTACAAGGGGCTTATTCGAAGTAAATACCTCGGTGCTCCCAACTGAGGCGACACAAGCATCACTGGAGAATATCACATTATTGAAGAGGCCCGCCTCTACGTCTGCTCAAGTGATGGTTCTCTCGTGCCAAGGTTGCAGGAACCCTGAGCATCATGCTTATGAATGCCCCGCTGGTGAGCTATCTTCAGATTTTGGTAATTTAAATGTTGGTGAATGTGTTAATTATGTGATCAAGGACGTTCCGTTCCCTTCTCAAATTCCTATAACCCGGGTGTGAGAAACCACCCAAATTTTTCATGGAACCAAAACGCTGCAGGCCAACGATGGCAACCGGGCCAGCATCAGTTTGATGCTCAAGCTTCCGGGAGACAATCGAGGCCGTCATAACCAGGTTATACTCCGGGTGCTCCTGTGCAAGGAAAGAGTGCACCTGAAGAAATGATGGAGAAGTTTGTTGATATGGCCTAATCGAATATGGCCAACCAGACCGCCTCCATGAGAAACTTGGAGATGCAACTAGGCCAGTTGTCCCAAGTGTTATCCGAGCGAGCTCAGGGTGCTATCCCCAGTACAACTGAAAAGAATCCACGTGAACATGGGAAGCGTTTAGCCGAGTTGGACGGTTGCCGGGAGGGCGAATTTATTGTCGAGTGCAAGATAAATGATGTTAATACTGCCGCGTCATGTGATTTTGGATCATTGCGCAACGTTCTTGCCCTGTAAGATGTTGAGAAACTCAAGTTGAATATTGATGTCGATGGCAAGAATTCTCTTGTTCTTGCTAACGGATCAGTAGTATTAACTGAGGGTGAAGTTAAAGAAGTCGAGGTCATAGTGGACGACACGTCCGTCGTCACTAACTTTCAAGTATTGGGACCCATGGAGAACGAATCTATCCCAATCTTGAGTGTCCCATTCCTGAAAGAGAGTGGTGGCACTCTACATTTTGTTGATGATAATGTTACCCTATCTTATATCGCCCGCTATGATCAAGGTTCTTGATAATCCGTTGGAAAATCCGAATGTACCTGTTGTTGTGTCTGATGATGCTTTGAGTAATGTTGAGTGCAAGTCTGAGGTTGAGAATGTGATGGAGAATAAGGATGATAATGAGAAGGGGAGGAGTAATGCAGTTGCTGAGTTTTCAGAAGTTGTGGATCTCTTGGACGATACTATCATGGAAGAAGGCGGCAAGGCCGCGGAGTTATGTGAGAGTGCAGCAAGATTGTCGGCAAACTTGTCAGTTGATACTGTCGATCTGAATATGGCTTGTAAACAATTAAAACAGGTTCGTTGGGCGGATTTATCACCCGTGGCGGGTGAAGAAATGAAGCCCATTGCTGCCCCTCTGTCGAGGAAGATTGTGCTTGATCATTTGGTTGGTGCTCTCCCACCGTGGAAAAATTAAAACACGAAAGACTGCCGCGCGCTGCTCGTTCAGTTGCCCTCCGACACAAGGAGGAGGTTAGGGGCAAGGGAGGTAACTCTTCCTTGGGCCCTAAAGCCTTCACTTCTTCCCCATCTCGCGTGGCTGGGGAGAACCACCACAAGTCGGCGTATAGCTGATTCATGGTAGTTCTCCGTGCTTTGCTTTTGCTCTTTTTGGGTTTGGCTGTGTGTTTTTCTACTTAATAGTTCTATTGTTGCCTTGTCTTTGTCCCAACTAAACATTTCTAGAAACTCTATTACATAACTGTATACAGGTATTTGGTCCACCTTAAGAACGATAAAGAAAAGAGCTTTCAGGGGACAACTCAAGTTGTTGTTTTTTTATTCTTCTAATACTTTGTATTGCTTTTCCTTTTGTCGTGCCGATGTTTTTCTCGCAGGTCGGTGGTGTTCCTGCGGCGGGGGTGGTTTTTCTTTTTCAAAAATTAATGCTATTCTTCTGGTATGCTCATTTCTGAGCATGAGTAATCTCTTCCTCAGCTCATTTATTTATGCTTATATGTTATCAATTGCATGAATTGTACCCATGTACGTGCACATTGCACAACATGCCAGAAGCATTTTCTTTATTTCATTTTTTTGTATTCATGTTCATATTCACCGCACCACTGCACCCACTCGAGCGCGCGCTTGACCGTTCACACATGCCGAGCATGTTCATTTTCTTGTGCGTGATTTAAAAATTGTCGTGCTGACTTAGGATTGTGAGACATAGTAAAATGTTGACTCTTGTAGTGCTCCTAGTCGGGTGCTCGCGTCTTGGAGATTTGTGTAGAATTAATCTCTTTATGTTTGTAGTTTATATTTTTCTATTAGCGTAGATATTGTTTATTTTACTCAAAATCTATGAATTCGGTGTGAATTAAATGGTAGCGTAGAATTGTGTGTAGGCGTTCGTAAGACTCGTATTGCCCGAGTTGGAAGGTTGATTTCATTCGGTGGCTAAGAACTTGCCCCAAGCTACTCTCGAAGCATGAGTACTCAGTTAGTCAAACACAAATATGATATATGCCTTCATTTTGGCGCGGTTGAGCTTTGTACTTGTTCCTAATGTTTAACTTTGTTAGCCCAATTGTGCATACCCATCCATTTGTTTCAGCTCCACTAATCTCATCAAAGCCTCATTGCCAATCGTAATCGCACTCCCATGAATGAGCTCTAGTTTTCGTACAAGTTTATGTTGGGTTATGATGCGGTGATTATTTTTGTGAAATGGTGATTGTGCTATGTTGAATATTTGTTGAGTGTATATATATATATATATATATATATATATATATATATATATATATATATATATATATATAGGGCCATTTACCGGGACCACCCCTCTAACTTTGCTAAATTACTGACAACACTCATCTTATTTTCGAAATTACACAAACTTTCCCTAAAGTTTTTATTTCATTACAAAAACCTCCCCTGAAGTTTTAATTTCATAACATCCACGCACAAAAACACGCCCCTCGGTGTACAATGTCCATGGAGATATTTTTCTTCATGGATGTAATGAAATGAAAAAACCAGAAGTGGTTTTTGTAATGAAATGAAAACTTAAGGGGAGTTTTTTGTAATTTCAAAAACAAGAGGGGTGCTCTCACTAATTATGCTAATTTACAAGGGAGGTTTGATAATTATTTCTATATATATATATATAATATATATATATATATATATATATATATATATATATAAAGATATATATATATATATCGAAAAAAGAGAGAGAAAATAAAAAAAAAAGAAAATTTGTAAAAAAATGGTGAAAGAAAAAAAAAGCGTATTGAAAATCATTGTTGTGATTTCCTTTGAGTAGGTGGTACACGCACCATGTAGTCAAATCCAAGTCTGGGGACCTTTACCGGGACCTCCCCTCTAACTTTGTTATATATAGGGCCATTTACCAGGACCTCCCCTCTAACTTTGATAAATTACTGACAACACCCATCTTATTTTTGAAATTACAAAAACTTTCCCTAAAATTTTTATTTCATTGCAAAAACCTCCCCTGAAGTTTTAATTTCATAACATCCACGCACAAAAACATCCCACTCGGTGTACAGTGTCCAGGGGGATATTTTTCTTCATGGATGCAATGAAATTAAAAGATCAGAGTTGGTTTTTGTAATGAAATGAAAACTTAAGGGTAGTTTTTTGTAATTTCAAAAATAAGAGGGGTGCTTTCATTAATTAGAAAGAAAATAAAAAAAATTTGTAAAAAAATGGTGAAAGAGAAAAAAAGCATATTGAAAATCATTATTGTGATTTCTTTGGAGTAGGCGGTGCACGCACCATGTAGTCAAATCCAAGTCCGGGGGTGCGGTGCACCCACGCTTATTTGTGGTGCTAAAGGGTTTTTGTGCGAGCTCATTTGGGTTTAGTGCGTGAGCCTCCACATTTATCATTTGTCTACCTCACCTAAACCCAAGCCCCACTTTAACCTAAAGTCCTATTGATTTGCGGACTCGAGTCAAACCAGTGTCATGGAGAGAGTGTGAACGGGCAAGCATATGATTATCGACATTGATGGATTTTTTTGGAGGTTTTCCCGAGACCCGGTCTTTGACAATGTCACCTCATCGTTCTGTCTGCTTTCGTCCTACGTGTAACCCGATGATTCACCGTAATTTAAATTTTGAGTAGAAATAATATATTTATACGCTTCTAGAAATTATAAACCAGTATGTATAGTTAGAAATTTCTTCTACTACTTTTTTCTGTGCACGTGAACATGCGATTTTGCATGGTACTCTGTTCTTGCAACTTCTTTGCCAGCTAGTTCTTTTAATTTCCGCTGAGAGATGATTTGATCGGGATGAGCAAATGGTTAAGTCTGGTGGTGTGTTGAGTTCGATATTTATAGTGTTTTTCGAACTCATCAGGTTTTGTTTTCACGCACGCGCACTACACTTTTCGATCATTATTGCTTGTATTTGATGCAATTCGTATTTCACACACAGTGCACGTTTTCGACCCGTTGTGATGCGTTTTTGCTTTTTGTGGTGCTGGGGGTAAGCACATGGTGCTCCCTAGGCGTTTTGTTGGTGCTTATTGTTGTTTTGGGCAGGTCAGGGGTGTGCTGAGCCCAATTTGTGAAACCTGGGGAATTGCACGGTCGTGCGATTTTCCTTGGCGCACGGACGTTTTTCTCATGCGTGACCAATATGCTGAAAATAGGGGTTCTGCCGCTACCCGTGCGTTGTTGGTCGCGCACGGTTCTTTTCAACTGTACGAGAACAAAATCGCACGGGATGCTTGTACAAACTTTTGGTGATTTTCTCTGGGTTGTGTGTTTTCTTCACGCACGATTTATTTCAACCATGCGAGAGGAAAATCGCACGGGTTCTGGTTTGGCTGGATTTTATCATTTATGTCGCTACCCGTTCGTTCCTGCTGACGCACAGTTGACGCAACCATACTTGAAGGGCAATCGCGCGGGCGGTTCGCTAACTAAGGGGGATTTTGATGGTTGTGGAAACAGAAAATAAAACACTAAGAACTACTCATATGCAACGCCGCTATGCGATGCTTCGCCAGGCGGGATGGAAGACTACACGGGTCGTTATGCACCGAATCGCTAGGCGGATGGATGAGTAGGCTCGCGGATGAGGTGGTTAGAACGACGGAATGAGTGTCGAGAGTACATCTTCGCTATGCACGCCTCTAGCAATTGCTAGAGCGACAAATCCGGATGTTGTGGCGGAAGTAAATAAAGGCGCACCTCAAGCAAATAACGAAAATATAAAATCACATAGACATGTTTGTATACAAACGTTTTACAAACTAAACATACTTCATCAAATACAAGAGATTAAGCTACACTATCAACAACAAGAGAAGAAAAGTGTGCGAAATCGACCATATCCGAAGTCTTGCGGAGGATTCACGGTAAGAATCGTCGGGTTGTCAATCCGCGTCCTAGCTCGGTCCTCAACTGCGTCCGGGGTAGAGGAGGTTGTCACTCTCTCCCAATGGACCCGTCTTCTTCGTGTCACGATCCGGTGGAGGATGACACAAACTTCTCCCAACTTGATGGAGAAAGTTAGATCAAACTCTTCTTGAAGTTTGAGGATGAAGGAGGAGGCCGAGTGGAAGCTCGGGCTTGAATATGGCGTTGAAAACTTGTCCGGAGCACCTCCCTAAAGTAGAAGATGAAGGGAAATGACGGAACCCTTCCTTGGAGGCGGAAAACGGCGGGGGAGAAAGTCCTTTTTTAATGGAGGAAAATCTGCGCTTTAAATAGAAGCGGGTCAGAAAAATAGGCACGCACGGTTTGACGCACGACTGTGCGCTAACCGTGCGTTATTAACTTGCAGGCCAAGCTTGCAGAAGAAGATGCGTTGACTCGTGCATTTTACTTCGCGCACGGGCAGTTCCGCCCGTGCGTGAAGGAAATCGCATGGGTAGCGACAAAAAGCAGGAAAATAGGAAAATACGGTGGATCCGTGCGTTTTACTCGCGCACTGGCGCTTCCGCCCGTGCGTGAACAAATCGCACGATTAACCACAGAGAGCAACAAACAAGAAGCTACAAGAAAACCATGTGTTTCCTTAGCGCACAGTTTCGAAGAAACCGTGCATCAACCGTGCGTTAAGAAATTCGTCGAGCTCGGCTCGACGTTTCTCCTGCACAAATATAATGCACGATCGCAAAGAACCGTGTGCCAAGAAAACGCACGACCGTGCGTTTTCCTCAATTCAGAAGTCCTCCCTTGGGGAAAACGCACCACCTGCATACAAACAAATAAATGCAAACAGGACCCTCCAACAAAGCAAAAATACAACAAAAGCGACTGGAAAGAGCCCCTGGGGAGCATCATGTGCTTACCCCTAACAACAGAATGTGCAATTGCAGACCACAAAGACCAAAATAATGCACTTAGCGTGAAAAACTATATAAATGAAATATCAACGATAACATACTAAAAGTGAAGTTCAAGTGCGTGAAAACTAGCACAGCTGAGTCCGAAAAATCCTATATAAATCGGACTTATCAGAGATCCGTAGAGAAGGGGCGATTCTGGAAAATTTCGGCTCCGAGAGCCTGAACTTGTTGGTAAGCAGCAGCAGGAGACATGGAGGGACGGACAAAGAGGTCCTCATACAGAGTATTGATGCAGGATGTCTGAGCCCCCTTGGAGTAGAGGGCGGCAAGATGAAGCCAAGCAGCCTTGACCGTTTCATCATGACGGATGACGGGTAGGCATTCATCAGAGAGGCTGTTAGCCAGCCATGTGCGGACAAGAGCGTCGCTAGCATCCCAATCGTCAAAGAGAGGGGAGTCTTGCGGAGGAGGGTAATCAGTGAGATGATGTCGTTTGCGTTGAGAGCGGAGAAGGAAGGTGAAGGAGACACTCCAGTCCGGGTAGTTTGGACCGATGAGTTTGGAAACGGTGCCAAGGTTGCCCGAAGGAGTGAGAGGAGGAGCGGCAACGGGGGTAGTGTTGGTAGAGATATCGGAGGTTGCCATAGAAGCGAGAAGAACAAGTCGCGGCGACTTAAGCACGGGTCGCGACGACTTAAGAAGAGGAGCGGCTAGAAAAGGAGGGCGCAACGACTAAGCACAGGTCACTGCAAGAAGAACATGTCGCGACGAGTTAATAACAGGTCGCAGAGAGAAGAAAGGAGAATCGAAGAGACCGCTCACACAAAGGGCAACAACAAGGAGAGAAAAAAACACGCAAACAGGGCGCAAACAGGCGGAAGAAACAAGTCGCGAAGACAGGTCGCGAGAAGAAGAATCAAGCCGCGCGGACAGAAAGAGCTCACAGAATCAGGAGGAAAATATCGAGACCTCTGATACCATGTGCGAACAGAAAACAAACAAACCAAAAATTTGGAGTAACAAATTTTTATTATCCAAAAAAGTAAGTATTACAAAGGTATAATCTCACTTTTATAGAATGAAGGAGATGAGAGAGATTACAAAAAAGCAATGTAGGACTAAATATTTACAAGTATATGCGGCTTTACAAATAAACAAACCGAACAAGTCACGCGGTTAGACGAATAGGCTAACCGCTCGACAATCACCAGAAGGAGAGAACAAGCTGCTACAGAGAAAAAGCCGCCACAGGAGACTGCTAGACATCCAGTCTCCAAGTCGCCTGAGACAAACCGCCAGACCGCTTGGATACCAAACAGTAACAGCCCGACAGACAAGCTGCTGAGATAAACCGCCAGACCGCTCGGATACCGAACAGCAACAGCCCGACAGACAAGCCGCTGAGATAAACCGCCAGACAGCCCGGCCTCCAAACAGCAACAGACCGCCCTGCCTCCATACTGCAACAAGAACTATTCTCCCTCTGCTTTACGAAGTTGGCCCTCTCCTCCGTCTACCACCCACAGTCAGATGGTCAGACCGAAGTGGTCAACCAGACGCTCGAGATGTGCCTTCGCTGCCTTACAGGGGACCGCCCCAAAGATTGGGCACGTTGGCTACTGTGGGTGGAGTATTGCTACAATACTTCCTACCACACCGCCCTCCAGACTACTCTTTTCTGCCTTATCTACGGTCCGGATCCTCTTGCTTTCTTACCTATGTTAGTGCCTCCACCCTCTTCATCGTTGTCGACACCGAGCTCTACACGCGCGATGATATTCTGCGCCTTGCTCATAACCGCCTCCTCTAAGCCCAGGCGCGGATATAAACTGCCCCCAACCAGAGCCACTGTTAGTCTTCCATCTTCAAGAGAGCCTTCCAGAAGTTTGGCCCAAGTTCTTCGGCCCTTTCGAGATTCTGCACCGCATCAGGGACGTGTCTTATCGTCTCCGCCTCTTCGACGACGCTCAGATTCACGACATCTTCCACGTGTCCCAGCTGAAGCCCTTCGTTGGCGACCCTCCAGCAGCGCCCTTGGTTCCGCTGTTGTTGCAGCCACAAGACAAGCTTGAGGACAAGCTTGATGTTGAGCAGGGTGGAGATGTTACAGATCCTCGTATGGGGATCACCTACAAGCGCTGCAGTCGCGAGTGGCGCACACCTGAACAACTACCTTTTATCATGTATTAGTATTTTATGCATGTTTTGATATTTTTATCCTCATCTTTTTGGGGGCATTTGGGGCTTTTGGTTTGTGCATGGACTTTTATGATGGTGAGTTTGACTATGAAAGAAGCAAGTAGAAATTAATTTAAATCTCTCTATTTTCCTATCTCTCTCTATCCCTCTCCAACCCTACTGATGTCGCAACCCGCTCGCTGATGCGCAGACGGCAAGTCCACCGGTCGCATAAGTAATATAAATGGGAAAACTCCCCAAGTATTGATCTATTGAGTAACGCAGAGTAAGTGTATGATTCAATTGTTTAGAAAATTAATTATAACTGGTTAGAAGTAAACAAGGGCTTGATTTTGAAGATTGTTTTGAACAAGAACAAAATTAAAACTAGTAATTGCTAGTGTGGCACACACACGATGACGAGGGTAGTGAAATGGAATGGAGGCGTTCTTCACATGCATAAACCACAAAACATCCACATAGACATGAATGATTTCGAAAGAAACAAATTAGGGTTCATACAATCATCAAACACATCCCAAAATTCAAAGAAACAACAGTACTAGTGAAGAGGAGGGAGAAATACAACCAGAGCACGAAGACTCATCTAGGTTCGCGGCCAGAATCGAGGGTTGTCAAGTCTCATCCGCGCTCGGATTTCAACAATCGTCAGGGGTCGAGAAGAGCTGTCACATTTTTCCAATCTACCCGTCTTCTCCGTCAATAACCTCTGATAGCAACCTCGCCGGTTAACTCTTCGAGAGCGGCGATGAAATCCCTTGGAACGGGGCTTTGAGATTCATGAATGATGGGGGAGGCCGAGAGGAAGTTCTATCAAGAGATTGGCGAGGTAAACTTGGCCGGAACTCCTCGAGACGATGGCCGGAGGTGGAACGGTAAATTGGGGCGGAACAGTGCGACTAGGGCCAGAAAAATGGTGCAAGTCCTTGAAATCACGAAAATCCGCGCTTAAATAGGAATAGGTGAGAAAAATGATCACGCACGGTCGTGCGTTAGAACCGTACGATATTTAAAAGAATAAACTAAGTCGGGTCAACTCCGACCTAAAGGCTTCAATCTCAAGTCCTCGAAATTAATTTCATCTTACTGTGTTCCTTGAAGAGATCGATACTTGGGGAAATTCACCCATTTTATATTACTTGTGCGGCCGGTACACTTATCGTCCAACGCATCAATCTCGCTGAACAATACAAACACTTCCAGGAGCTTCTGGTTGTGTGTTATCTTCTGCGACTTCCTGAGTCGTATGACATGATACGTCAACAAATCCTTGGCGAGGCGGAGTCTCCCACCCTGGATGCCACTGCTGCCCGCATAGCCGCTGTTACCTCTCTGCTACAACGTCCGCTGTTGTCCTCCCCTCCTCCACCAGACAACTACGCTCACCATACTCAGCGAAGTGGCTCTGGTGGCCGCAACCTCCTATCCAGCGAATGCGGTGCTTTCCGCTTTCTCTGCTCTCACTGTGGCCGCACCGGCCACACGGTTGATCGCTGCTGAAAGAAACATCCTCATCTTCAACCATCTGGGGACGGTTCCACTTTCTCTTTGAAGCCGTCCGCCTCGGTGGTCACGTCTTCAGGTAACGCCCACGTCGCTACTCAAGGTAAATGACTGATTGACTCTGAGGCTACCAATCATATGACCGACAATCCACAATGTTTTTCTCTCCAAGAACAGCATGATCGGTTGCCCCCGGTCTTTATTGCGGACGACTCTCCCTCACCGGTCAATGAAACAGGAGTGGTTCAAGTCACTTCGTCTATTCGCTTGGCGGACACCCTCTACGTGCCCAAGTTCTCTTGCAATTTGTTATCTGTTACTTTTTTTTGCAAGTAACTACAATGCTCCGTCACATTTACTTCTACTACTTGTTCTTTTCAGGATCCGGGCTCCCAACGGACGATTGCTACTGGGACTGAGAGCGACACCATCTACTTCCTCGACAACGTTTCTGCACTGTCCGCCTTCTGCTCCTCTTCTACTGATCTTCTCCAGTGGCACCTTCGTCTTGGTCATGCTCCTCCACGCCTTCTTCGTCAGCTTCTGCCTCATCTTCCTCAGCAGAGTCCTCCTCTCAACTGTGACGCGTGTCAGCTTGGCAAGCATCATCGCTCCTTCTCACCGAAGCAAGGTCGCGGATCTTCCCGACCATTTGATCTAGTTAACTCCGACATCTGGGGCCCTGCTCCTACCCTCACCATAGGTCGGGGCAGTTCATATTTTATAACCTTCATTGATGATTTCCCTAGGTGTACGTGGGTGTATCATCTAAAGGATCGCTCCGAACTGTTTTCTGTATGGACATCGTTTTATAATATGATTAAGAATCAGTTTGATATATCTATTAAAATCTTTTCTCTGACAATGCTATGGAATATCTTAGTACTGCTTTCTCTTCTTTCTGTATGCAACATGACATTATTCATCAAACTAGCTGTGTCTATACCTCACAATAAAATGGGGTGGCGGAATGCAAAAACCGTCACCTCCTCGATGTCGCTCGCACTCTGATGACGCAGATGCATGTTCCTCGCTCCTATTGGGGCTACGCTATACTCATCTCCTATTATCTCATTAATCGCATTCCGTCCACGGTTCTCCACGGACAAACCCCATTCTCCATTCTATATCCGGGAAAGGATCTGTTTCCTCTCCCTCTGCGTATCTTTGGGTGCATGCTTCTTCCGCTACTCATGACAAACTCCCCCCACGTGCCATCAAGTGTCTTTTTGGGTTACTCTACTAATCAAAAAGCTATTGTTGCTTTGATCCCGTTATTCGTAAGCAATACGTATCCGCGGATGTGACCTTTTTCGAGAATGCGTCCTATTTCTCTTTTGACCCCTCTCCCTCTCCAGATATTTCCTCTACTCCTACCGTCCCCTCCATCACGTCTACTCCCATCGAGATTTCCCCACCGTCGTCTCCACCATCTCCTCCTCTCTCCCCCTCACCACCACTGCTCTCTCCCTCCTCTCTGCGGCCGTCTCTTTCCACTCCCGGGCCAGCTCTCTCCGCCACAGAGGCTCCGGTTACTGAGGAACACGCCGACCTGGATCTTCTCATTGCTCTTCGCAAAGGGTTGCAGACGTGTACCCAACACCCGTTGGTTGTTGTTGTTACATATGATCGTCTAACTGCTTCTCGCAGAGCGTTTGCATTGGCTTTCTCTGCCACTGCCACTCCCCGCACCTACCAGGAAGCTCTTGTCGTTCCTCATTGGAAGATCACCATGGATGAGGAAATTGCTACCCTCTGAAAGGGGTACCTGGACCCTTGTTCCTCCCCCTTTGGGCACTGATGTGGTTGGCTGTCGCTGGGTCTTTGTTATAAAGTTCCGTCCGGACGGCAGCGTGGATCGATACAAGGCCCGCCTGCTCGCCAAAGGCTTCACTCAGACTTATGATGTTGATTACTTTGACACCTTCTCTCTCGTTGCTCGTCTTAGCACCATTCAGGTCCTTCTTTCTGTGGCTGTCAACATGGATTGACCCATTTCACAGCTGGATGCTAAGAATGCTTTTCTCTATGGTGATTTTCAGGAAGATGTTTACTTGGAGCAACCTCCTGGGTATGTTGCTCAGGGGGAGACACGAGTATGCCGGCTGAAGAAGGCTATCTGTGGCCTAAAACAAAACCCTCGAGCTTGGTTTGACAAGTTTAGCGGCATTGTTACGACCATTGGTTTTGCAAGAAGTTCAGCCGATCACTGCTTATTCATTCGCAAAACCACCTCGGATCTGATGGTTCTTGCTGTATATGTGGATGATATTCTTCTTAGTGGTGATGAACGTCATCGAAGGGCTACCCCCTTCTCGGGGCCACTCCGTCATCTTTGTGGTCGTTGATCGTTTTTCCAAGGGGGCCCACTTCATTGTCATGAGTCACCCTATCACCAGCCCCGACGCTGCTCGTGCATTATTCGACATGGTGTTTTGCCTTCACGACGTACCATAGAACATTGTGTCCATCAGGGACAAGATCTTCAGCTCTCAGTTTTGGCAGGAACTGTGCGAACAGAAAACACAGACTGAAGTCGATACTCACTCCCGTGTTCAAAGTCGTCACATTCCACCTGAAATTCCTTCTCGTAATCTGGAAGTTGGAGGACGAAAGTCGATACTAAGTCCTGCTGCAAGGCTTGAAACGCTGTCGTGGCAGAGTCATCCCAAGCGAAACACTGGCTACGCAAGAGGGACAACAAGGGGGCGGTGATCACCGCGTATCCCTGGATAAATCTGTCGTAGTAGTCGGTCAGGCTGAGGAATCCGTGAAACTCCCGTTGAGTCCGGGGAAAAGGTCAATTGAGAATCCCCTGAATCTTGACTGGATTGGCAGAGACGCTCGAGTGATCGACAATGTGTCCCAAGTAGGCAATCCTGTCAGTGCCGAAGGAACAGTTGCCCCGCTTCAGGAAGAGCCGGTGAGAGCGTGCTAACTGAAGGACCCGACTGAGGTGGTCGAGGTGCGCTTCTCAAGTCTTGATGCACAGCAAAATATTATCGAAGAAAACAAGTACGCAACGACAAAGGAGAGTATGCAATATCTCGTTCATGAGCGCCTGGAAAGTAGACGGGGCATTCGTGAGCCTGAAGGGCATCACGAGGAACTCAAAGTGTCCATGATGAGTGCGAAAAGCCGTCTTCTCCACGTCGGCCGGAAACATACGGATCTGGTGGTAGCCCAAGCAAAGATTCAGCTTGGAAAAGTATCGGGCCCCTTGCAACTCATCCAACTACTCTTTGACCATCGGAATGAGAAATTTATCCTTCACCATTTGCGCATTCAAGGCGCGGTAGTCCACACAGAAGCGCCAGGAGCCATCCTTCTTGTGGATTAAAAGGACCAGGGAGGAGAAGGGTGATACACTATGATGGATGATGCCCTGACGAAGCATATCGGCGCACTGCCGTTCGATCTCATATTTTTGTATAAATGGATAACAGAAGGGGTGGACGACTACCGGGGCGGTGTTCGGAAGGAGGCAAATGTAGTGATCTTGTCAGCGCGAGGGGGGAAGCCCTGTAGGCGCTACCATGGTGTCGCAGTATTCACGAAGAAGGTCCGAGAGATCTGGTTGCACTGAGGAATCATGTTGGAGGGAGAAAACACGACCAATGCCCGTCGTCGGATGGTCGTGACAAACCGTCGGGTGGGGTCCTTGGCCTCGAGACATCGTCAGACCCTCTAAATCCCACAGGATAGGGCCGATGGTACGCAACCAACACGTCCCCAAGACAGCTTCGAACCCCCGTAAGGTGATGACAGAGAAGTCAACATGAGAATGATAGTCCTCCACAATGGTGTTAATTAAAGAATATTAATTAGTATTGTTTTCTTGTATTGTTTTTCCCTCCCTCATCTATATAAGGGGGAGGGGTTTAGGGGTTTGGTTATCTTGGAATATTTTAGGTTTTGGGCTCTCATTTAGAGAGAGATTATTGGAGGACCCAACCTCCTTGGTCTTGGCCAGACTTCGCTCCAAATTGTATCTGTGTTACTTTGATTAATGCAATTTTGTTCGTTTTTGGATCGTGCAACGTTCTTGTTCGTTACAATGGTTCGACCTGCCGCCCCTGTCCGCATATTCCACGCCGCTGGGGATCGTTCCATGGTGGACCACCACCTCCACGCCATCGAACGATGCCTTAACGACCAGTCCGCCTTCCTCACCTCGCTGTCTGCCTCACTGCAGGTCCTTCTCCAGCGTCGTGCCGACCGGCTACCCGCAGCAGCAGTAACCCGCAACCCTCTCGTGGACGACGTCATTCGGGCTCCATCTTCTGTCGTCCTCCGCCAGCTTCAGCTCGCACCGCTTCCTGCATCGGCAACCCGCACCGCTATCAGGATCGCTCTTCCGCCGCCGACCCAGAACTCATCGACAGTGCTGACGTCTCTGTCCCCCTCGACGCGGCTTTCCGGCCTTCCCTTCCCAGCCCTCTGGTCGCCGCTAGGACAATTGCTGCCACAGTCCCTTGGCCAGATTTCCGGCGATCTGCTGTCCCTCATACTCCAACGTGCGCAGCTCCTGTGGCTGCCCCAGTTGCCGACGAGATTGGACACCACCAGCTCTTCAAATCGACGCGACCCCCTGCCTTTCCTATCATAGATACATGTCGCGGCCCCTCTTACATCTCTTCCAGTTCCAGCCTTACTCTCCTCACGCGGCCCGATGCCCTGCCTCCACCTCTCATCCCGCCGCTCCAGCCCCCCTTTTTCTTTGTCGTGTCTCTTTTCCCAGGGCCACGCCTCCATAAATTCCCTTCACTTCTCTTCTTTATAACCACTGCTGCCCCCACTAAATGCCAAACCACATCATATCTTTTTTATTTCTTTTTCTCACACCGGTACCTCCTCTCTTTACCTTTTAATTTTTGTCACCCCCCTTATCCTCTCTATTTCCCTTTCACATCACCTTTCGTTTTTCCCCATCATTTTCCCTCCCTTACATCCCGGGGCCACAAATTATGTCCCCTCCCATTCTTAACGTCCCAAACAAAAATGTAACACTTGGCCTTGAGGGCAAGGTCGATTTTCAAGACCGGCATATTGTTATCCTCACACAATTGCCGGAGGAGCCACCCCTCGCTAGGACCACCAGAGCGTGCATATAGAAGCCGTCTTAATTATTTCATGTAATTAATTGGTATTAATTTATTGATATTAATTAGTATTAATTAATGAATTTTAATTAGTATTATTTCCTTGTATTGTTTTTCTCTCCCTCATCTATAAGCCGAGACACTTTGTCAAGTGCAGGTAATGAGCTCTCACTCTAGTCATATACCGAGTAACAACAAAAGACTCTAGAAAGAGACTCATCCGGCTTAAGGGGGGAGGGGTTTATGGGTTTGGTTATCTTGGAATGTTTTAGGTTTTGAGCTCTCATTTAGAGCGGATCATTGGAGGACCCAACCTCCTTGGTCTTGGCCTGAGTTCACACTGGATTGTATTTGTGTTACTTTTATTAATGCAATTTTGTTTGTTTTCGGATCGTGCAATGTTCTTGTTTGTAGCACAAGTGAAAGCCTCGTCACAGCTGAGGCAAAGGCCCTTCGCTCGGCGTTCGACCATCTCTTGGTTCGACAGACACCAGATATGGGCGGGGCGCTCCCCGTCCTTGGTCCTGGCCGGCTGGCCGAGCCACCGCTAGAGGGCGGTTGGGGCTGATTATAATGTCGGATGGATCTATCATTGTTGCGGCGCCCCAAGTTGGGGCGGCCCATCAAGATGCGCTTCTCACAGAGGCGCGATGGACTCATGAACAACAGTAAGATTTGGTGGGTTCTGGAACTCAACGTCCATGCAGAGTCGTTCATGCAAGCTCGCAGTGAAGGCCACCTTGTGAGCCACCAGGACCGACAGAGCACAGACAAAGAGCATCTGGAACTGCTCTAAAGTAGTCATCTATTGAGCCCGACTGCTTCAAGGAGATCAAGTAGACGATGGGGTTGCTGCGGAGCGGTGTGCCAAAGCGTAGGTTGCATTGGACCTTGAAGTCGTCTCATGTAAGGTGGGGCTTCTCCTGTTGAAGTTGAGAGAACCACAGTTGTGTCGAAGCCATGCGGTGAAAAGAGACTGCACCTAGCCAATCCTCCCACAAAGTGCGTTGGGCGGCGAAGAATTGCTCACAACGAGTCAACCACGTCAGGGGATCTTCGCGGCCCTCAAAGATCGGGAAATTCAACTTCGCAAACGCGGCATTGTGGAATAGTCTGAGCGTGCGGGAAGATTGGGCGGCTGGTGGGGGTGTGGCAGCTTGAGGATGGATGAGGAGGCGGAAGCAGTGCGCGGTGGTGGCAGATTGCCATCTGGCCGGAGCACAACGAGGAGGGTCTGATGGTTGTCCGCTATCATAGTTTTGAAAGATTCCAAAATCTGGGCTAAGGTAGGACCTTGCATATTTCCGTCGTCCATGAGGGAAGATGCCCAGAGTGGGGGAAGGACTGGTGGAGGAAGCATTCCAGTAGAGGCGACATGCAAGGAGCCTCCGACGAGAGAAGAGCCGGCTGTTGGGTCGTGGTGGAGAGGTGCGAAAGCGGGACCGCCTGGATCGGGCTCAGAATGGCCAGTTCGGAGCAGCGACGGTCTCGACATCCTGGGGCGTCGTCGCAGTTGGCCATGGTTGGGATCAGCGCTGCAGAAGCGATCTGGTCGGCAGAGGGAAAGATTGGTGGCTCTGATACCAAGTTGTTACGTGCAAGAAGGATGGAGAGAGAAATCCTGTAGGGAGGCAGATCCCTTAGGCGCAATGGTGAGGAAGAGGAGGTCGCGCATTGGTGAGAGGCGAAGGGGAGGCGGGACTGCTGTGGCGTGCGAGCAGGTTGCGATGCCGGTAAGGTTCGAGAGGGGTAGAGAGAGATGAAAATAGAGAGAGCGATAGTGATTTGAATTAATTTCGGCTTATTTCTCTCCTAGCCAAACCCCACCATCATAAAGTCCAAGTACAAACCAAAAGACCCAAATGCCCCCTCACAAGGCTTAACAAAAGGTGAGGTTAAAAATACCAAAACATGCATAAAATACTAATACAAGATAAAAGGTTGTTCAGGCGCGCACTACTCGCCACTCGCGGTGCTTGTAGATGATCCCCCAACGAGGATCCGTAACACATTGTTGTGGATGTCTTCACGCATACTTGTTTTTTATTTTTTCGTGCATGCTATCAATGCCCGTGTGTTTTAATTTTTTGAATTTTTATTTATATAACACATGTCTTCGCGTTTGTTTATCTTTTATTTTTCTGCACATGCTATCAACACCTATGTATTATATCGCGCATGTCATTCACGCACACTCTTACAACTTATTCGGGGATCGTCCTGTAAGTTCATGGATAAAAAGATCTGTCAAATTAGGTAACATGTTAATTATGACAAATAAAAGTAAAAGTTTTATTTTTGAAATTAATTTATAACGTGAAAAGGGAAGATCATTTGAAATCTCTATCATGATACCTTGAACTCTCCTGTTGTGTGCTCGCAGGAGTAATGACCGAAGGTGGAGGAGATACCGTGGAGCCGGAATCGCAACTGCCTAGACGGGACTTGCTCTAGAGAAGAGAGCTACCAAAAATCTCATTCACAAGACAAAGGGAAGAAAATAATATCTTTGATGCCTTGATTCAAACTCAACTTGCATTTAAATATGCTACAAGATCTTTTTTAATGAAAACCTAAAGTAGAACAATTAATAATAATAAAGACTCACATTAGATAACTAGGCCCTTGACCCGTGACCCATAACATCAAACAACTAAGTACAACTAATAATAATAAAAGACACTAACGATACAATAACAGATTGAGACCATAACATCCCATCATTCCTTGAAATTGAACTTGCCCTCAAGCTCGAGCATGACATGATTAGTGTGATCCTCGTTGTACAATCCCGTATTCGCAGAGTGGGGGTCCTCCCGGCAGGCGCATGACCAGATATGAGTTTTTAAGCTTTTGGTGTGGTTTGCACTCTTGGTGACCAATTTAGGCCTAGCCCTTGGAATGTAATAGTAGGGGGAGGAAAAATCCGCCTCCCCCCCGGTGGCCCCTTTTTGGGAGGGCGGGTGCGGCAAGTTGGCGGGCACCCGCTCCGGCCTGGTAGGTGCGAAGTAGAAGCAGCTGGACCGGTCGGAGGCCGGGTTCTCTCCCTGCCCGCGGCCTGGCGGGGCGAGAGCGGCCCGGGGCCGGGCTCTCGCCCAGCCCCGCGGCCTGGCGGGGCGAGAGCGGCACGGGGCCGGGCTCTCGCCCAGCCCCGCGGCCTGGCGGGGCGAGACTGGCCCGGGGCCGGGCTCTCGCCCAGCCCCGCTGCCTGGCGGGGCGAGACCGGCCCGGGGCAGGGGTCTCGCCCCTGCCCCCTGCTCTCCAGTTCTTCGGGGGTCACCTGCTCGTCTCGGGTGCCCGGGGAGGTGGGGGGTAGGGCTCCTCCCGCCCTTCGATCTCTTTTGACCATGTTTTTACCGTTTTACCCTCGGGGTGGAATTACCTCTTTACCCCCCGGTGTGGATGTTTTCTATTGGCCCAAGGCCTTTTTGTCCTAGGGGTGTTTCTGTCATTTTAGTCCATAGACTTGGAAAAACTATAAATAGACCCCCTTGGGTACCTTTGGAGGGAGAGGTTTTTTGGGCTTCCTCCTCCTTAGGCTTCAGCTTGGTTGAGTGAGAGAGCTCTCCAAGGTACCCAGCTCAGCCATTGGTGAGGGAGGGGAAGTGCTCTTGTGACCTTCCGGGTGTGTGGTGGGACCTTCACGCTAGAGCCGAGGTTCTGTTCCTAGTTTTCCAAGTCTTGGTCCGTGACGTTCCCCCGAGTGTAGTAAGTGTGAGGTCACCCCTCTTTTGGGACCCCGAAGTCCACAAATGTCAATTTTGGCTTCAACACTTTTGGTGAGGTGAGCGTGGAGAGTGACCAGCACAGAAGATCTCGGGAGAGTGTCATGACTGGAGGTTAGGGAGGTAGTGATGATCTCGGCGAGCTCCTCAGCCCAGGACCCTTTGTGGGGATGCAAGAGTTCATGGCCTCCATCTAGGGCATCATGGAGATGCTGCGAAGCATTGCTCCTCAGGGTGGCAGCTCCACCCCGACCCCCCAGGAGCTAGCTCCCCCCCTCTCGACGAGTCGACTCCCAGGGGTCTAGGTGAGATGACCCCAGCAGGGGGAGAAGGAAGTGCACCAGGAAGAAGGCCCGGTAAGGAGAGGATGGGAGATGGGGTCAAGCGAGACCTCACCGGCCGGGAGTTGTTCTCCAGCCCGGCGAGTGCCAACCTCCCAGGCGAGCAGGTCGCGCGAGTAGAAGTGGCGAGACCACCCCTTAGGGGGCCACTCTTCAGCGAGCTGATCATCTCAGCTCCCGTTCCCGAGGGATTCAGAGAGCCAGACATGGCTGACTATACCGGGAAGGATGACCCCGTCCAGCATCTGCAGTGGTTCGAGGACGCCGTCTCCATCAGGCCGATGACGGATGCCTTCAAGTGTCGCCTCTTTGCGATCACGTTGAAGGAGAAGGCAAGGGACTGGTTTCATCAACTCCCTCCGAGGTCGATCTATGGATTCGAGGACTTGAGCCGGAGCTTTCAGCTTCGCTTCTCCACCTCCAAGAAGAGGAAGAGAAGTCCTGAGTCCATCTTCCTGATAAGGCAAGGGGCTGAGGAGTCGTTGGCCCATTACGTTGACAGGTTCCAAGAGGAGATCCTGGATGTCCAGGAGATGGCAGGGTATGCCCTCCAGATGACATTCACGGTGGGGTTGCGCGAGGGGTTCTTCAAGATGAGCCTGACTCGAAAGGCCCCCCTTTCCTTTGAGGAGCTGATGGAAAGGGCGGCCGAGGAGATAGCCATGGAGGCGGCCAACCCGGCATTTGTCAAGAGGTTGGCAAGTGTAACAGAGACGGAGTCAAAGGAGCAAGGTGGCTCAAGGCATCAGGAAGAAGAAGAGAGGAGCATAAAGCTCCGGGGTTCCAGGGACAGGAGGGTCCGGAACCAGGTTGAAGGCAACAGGGAGGACCTCCCCACGGTCCCGAAAGAGCTCTCATCCAGGGCGGAGAGAACTTTCATGGGGGGCAAGGGAGGTTCAACTTCCAAAGGCAAGCCCCAAGACAGCTCTTACCCCCGCCGCAACAAGCATTGGCGATAGGAGGGGGAAGAAGTAACAGGAGAGAACGCCCAGCCCGCCGAAGAAGGGGAGGAGCGATACCGTACTGTGACTTCCACCATCTGGAGGGGCACGCCACGGCTACCTGCCCCGAGTTCCTGGAAGTGAGGGGGGCGAGAGGCCCTGCCCAGCCGCAGCCGCCAGTGCAGGTTGAAGAGGTTCTGCCCAGAGAAGGGGGGATGATGCGTGTGAGGACCGGGTCGATGTCGGACCCCGAGGTGGTATAGCGGTGATCCATGGTGGAGTGGGGATCGAGGCCACTCGGAAGGCGAGCCTCCATGTGATGTACCGACGGAGCGTCGCCTCAACATCCCAGACCCCGCCCTAGGAGGAGAAGATCACCTTCTCGATGAAGGACATGCCGGATCATGAGGATCCGTTTTGTGATGCACTGGTCATCCAGACAGCCATCGAGGGCTACACTGTCTCCCGGATCTTGGTTGACAATGAGAGCTCTGTCAACGTCATCTTCAAGAAGGCGTTTGACGAGATGAAGGTGGAGCCAAGGAGGGTGTTGGCCTCAAACGGACCCTTGTTCGGATTTTCAGGAGAGAGGAAGAAGGTTGAAGGCAGAGTAGGACTCCAAGTAAAATTGGGGGGAACTTCAAGGAACTGCCGGTTCGTCATAGTTGACGCTCCGAGCAGCTACAACGCCATCTTTGGAAGACCCCTCATCAGCGCCTTCCGTTGCGTGCCGTCATCGTTCCACCAGTGTCTCAAGTTCAGCTCAGGAGGGATCCAGGTCAGAGTCAAGTGAGACTCCAGGATGACAAGACAGTGTTATATCACGGCTGTCAACACCATCTCTTGGTTGGCCAGGGCGGAGGAGATGGAGAAGATCATGGAGAGCCTGAGCAGGATGGAAGTGTCCATGGAGAAGGAAGCGGATGACGGCCATCATGCCCAGGCCCCCTGAAGAAGCCTCGCCTTGGGGGAGTCCTTTCTTTTTTCTTATCTTGTAACAAGCTGTACCCCCGACCGGCTGGGTCAGGGCATCATGTAACCCAATTTTTTCCTCGTTTGAGGATGTTGGATTTGGTAGAATTTAAGTAACACACTTGGTTTCGCACCCCCGAGAGGATCTCCTCATCCAGGCTCCCACTAGCTGGATGGGTCGAATGCGCCTCGGGGAGAGCAAGTCCCACCCCCGAGAGAATCTCCTCATCCAGGCTCTCATTAGCTGGATGGGTCGAATGTGACTCGGGGAGAGCAAGTCCCACCCCCGAAAGGATCTCCTCATCCAGGCTCCCACTAGCTGGATGGGTCGAATGTGACTCGGGGAGATCAAGTCCCACCCCCGAGAGGATCTCCTCATCCAGGCTCCCACTAGCTGGATGAGTCGAATGTGCCTCGGGGAGATCAAGGGTCTGTTTGGCAGAGCGGCACAGCAGCGACATGCAACGGATTTCCGTGCCGCTCCGCCAAACAAAAAAACACACTGGTGGTGGCAGCCTTGCCACCGCCATTTCCTGCCGCGGGTGGGCACCCGCGGCAGGGGCAGCGCTGCAGCCCTGAAAACAGGGCTGCAGCGCTGTTTTAAAAAAAAAAATTTAAATATTATATAATATTAAGTATTATATAATATTAAATATTATATTATATAAAATATTAATTATAAAATATTTTATAATTAATAAAATACAAAATATTAAACATATAGAAAATAAATATTATATAATATATATATATATATAAATTTATAATTACATAATTAATATTTATATATATAAATTTATAATTACGAGTCGAGCTCGATTACGAGTCGAGCTCGAACTCATCTTGTCTTGTTCATGAACTCACGAGCCGGCTCCTAAGTTTTTTATTTTTACATTTTTTTAAAAAAAGAAAGAATAAGAAAATACGTGCGTCTTGAGTGAATCGAGTGCGCATACGTGTGTCTTGACGTCCGTTAGGAATTGTAGCGTCGAGCCGGATAAGATCAGGAAAACAATGTTTGGCTCGTCCGAACATATTTCGGGGAAACCTATCAATATTAATATATTTACTTTTATATATAAATAAAATTAATGTCGAGCAAATTGTTTATTTATTTTTAGATTTCGTAAATTCTACGGGTTGTTTAATTATTACTATCTCTATTTAATTCTGCACCACTGTTTCACACAGCACTGCAAATACAGTTTTCCAAACAGTTTCATAAATTTTTCCACCACTGCAAAACAGCTGATTCCTGCACCACTGTTTCTCACCACTGTTTCCTGCACCGCCACAGCTTAGCCAAACATGCCCCAAATCCCACCCCCGAGAGGATCTCCTCATCCAGACTCTCACTAGCTGGATGGGTTGAATGTGCCTCGGGGAGATCAAGTCCCACCCCTGAGAGGATCTCCTCATCCAGGCTCCTACTAGCTGGATGGGTCGAATGCGCCTCGGGGAGATCAAGTCCCACCCCCGAGAGGATCTCCTCATTCAGGCTCTCATTAGCTGGATGGGTCGAATGTGCCTCGGGGAGAGCAAGTCCCACCCCCGAGAGGATCTACTCATCCAGGCTCCCACTAGCTGGATGGGTCGAATGTGCCTCGGGGAGATCAAGTCCCACCCCCGAGAGGATCTACTCATCCAGACTCTCACTAGCTGGATGGGTCGAATGTGCCTCGGGGAGATCAAGTCCCACCCCCGAGAGGATCTCCTCATCCAGGCTCCCATTAGCTGGATGAGTCGAATGTGCCTTGGGGAGAGCAAGTCCCACCCCCGAGAGGATCTCCTCATTCAGGCTCTCACTAGCTGGATAGGTCGAATGTGCCTCGGGGAGAATAAGTTCTCCTTTGCTCCGATGACGGTCCCGCTGTCAGGCTCTCACTAGCTGATAGAGCAGGCGTACCTCTCGTGGATGCCCAGCTCTTTTTACCCGGAGAGGGTCTCGCCACCCAGGCTCCCATCAGCTGGCATGGCAGGTTGACCCCTCCGGGAGGTTCAGTGTTTTTTGCCCGGAGGGTGTCTTGCCACCCCGGCTCCCAGCAGCTGGCATGACAGGTTGACCCCTCCGGGAGGTTAAGTGTTTTTTGCCCGGAGGGGGTCTCGCCACCCAGGCTCCCATCAGCTGGCATGACAGGTTGACCCCTCCGAGAGGTTCAGTGTTTTTTACCCGGAGGGGGTCTCGCCACCCAGACTCCCATCAGCTGGCATGACAGGTTGACCCCTCCGGGAGGTTCAGTGTTTTTTACCTGGAGGCGGTCTCGCCACCCAGGCTCCCATCAGCTGGCATGACAAGTTGACCCCGCCGGGAGGTTCAGTGTTTTTTACCCGGAGGGGGTCTCGCCACCCAGGCTCCCATCAGCCGGCATGACAGATTGACCCCTCCGGGAGGTTTTTTTTACCAAGAGGGGGTCTCGCCATCCAGGCTCCATCAGCCGGCATGACAGGTTGACCCCGCCGGGAGGTTGTGTTTTTTACCCGGAGGGGGTCTCACCACCCAGGCTTCCATCAGCTGGCATGGCAGGTTGACCCCTCCCGGAGGTTAAGTGTTTTTTACCCGGAGGGGGTCTCGCCACCTAGGCTCCCAT
Organism: Platanthera guangdongensis; assembly: GCA_039583875.1. Taxonomy (NCBI): domain Eukaryota; kingdom Viridiplantae; phylum Streptophyta; class Magnoliopsida; order Asparagales; family Orchidaceae; genus Platanthera; species Platanthera guangdongensis. The sequence continues at coordinate 173,963,687 of CM077159.1, read as the reverse complement.
CAGCTGACATGACAGGTTGACCCATCCGGGAGGTTCAGTGTTTTTTACCCGGAGGAAGTCTCGCCACCCAGGCTCCCATCAGCTGGCATGACAGGTTGACTTCTCGGGGAGGCCAAGTATTTCCGTCTCAAAGTAGATCACTCAGCGAATACGTTGAGTTGGATGTTTCATTTCGAGCTTGTGCCAATCTCGAAAAGAGCGGAGATTGTGTACAACCCCGTATTCGCAGAGTGGGGGTCCTCCCGGCAGGCGCAGGACCAGATATGAGTTTTTAAGCTTTTGGTGTGGTTTGCACTCTTGGTGGCCAATTTAGGCCTAGCCCTTGGAATGTACTAGTAGGGGGAGGAAAAATCCGCCTCCCCCCGGTGGCCCCTTTTTGGTAGGGCGGGTGCGGCAAGTTGGCGGGCACCCGCTCCAGCCTGATAAGTGCGAAGTAGAAGCAGCTGGACCGGCCGGAGGCCGGGTTCTCCCCCTGCCCGCGGCCTGGCGGGGCGAGACCGACCCGCGGACGGCCTCCCGCCCAGCCCCGCGACCTGGAGGGGAGAGACCTGCCCGGGGCCGGGCTCTCGCCCAGCCCCGCGGCCTGGTGGGGCGAGACCGGCCCGGGGCCGGGCTCTCGCCCAGCCCCGCGGCCTGGCGCGGCGAGAGCGGTCCGGGGAAGTGCTCTTGTGACCTTCCGGGTGTGTGAAAAAAGTGTTGAAGCCAAAATTGACCTTTGTGGACTTCGGGGTCCCAAAAGAGGGGTGACCTCGCACTTACTACACTCGGGGGAACGTCACAGACCAAAGACTTGGGAAACTCGGAACAGACCCTCGGCTCTAGCGTGGAGGTCTCTCACACACCCGGAAGGTCACAAGAGCACTTTCCCTCCCTCACCAATGGCTGAGCTGGGTACCTTGGAGAGCTCTCTCACTCAACCAAGCTGAAGCCTAAGGAGGAGAAAGCCCAAAAAACCTCTCCCTCCAAAGGTACCCAGGGGAGTCTATTTATAGTTTTTCCAAGTCTATGGACCAAAATGACAAAAACAACCCTAGGACAAAAAGGCCTTGGGCCAATAGAAAACATCCACACCGGGGGGTAAAGAGGTAATTCCACCCCGAGGGTAAAACGGTAAAAACATGGTCAAAAGAGATCCAAGGGCGGGAGGAGCCCTACCCCCCACCTCCCCGGGCAGCCGAGACGAGCAGGTGACTCCTAAAGAACTGGAGAGCAGGGGGCAGGGGCGAGATCCCGGCCCCCGGCCGGTCTCGCCCCGCCAGGCCGCGGGGTAGGGGCGAGACCCCGGGCCCGGGCCGCTCTCGTCCCGCGAAGCCGCGGGGTTGGGCGAGAGCCCGACCCTGGGCCGCTCTCGCCCCTCCAGGCCGCGAGGCTGGGCCAGAGCCCGGCCCCGGTCCAGCTGCTTCTACTTCGCACCTATCAAGCCGGAGCAGGTGCCCGCCAACTTGTCGCACCCGCCCTCCCAAAAAGGGGCCACCGGGGAGGAGACAGATTTTTCCTCCCCCTACTAGTACATTCCAAGGGCTAGTCTTAAATTGGCCACCAAGAGTGCAAACCACACCAAAAGCTTAAAAACTTATATCTGGTCCTGCGCCTGCCGGGAGGACCCCCACTCTGCGAATACGGGGTTGTACACTCGTGTTCCTTATCTTCGCGCTAGAATAATTCTTTGTATCGTGAGATTGGAGCAAATTCGTCAATTGTGTAGGGGCTCATGACATGCTTACAGATGTCACAGAGGTCTACATGGATCTGGGGTCACCATTGTTTTAAATGTTCTCCGACTTGTCCGACATGTGTCCCGACATGTCCTTTTTTAGGGCAAAATGATATGTTATTCTAAAAAAAATAGATTGTCTTTTTGTAAAATATAAACCGACTTGTCCGATTTTTTTTCCGACATATCGGCCGACACTACTTTTAAATATATCGTGCACTATTTTATTTTATGTTATATTAGCATACTAGCAACATATGTTTAATGCGCCTATATATTATATTATGTATATTTAAATCGATTAGACTTATTATTTCGATATTTTTAACGTTTTATTCGTACAATTAATTTTGTATAATTGTTTCACAATTTTTTAATTTCATATTACAGAAAATTTAAAATTTTTTAATATATTTTTAGTTTATTGTTTGCATGTTTTAAGTATAAATTTACAAGTTTGAAAAAACTTATAATCAATCAAAGATTTTTAACTTTTAAATCTTTTTTATTTGTAATAAACTTATTATTATCAAAATAAAATTATTGTATACTATTAAATATATTTTACAATATATCATTTTATAGTTGTCAATATTATTTTATCTTAGATATTATTTGATTTTATTTCATAATATAAATGACTTTTTTAATCTATGTATTATGTTATTTTTCTTTTTTATAACATATAATTGTAGTTAGTATACATAAAAAAATATTTATAAGACATAAAAATCTAATATTTTAAAATATCTCCGACATGTCTCCGACATCCGACATTTAAAAACCTAATCCGATATGTCGCTGACATCTGTTATTTGAAACACCGTTCGCTGAGGAGAGTTTGTCATGCATAATGGCTGGTGGCGAGAGGCATGTGTTCCCGCTGAATGTCAGTCGCGACGATCATAAGTGGCGGCGTCGACGGGAGAACGGTCACATAAGTTGGTCCTTGGGAGGAAACGTAGCGTATTACGAGAAACTGGATTTCCCCCTGTTTGAGAACAAGAACAATCATCCGAGCCTGGCTCACACGATGTGAGCGTTTTCTTTGCCAATCGGCATACACCGTTGGAAGATTGGATCATGGTCGACATCATTCCATCTCATGGGCTCATCCTACTTGCCGTATGTCTAGCTCCAGTGAGAGACAGTCTGAATTGGGTGGCTTTCAAACACTACTGCAATCCACATTTCAGAGCTTTGCCCCTCATAAAAATCCAATTTGAAGAGTTTTTTGAAACTTCAGACTTACAGCTATTCTTCAATTTCAACAGTTTTAGATTTCTAACTATTTACAGCTCTCGATTCCTAAAGTTTCTCAGTTTAATTTTTAACAAAATTATCCACCAAATAATTCTGTAATTGCAGCTCATAGAAGCTATTGGGATCTGATATTTTATTACTTTCACTTTTAATGACTTTCGCAGCTCTTTATTCTCGAATTCCTTGTTTTTTCAAACAACTGAAAGCTATTATATGCAGGGTATTCTCGTGTTTGCTTCTATCATGGCAACTCTTGGCCTCCAAATAATTCTGGAGTCTGTGCGCTCCCTGGTATCAAATGTAAGTAAATTACTTTCATACCAGGATATATTATTTTCTGCCTCAAATAATTTCTTAAATGTACTTTTTTACTTGCCAAAAAAACATTTTTATGCATGTTTTTACGCATTGGTTCTCCATTACATGATTTTGGTGTGAATTTTTACACAGAGAAATGAGTTTAGCTTGACCAAGGAGCAAGAGAGGTGGGTCATCGACATCATGCTATCTGTAACGCTTGTAAAGCTTTGTCTGGTCATCTACTGCCGCTCGTTCACAAACGAAATCGTGAAGGCTTATGCCCAGGATCACTTTTTTGATGTTGTCACCAACATCATTGGCCTTGTAGCTGCACTTCTTGCCAATTACATAAAGGGTTGGATCGATCCCGCCGGAGCCATTCTTGTAAGTAGTTACATTATATTTTTTTGGTTCTAATTTTTCCATGTTGTGAATGTTGGATATAGGCGACATATCAGATTGGATTTTAAAATGTCGGATATCAGTCGCCTGTTGGGGAGATTTTAAAAAAAGGAAGGCCTTCACTCCAACATAATTTTCATACCTCATTATTTATTTTAAACTAAATAATGGTGATTATTTAGAGAATTGGAATCAGCAATGTATTATATCAGCTGACTTTGTTAAAATAAACCGACAAAACAACAACACTCAAGCATTTATCCCACAATAGTGGGGTCGGCTATATGGATCTTTTGTTGTCATTGTGCCCTATCTTCTGTCATAATCTCACTAATGTCTAAGTACATCATGTCTTTCCTTATACTTTCATTCTAAGTATTTATTGGTCTACCCCTCCCTCGTTTAACATGCCTAGTGACTCGACTCTCACAATGCCTAACATGTGCCTCTAATGGTCTCATTTGCACGTGTCCAAAGCATCTTAGTCGAGCTTCTCACATCTTCTTTGCAATTGGTGCTACTCATGTCTTATCCCTGATACATTCATTCCTAATTCTATCTAGTCTCGTGTGTCCACACATCCACCTAAGCATTCTCATCTCTGCAACTCCCATTTTGCTTATGTACACAATTCTCTGCCCAACACTCAGAACCATAGAGCATCACCGGTCTAATCGCAGTACAGTAGAACTTGCCCCTAAGTTTTACTAGTATTTTACAATCACACAAGATCTCTAACTCGCCCCTCCACTTCAACCAACCCGCTTGGATTCTGTGTCACATTTTTATCAATACCTCCGTCTTCGTCTTTTTGAACTATAGATCCAAGATATTTAAAACATTCGCACTACAGGAAATATCTTGATCACCCAACTTAATAACGAAGTCAACCGTCCTTCTTTCACTGCTAAATTTAAGCTTGATATACTATATCTTTGTCCCGCTCAACCTAAAACCCCTCTTTTCTAAAGTGTTTTGTCAAGATTCAAGTTTTGCGTTTACACCCTTGCGCGTCTCATCGACCAATACAATATCATCCATAAATAATAAACACCAAGGTATTGCTTGTTGGATATGTCCGGTAAGCTCATCTAAGATAAGGGTAAAGAGATACAGGCTTAGAGCTGAACCTTGATGTAAGCTAACATTAATAGAGAATTCCTGTGTTAATCCTCCAGATGTCCTCACCCCTGTCACTGAATTTGTGTACATTTCTTTGATTACGTCAATGTATGATACATTTACACCTTTCTTTTCTAAGACTCTTCATAAGATTTCTCTTGGAACTCTATCATTCGCCTTCTCAAGGTCGATAAACAACATATGCAAATCTTGTTTTATTTCTCGGTAGTTGTCAATGAGTCTCCTCAAGAGATGTATAGCTTCCATGGTCGACCGCCCTGACATGAATCCAAATTGATTCTTTGATATGTTAGTCTCTCATCTTATTCTTCTGTCTATTACTTCTCATAATTTCATGGTATGTCTCATCAATTTAATTCCTATATAATTAACACAATTATGTATCTCCTTTGTTTTAATATAAAGGTCCCAAGATAGTTTCTCTCAATTGCTCTGACGTTCTCTTTGACTTCAGTATCTTATTGAAAAAACATGTAAGACATACAATTACTTTATTCCCTAGACATTTCCATATTTGATGGTTATATCGTCTGAACCAACTGTTTTTTCATTTTTCATCTTCTTTAGAGTATTATTTATCTCCGATAATGGATTTTTACAGTAAAACGTTGCGTTCCCATACTTCTCCGATTTACTTACATTTTCAAGTCCAATTCATTGTCTTTTGTTTTCTTATAGAGTTGATAAAAATATCTTTTTCATCGCTATTTAATATCTACATCATCCATTAAAACTGTATCTGTTTCATCTTTTATGCATTTTTTCTTGTCTTAAATCTTTTGTCTTCATTTCTCTAGCTCAAACAATTTTATATATGTCACGCTCTTCATATTTGTTATCTAGTCGCTTATAAATTTCTTCATAAGCTTAATTTCTTGTTTTGCTTACTGCATATTTAACTTCTTTTTTGGGTACTTTATATCTGACTAAGTTTTCATCATTGATACAAGTGTATAGTGATTTATAGCTGATCCTTTTTGTCCTCACTTTATCTTGCATTTACTCTTTCCACCACCAAGTTTCTTTATTTGGGTGTGTGCAACCTTTTGATATTCCAAGCACATTCTTTCTAATTGTCCTTAAATATGAAGACATTACTTCTCACGAAACACTAGGATCAACATAAGAGTCATTTTTTCTCAAAGAGAACATGTCGCTGGCCTCATTGTCTTGAGGTTTGTTTAAATGACACTAGAAAACTTTGCGGATACGACATTTAAAAACTCGAGATGCAATGGTTCTTGAAAAACAGAAGACAAAAATGTGAGCGGTATTTGACCTCTAACGGAAACTACTTTTTTAAAGGGGTGACATGAGAGTGGATCTTTGGCCTATCCTACTTTTTATAAGATTGGATTCTATTATTTTCACAATGTTGAAAGAAATTCCATCAGGTATGATCTAGGTTCCGTTTGGGAAGACTTATTTTCACCGGTCAAGTGGTTACAACCGCATGAACCGGACCTTAATTATGGTCTGGTTCATGCGGTCATAACCGCTTGACCGGTTAAAATAAGTCCCCCCAAACAGAGCCCTAATCATCAGTGCAACCTGTAATTATGCCAACTCATAGAGAAATTGTATAGGCTAGAGATCTCTAACAAAAGAAATGTAAGGTAGATATTTTTTGTAGTGTTGAAAGAAATTTCATCATTTGTGACGTAGGTCCGTTTGACACTGTTTGACACGGTCGTGAAATTGTTCGTGAGCGCCGTGTTCACGACCGCCACCGCTGTGCCAAATGGCCTTGTAATCATCCTAGATGTTTCATGATGCTAGTACTACTGGTCCCTAAATCTTACTTATCAGAGTCCATTGTGAAACTATTTTCTTTGGAATTTGCCCACGGCCTTGGAGAAGTTCGTAGCTTCAATTATATATTTATGGCTTGAAACTGATATGTGGGGCACAATGATTCTTCCACGCAGCTGGCGCTTTACACCATCAGGACATGGTCGATGACCGTCTGGGAGAACGTGAACTCACTGGTCGGAAAAACAGCAGCACCCGAGTTTCTTCAGAAGCTCACGTACCTTTGCTGGAACCACCACAGGGCAGTGAGGCACATTGACACGGTGAGGGCGTACACCTTCGGCTCCCACTACTTCGTCGAAGTGGACATCGTACTGCCGTCGGATATGCCTCTGAGAGATGCACACGATATCGGAGAGGCCCTGCAGGAGAAGCTCGAGTTGTTGCCGGAAGTTGAAAGAGCTTTCGTCCATCTCGACTACGAGTGCACGCATCGGCCCGAGCATGCACAGGCTCATGACTCGTAGGTGTGAGCTTGGCGGTGTCTGCCCAGGCTGCGTTTTTGTCTTTCTGGTTCAGCTCGCGCCGTTTCTACTGGGTTTCGGGCATGCCAAAGGCTCTCTTTATTTCAAATAGCAGGGTAGTAAGTGTAAGAACGATTATTCTCTTAAGTTGAAGGGCAAATTTCTGTATTGAACAAATACAACTGTGCGGAGCTCATTTTATGATGGTTTTGTGTATTTAGTATGTAAGCACAATGAGTTCTCTTACAAAGATAACATATTTTATCATGATTTTGAGACTTTAACATGAGAAGGATGAATTAGCGTTTTCTACTCTATTTTGAGAAGAATATCATTGCTTGCCATACTCTTCAGTAGAACCAATTATAGCAATTTTATTTTATTTTACAGAGTGAGATCTCAGAAGAGAAAGACTGATTCAGATAATAATTAAAAAGTGCCTCAAATTTCAAATAAATAAATATATAAATAAAATCATATACTTGATGCTTGATAGTCGATAGATAGGCCCATTCATAAATATATATAGAGAGTCCACAACTGAGGCAGCAACTAATAAGTAGCTGAAATTATTAATATTCCGATACAACAACAAAATTATTAATATGCCGAGGCTCATCCGCATTCATATCTTCCAATATTCTTCTACTTGGGAGGGGCGAAGAAGATCTCATCGGAGGTCCTCTTGGACCTGAATAGCTTCTCCATCTCCGGCGAGGTGTTGAACGAAGCTTGCAGCACCTCCGGCGATATGGCCTTCCACACCGACGTCTTTCCGGCAAGGTGGGTGAAGACCGGGCTGTGCTCCCGCCAAAACAATGTACGACGATCAGTAACAATTTAGAGGGTAAAAAAAATTGAAAGAGGTGAGTTTGAATTGCTGCTCACTTGGGCGTGGTGATGATGGAGAACCACTCCATGCCATGGGCATCGGCGATCTTCGACACAACGAAGAATCTGGGGACGATGAAGAGATATCCCGCCTCAACGCGGGTCTCGAGCACCCGCTTTCCGTCAATGCCGACCACCTGCGCGCGACCACTTCCCTTAACGATGTAGGTGACCTGGTAGGCGGAGTCGCACGAGAATCCCGGGGAACACATGGAATGACCGTAGATCCTCACGAGATCGGCGCCGAGACCGACCTGGCCGACGAGGGGCAGGTTCTGGGTGTTGAGGACGACGACGCAGCCACCGCCCTTGATGTCCACATCGAGGGGAGCCTCCAGGCAGTTGAGGACCATCCCGACGCGGTCGGCCTCGGAGGGCTGAGGCATGGCATGGCTGTCGGAGATCTTGACCAAAATGGAACCCTTCTGGCTGCTAACGAGATTATGGGCATCGGCGTGGGAGAGGTCCCAGGCGCGGCCGACGAACTCCGTGGAGAATCCGGTGAAGATGCCCTTGGCTCCAGTGATCTGGAAGTTGGTAAACTCGCCAGCGAGGTGGCCTTTAGAAGTGTCGCCGAGGAAGAGGATGACAAGCTGGGTGGAGTTGGGGTTGAACCACCATGTCACCACGCCGAAGGGGAGAGCAATGGCGTCTCCCGCCTTAATGGGGAGCACCTTCTCTTTTGGAGTTTCAGGAAGAACAATTCCACAAGTGCCATGCCCTTTTGATGATGAACAAATTGATTATATAATGAAATCTTTTATTTGTATTAATAAAAGCTGAAAATCTTTTGCACAACAAATTAGGGTGTATAAGTCATATTCCGTTGCATCCGATCGTGCTTTGGAATTCAGGGCAATCGATTTCTTCACAATAAGCCAGACGAAGAAGTCGAAAGAGCCTGATTTATTAGGTTTTTACCTTGGAGGACGTAAGCGACCTTGGCGGAATCGGAATAGGTGGGGAGAGCGAGGCCGCGCTCGGAGAGCTCAAGCTTGGCGGCGCCAATGTTGCCGGCGCGAAGCATCGGGAGATCGTCCGGCGACCAAGAGAGGTAGGATCCCCCGTCGCCGCTGTAAGCAGTTCTTGGAGACTTTGGGGTCAAATCGAGCTCCATCGCTGCTTCGAAAAGTGAGGATTTCGTGGCAACCAAACGGCGTCTGAAGGTGGAAGAGAGATTGCGAGAAGATCCGATGAGAAATTTAAATGAAGCGATCGGAATTTATAGCCGAAAGTGGGGAAGAAGAAATGGATGTTGATTACTTGATTATCCAGAATTTAGGAATTGTAGCTTAAAAATAGAGAGACTGGTTTTAAAAATAGGGGCACAGCTGGACTTCCACAATAATAATAAGGGGTTGAAGAAAGAAAACAAGGGGACATCCCGATCTCTCTCTCTCTCTCTCTCTCTCTCTCTCTATCCGAAAGACCGAAAGTCCGAAAGACCGAAAGACCGGAAGACCAGAAGACCGAAAGGATAAGGCTAAGCCACTTGTAGAAAATATTTATTAGGATAATTTCAGGTAATTTTAAATCATTTATTTTCGGTTTTTTTTCTCATTCAATTGATATCCGCAGTATAAAATAAATATTCGCAGTCGAAAAAATTCTTAAAGTGAAAATTTTAGGCTGACCCAGGCAAGGTCGAATGTTCCCTTCCGAGAGGTCGTCTGAGCCACTTTGCTCACACAAGGCTGGTACTTGGAGCAGCCCAAGGATCGCGGTCCCGGAACTTCAAGGAAATGCTCCTCAAGAAGTTCTCAAAAACGAAACTTGAGGGGAGCCTATTTTTTAGACTCGGTGAGCTATGTCTCGAGCTGATTGGCGAGATGAAAGAAAAAACGGATGAGAAGCAGACGTGAAGGCATGTCGGGGTGGTTCCTCCGACCACACCGGTGGCATACCTCCGTGCACCTCAGGAGAGAACTTAGACAAGCTTCATTCCAGCAGCCGATTCCAAGGAATTCGGCGACCAAAACTCATCGGAATCTTCATCTGACTAGGAAGAAGACTCCAAGCATAATTCTTCCCGCAAGAATAAATCCGAAGTTAATCGGGCTTCAAAACCTTTGTCAAATTGAACCACGACTATATTTGCATATTTTAGTTTTTTTAGGCAAGAGAGCCACGATACTTGAATGGCACGTGCTACTTAGCGCAGATTTGTTGTGCGCTTCTCATATATGAGCATGGTGCGCACACAAAAATCTACTTTGTCTATCAAACAAGCACACAACCTAATGGATGACGCATATGTACTGGATGCACAATGCTTCATATGCGAGCAACACAGATAATTTGTTCGGCTACTTTTAAAATTCTGCCAAATGCTTGGGATTAAATAGAGTTTAAATGACTGTTAGATGTGTTTAGTAGTAATCATTATATTTAATGGGGTTTCCCTTAATATTTGCAAGTCAAACCAGTAGACTCAGGCAGAGTACCCATGGGCCGGACAGAATCAATTACGCGCATCAACTCCGCAAGCCCCAAGAACCCCACAAAGAAAAAGTCGAACTTGCGCAGGCACGTGGGCGCGCTCGGCCTGCGCGCGCGGCCGCCTCCCGCGCTGCTTGTGCACGCGGTGCCGCAAGGCCGCACTCGGGCGAGTGTGCTCGCGTGGTCCACCCCGCTCGCGCGGCCGCACCCGCGCGTAGGCCGCCCCGTGCGCGAACGGCATACCTCGCACACGGACAAATCCGCACGCGAGCCTCTCCCTCTGCGCACCGCTTCGTCCGCCACCTCCGCGCTTACAGCCTCCTCCGTCACCTTCCGCACCAGCGCCCTTCGGCGCAGAAAACTATAAATAGGCCCCCAGAAACATCAACTGCCGCCTCCTCTTCCGTCACCCAGCGCGGCCACACCCAGCGTGACCGCAATCCCCGCGACCGCGCCCCGCGCACGCCCCCGCGACCGCGCCCCCGCGCGCGCGCCGACGCCGGTTGCCGCCGCTGTCGGCGCCCCTCGCCATCTCCGGCCGCCGCCTCCGCCGCCAGCTGTCGTCCGCCAGCCGCCGGCCGCCAGCCGCCAGCCACCGCCCCTGGGCCCCTTACTCGGGCTGCCCGAACCGCCTAGGGGGCACTCCCGTCATTTCGGCAAAATGGTGATCCAAGTGATCAAAACGGAGCGACGTCATTCGCCGACATAAATCACTTCTCGACGTAATTACCTTCATGACCCTCCAAAAAACTATAAATAGGCCCCCAGGTCTTGATTCGAAGACAAACAACTCCAGAGGCAAGAGAGCTCTAAGGTTTTTCGACGAGATCATGGACTTAGGTCGATTCTCCGCTCAGAAATTCTCTCTGTTCTCCTCATTGCGCTAAGGCTTCAACACGCCCCAAGTCACGTCAATCGCCTCCGCGAGTGCACTCTCATCAGGGCTCCGCATCTACGAGATCGCTCCCTCCAGAAGCTCCGCGTACTTAGAGAATTTTCCTGCCGAAACGCTTCAACCCACTTTCCGCGAGCTCAGCAATATTCCAAGGCCGGAGCGCTTCCATCGATACTCCGAGAACTTAGCTATTTTCCCTCATTTTCTCCACCTATAACGGAGTAGCGGCCTGTAGCCCTCGGAGATCCAATAAAATTTTGTAAAACTCCGAGAAGCTAGTGGATTTTGGCTCGAAACAGTTCCAATCACGTGGTTTTTCACCCTTTTTCGGGTTTTCCACTTGAAAAATGTCACGTGTCATTAGATGTGATTCATTTTGATTGTTTGCGCACTCAGTCCAATTCCGAGTTAAGACGGTTCAATTTCTCCGCAATGGCGGATCCAGAGGGGGGCAAGGGGGGCCCGGGCCCCCCCAAGGATTTTGAAGTTTATGTAGCTTTAGTTTTTATTAATTATAAAATATAAATATGTATATAATATAAGTGATGAAATTTATAAATTATAAAATATAAGTTATGTATATATATATATATACAGTTAATAACTCCTGTGAACTTATTTTCATATCCAATTTCTCTCTCCTATAGAGAAAGAGATCGTCTCTCTCGCTTCTCTCGTCTGAGTCGTCTCCCTCTCCTCTTTCCGCTAGGGTTGGCTGAGAGCCTCTTAGGAAGAGCTCTTCCCTCGATTGACGATTTGACGACCTCCATCGGCGGAAACAAAGCCGTATTGTGCTATTTGGCGTGAATCCAGGCAGCTATCGTGAGATTTGGGCGACGTCGGCTGTGCTGGGTTAGGGAAATTCTGAATCAGACTTTACCTTTGAGTTTTCTTCCTTTTCCTTCCATAAATTTCAATGTAAGTTCTCCTCAGCTGCACCGTTATCGGTTAAACGTTTTTTCTCATTCTGATTTAAAGAACTTGTCAACAATTTCTAAACTTTGTGAGAAATTGGCCGAAATGAAGAAATCAAATACCTATTATCTTGTTGACAAGCTAATTCAACTAATTTTGACACTTCCGGTCTCAACAGTGACTACAAAATGGTCATTTTCTGTTATGAAGCTTATTAAAATAAGACTGCGCAACAAAATGGAGGATGAATTTCTGACAAATTGTATGACTCTCTACATAGAACGAGAAATAATAGAGAAGATCGAGAAAGATGTGCTTATTGATGAATTCTATGAGTTGAAAAAACAACGTGCACAAATAAAATAAGATAACATTTATATTGTAATTTTTCTTTTATTGTTAATGCTAAAATTTCAAACTAGAATTTTTTTGCTTATTATACTTTGATTCACCATTTTTTGGCCCCCTCTTCGAATCCTGGATCCGCCCCTGTTTCTCGGGACCGGAAAAAAATGGGACGACTCACAACAATATCAAAATTTTGCAGGCCTCTCTTCATTCACTTCATTGGGCGATGGGGCCAGTTGCTCAGAGACAACTCTTATTAGTTATGAACATTACATTTTTTAACCTTATATAACATATCAAATTTAAGAAAATTTAAATGGTACAATTTCAATATTTCTTTCATTAAATATTTAATTTCACTATCTTCTTATTGGGGATGAGTTAGACCGCAACAGTTCTTATAATCATCTCTCGAGAGTGCTTCAAGGTAAAACTCTTGATTATGACATTGTATCCCCTTGGCAACAATATTGATGGGTTCCTTCAGATTTCACGAGAGTCGAGTGAGTTTTCAAAATCATAACTTCAATCTGATCGCTCAAGTGATCCAGTAGTCTGGAGCCGTTCTTCTTTGTCGGCCCTACTCGGCATAACCAAGGGACCACTTCTTGACGGCCACTGTCGGGCTGCAGCCCAAACACCCCACCCATGAGCAGGGGCGGATCTATGACTGAGCCGATCTTCTTCTTCTTCTTCGGCAATACTATGCTTAACGGTATTGTAATGCAATGCTGATGATTTTCTTCGTTTGCAATAACACAGCAAGCAAAAACATACCCTTTCAGTAAATAAATTTTATATCTGCCTGTATAAGAGCATGCTTGCATTTTTTATTTTAAAGAACAACAATGCTGCGTATTATGGTTATTGCATGAACAATCATGATTTTATAGACATCTTAATGTGTTTATGCGTCAATATTTTGATTCATGGTTAAAATTGTTGGTCTCTCTGTTGCATGCCTAAATTGTTCAGTGCGAAATGACAAATGTTTATCCTCATTGAAATGGAAGATAGTTGCATCAATTTGGATAGTCGTCATCGGGTATGAAATGCATATGACTGTCATATTGATTGTGTAAGTTTTGAGCTCAATTGTAGGACCTTTTAAGCTTTAATGTGGTGATGTTGTCTTAGGGTCACTTGATAGCATACTTTTTATTTTATTTTTGATGTTCATACTTATTACAAACAGTATAATAGGTGATCCAAATCTTAATAAATCAATCAAGAAGTCGGATTATAATGTCTCTTACTCTCTTTTGACCCTGATTCCAGTAATATATATTTACATATTAACGCCCTTAAAGGAGGCAATATGGATCTATTCTCTTGCAGCTTCTCCTTAAGATATAGCAGGGAAGGGGACGAGATATGAACCGCTTAGCTTCTACTTTAGATCGTGATTCTTGTAAGAGGCTTGTGTTAGCTAGTTAGTTCAATGGCTTCACAAACTTAGTGACAATTGTTCAATCCATCATATTTTCTCAAAAAAGTGGCAGTTGATTTCAATATGTTCCTTTTTTTCATGAAAAACTTGGAGCTATGTACATGATGTTCACATTATCACACAAAAGATATACCTTCAACCTTGTGTCCAAGTTTTTTTTTGTAGTTGCTTCGACCAAACTAATTCACGTGTTGACTGTGCTCTAACTGTATACTCATCTTCAATGTTAAACTTGATGTTATTTTATTGTTTCTTACTTTTCTATTACACTATTTTCCCTCAGAAACACACAACTTATGATTGATATTCCTTGGAAGGGAGATCTAACCCAATTAACATCTAAATGTCCTTAGACCCATGTATGCTTGTTCTTTTATATGAAGCCAGCCCTCCATATGAGGAACTGCTTCTATAAATGTTACCCGACATGTCAGACATGTTATCTGATATGTCAGCTTAAGGGGATGAGAGACACGGGACCATTATCTACTAGGAAAATGTCATTTTATATTCTGGAGGCTGATTTATAGTCCATATGATGTACACTCATATCTATCCATTAAATTATTTTACCCTTACTTTGCTTCATATATATATTAATTGATATTGTTAAGAATGTTTTATTCTGTTTATTGTTGTTGGTAATAATGTTCTGTTTTACTAATTGTTATTGTTCAGACTGTAAAATGCTTTGATATTTACTACAGCAGTACATGTACAAGTGATATAGGAAATTATGAACTTAGAGAAAAGCAACATCGACGACGTCAAACATAATCAGACCCAACTTCTGATTGGATCTTAGCTTTATTCTAGTATTTTCTGCATTGTATTTTTATGTTGAGCTTGTTATAGAACTCATTGTATTTTATATTTTGGGCTTTTAGAGAATACAAAGTGGAGTGCACTGTTAAATGAATTTTCCCAAAGTAGTATAAAGTCTAAACAGCTATTCATAGGCCGTTTTAGAGGGCTTGAGGTGATCACTCCATATTTGCGAAATCAGTCCAGATGATCAAGAACTTAGGAATTTCTCTCGCGGGCCTGGTACGGTCGCGCTTGGCCGTAGGGGCATTGCCCCGTGTACCGTCAGGATTTGCCACCGTTTTGAATTCAGACAAGCTAAATTGTTATGGTCAGACAATCAAATTAGATACTTTTTTTATCATGTGCTAACGTAATGTCCCGTTGAACATCTTCTACACAGTGCAGCGTTTTAGTTTTATGCAAGAATTTTTTCAAAAGAAGGAACATGTCAAAGTTCGTTAGATTTGCAGGAGATAGTTGCAATTGGTAAATGAAGTCACGTAGACGAGTTCAAAATTGAAGATTTACCTTCAGACCCGGGCTTAAGACTTCCTATCAACTCCTACGATGCAAATATTCAAGAGTCTATACGAAGATATTATTTGCAAAGGGTCCTTGTCAACCTCATCTAGAAAGTTTTCCCCAAATAGAAATCGGAAACAAAGCTCGACGCTTTAATAAGAATTGGTTTAACGAGTTTAAGGGATGGTTAGAATACAGCAAAGAAAAAGATGCAGCATTTTGCCTTTACTGTTATATTTTTCCTCAAAGGGGTTGTGAGCCTACTTTTACCACGAGAGGCTTCAGAAATTGGAAAGATAAATCAGTATTGGACAGACATGTCGGAAGTCACACTACTCCACACAATGCTTCTAGAAAACTATGCGAGTCTTTGATGAATCAAAAACAAGGTATTCAAATTGCTTTTGCAAGACAAGATGAACAACAAAGTTTGAATTATCGCGCTCGTTATATGCTTCAATCGATTGTGTTAGATTTCTTTTACGACAAGGATTGTCCTTTCGTGGTCATGATGAGACTAAAGAGTCTACCAACAGAGGAAATTTTCTAGAGCTTTTGGAGTTTCTTGCATCACATAATAATGACATCAACTCAGTTGTGTTACAAAATGCTCCTCAAAACTGTCAACTTACATCGCCTAAGATTCAAAAAGAAATAGTATCAGCAATTGCAATAGAGACAACGAATAAAATTATTCAAGAAATTGGAGAAAACTGTTATACAATTTTAGTGGATGAATCACGTGATGTATCTACAAAAGAGCAGATGTCTATTGTTTTACGATATATTAGTTCCAATGGCACGATCACAGAACGTCTTCTTGGGTTTGTTCATGTAGCAGATACTTCCGCGTTATCCCTTAAAACAGCTATAGATCATTTATTTATGAGATATGGTTTTAGTATTTCTAAATTGCGTGGGCAGGGATATGATGGTGCTAGCAATATGAAAGGAGAGTTCAGGGGGTTAAAAGCTTTAATTTTAAATGAGAACAGTTGCGCTTTCTATGTTCACTGTTTTGCACATCAACTGCAATTGGTACTGGTAGCTGTTGCAGAAAAAAATTCTGATATCGCTGAGCTTTTCACACTTATTAAACACAGTAATGAAGTTGTTGGTGGCCAAACGCCGTGGTTCTCAGACTGCGCCTTGGACCGAGTTGATCGTTGCCAGAGCTTGGTCGGTAACGGGACGGCCAGTTGCACAGAGCTGGATGGGGGACTCGATTCAGGCGCTACCTGTCATGTCTGAATCACAATCCAAAGCGCTGGAGGATGACACAAGAGGTGGGGGTCAAGAGACTGTTCACTTGTTGCAAATGGAGCTGAAAAATATCATAGCTGATGTGCAGATGAAACCAAAGGGAATCGGCAAGCGCACTTGTTCAAGTTATCTTGACTTTCCTCAGGTAATTTGCATTTGTTATTCATTTGATGAAAAATATTTTGTCAAAAACAAATGAACTATACCGAAGCATTGCAGAGGAAAGATCAAGATATTGTAAAGTTGCTATGCATTTCGTAAAATTAGTCAAAACTATTATTATTGAAGATGAGAAATGATGAAGCCGAGTGAGAAATATTTATGACCGAAGTTTCAACTTTCTGTAAAAACATGACATAGAAGTTGTTAATATGGAAGAGAAGTTTGTTCAGCAAGGTAGATCAACCTTGATGCAATGCACTGAGATTACAAATAAACATTATTTCAGAATTGAAATTTTTAATGCAGTGCTTGATTGGATGTCTAAATGAGTTAAATGATCGCTTTGATGATGTATAACACAGAATTACTCTTATGTGTTGCTTGTCTAGACCCAAAGGAGCATTTTAGTTCTTATGATAAACAAAAATTACTTCATCTTGCTGCATTATATCCGTATGATTTTACGCCAATAGAGCTGCAGTTACTTGAAGGACAACTTGACATATATATTTTTGATATGCGCTCTACATCAACGGACACATTTTCTGATGTTAAAAGAGTTAGTGATCTTCTGAAAAAAATGGTTGAATTAAAAAAAGATAATCACTATCAGTTAGTTTTTAGAACATGTGTCAACGGAAACTATTACAACAGAAACTATTATTTCACGTTTTCAGAGCATGTGTCAACGGAAAGTATCTTGTTGAATTGTAAGTTTTTCAGATCTAAACCTTTCTTTTGTAATATTGTGTTCAATAATTTTTTTACAAAAATATCTTTGCAAAAAAAAAATTTTTCGTGGACGCTGCCCCCGAACCCCCGCTCAGGGTGCGCTACCCCCCAATATTTGGACGGTGCTCAGATTGTGCCCGTGCGACTTTAAAATCCTAGTTCCGCCACTGCTCATGAGCGCGTCTATTCTCAGCGCGGCGGGATCTTGAGGCGGAGTCTCGAACCCAGCCTCCTTGATAAATCTCTTTCCTAACAGAGATTATCATCAACATCCCGCCGCGCTGAGAATAAACGCGGTCATGGGTGGGGTGTTTGGGCTGCAGCCACGGGCAGAACTACAGTCGGGCACGTGCCCGACCGATATTTCCGCCTACATCCCGTAATCCACCATCCGCCATCCATTCCCGATCCCGGCTCCGGAATCCGCCAGGTCTTCTTCTCCCTCAGCTGCGATCCGCCTAGGTCTTCTTCTCCCTCGGCTGCTCCGTCCCAATCCCGGCTCTTAGGTGCCTAGGTGACTTCTTCTTCTTTTTCTCCCGGCTCCTAGGTGCCTAGGTGACTTCTTCTTCTTCTTCTTTTATTTTTTTTACTGAAGAAGTACAGAAATCTGGACTTCTTCAGTGCAGATTTTTGGACTTTTCTTCAATCCAGAAATCTGGACTGAAGAAGTCCAGATTCCTTACAAACATATATCTGCTTTGGGGCGCTGCCCTCCGCTAAATTTGACAGTATCTTTCAAAATCCTAGGGTGGCTGCATGGCCGCTGGTATGTTGGAGTACCGACAGACTCTACTGCATCAGAGCTATGATTGCACAAAAGTTGCACACCAGCGAACTAACACACACGTGCAGTCTACCTATGCATGCATGCAGATGCACAACGTGAGCACGCAAGCCATGCATGCGCGGGCCACATGCGTGCACCGTGCGCCCCTCGCGCACAAACCGGCCTTCCGCCGCCACTGTTCACCAGCACTACCCGTCGCCGCTTCGGCCACCATCGCTGCCGACGAACCTTCTCGAGCTTCCCGGGGGGCATGCCCATTATTTTATGAAAATTGGTGATCCAGATGACTAGAATTGCGCAGACTCATTCACCGGTTCAAATTTCAAGACAACGCAATTACCAATGCCACCCTCAGAAAAATTATAAAAAAATATATGTTTTCATTTGAGGTCAAGCAACAAAGATGATAGAAGGGAGCTCTGAAGGTTTTCCGACGAACACTTGGAACTTTGATGCTCTCCTGCTCTAGTCTTACTTTTCTCAAGTGCCCACTTCGAGCACTCTCATTTTCTTGCTCAATTGAAATCTCCCACTCTCCAAAGGGCCTGTTTGAGAAGACGTTCATACGAGCGAGAATCTTAGCATCTTTTTTTCTTTTTAAGTATTTGTAATTGGAGCGGTAACACGTCACCATCCCAAATATTCTAATATTTGTAACTTCAAACAAGTAGATGGATTTGGTTGTCACCGAACTGGACACTTGATTTTTCCTTTTCCGAGTTTTTCACATAAAAGTTGTCATTTCTGTTATTGGTTCTCTTTTAATTATTTGCACGTTTGACTCACTCTTGAGCTATAATGATTCGATTCTCTATACCAGGAGAGCGCTAAGCGACCCGCAATAACTACCATTCTTTGCACGATAGAACTAGGAATTGCCTCTATTGGCATACACTGCATAGTGCTCCAGCTAGTGGTCCGGGAAACCCGTCAGGGCCAGACTTGGGCCTTACGGTATTGATTCGATACCCCACACAATGCTCGACTGCTAAGCCCGGTGCCGGGCCTTGCCTGGGCTTGACACCCAGGCTAAGGGAAATCCTGCCTCTCCTTGCATGATTTCCATCACGAAATGCCTGGAAAAATTTCAACGGGATTTCCACTATAGGCAGGAGAAATCCCGCCAATAGGTGGGATTTTCCCACCTATAGGATGACGGCCCGGCCTGACTCCGGGTGGCGACAAGCCAAGGGCGGATCGGCCCGGTCCAAGCCCGTCCGATCGGATTCACTACTAGCTCAGCTAATATATTTATAAATTATTATAAGAAAAAGAGGTCATATTTTGTAAAAAAAAAAGGCAGCCTGGGCGCCTAGTACAGTCACAAAGCATCGCACACAAGTGATTCCGAAAGCGTCTCATACTCTCGTCTCAAGAGTCTGGTAAGGAAATCTTTATTTTATTAGAGATCATATTTTGTAACATAATACATTTTCTTATCACCATCCAATTATTTATCCCACTTAAAATTTAGAGGGTGAAATGTCAACTTAAAAGATTTGAAGGGAGAAATATGACATAAAAAATCAGTGCAATTTGTCAATTGATATTTGGGGTATAAAGTAGTCGTGCACATTATACTGCCTGATTCATGAGATCTTTTAAAAGACCGATCTTTTTAAAAGACCGATCTTTTAAAAGACCGATCTTTTGGTCTAGCAGTCCGGATCGGTCCCGCTCAAATCGGTCCAGATCCTTGATTGGTTTTCCTCCTCTTGAGGATGATCGGTTTGGACCGGTCCTATCCGGTCCCTCAAACCGGTATTTGATGCAAAAAAGGGAGATCCTTTTGGGACTCCGGTAGCAATTCAGGATCGGACCGGTCCCAATCAATTAGGACTTTTTTTTATGCAGGACGATTACATAGTGCCAATTAATCATATAAATGAGTTGGTTTTTTTAATGATTCCCACAATAACGATATAGTTTCTGCCCTTTTCTCTAAAATTAATGGCTAAAATTAATTATTGCGAAATTTCTCTAAAAATAATTTATTGCAAAGGGCCAATTAATCATATACATTTTTTAATGATTTGCAAAAGAGCGAAATAAAACTTGTGTGAAATTAAACCCCGAATGACATCCTGCTTCTCCTCCAACCGGTCGCTAGCTGCTGTTGCTGCTGATGCTTCTTCTTCTTCTTCTTCAGACGGTGCTCCTTTCTCCTCTTGGCGGCAGCACATAGCGAGGCTGCTCCACCTCTGTTCACCGACGACCCATGCCCTAATTTGTTCAGGTTTCTCCCTGTCTCTTACTCTCCATAGGAACCGTTCCGGCCATTGTCAATGGATTTCTATCAAACAATTTCTTGTTCTCATCGGTTCTTCTATTATGCTTATTTTTCTCACTTGTTCTTTCTATTAGAGGATATGAAGCGTTTCATTTCGTTAATAAGAAGATTGCTGAATGCTGCTTATTCATTTTGCTTAAGATTTTTTTCCTGCATTCCACATGTTCGATGTATTGTACCAATGAGATAAATTGTTGTTGGATGTACTCGAAAGAGCTCTGATAGTTAGGCTACCCCAACTCAAAATGCAAGTTAAAATACATTAAATTGTCACATTACACAGACATGAATTCATAACACAGCAGATTATGTTCACTCATACACTGACTCATTGCAAAAAGCAAAACACGTGACACAATGAAGTAACACGCAAGTTAGAATTTTGAAAAAAAAAATGCTAATTTGTCCCACATCATAAATACTGAGGAAATCTCCTCTACATCATCTGCTGCAAACCCTTTCTTCTTCTTATGGTAAACCAAGCTTTCAAGTTCTTGGAAAAGACAGAAATTGACTGAGAGAACAAATATGCTTGTCACATAATCCTCCCTTACTTTCAAGCTCTTGGAAAATCCAGAAATTGAATGCATGAATGAGTATACTTGCCACATAATCCTCAAATAATGACCAGCTTATTCATTTTCACATGAAAACCACAATAAACCCCAAGAGTGAACTTACTTCATCCCCTGAAATGAACCAGGTTGGGTTCTGGGGTCTCTTTTGTTTTGCTTGGAGCTATCGGGCTCTTGATGCTTGAATCACGGTTGAGATTGGCCAATGTGTAACAAACCGTGAAATTTAGGGTCCGTTTAGGGCATTGTTTTTGTTCCGGTGCTTTTGGATTAAAAGGCCACATGTTTGATGTGGCAACTGTTGTGATCACCACAAAAAATCTCATTTTGAACAAGAATGCCACATGCTTGAGGGCATGGTTCCAGGGGCAAAGTCGCCCATTCACGGATGACAGTTCACAGCGCAACAACCACTCCAAATGGATAATTGATCTCCTTTGGCTCAAAAATGCATGGTATCATAGGCATCAATGAACAACCTGCAATTTCATTGGATATCCATGCAGGATTTTTTGAACATCTGCTTAAGGTTTTTCTTAGTAAAATGATGTAAAAATGCTCAACTCCTTAAATTATTAGGTTCTCCAAATCTAGCCTTGAGTTTCTATGATGATAATGGCGCTGTAGGAATCATTAAACACTTCTTTGGAGGCTAATCAACTCATAAGGGCCTTAAAACATATGCATTGGCATTCAACTTTTCTTCAAAAAATATATAATTTATTTAATTAATCAGGTAGCTCTTCAACCAAGGGTCCCATCTTGCTTCTCTCTTGTTTATGGATGTTTTAAAAACTCCATTCTTATATTATGATGAAATGACCCTCTTAAAAATAAGGATTCAGATTTCACTTATGCTGCTCTGTGAGATGCCTTTTATTAGAATATTTGTGAAAACGAATGTGATTCTAGCACGGGAAAACCTGTAGGATATTGATCTCTTCGCCGGAGTGCTTCGGAGCTGGGGATAAAGATACTATGGATTCGGAAGTGCGGCTGCTTAAGTGGAGTGTGTTTGAAGAGAGAGAGAGAGAGAGAGAGAGAGAGAGAGAGAGAGAGAGAGAGAGACGCCACGATCTCTTAACAAGAAAAGATAAGAGATTCTAGTTTTTCATACCTTCATTCCAACATTGCTTGGTTTTAAATAGGCTGACATGACTTGCAATGATAACCACTAGTTATTAACTCCCAATAACTAATAATAGCTTGAAACAATTAATAATAAAAATCAACTCAAATTAAGGATAACCAATCATGAAACCTTAATGACAAGTAGGCCTAGAGCCCATAACATCACTTTCGTCGTTCAGATTGAGCTTTTCCTCAATCTCAGAGAAAGAGATCAAGGTTCTGTATTTGGTTCACCAGACTCCTTCATCAAAGTGTTCTACTTCCATGTAAAACAACTTCTTGCAACGATGGCTGCGAGTGAAGTGCTCATCGTAGTAACATAACACTTTTGCGTGTTGTTTGGACATTGCTGCATGAGACAAACGCCAAATAGGGGGGCGGGGGTTTATAGTTGTTGTGATCCTTATGTAATCGGTGCTCACAACTAAGCTTATTGCAATAACTAAATCACGGGGGTCTTCGAACTTGATGCCCAGTCGCATGCATTCTTGAAGGACTGCCATAAAGATTGTGTCTTCCATTTCTAAGTGTATCCTAATATCACAACGTGGACCAAAAGAACTTGAAAATGTTTCAGATATGCATCCATGAGCCCTGTTTGTCATAGTGCAGTGAATATATTGAGGGGATTGATGCCGGTGAGAGGATCGAATCACATGTTGCATAATTTTTTGAAGTTGCCCCATGTCATCTCTTGCAAACATGCAAACCACAACCGAGCGGAATCGAGAAGATGGAAGGACGTCAGACAAGTCCATTCCACTATCGATGTTTATTGGTGGCTGAAAAATAGCTCGCATCGAGTGAGCCATCCCAAGGGGTTTGTCTTCCCATCGCAGGTGAGAAAGTCCAACTTGGTGGAACGGGGAAGTTTCTGTCAGGCAGAAGTCAATAGCATAGTTTGTAGCGGGGTGGCAGAGTTCCATGGCCGCTATTGGCCTAGTCTTTTGCGGGAGCACTGGAGCAGTAATGACTTAGGCAGTAAGTGTCGTTTGTCAACGCTGGTCTCAGCTGCGAATGTTTGCATTAACGCACTAAGCTAATTCATTTAATTTGTGAATTCGCTCATGTTGCGAGAGTAATGAGAAAAGGAACGGATTATGGTCCGACTCGAGTCTCTGGGAACAAATGTGGATGTAATGCTACTTGTTGGAGTGCCATGAGATCCGCGGCGATTCCCAGTGATGATTTTATAAAAGACAACACAATACTCTTTTTTGGAATGAATTAATAACTAATTAATTAATGAGTTGATTAATTAATTATAGAAACCCTTGATGGCTTAAGATGCACGCGGCTCAGTTGAGAGTGACACCGTCTTTCTAACGTTGCTGCAGGTGGGCTTGAGGAGAAGGGTGTAAGGCTCGAGGAGACGAGTGTTGGATGCTCGAGGCGAGTGCATTGTTGGCTCCAGACAGCGGTGGTTGCAAGACAAGCACAAGAACTTCGACTAGTGTGAGCAGCGACAGGGGGAGGTCGCGTGGGATGATGAACTCGAGGAAGGAGACATGGTTTCATGGGATGAGAGCCAACAGAGGGTGTTGTGAGTGGCTGTGAGGGACTTTGATGGCAAGTTGTTTTGGATCAACTAGTAGTATGTCGGCACTTTGTCGGAGGATGGCCGGATGCGGGGATGAAGATACGATGAATTCGGAACCGCGACTGTTTAAGTGGGACATGCTCGGAGAGAGTGAGCCACCACGATTTCTTAACAAGAAAAGAGAGATTCTAATTCTTTGATACCTTAATTCCAACGTCGCTTACCTTTAAATAGGCTTACACCTTTAAATTGGCTTACACCTTTAATGATAACCACTAATTAATAACTTCCAATAACTAACAGTGTCTCAAAACACTAAATAATAAAAGATAATTTAAATTAGGTGATTGTTATTAGCACTACATTTTCTCTTAATTTTTCACATTTTTGGAAATACGTCTTGTACATGCATTTTTAGGAAAAGTGTTCAACACGAAAGTTGTATATCTCGTCGAGATCTACAACTTTTGTGTTGAACACTTTTCCTAAAAATGCATGTACAAGACGTATTTCTAAAAGGCGCGAAATCTGTGTGTATTTCAAAAGTACGCGCTTGTACGTGCATTTTTAGAAAAAGTGTTCAACACTAAAGTTGTAGATCTCGTCAAGATCTACAACTTTCGTGTTGAACACTTTTCCTAAAAATGCATATACAAGACTTATTTCTAAAAGACGCGAAAAATTAAGAAAAAATGTAGTGCGAATAACTAGACATGAAGCCCTAACTACATGTAGGCGTGAAGCTCGTGACAGATTCATGCCTACCTCCAAATTGTTTTGCATATTTTACTCATTATCATCATCATTACTATTATTATTATTATTTCACAAAGCAAGCAAATTGTTCCTTTCCAAACACTTTGAATTAGCAAATTTGAAATGCTGTCTTATAATTTTTCTAGGAAGTGAAGTATTCATTCTTTCTTTCCAGCACTTGCTCACAGGAAGGGTTCTGTTTCACTAAAAAAAATGTTTTTGTATGTTGTTTAACTGCACGCATCATTCATTCAGCTGTTTAGAGAACTGTTCCAGTCGTTAGTAGAGAAGTATTGATGGAGAAGATCACAAAATTAAGAAGAGTCGGCAGAAAAGTGCTCGACTACGTGCGCTATGATCTTAAAGAAATTGCGTTCCCGTCCTCTCTGCCTGATCCCCCGCATATTAAGAAACGCCGAAAACTTACGTGGCTCGAATGCTGGCTAATCTTGAAGGAAGCTTCGAGGCTCTATGCGGCCAGTTGGGTGCGGGATATTGGCCCCGATTTAAGGCCAAATAAGTACAAGAGGCGAAATGACGGCGATGATGAGGGGTCAAGCAAAGAGCCTTCGGCGTTGGAGGATATCTTGGTGTCAGCGCGCGGCGGCATGGAGACCCTGAGGCCGGCTCTGCAGCGACTCTACATGACACGCGCATCAGCTTATAAAGATGCGCTGAAAAGCTTTATACAAGGCTATCAAGAAGGGTTGAAGTCAGTGATGGAGAATGAAAGCAAGGACACCAAATTGAAGATGCAAGATGATGCTTCAAGGAGAGATCCTTGATTATCTTTTTCTCAACATATATGCAAATCCAATAAATTGCTTGTGTTTATTTTCCAACTAGCAACTTGGCATGGATGATGTTATTATCCTTTTCTCTATGGTTTCTGCATTTGTAATTAAGTTTAATTAATCTTACTTTTCTTTTTATTTGTTTGAAATAGTCCAAACTTTTTTGAAATCAGTCTCCCCGTGCTCAGCGCGACTTTGTCCTGGCCACGACATTGTCTCGGCCCCACGGCGCTCCGGCCTCTCACAAACTCCTGGATGATATAGTCCGCTCGTCGCTCATTTTTATGGTGTGCACAAAATTTTGCGAGCGACGGGAAGAACGCAATTTTTTTACATAGAGAAGTGTGTATATGATGAAGTGGTAGCACTTTTTAAAAAATAAAAGAAAAACACAAATTTTAAGAACTAGAATTTTTTTAGTAAAAAGGGTAAATTTGGCAAGTGAATGTATAATCAAACAGTATTTTTTTCTTTTAATATAATATAGATATGCCTAAAAACCAGGTATATAGAACCCTAAACAAGAATTATCGACTAATTTAAAAACTGCTTAAAAAAACAAATTTTTGCCAAGGGTTGAAGAGTTTCATTTCAAGTCGAATGGACTCTTTCCACGGTTTCTGCGCAGTATAACAAAGTGCGACCATTGCTTCCGTGGGGGCGATAACAAAACGAACACTGCACGAGTAAAATGGGGGCGATAACAAAACGAACATTGCACGAGCCTTCATGAAACCATTTAAACTAATCATAAGAACTCGCTGCTATCCGGTTAGACCCTTCATGAAAGATTTAAAAAAACAACACTCAAGCTTTATCCCACTATGGAGGGGATGGCAACATGGATCCTTTGTTGCCATTGTGACATACCTTTAGTCATAATCTCACTAATGTCCAAGTACATGATGTCTTCCTTATAGTTTCATTACAGGTCTTTAGTGGTCCACCCCCTCTCCCGTTTAACATGCCTAGTGACAACTCTTACAACACATCTCTAATGGTCTCCTTTGTATGTGTCCAAGTCATATTAATCGAGCTTCTCACATCTTCTTTACAATTGGTGTCACAAATATCTTATCTCTGATACATTCATTCCTAATTTTATTCAATCTCATGCGTCTGCACATCCAACTAAACATTCTCATCTCTGCATCTCCCATTTTTTGCTAAAGCGCACAATTCACTGCCCAACACTCAGAATCATACAACATCACTAGTCTAATTGCAATATGGTAAAACTTGTCTTTTAAGTTTAAATGATACTTTACGATTACAAAAAGATCCTTGACGCGCCTCTGCACTTCAACCAACCCGCTTAAATTCTATGTATCACATCTTTATTTTCATGAAAGTTAAAAAAAACAATTCCTATAGTAATAAAGCATAGCTCCAACGTTATCTTTTAACCAGACCAGCAACCACCAAACCCTAAAATAAGAAACTTTAAGCAATAAATATACTTCAAAGATAACCAAAGTGGCATGGCAGGCTACTCAACAGAACTCAGCAGACCTCCCATGCAAAAACTCCAATTTATTTTGCCATACAAAAGATGCTTCCAGGAGTGATTTCTCTCTAACATAATTATACATATAGAACCAAACTGGGACGAAGACGGCAAATCAAAGACACTCGGCAACCCGGGGAATTCGCTCCCCTGCAAAGGGCGCGTTTGTGGCGACTCGTACAATGGAATGTTTGTGGCACGGCTCGGCCAAAGGAAGACTGGCTTTTTAGGCACATTACAATCATAGCATCTCCTGTGACTGCCTCACAATGCGCCTGGCTTTCTTCTTAAAATCATCCCTCCTATCTCTCCATTCTTTCTGCACAGCAAACCAGAAAAACCACAACAGCTTATTAAACAAATTCCACAATGGATTTGAGTTTCGATTGGGCCGAGGCTTCTCTTCACCTCCCTCCCATAACTTAAGTCTCTCCATTACAGAGTCGTGGGAAGGGAGGAAGAAGTTGGTCCCTCGAAAGGTGAGAACGACATGTGAATGGCGCATACCAATGCCTTGAGGTCGGTGAGGGCAGAGCATCGTGCCATCAAAGCATTCCACGCGACATTATCCAAAAGGAAAATGACATGTAGGTCCACTCATGGTCAAAGGGACGGTATAATTAGTTATGGAACGAAAGTTTCCAGAAGGGTTCACTGAGAACTATGTGCAAAATGATTGTCCTAATCATGAGAGCATATATGATTGGACTGGTTATATTCAAATACAGGTTTCAAAATAAGGCGGCGGCCATAATGATAGAACATATTGCAGATTATGCATCCACTTACCGCAGCTTCAACATTTGCCGGAGACTCATCATTGGGGCTTGAGAGCATTGAAATTATACTCAGAACTATGCTCTCAACCTGCACAGATCACCTGCTTTAATCAGTAAAACGTAAGCTGTGCATTTCCATGTAAGACAACAGTAAGTAATTAACATCAAAAACAAAACTTCTCCAATACTTTCAGGAAAAACACTAATAAAAATGAGCACGCACATATTTGGAAGGCACGTCGAAGCATTCTGCCGAATATTTTCCACTTTGTATCCGGGGCCAACAAAGATCATGCAAATTATATTTTCACCGCAAACCCCACATCACTTTGAACTAGTCAAAGGCGACCTACTAAATTCAATTTTGTGAAAATTTAGAGGATAATATTCTTTCCTGTCCATGCTAACAATCTTCAAAAAGTTATCTCAAATGCACATCTTATTTAGAAAAAGACGAGCATATGTTACATTATTGCCCGTTTCTAATAAAATGTTTTTTTCTCATTGAATTTTTCTCGTCATACTTAGATATAGGCTCCGTTTGGCACGGTGGCGGCGGTCATGAACATGGGGGTTAAATTGTCATTCGTTAACGCCCACCTAAGGAATTTCATCCACTTTTATGTTCAAACGGATGACGTTTGTTAGGTGATCTTTAACGAATGTCGGTTTAACTCATGCGCTTTACGACTGCCACAACCATGCCAAACGGAGCCTTAGTCATCAGATAGTAATCTTTCTTATAAAACATGGATACATTTTGTGGAGAGGAAAGCATATATCTATTTTAAATACTTCCACAAACAAAATGACAATCAAGTTTTGTCCATCTGTGCACTCAATAAAAAGTTACCGAGAAAAAAGTACCAGCGTACAACAGATAATATTATGACTACGGTGTACGCTTTAAATGTGTCCATTTATCATTGCCTCAAATCCTCCCATATAACAGTTTATGCCATTACTAAATGGTGACTGATGTCTTTAGAGGAACCCTTCTAGAAGAAGGCTGATTGGTGGAGAGCCAAACTATCACTCCTTAACCATCTCCTTATCTACATGGTTGATATGCAGACAGATAAGTGAACAATAAACAGTTATAGTCTCCTGATCATTTATCCATTATTAATTATTGTGCATATTTATTTAATGTCATTATTTAGTGTCGTCACGGTGTATGTTAGGCGTCAATATTAAGAGTTAGTATTTGGTAGGGTTCACGGCAAATTAGGCCAAGACGCCGGGTCGTCCTCTCTCCTTTCGATTCAATAAAAAGAATACAAAACAAGACACCTTTATGTATAGGAGGGTCCCTATTAAAAGGTAAAAAAAACAACAAGTCTATGCGGGGTAAATCATTTCCCCGTCGTGCTTGAGGCGCGTGCACAATGTGCATAAACTCGTGCATATCGTTAGTCAATGATGGGATCGCCCGTGTACGTATCAGTATTGTGTTTCTGTGTCTTTATTTCAAAGCGTTGTCTCTTAGTCTTTTAATGTTTTGAGTAGTTTTATTTATTAAGGTTCATGTCATTGTATTGTTATTTATAGACCCTGAGGGTCATGAAGGAAGACATGCAAGAATTAATCAAAGTTTTATCCACTTTCTTTAGTTACTTCTTCCTCTCTCCTTCTAAAATTAGGGTTGAGCAAAGCTCCCATGTTCCTCTTCTTCCCCTTCGCCCCACTTTGTGTGAGCTCCACTCCTTTGTATCTCCAATGACGTCGTCATTTCCGCCTCCTCCAAAATAAGCACATAACGACCTTGGAATCAAAAACTTTCATCCCTTCTTCTCCCTTCCACAAGCCATTCAAGGAGTTTTGTTGTTATTGTAGAAAGAGAGAAATAGGAGAGAGAAAATCACCCTCAATTATATTATTGTCCAAAGAATAGGAATACATACACTTATATAGAGGTAGATAGAGGGAGAGATATCTACATTTACAATGTGAGACTAAAGAAGCTATACATGGCCAATACGCATGAGCCTCCCAAATGAGCTAATTATATTTTGTCTTTAACACTCTCCCGCAAGCTGGAGCGTACAAGTCATAAGCGTCAAGCTTGGATAAAAACTGATAGTACAAAGTCCGAGAGAGAGCCTTGGTGAAGATATCAGCAATTTGACTGGAGGCTGAGACATGTTCTACTACTATCTTCTTTGATTGAACCTTCTCCCGAATGAAGTGACAGTCAACTTCAATATGCTTCGTACGCTCATGAAACACCAGATTCTTGGCAATATGTATGACCGCTTGACTATCACAGAGCAGGGTAGCAGGAGAGGAGAGTGTGAGACTCATATCGCTGAACAGACCCTCTAGCCAGGTGACCTTAGATACGACCGCTATCATAGCATGATATTCAGCCTCAGCAGATGAGCGAACTATAACAGTCTTTTTCTTGCTGCGCCAGGTAATAAGTTGTCCACCGAGGTAGGTGCAAAAACCAGTTGTGGAATGTCTATCATCAAGTGACTCTGCGTAGTCCGCATCAGAGTAGACAACAAGAGATAAGGAAGTCGATGGCTTATAAACAAGTCCTTGTCCAGGAGCCTTCTTTAAATATCTGAGGATCCGCCCGACGGCTCGAAGATGAGAAGTCCGAGGGGTATGTATGAATCGGCTTACAACTCCAACAACGAATGAGATATCAGACTGCGTAACTGTGAGGTAGATTAGTTTCCCCACCAAGCGTCGATAGTACTCTAGATTGGTCAAGACAGGATCATTCTCAGAGTCATGATTCGACAGCTGATGATTCATATCCATCGGAGTATCTGTAGTCTTGCATCTCGAGTAGCCCGCACTTTGTATAAGACCTATGCAATACTTCCGTTGAGATAAGACTAGTCCATCAGGTCTCCTTGCAACCTCAAGTCCAAGGAAGTATCGCAGATTACCCAGATCCTTTGTCTGAAAGACGGAGTTCATGTGTTGTTTGATTTTCTGGATCGCGATGGTGTCGTTTCCCGTAATCAGAATGTCATCAACATAGACAAGAAGAAGAACAATGCATGTTGCTTGATGACGAGTAAAAAGAGAGAAATCAGCAGAACTCCGAGTGAATCCCATCTCGCGAACCACCTTACTGAACTTATCAAACCAAGCGCGAGGGGATTGTTTGAGACCATATACAGACTTCCGGAGATGACATACACGAGATTCTCTCGTGGTCTCAAACCCAGGTGGCTGTGCATATACACAGTCTCTTGGAGAACGCCATTGAGAAAGACATTTTTAATATCCAATTGATGAAGGCGTCATTAGGCGGTGCACAACAAGAGAGATCAGAACCCGTACAATACTTAATTTTGCCACCGGAGAGAACGTTTCGTCATAGTCGAGGCCATGTTGCTGAGTGAAGCCTCGGGCCACCAGACGGGCTTTGAGACGATCCACTGTTCCATCAGGAGCATGTTTGATTGTAAAGATCCATTTGCAGCTAATACAGGACTGAATCAGGAGGGAGAGGAACAAGGTCCCAAGTCCGATTAGCCCAGAGAAGCGGTCATCTCGTAGTCTATGGCCGCACGTCAGCCCGGATGCTTGTAGAGCATCCTGCAAAGAGTTAGGAATGGAAATAGTGGAGAGAGAGAGAGAGGGCAAAAGTGCGAAGAGGTGGAGAGAGGCGATGGAGGGAGACATAGTTTTCCATGGGATGAGCCGTAGAGGGTGATGCTTGATCGTCAACGCGCAGAAGAGCATCAGTAGTAGGGGCTGCTGTCGGGCTGCAGTCCTGGACGAGCGTCGAGTATAGAAACGGAGAGGTGGAGGAGGGAGAGATGGTGAAGTCGGTACTGGAGGAGCGGAAGTTGTAGGAGGCATAGATGTAACGGGAACAGCTGGACGAGGAATAGTGGACTGAGGTGGTAGAGGGGAGGTGGGAGAGAAGAAGCTTTCATCTTCAGCAAAGGTAACATTTGCGGAGACGAGCACCTTGTTGAGTGTGGGAGAGTAGCAAACATACCCTTTTTGGGTACGAGAGTAGCCAACAAAGATACATCTGGTGGCGCGGGCGGCAAGTTTGTCACTTGGTGGTTCGAGAGAGTGAACATAACAGGCACGGCCAAAAATTCGAGGCGTGAGAGAAAAAGGGGACTTGGAAGAAAATAGGAGACTGAATGGAGAAGCAAAGTTAAGCACGGAGGAGAGCATACGATTAATGAGATAGTAAGCAGTAGAGACAACAAAGTTCCAATATTCAGCGGGGACCTTCATTTGAAGCATGATTGACCGAGTGACATCAAGGAGATGACGATTCTTCCGCTCGGCCATACCGTTTTGCTGGGGTGTGTACACACATGAAGTTTGATGAATTATCCCAAAGTCGGTGCATAAAGTGGAGAAGCTACGACTAGTGTATTCACGAAACGTTGTCAGTGCGAAGCGTTTGTACAGTAGTAGAAAATTGTGTACGTATTTCAACAATAAACGCACGGAAAACATAAGTTAGCTAAGCACGATCATGTAGTAGATAAAGCCATGTTAGGCGTGAATAGTCATCAATAAAAGTTACAAAATACCGATAACCAAAAAGACTGGGAAGTTTATAAGGACCCCAGATATCAGAATGAACTAAAGAAAATGGAGTACTACTCCGGTTACATGCAGGAGGGAAAGAGATACGATGATTGTTTGCCAAAGATACATGACTCACAAGAAAATTCCTTGTAAAAGAGATATCAGAAAGGGCCTTCTTGAGAATCTGAAGAGGAGCATCACCAAGACGATGATGCCAGTTGACGGAGGGAACAACAGATAGTGAAGTGGGAAGAACGTCCAGGAGATAAAGCCCGTTTAACAGTTGTCCTCTACCAATGATGGTTTGTGTTCGACAATCCTGCATGACAGAAGAAGGAGAAAAGGTTAGACAGCAATCAAGATCTTGAGCAAGCCTACTAACAGACAGTTAGGTTGAAGGGAGAATCCTGACACACGAAGAACCGAGGTTAAGGAGAGAGTAAGAGAAAGTTGCAGATCAGCAGCTCCAGATACAGGAGTAGTATCGTCATTTGCCACAGTGAATAAACTTGGGATACTCAGGTATGCATATACTGAGGAGGTTTTTGAGAAGTAATGTGATGGGTAGTTCCAGAGTCCAGGATTCATTGAGAGCTTGTAGGAGAGACAGGAGATACCTTCAGTAGAGAAAGAAGCAACCGAGCGAGAGGAACGGTTGACCATGCCTTGAAGCTGCAGTATCTGGAGGCGGAGGTCATTGATATCCTTCTGAGCAGTCGATGAGGGGTCGGTGGGAGAGGGGCCTGCAGTAGCAGGAGCACAACAACAAGGAGGAGCAGTAAGATGAGGAGGCAAAACCATGTTTGCGATAACAGGTAGCTTCAAGGTGGTCATCACGACCGCAGTAAGTACACTTAAGAGTAGAGCGCCCAGCACGTCCCCGACCACGAGACGTGAAGCGGCCGCCCCGAGTAGAAGAACCTCGGGCCAGAGGGAGCAGGAGTAGTGAGTAGGGGCTGCTGGAGCAAAGCCGGAGAAAACGTGGCTGGAAACCTCGGGAGGTTGGTGTAACTTTGAGCACCATGGAGCAAACATTAGACAGAGAGGGTGTAGTAGAAGAAGAGAGAATCTAGGCCCGGATGCTGTGAAGATGACTAGGAACACAGACCATCATCATTGCGATCCCAACAGCCTCTTTCTGTGCCCGTTGAGTAGCAAGGTTTGCAGAGGGAGGTTGGTGTTATATCCAGACCTCTACCAGGGTTCTGGTCTTGGCAACAAAGGAAGTTAAATCGCCCGTGGTGTCAGGGTCCAGGGATTGAAGAGCAGAGATAATGTCAAAAAGATGTTGTAAGCTATCCTGGCCAGAGTAGAAAGAGTGCAGCTCATCTCACATTTCCTTAGCCGTTTCGTAATACATTGTCATGCAGTAAGACTCTATGTTCATATAGTTAAACAACCACGATTGGACTCGGTCGTCATCGCGAAGTCAGTCATCAGAGGGATCTGCAGGTTTGACCCGAGTGAGGTGAGGGAGTAGACCATTGGTCTGCAGAACACGACGAACGGAATGAGTCCATTCGACATAATTGGCCTTTCCGCTGAGGGAGATAGTAGTGATACGAAGTTCATCACGAACCTCGGGAGGTGGTGCAGCAGCCCGGGCGGGCAGAGAGGAGGTAGTCGTGGTTGAATCACTAAAGGCCATGGCGGATAGAAGAAGCAGGCCGGCCGGCTAGCAGCAGAGGACTTTGAGTTGCAAGTCGTGGCGACCAGAGTAGTCTGCGACGACAACAAGCAGGTCGCAGGTCGCGATGAAGAGAAGCGGGGTGCGGCAACAAAGAGGAGTCTGCGGCGACAACAGGCAGGTCGCAGGTCGCGGTGAGGAGAAGCAGTCCGCGGCGACAACAGGCAGGTCGCTGGTCGCGGTGAGGAGAAGCAGGGCGCGGCGACAAGGAGAAGGGCGCGGCGAATTGAGGCAGGCCACAGCGACAAGAAGGAGGTCGTGGCTAGAGGCGGCACGACGCAAAGAGAGGCAGACTGTGGCGACTTGAGACAGATCGCGACGACTTGAGACAGATCGCGGCGACTTGAGATAGGTCGCGGTGACAAGGAGAAGAAATCCTCTGGAGCAGCAACGGGCAGCGGACTGGAGCAGGAGCACGCAGCGGACTGGGCAGGAGCACGCAGCGGACTCGCTCGCAGTGAACTCGAGCAGGAGCGAGAAGCGAGAAGACGGATGCTTCTTGGAGCAGTCCGCGGAGAGAAGCGAGAAGACTAAGTCCGCAGATGGTTGTAGTAGTAGGTTGCGAGCGAGAAGAGTGAGGCGAAGGCTGTCCGCGGCGGGAAGACAGTCTGTGGCGGACTGAAGCAGAGTACATCGAACAAGCAGGAACAAGTGGACCCCACGGGACAGAGAGACGAGGCTATAAGTAGCCCGGAGAGGAGGAAGGTGGAACCACGGAGTAGAGAGGAGGCGGTTTGACAAATGGAGTCAGCCGAAGGCCGCGCGAGTACAGCGGACAAGAGAGGCGGGTAGAAGCAGAGTCCGCAGGAAGGCCGCGGGGAAGAAGTTAGAGGCCGCTGGAAGCACGGGGAAGGAAGAATGCCTCTGATAACATGTAGAAAGAGAGAAATAGGAGAGAGAAAATCACCATCAATTATATCATTGCCCAAATAATAGGAATACATACACTTATATAGAGGTAGATAGAGGGAGAGATATCTACATTTAAAATGTGGGACAAAAGAAGTTATACATGAGCCAATACACATGAGCCTCCCAAATGGACTAATTATATTTTGTCTTTAACAGTTACGAACGACGCTAATCAAAGCCTAGGGTTACTTTCATGGGTCATCACACTCAAACGATTGTCTTCGTAAGTTGACGACATTGAAATGAACAATCTGGATGTTGTTGACGCTTTCTTCAGAGCATGTTGAACCTATCATCTAGGTCCCGATCACGCAGGCCTCCTTGGCCGCATCGAATAGAGTTCATCCTTCCATTGACTTTTCATAGAAAAGCTCCAGTCAATTGTATCCCAATAAATCATCCCTCTACTGCTAAGCCGCCACTATTCCCTGAAGATGCTTTAGCTCCATTATGTAAGATGACAAAAAGACCGGACCTCCTTGAGTAGTCTCCCTGTGCATGGGCATCGTCTCTTTATCCACAGTCGACATCATCACTCCGTCAATTTCTCCAGCAAGAGCGGGCCGATCCGAAGAAGCTAGCTCCTAGTTTTCCTCCGCAGAAGCCTCCTCCACCAGTCATATAACCCACACAACTGTCACCTCCCTCCTCTGCAGCGACAAGTACTTCCATCCAAGCATTGAGCCAGCTCTCATTGAGCTTGAATTGCACAATCGTCCCTTCCCGCACTCCTTCCAATCCGCTGCTTCGTTCACCATCACAATATCTGATGCAATTGTCGTCGCATCCGAGAACACATGAAATTGTCACGCGACGGTTATATTTTTAGTTGTTATTTTTTTATGTCATGCACTTTTCCAATGCACCATTTTTATTTGAAGCTTTGGTTCATCGGTTCGACCACCCGATGAGGCCATAAAAAAAAGTTCCGGTATGCATAAATTTAATTGGAGAAAGGGGGTAGCTATCCCTAGGGAAGAAATTTAAGAAGATGTTATTAGGAAAATATTATTTGAAGGATTGGTGAAAGTTGTCATAATTAATAGCTGGTTGAAGAGAACAAATAGAAAATTGTTGTTGACAGAAAGAATGATAATGATAATTCACACGTAGCCCATATATATATATATATATATATATATATATATATATATATATATATATATATATATATATAGGGTGTATATATATATAGGGTGTATATATAGGGTATATATATAGGGTTATTTACCGGGACCTCCCCTTGAAGTTTGTGTAATTATAGCTTGCACCCTTCTAACTTTTAAAATTACAAAAACCTCCCCTCAATGTTTACATTTCATAACATCCATGCACAAAAATAGCCCCTTGGAGTAAATCTTCAAGGGGTGTCTTTTTGTGCATGGATGTTATGAAATGTAATCATTGAGAGAGATAATTGTAATTTTGAAAGTTAGAGGGGTGCAAGCGGTAATTACGCAAACTTCAAGGGGAGGTCCCCGTAAATAACCCTACATACATACATACATACATACATACACGTACATACATACAGATACATACATACATATGTATATACATACATACAAATATATATATAATACATACATACAGATATATACATGCATACATACATACATACATACATACATATATACATATACATACATACATACATACATACATACATACATAGACATACATACATATATATACATACATACACATATATACATATATATAAGCAAAGAGCAAAAGAGCCATGTATGTATACCCTTCATAATGTATTTATTCTCTAAATACCCCTCATATAATCAACTATCCTTTTCATTTATTTGTCTTTTTGTACATGGGGTTACACATAGGGCTGCCCGCAGCGACACATTAACAAATAGGCGGGCGAAGCCCGCCTATAGTTCGTCTCCCCTCCTTTTTATTTGAATAATTCGGAACTCTTCTTATAGATTCGATTCGCAGACGACAAAAATGAAGATTCGATAAATGTCGCCCCCATTCGTAATTCGCACCCACGACCAATTCGAATTAGAATCCGGATTCAAATCTTGTATATATATATGTATGTATACGAATACTTTTATCTCTATTTGAAGTATTCACGAATAGTTCACGAACAGTAAAATTTCTTAAATAAAATTATATATATTTAATAAAAGTATATATTTAATTATTCCTATTAGAAAAATTCGAATTTGAATCCGTGTTCGAATCCGAATTCGAATCTTAATTTGAACCCGAATTCGAATCCAACATTTCATGTTGAATTCGAATTTGAATATTCGAACAAATCCGAATCCGAATATTCGAACGAATCCGAATATTCGAACGAATCCGAATCTAAATCTCTACATTCTATGTGAAATTTGGATTCGATTGAAGAGATATTCGATTCGGTTCGTGAACAGCCCTATTCACACATAACTAGGGGTGCAAACAAGTCGAGCTTGACAAAATTTCCAAGCTCGAGCTCGAGCTCGAGCTTTTCATTTCGAGCTCGAGCTCGAGCTCGACGAGCTCATTTATCCCCAGCTCGAGCTCGAGCTCAATGCAAACTTATCAAGCTCGAGCTCGAGTTTCGAGCTAGCAAGTTTTTTAGCTCATGAGCTTTAATTTCTTTTTTTACATTTTTTTTAAAAAATGTATAAATAAAAAGCTCGCGAGCCGGCTCGCGAGCTCATGAACAACACTAAATGAGCTCGAGCTCGGCTCGTAATCGAGCTCGAGCACGAGCTCCACAGGCTCGAGCTCGAGTCGAGCTTTTTCCGAGCCGGCTCATCGAGCTTTCGAGCCGGCTCAACTCAACATGCACCCCTACACATAACATAATACATAAAAAAAACAATCTTCAACAATCCCTCTCAAGTTGGACGTGCAATGTCTGTCATGCCCAACTTGCCCAGTATTCTGTCAAACGAGCTCTGACTCAGCCCATTGGCAAGAATGATAGAGGGAACAAACGAGAGGTAGTTGGAACCATCCAATTTCATCGTGGTGATCTGAGGAGTGTCGTGATCAGAATTGACACGAAAAGATCCCACTGAGGCCAGAGTAGGAGAAGCCGCTCCACCAAAAGATCGAATATTGTTGACTGATGGCCTAAACATATAAAATTAATTATTTAAAATTTCATTACGAGCTGGCTCGAATCATAAAACGAGCGACTCGTGATCGGCACGAAATTAATTTTGAATCATTTTGATTCGAGTCAAAATGATTTGAATCATTTTATTCCGATTTTGATTCGATTGAAAATTTGAGATATTAACGAGCGATTATTGAGTTTTGATTATTATGCTCAACCCTAGTTGGCTACTTAACCAATCGAATGAGTGATCTGATGAAGGTGGTTGATGCACTCACGGCTAACATGAGAGATAACAACCAAGTCGTGAATGGGTTAAGGACCTCCGTTAATAATTTGAAAGCTGCTCACCTTTAGTCTAAACCCAGGCCGCACTGAAACCCTAGCATGAGGATCAAAATCCTAGGCCAGCCGAGTCTACACAGAGAACCACTTAATCAACTTCGAGGGATGTAGGAGTCAAATTAGACTGGTGATTTTGATGGGCATTTAGAACCGAGTTTTTTAAACTGGTGTGAGGATGGACCGTTTTTTTTGGCGGAAGCATTGCCTCAGAACAAGTTGGATGTCAGCATAGTGAAAGAGTCTGCCCTAGTTTAGTGGGGACACTAAGTTCTTAACTTAAGTCTCCCCGTCACACATGAGAAGAATTTAAAATACTTAAACCATGTTCCACAATTAATTGCAGACTCTCCACAACCTACGACAAGACAAATTATGGGTGGATGAGTATACAAACGAATTCCTACCGAGTCGACCTCCGAGAGGATGATGACTGAGGTTTCGTTATGACGAGTTACGCTATATTAGGAGCTAGCTTTTTGATTATAAGGACTTAAGAGAGATATCGCGTTGAAGAGTAGAGTCCTTATAGAAGCACAACTACAAGTCTACATAGATACACTTGCACCACTCCAAGAACAATTTTCACCCTCCCATCACTACCAGGACTCCGACCTCCATCATTCCCTCCAAGGGTAAGGAGATTATTGAGGCAAACCCAACACTGGAGTATTCGATGCTTCAGTGTAAGGAGCCGGGGCACAAATAGTGTTCGCGACGCCACTGTTTAATTATTGATTCTATTTGGACGTGAGCTTTCTTTACAAATGAATCTCACCTTGTGGCTGACCTGAGTGAGCGACACTGATTCGTAGAATTGGAAGGTGAACATGGCTTAGTCTACGTCTTATGTAACATCTGATTAACTAGCGAGTTAGAATGACAAGGAGGCCGATATTTTCCGCACTACTACACGCATCCAAGCAATTTTGTTCCATTATCTATAGTGGTAGTATGAAGAATTTTGTTTCAATAGTCGACACATAGGGCATGAGACACATTTTAGAACAACCCTACGTTGTCTATCAATAGTTATTTGGCTTGTTATCCACCATTGTTTCGTAGAGTTTTCTATAGGGAACACATATTCAAACATTGTGTTATGTCATGTCACCGCTATGGATGTTTGTCATATCCTACTAGGGAGATTTTGGCAATACGACCGACATATCATGCATGACGGTACGAGAAACTCTCATTCCTTCGAGCACAATGGACATAAGATTGTTCTTCTTCCCAGGAAAAACTGTCTTATTCCAAAGGTCCACAAGAGGACCTCTACATTTTCCAGTTCACTTTTCATTGACTCCACATTATTGCTTACTACACTC
Source organism: Platanthera guangdongensis (assembly GCA_039583875.1). NCBI lineage: Eukaryota > Viridiplantae > Streptophyta > Magnoliopsida > Asparagales > Orchidaceae > Platanthera > Platanthera guangdongensis. The sequence goes on along the minus strand of CM077159.1, from coordinate 173,924,131 downwards.
CCGCTTGAACCCCCACCCCATGAAGTAACTCGTGCATAGATGTGTCACACACCCCACATTTATCAATTTCCGACGTGCCACCTGATATTTCTCATTTTTTTGATACTATATCTGATGGACACTCACTCCATACACCTCACTTTGTCGATTTCATATTTAAAGATTGCTTTTGTTTCACCTCACTATCATTTGGTTATAAACAGATTTGTGGAGTTATACCGATATATTCAATATTTTCTATCATATTTTTGGAATACACTATACGATCAAATTGGAACAAAACTTGAAGTTAGTAGTGTTTATCTCTCTCTGATCGATGGGCAGACTGTCGTTAGTAGGAGTTTGGATAACTTTCTTAGGCGTTTAATCGGGAAAAATCTATAGCAATGGGATGTTGTACCTCTACATGCGCAATTCATATATAATATTTCTAAACATCGTTCCCTTAATATATCTCCTTTCAAAAATATCCATGTGTTATTCCACCTACTTGACCTCCATCATCTCTCATTCCATGAACATATTTCATTCGACATGCATGCTCATATTAATTATTTAAAAGAACTACATAAGATTATTATTAATACTTTGTGAGTAACCTTTGAACATTATAAACTCAAGGTCAGTCGCTATTGTCGTGAGTTGTGCTTTTCAAAGGGAGATCAGGTGATTGCTTTTTGCAGGAGATTTGGTCCATATTATGTTCAGAAGCGCATCGAGCCACCGGTCGAGCCACCGGTCGAGACTCTGGACATACCACCCGATCTAGCACCAGCGACGACGTCAGATCTCTACGTTGCTAGTCTTCGTGAATTCTCATTGGGGTCGAGCTCTCCCAACCCCGGGGTAATTGATGCATCCTCCGTCGCATCCAAAAAGCATGATTTCATCTTGCCTCGAAGAGCTTTTAATTGGTATTTATTTCATTTTTCCATGCAGTTATTTATTTCATGTATTTTCTTTCCAAACACCCGTTTTTATTTAGAATTTTTCGGCTCATTGGTTTGACCGCTCCATGAGACCCTGAATAAAAAGTCCAGTAATTTTAGTAATTAAGATAGTAAAAGCAAGCATAAATTATTTTAAGAAATCATAAAAGTTTTTGGAGAAAATACCCCCACAAAGAAATTAAATCAGAAAATATTAATTGAAAACATCCTAAATTATTTCCAAATCAAAGACTCGTAATAAATATGTAAAATCTATGTTATTAAAGCCGCAAGGCGCACTGAAGCGCAAAGGGACCCTCAAGCTTAGGCGTAAGGAGCAAGGCACAGGCGCGCCTGAGGCACGTGAGATGCAAAATGTGGAAAAAAGGAAATTGAGCGAACCGGGCGCCCAATTCGCTGAAAGGGCGCCAGTTGGCTCAATTTCAGCGAATTGGGCGCCCAGTTCGCTCAATTTCAATAAATTGGGTGCCCAGTTCACTGAATTTCAGCGAATTGGGCGCCCAGTTCGCTGAATTTGGGCGTCCAAGTACGCCTAAGGGTGCCTCGGGTGCGTCTGAGATCAAGGTTTTGCCCATCTCCCAAAAAAATAGGGTGAACAAAACATCTTGAAAGGCCCAGACACGTCTTTGGTGCGTCTGGGAGCTGGTAAGGCGCGAGTCTGGGGCTCATCGCCTGTCTCAGCCATGCTGAGGCGCGGTGGGCTGCGCCTGGCGCCTCAGGCGGGCCTAGGCGAATGCCTTGACAACATAATGTAAAATATTTGGGAAAGATATGATTGGAAAGTTAAATGGAAACAAAGAAGGAACTGGAAAGTCCAGCCATGCCCCTACCGCTCTATTTTAAGAGTACTGTGAAGAAGAAGCGGGGTAGCCAAGACAAAAGCAGAGAAACGACGATTCGTTTTTCTGCCAGAGCCGGCCTCCTCCATCATTCCACTCGACGCCTTCGTTCAGACGTCGTACTAGCAACACGACGACTTCGGGCAGAGGTTCAATCGCTTACCTATCGCCGACCTTACTCCCGGTTTCAACTGTCGAAGCTCCGACGAAACAACAACTCCTGCCTCCAGTTGTGCGTTCAGCCACTGCAAATCAACGACAGTCGACGTTGTTCCAGCCAGTCGCCGGCCCCTATCGTCCGATAGGAGTCGTTGACTCCGTCGCTTCCTTCTGGCAGCCCGCCCCGAGACCATGCCACCCACAAGTTGACATCAACTGCGATTTGTCTCCCGGACTATCTACACACGAAAGTCATTTCACTGTTACAACGCTAATTTGGATTGGACTGACCATCCTCTGTGGTAATCTTACTGTATCCTTGCTCCAAATTTATTTATCCTAACTTATGCAGTCACTTAAATGATTTTATGTTTGCCTTGAACGTTTTAATTCTTTAATTTTCATTATTTCATAAAATATTACTTGTGGTTTATGCTTGTGGTGGAAAGCTGCCCAGATCAAGTCGACGTAAAAGTGTCTGATGTCGCACCAGACCGGACCTCTACCGGCCCTGAGATATTACATTTTATTTTATTTTGCATTTTTTAATTTTATTTGTGATTTTATGTGGGGACTTGGTTATTTGCATGTCTGCGAGCGTAGCCACGTTAATTTTTCTTGTTATTATAGCCACATTATTTGTCTCGTTATTATCCTCCATGATAAAGCCGCTTTATGAGGAAACCCGGTTCAGTCTTCCTGCTTGAAAGGGTCGCGGGTTAGCCTTGTCTTTTCTTCCTGCTTGGCCGGGTTAGCCTTGTTTATTATTCACTGTTTAAAAAGACAACGAGATAGCAGCAAATTGAAAGCCAATTGACCGGGTCAACTCATCTTCCCCAGCCGAGCTCACACGCACACACGAGCATCAATTTTGCCATTGTCGGCTTCACGCCAAGCAAAAATCACGCTGAGCCCTTGCGGATCTCAGCCCCACGACGACGCCGAAACCGCCAGCCATGTCCACATCTCCCCCGTCATCCGCCCACGATCAAGCATGGCTTCCAGTTGCTCAGTCCAAGTTCCAGTTCCAGCCACGATCCTCTCCGCCCGTCAGTTTCAGCAACCATGGTTGCCCGCATGTCGTGGAAGAAGAGTTCCATTTCTTCAATTCTGTTTTTTTTTATTTCTTTTGCCGATGCCCTATAATGGAACTCGGTATATGTTTAGAAAAAAAATCTGTTGATGAAATTATGCTTCTTGTTGTTTGATGCTTCACTAAAAAAATAGTGACATGTGATGTTAGTTATTTGCTTCCTGTAACAGGTTTTTAGTATTGTTTTATGTTTCCGTTGAAAGTGAAATGAGAATGTGATGTTCAGTTTTGTGGCTTTTCAAAACGGTTGAGTGATTGAGATTTCGTGGAGCATCTAACGTGTGAGCAAGAGCGATTTTATCCGTGGTGCCCGTGTTCGTAAGCGGCCGACCTCGGTGCAGGAGATCGAAGGTGACGAGGAATTTCTTGCGGGATCGCCGTCTACTTCGATTGCGGAAAGACGTCTCTTTCCGTGAGTAAATTGTTTCTCCCTCCCTCCTTTGTGTGCCTCTAAATTTTTTTATTTAGGATAATAGACTCTTTCTGAATTTTCGATTAGGTTTTGTCAGCAAATGCTATGTCGAAAATTCCAATCGGAAACGTATTTGAGGTTCACGATTTTCGTTTTGCTACGACAAGAGGAACAGAACGAAAGTTGCTAATCTACTTCCCGGATTTTGAATTAAAACATTTTTCAAGAAATTCACTTTGAAACAAAATAGATATTTTTATGCTTTACAAAAATTAAAAGTTGTTCCTTTGTCTTAAAATTTGTGCAATATCTTCTAGAAATTCTATTTTGCAAAATTCATTCATCACCGCATGCATTAGGGTTTCCTAAGAAAAAAAACGACGGGCGCGCAAACTCTATGCGCCGTCCTGCATCAATTTGGTATCAGAGTCGGGTTCCGGACTTTTTATAAGTTTCGGAATCCGTGTTGCGTAGAATAGGAGCTCGCATAGCATTTTTATTTCTTTTTTTCTTTAAAAAAATTAGCATAATCATAGTTTCATACTTGTAATTTATTTTGCATGCATCTACGTAGAGGTAGGTTAGTGAGTATGAGTTCAACTCATCACAATCCTCCCCTTAAACATCCTCAAGAGGTAAATTCAGAGATGCGCCGAATTGAACGAGGTCAAACGAGTCGTGTGAACGAAGGGAATGAACCATCCTCGTGATTTTTACTTTTCGCCCACCAAATGACGGCGTTAACCGAGAGTGCCAAATAAGTGCGAGAATGATTCAAAAAACTTAGTGTTATGGTGAATAGTCAAGAAGTACCCCATCGAGCTTCAATGCCACTTCAAATTCAAGATGAGCATTCTGTTCGACCCCATCACGAAGTCCCACATCACTACGTCGAAAGATCTATCCTTAGGAGGAATCATCTTTTTGAGAAAGAAGCTAGAAACCCCTTCGACGGGTTTGAATTTGAACACGAACGGGGTAGGAATTCCCCAAGGTATTTTCTTAATCCCTAACAGGAGCCTTTCTTAGGCATGCAAGATAATTATAAGGAGAGACCCAATTATGACGTAGCTAGAGAAGAGCGACCTCGAGACTATCGTCGGCCTAATCCTGTCATGCATCGTGAAGATCATCATAGAGATTGACATCGACCGTCACCCCCACGACGTCAAGACAATCGTGATCCTTACGATGATGATTATGACAATACTCCCAGGGATAGGCGACCTGATCTCACAAGAGTAGTGAAACTTGATCAACCTCTTTATGATGGTTATATAAATCTCAAGATCTTTTCTGACTGGGTTATAGACATAGAAACCTACTTTGAGTTATATCGTATGACGGAGGATCAAAAGGTTCAGTTCGCCAAAATGAGATTGACCGAGCGAGCGAAAATATTTTGGATCAGAGAAGAACGAAGTCTAGAGAAGAATGACCAACCCTTCCATTACCCTTTGGCCGCACATGAAAGCCAAATTGGAGGAGCAATACATTCCACAACACTATCAGACTCGCCTACGAGATGAACTGACATCTCTACGTCAAGGATCCAAACCAGTATCCGATTATCTTGCTGAAATGAAGAATCTAATGATTCGTTGCAACGTAGTAGAACACCCAAGGGATACCTTATCCAAATTTAGGCGTGGACTACGACTTGAGATCTGAGATGAGCTGATTCGATATGACCACTATTCTCTAGCAGCCATCGATATTGAGGAGCATCAAAAGAGAACCTCCAGCTTCAAATCTCAAACCAAAACTAATACTCCCTTTAAGAAAGAAGAACCAAAGGGTAAGGAGAGTGGATCGAAGCCTACATCGATTTTCATGAGAAATCAGAAAGGAAAATCATCTATGGGAACTGTGACCCCTTCACAGATCTGATATTAAGAGTGTCAGCAGATGAGTCATATAGCTAGAAATTGTCCCAATAGGAAGGGTGCACTAGTTATTTACAAGGTGCTGAGGAATACGAACCTAAAGAAGAGACTATAGTCGAGAAGGACTCTTGCGTCTTAAAAGACGAAGTGTACGATACCCCAAGCGATGAGGAGATAGATCCTGACATTTTAGTGGTGAGATGAATGTTATCTACGCCACAAGATTCTGTATATTATTGACGGACGAACATCTTCCAGGCCTACTTTAAGGCTGAGCAGAACGTGTGTCGTTTAGTAGTGGATAGCGGAAGTTGTATGAACATGATATCCGAGACAGCATTAGCCCTCATGTGACTCACTACTGAGCCACAAACATCCCCATTTCAGGTAGCTGGGGTCACCAAGACTGCTCTATCAGTGACTAGGAGATGTTTAGTGCTCATCACTATCGGTACGTACTCCGACATGATTTGGTGTGACGTTATGTCTATGGATGTGTCACGTTTTACTTGGGAGACCTTGGTTATACGACTGAGATAACACCATACATGGCAGGTCGAACGCTTGCTCCTTTTTGTTGGATGGAAAGAGAGTAGTGTTGATGTCGGTGGGACACAAAGCACCAATATCTCGTGCGAGCATAACACGAAAGAGTCTCTTCCTCCCACCAAAAAGAAGAAGACTCTTAGCATCATACGAGGCACAGAGTTTCATCGAGAGAGTTTTGACGGTGGATTTTTATACACATTAGTGGTCTTACATGAGTCTGACTTATTAGAGAGGTATGATTCTATTCATATACCTGCTAGGAGACTCTTAGAGGAGTTCCAGGATATACACTCAGATGAGCTTTCGGCTGAGTTACCTCCCATGAGGTCAGTTAAGCACGCCATAAATCGTGTTCTTGGAGCCCTCCCACATCTTCTACATTACTGATTGAATCCTGCCGCTCACGAGGAACTGCAGAAATAGATCAGAGAGCTATTAGATAGAGGCTTTATTCGTCATAGACTTAGTCCATATGCGGTGCCTGCCCTCCTTGCAACGAAAAAGGATGATACTTGGCGAATGTGCATTGACAGTCGTGCAGTCAATAAGATCACAGTGAAATATCGTTTCTCGATACCCTGACTGGATGACATGTTAGATATGTTGACTGGAGCCACAATCTTTTCAAAAATCGACCTTCGTAGTGGATACCACTAGATCCAGATCCGCGAAGGAGACGAGTGGAATACTGCCTTCAAATCGAAGGACGGACTTTATGAGTGACTTGTGATGTCATTTGGGTTATCCAATATCCCTAGTACTTTCGCTCGGATGATGACTCGGATCTTTAGGTCTTATATTGGGAAGTTTCTAGTAGTCTATTTTGATAACATCTTGATATATAGTCGGACTGATAGCGAGCATCTGACTCCCCTACGTACTATCTTCGAGCTCCTGTGAGTCGAACGATAATACATCAATTTGAAGAAAAATGTTTTTATGCCTAAATCAGTGATCTTTATTGGATATATAGTGAGCTCTGTTGGTATTACTATGGACCATGAGAAAATTCGAACGATTCGTGAGTGGCCTACACCCCAGAACATACATGATGTCTGTAGTTTCCATGGGCTGGCCACCTTTTATCGTTGATTCATTAAGAACTTCAGTACATAGCACCAGTCACCAAGTGTTGTAGTGGGGATGGAGGGGTGGTCGGTGGCTGGAATTAGTGGGTGGTGTGGGAACAGACCGACGACAAGGGAGGGTGTTGCCAGCTATAGAAAACCACAGAGAATTGAGGAAAACAGTAATTTTATTAATTTCTCAAATGTTAATGGATACATACATTATGCTTGTACACTTGTACATATATATAAGAAAAGAGGGAGATGGAATCCTATTCTAAGATGTGGGACTAAACAAGCAACCAAGATGGGCCAATCTTTGGGATTTTACATATATTTTCTAACACTCCCCCGCAAGTTGGAGTGTACAACCCCATATTCGCAAAGAGAGGGTCCCAAACAAGGCGTGGGAGTTGTTGCACGTTTTTTAAGTTTTTTGAGAGGTTTGACTCTCTTGGTGACCAATTTAGGCACAACCAGCATAATATACTAGTAGGGGGATGAAATATTTGTCTCCCTCCCGGTCCCTTTGAGGAATCGCCCAGGCCGCGTATCGTCAGTCCGCCAGGCCGCCGGCTCGCCAGGCCGCCAGCTCGCCAGGCCGCCGGCTCGTCAGGCCGCCAACCGCCAGCTCGCCAGGCCGCCAGCTCGCCAGGCCGCCAGCTCGCCAGCTCGCCAGGCCGCCTACTCGTCAGGCCGCCAGCTCGCCAGGCCGCAAGCTCGCCAGGCCGCCTATTCATCAGGCCGCCAGCTCGTCAGGCCGCCAGCTCGCCAGGCCGCTAGCTTGTCAGGCCGCCAGCTCGTCAGGCCGCCAGCTCGCCAGGCCGCCAGCTCGTCAGGCCGCCAGCTCGCATGTTTGGCGTTGAGAGCATTGAGTGAACATGCCTCACTCAACGCCATTCCAAGACAGGCCGCCTACTCGCCCGGCTTGGACTTCTCGCCCGGGGGTCAGCCCTTGGTGGGCTGCGATTAGCTGCTTAGAACAACGAGATTTGGCTGTTGGCAGGCCAGCCCGGGGGCAGTTCGGTAATTTTTGGGACAAAGGAGATTTGTTATTTGCAGGCCATTACCAGAAAACTATAAATAGACTCTTGAGGGTGCCTTGGAGGGCATTGCTTCTTAGCCACTTAAATCCCTCTGCTTTCTTCCTCCAAGACGTCTAGCTCAAGCATTGGCTAGGGAAGGGGAGACCCCAAAGGTCTTCCGGGTGTGAGGTGGGACCTCCACGCTAGAGTCGAGGGTATGTTCCTAGTTTCCTGAGCCTTTGGTCTGTGACGTTCGCCTGAGTGCAGTAAGTGTGAGGTCACCCCTTTTTAGGGACCCCGAACTCCATAGCGACCGATTTCTCGGTTTCAACATCTTGGTGCGGTGAGCGTGGAGAGTGACCAGCACAGAAGATCTCGGGAGAGTGTCATGGTTGGAGATCAGGAAGATAGTGATGATCTCGGCGAGCTCCCCAATCCATCACCCTTCGTGGGAAGGGAGGAATTCATGGCATCCATCCAAGGCATCATGGAGATGCTGCGAAGTATTGCTCCTCGAGTTAGCTGCTCAACTCCCACCCTCAGGACCTAGCTCTCAGGAGCCTCGACGAGCTGCCTCCCAGGGATCTAGGCGAGGTGACCGCAGCAGGGGGAGAAGGAAGTGCACCAGGAAGAAGGCCCGGGAAGGAAAGGATGGGAGGGGGGGTCGAGCGAGATCTCACTGGCCGGGAGTTGATCCCCAACCCGGCGAGTGCTAGCCTTCCAGGCGAGCAGGTCGCGCGAGTAGAGGTTGCGAGACCACCACTCAGGGGGTCACCCTTCAGCGAGCTGATCATCTCAGCTCCCGTTCCCGAGGGGTTCAGAGAGCCCGACATGGCTTACTATATCGGGAAAGATGACCTCGTCCAGCACCTTCAGTGGTTTGAGGATGTCGTCTCCATCAGGCCGATGATGGATGTCTTCAAGTGTTGCCTCTTCGCGATCACGTTGAAGGACAAGGCAAGGGACTGGTTCCACCAACTCCCACCAAGATCGATCTATGAGTTCGAGGACTTGAGCCGGAGTTTTAAGCTTCGCTTCTCCACCTCCAAGAAGAGGAAGAATAGTCCTGAGTCCATCTTCCTGATAAGGCAGGGGGCCGAGGAGTCGCTGTCCCATTACGTTGACAGGTTCCAAGAGGAGATCCTGGATATCCAGGAGATGTCAGGGTATGCCCTCCAGATGGCGTTCACGGTGGGGTTGCGCGAGGGGTTCTTCAAGATGAGCCTGACCCGAAAGACCCACCTTTCCTTCGAGGAGCTGATGGAAAAGGCGGCAGAGGAGATAGCAACTGAGGCGGCCAACCCGGCGTTTGTCAAGAAGTTGGCAAGATTGACAGAGGCAGAGTCGAATGAGCAAGGTGGCTCGAGGCATCAGGAGGGGAGAAGGAGAGAGGAGCAGGGAGCTCAGGGGCTCCAGGGACCTCAAGAGGGTCCGGAGCCAGGTTGGAGGCAACATGGAGGACCCGTTCAGGGTCCAGGAAGAGGTCTCATCCAAGGTGGGGGGGATTTCCATGGAGGCCAAGGGAGGTTCAGCTTCCAAAGGCAAGCCCCTAGGCAGCTCCTACCTCCACCGCAACAAGCGATGGCGATTGGTCGAAGGGAGAGGAGGAACCGCGCGGGAAGGAGAAGAGTCAGAGTAGAGTTACCCTACTGTGAGTTCCACCAGGAGGAAGGTCATGTAACAGTTACTTGCTCCAAATTCCTGGAGTTGAGAAGGACAAGAGCTCCGACACCACAGCCTCAACAGCCTCAACAATTGCAAGATCCAGTGTGGATTGAAGAAATCCAACCCGAGGCGGCAGGGGAAAGATGTGAGGACAGGGTTGATGTGGGTACCCGGGGAGGGATCTGATGATGTACGAGGGAAGAGGGAGGTAGGGAAGAAGTGGATCATCTCTTGTAATGAACTTTGTTTGCATTGTATCAACTATGATTGATGAGAGAGACCGTCGGAAAACATTTGTGATACATGAAAAGCCCCGAGATGATTCCGCTGATCAGGCTCCCACTAGCTGGCAGGGCATGTTGATCTCTCAGAAGGGTGAGTTGACCTTACCCCGAGATGATTCCGTTGACCAGTCTTCTACTAGCTGGCAGGGCAGGTTGATCTCTCGGAGGGGTGAGTAGACCTTACCCCGAGATGATTCCGCTGACCAGACTCACACTAGCTGGCATGACAGGTTGATCTCTCGGAGGGGTGAGTTGACCTTACCCCGAGATGATTCCGCTGACCAGGCTCCCACTAGCTGGCAGGGCAGGTTGATCTCTCGGAGGGGTGAGTTGACCTTACCCCGAGATGATTCCGCTGACCAGGCTCCCACTAGCTGGCAGGGCAGATTGTTCTCTTGGAGGGGTAAGTAGACATTACCCCGAGTTGATTCCGCTGACCAGGGCCCCACTAGCTGGCAGGGCAGGTTGATCTCTAGGAGGGGTCGGTAGACCTTACCCCGAGATGATTCCGCTGACCAGGCTCCCACTAGCTGGCAGGGCAGGTTGATTTCTCGGAGGGGTGAGTTGATCTTACCCCGAGATGATTCCGCTGATCAGGCTCCCACTAGCTGGCAGGGCAGGTTGATCTCTCGGAGGGGTGAGTAGACCTTACCCCGAGATGATTCCGCTGACCAGGCTCCCACTAGCTGGCAGGACAGGTTGATCTCTCGGAGGGGTGAGTAGACCTTACCCCGAGATGATTCCGCTGACCAGGCTCCCACTAGCTGGCAGGGCAGGTTGATCTCTCGGAGGGGTGAGTTGACCTTACCCCGAGATGATTCCGCTGACCAGGCTCCCACTAGCTGGCAGGGCAGGTTGATCTCTCGGAGGGGTGAGTTGACCTTACCCCGAGATAATTCCGCTAACCAGGCTCCCACTAGCTGGCAGGGCAGGTTGATCTCTCGGAGGTGTGAGTAGACCTTACCCCGAGATGATTCCGCTGACCAGGCTCCCACTAGCTGGCAGGGCAGGTTGATCTCTCGGAGGGGTAAGTTGACCTTACCCCGAGATGATTCTGCTGACCAGGCTCCCACTAGCTGTTAGGGCAGGTTGATCTCTCGGAGGGGTGAGTTGACCTTACCCCGTGATGATTCCGCTGACCAGGCTCCCACTAGCTGGCAGGGCAGGTTGATCTCTCGGAGGGGTGAGTAGACATTACCCCGAGATGATTCCGCTGACCAGCATCCCACTAGCTGGCACGGCAGGTTGATATCTCGGAGGGGTGAGTAGACCTTACCCCGAGATGATTCCGCTGACTAGGCTCCCACTAGCTGGCAGGGCAGGTTGATCTCTCGGAGGGGTGAGTAGACCTTACCCCGAGATGATTCCGCTGACCAGGCTCCTACTAGCTGGCAGGGCAGGTTGATCTCTCGGAGGGGTTTGTAGACCTTACCCCGAGATGATTCCGCTGACCAGGCTCCCACTAGCTGGCAGAGCAAGTTAATCTCTCGAGGGGTGAGTAGGCCTTGCCCCGAGATGATTCCGCTGACCAGGCTCCCACTAGCTGACAGGGCAGGTTGATCTCTTGGAGGGGTGAGTTGACCTTACCCCGAGATGATTCCACTGACTAGGCTACCACTAGCTGGCAGGGCAGGTTGATCTCTCGGGGAGGCCAAGTGTTTTCTACCCAGAGGCTGTCTCGTCACCCAGGCTCCCATTAGCTGGCATGACAGGTTGACCCCTCGGGGAGGCCAAGTGTTTTCGGCTCCAAGAAGGCTACGCAGTGGATACGTTGGGTTGGATGTTTCTTTTCGAGCGTGGAACCTGCTCAAAAAGAGCGGGGATTGTGTGCAACCCCGTATTCGCGAAGAGAGGGCCTAAAACAAGGCGTGAGACTTGCTGCATGTTTTTAAAGCTTTTTGAGAGGTTTGACACTCTTGGTGACCAATTTAGGCTCAACCTGTATAATATACTAGTAGGGGGTGAAATATTTGTCTCCCCCCCGGCCCCTTTGAGGAGTCGCCCAGGCCGCGTCTCGCCAGGCCGCCAGCCGCAGCTCGCCAGGCCGTAGCTCGCCAGGCCGCCAGCTCGTCTCCAGCTCGTCAGGCCGCCAGCTCGTCAGGCTGTCAGCTCGCCAGGATGCCTCGCCAGGCCGCAAGCTCGCCAGGCCGCCAGCTCGTCAGGCCGCCAGCTCGCATGCTTGGCGTTGAGAGCATTGAGTGAACATGCCTCACTCAACGTCATTCCAAGCCAGGCTGCCTACTCACCCGGCTTGGACTTCTCGCCCGGCTTGAGGGTCAGCCCCTTGTGGGCTGCGATTAGCTGCTTAGAACAGCAGGATTTGGCTGTTGGCAGGCCAACCCGGGGGCAGTTCGGTAATTTTTGGGACAGAAGAGATTGATTATTTGCAGGTCATTCCCAGAAAACTATAAATAGACCTTTGAGGGTGCCTTGGAGGGCATTGCTTCTTAGCCACTTAAATCCTTCTGCTTTCTTCCTCCAAGACACCTAGCTCAAGCATTGGCTAGGGAGGGGGAGACCCCAAAGGTCTTCCGGATGTGAGGTGAGACCTCCACACTAGAGCCGAGAGTCTGTTCCTACTTTCTTGAGCCTTTGGTCTGTGACGTTCGCCTGAGTGCAGTAAGTGTGAGGTCACCCCTTTTTAGGGACCCCGAACTCCACAGAGACCGATTTCTCGGTTTCAACATGGAGCATACAAATCGTAAGCACCAAACTTAGACAAAATTTGGTAGTATAGCTGGCGAGGTAAGGCCTTGGTGAGAATATCAACAACTTTCCCATCAGCAGGAACATGTTGTAAATCTATCTTCTTCAACTGAATCTTTTCCTTAATGAAGTGACAATCAAATTTAATATGTTTTGTCCGTTCACGAAAAACAGGATTCTTGACAATGTGTATGACAGTTTGACTGTCATAAAATAGAGTAGCCGGTGAGGAAAGCTTGACCCCTAAATCATCTAGAAGACCTTCAAGTCATGTAAGCTCAGACACAACAGCTGCCATTGAACGATACTCGGCTCTTAGTTGTCAAGGCGCGCGCCTGATCCTTTCAAGGTGTTTTTTTTTTAAAAAAAAAATGATATGGGCAAAAACATGATCTTTGACGCACCCGAGGCATCCCTAAGCTCACTTGGGCGCCCCATTTGCTCAATTTCAGCGAATTGGGCGCCCCATTCGCTCAATTTCAGCGAATTGGGCGCCCCATTCGCTCAATTTCAGCGAATTGGGCGCCCAATTCGCTAAATTTTCTTCCCCCCCCCCCCCATTTTTGCGCCTCATATGCCTCAGCCGCGCCTTGCGCTAGGCTCCGGGGGCCCTTTGCGCATTAGTGCGCCTTGCGCCTTTGATAACGTAGACTCGGCTTCAGCAGATGAGCGACCAACTACAGACTGTTTTTTGATGCGCCAAGTAATGAAATGTCCTCCAAAATAAGTACAGTATCCACTTATAGAACAACGATCATCCAATGAACCAGCATAATCAGCGTCAGAATATGCAATCAGAGATAAGAGAGACGAACAAGCCTTGTATACAAGACCCTGTCTAGGGGCAGTCTTCAAGTATCGAAGAATACGCTCAACTGCCTGGAGATGAGAGATATGTGGCTAATGCATGAATCGACTGACTATTCCAACAATAAATGATATATCAGGTCTTGTAACACTGAGATAGATCAGCTTTCCCACAAGACGACGGTAATACTCTAGATTTAGAAGGAGAAGATCAGAGTCTGAGGCATGAGCGCAGAGCTTGTGATTGATATTCATGGGAGTGTCGGCAGGATTGCATCCAGAGTATCCTGCATCCTAAAGCAAGTCAAAACAGTACTTTCTTTGAGATAGAACAAGCCCATCAAGTCACTGAGCCACCTCAAGATTCAAAAAATATCGAAGGTTTCCCAGATCCTTTGTTTGAAACACAATCGCCATATGTTGTTTGATCATGTCCCGTGAGATCGTCGCCCGTAATCAAAATATCATCAACATATACCACGAGAATTACAGTGCTTGTTGGACTATATTGAGTAAATAAAGAGAAGTCAGCTAAACTCCAAGTGAACCCAACTGCACTAACCGTCTGGCTGAACTTGTTAAATCATGCTCGAGGAGACTGTTTAAGACCATAAAAAAGTTTTCTTAGACGACATACGAGAGACTCCCACGTGGTCTCAAACCCGGGAGGTTGGTGCATATAGACGACCTCCTGCAGATCGTCATAGAGAAAAGCATTTTTGACATCCAATTGATGCAACGTCCAGTGACGATGAACAGCGAGGGAGATCAGAACACGAACAGTGTTGAGTTTGAAGACTGAGGGAAAAGGTCTCATCATAATGTAAACCTTGTTATTGAGTAAAACCACGAGCCACAAGCCACAAGCCGAGCCTTCAGACGTTGAACGATCCCATCCGAACCATGTTTAATGGCAAACACCCCTTACAACTCACACAAGGTTGTGCAGGAGGAAGTGGGACAAGATCTCAAGTGCGGTTTGCCAAAAGAGCTGACATTTCCTCGTCCATGGCCGCCCTCCATCCCGTATGTTGGAGAGCATCTTGCACCGAGGTAGAGATAGTAATAGAGGATATAGAAAGAGCAAACCTTTGGAGGTCCGAAGAGAAGCAGTGTAAGGACACGTAATTCGTCATCGGGTGAGTAGTAGAGGAGGTTGTCGGATCTGCAAGTCGCAAAATATCATCGGTAGCGGGCATATCCCGTAGAGTCGTAAACGAAGGAGGACAACGAGTATACACCTGAAACAGAGGTGGTTTTGGTGGGAGAGGTATGGGAAGGGAAGGTGGGGTGGGGAGGACTGGTGTGGGAAGAAGGGGTGGGAGATAGAAGTAATTAGGACAACAAGCAGCGGAAGGAGAGGCGGAATGAGACACTCAGTTGGCTGAGAATGATAGGGCTGGTCTTCGAGAAAGGTGACATCAGCAAAAATAACAACCTTGCGATCCTTGGGAGAGAAGCATACGTAGCCCTTCTGAGTTCGTGAGTAACCAATAAACATATATTTTGTGGCATGGGGAGCAAGATTGTTAGTGGAGAAACTAAGAGTATATACATAGCAAACACAGCCAAATACACGAGATAGGACGGAAAATGAGTTGATGCAAGGAAACAGGAGACTAAAGGGAGAGGCAAAGTTGAGAAAGGAGGAGGGCAGACAGTTAATAAGGTAACAGGCTGTAGATACCGCAAAATTCCAATACAGTAGGGAAACATTCATTTGAAACATCAGGGAGCGAGCAACGTCAAGGAGGTGACGATTTTTGCGTTCAACAATACCATTCTGTTGTGAGGTATAAGCACAAGAGGTTGGTGGATGATCCTGAACTCAGCACACAGGTCAGAAACCCCACGACTTGTATACTCACGGGCATTGTTGGTCCGGAGTGTTTTAATCATAGCGGAGAACTGATTTCGAGTCTCAATAATAAAGGCCCGAAGAATCCGAGTCAGATCAAAGCGATCGTGAAGTAAATATAATCATGTCATTCGAGATTAGTCATCAATAAAGGTGATGAAATAACGATAACCAGAAGTGCTCGCAGTTTTATAGGGTCCCCAAATATATGAATGAACAAGAGCAAAATGAGTAGCGCTCTGTGTAGAAGGTGGGAAAGTAGCTCGGTGTTGTTTGTGGTAGATACAGGACTCGCATGTGAAGTCATAGAGGGGCTGATTAGGGAGAGCTTTTCGGAGAATGTGGAGAGGAACATGCCCAAGACGCCGACACCACTCAACAGAGCTAATAGACGAGAGAATAGTGGAGGGAGAGGGGTCCAAGAGGTAGAGACCATTCGACAGATGCTCTTTGGCAATGATGGTTTGTGTCTTGCGATCCTGCACAACACAAGAGGTAGAAGAGAATGTTACAAAACAATCAAGATCTTGAGTGACACGGCTAATTGAGAGGAGGTTGAAAGGAGAGCCCGGAACATGAATAACTGAGCGCAGAGTGATGGAGGGAGTAAGGTTAATGTCAGCCAAGCCAGAGACCGGAATGGTGTCCCCACTAGCAACAATAATGAACTTGGGATGCACGGGGGCCAAGTAATGTGAAGGTTGCAATGGGGTAACGTGGTGTGTTGCCCCAGAGTCCATAATCCAAGGACTATGAGCGTGACAGGAGATGCCGCCATCAGAAATAGACACAACAGAACCAGAGGAACGATTGATCATTTGTTCAAGTTGCAGGAGTTAGATACGCAAGACATCAACGTCATTTTGAATGTCGTATGGGGGAGAATGGGCGGTCGTTAGAGAGGAGCCAATCATAGCAGAAGTTGTCAAAAGGGAAACTGAGGTGCGGTTAGCAGCTACCGCAGCGGGTAAGAAGCGACAACAACGGAGAGACAACAGCGGACAGACAACAGCAGCAACGAGACACAACAACAGCGGGCAGGCAAGGGAGGCTGCGGTAAGAAGCAATAGCAACGGGTAGGCACACTGCAGCGGCAAGATCTACGGCAAGAGAACAAAGCAGGAAGCAAGAAAACGGTGGCATGGCAAACTAAGCAGCTGCGGGCAGAAGATGAGCCAGTGAGTAAAGCTGGCGGCTAGACTAGCTGAAAGCTGATGCGGGAAGCGGCGGCAGGAGAAGAACAGCTGGAATCCGCGGTAAAAAAGAGCGGCCAAATGGCTGCGTGCAGAAGACTTCGGAAAGGTTGACAACAGACACTACGGGAAGAGCTGCGGGAAGACTTCCGGCAAGAACTGGCTGCAACTTGGGGAAGATGTAGCGGACAGATGCCGCGGATAAAGCAGACCGGCGGCGGCTAGGAGCCCACGGCAAGCAGAAGCCGGCAAGAAAAAGTCTGGCGACAAGATCGCAGCAGCAAAAAAAGAAACCAGCGGCAAGTCAGCAACTAGCGACTTCGGCAAACAGAAAAGCAGTTGCGACTCGGCAAGGAGATAGTGGCAAAGCAGAAGACCTGCAGCAAGGTCGGACTTGCAGCAAGGTAAACACGAGCAACGGGTGGCAACGACTAGACCCGGTGAAGCAGGCAAATGTTGAAGCGGCGAGCTGAGCAGCTATCGGCAAAGAGCCGACGACCAGCGGAGTAGGAGAAGAAAAGAGGCAAGGAAAGACTGCTCGGGCAGCGAGTAGAAGAGGTAGGCGGGTAGAGAAAGCACAACTGAGAAGAAAAGAGGGCGCCCGGTGCAGCGGGTAGACACTGCAGGCCGCAGAAAAAACAAGCAGGAGGGTCCCAGTTGAGAGCTTATAAGTACAAGGGTAGAGGAGGGAAAGAGCAGGGGAAAGAAAGGAAGACGAGCACGACAAGCTATTGTTGCGGTTAGAACAGATCTAACCGCCCAATAAGAAGGAATCCGCAGAGAGAGCTGTGGGGAGAAGTAGTGTAGCTGCCCAAGAGAGGGAACAAGGACCGATTAAGCTCTGATACCATGTAAAAAACCACAGAGAATTGAGAAAAACAGTAATTTTATTAATTTCTCAAATGTTAATGGTACCATCAACATACATTATGCTTGTACACTTGTACATATATATAAGAAAAGACAGAGATGAAATCCTATTCTAAGATGTGAGACTAAACAAGCAACCAAGATGGGCCTCAAGATGGGCCAATCTTTGGGCTTATTCTCTAACAACAGCAAACTGGCCGGTGGAGGCTTCAGGAATTGAGGCCGGCGGTTATGGGAGTGGAGGGGCAGAGAGGATTTGGCGGATGTGGCTCTAGGGAACATGGGAGACGTCGAGAAGGAGGATTTGGAAGCCGGGGGGGGTTTGTTGGGGGAGGCGGGGCTGAATTGGGGAAGGATGGTCGGCTGTTGCAAGGGAGTGTGTTGACAGTTGTTGGGGGAGGCGGAAGCCAGTTGTTTGGGACTGTTTTGGGCGGCTAGTAGGGGGTTTGGAAGAGGGAAAATGAAGCTTAGAGTATGGGGTTACCTTGGAAAAGAAGATACAAGCCTATGAGTCGTCACCTAGGGTTCCACGGAGTCAGCACCGTGGCGGGATCGCGGGAATCCGGAAATAGCTTTCTTCAAATTCTGCAATACCTCTAATCAGCGCCTACATGATCTATTTATAATAAAGAGGAGGCTAGGGCATCCCACCATCGACGACTATGATTGTCAGGAGGTGGAGTCACTTAAATACATCAAAATAAATGCAAACATAATAAAGTAATATATGAAATCGATTCGCAACGTGAATCTGAACGCATCTGCGGAGTCTGATCATTGATCCGAGCACGTCATATATGGTAAGTCGCCAATTGGCCCCGAACAGGCCCAAAACTCGTCCTTCCACTGCAGGTCCACATCTTCGCTCTGCATTACATCACCTTTATTGCATTCATCAATGTTATATCTCTGTTCATTATCAAAACCATTTGGCAAAGATGTTGGATACAACATGCTTTTAAAACACTCCAATGTCCCCTTATAGCTACATTTGTTTTCATTTGATATGAATGAAAAATCAGCAAAAAACGTTAAATTTTTAGAAGTCTGCCCAACTATGGAGAGCAACGGTAGTCTATAATAATAAGTTTTATATGTGCAATCCATTATCAAAACACCCAACACCTGGAAACATATTGCTCACTTGGATACATATTGCTCATGGATAGATGATGAGAGTAAAATATATACTTTCCAAATTGCAACTCAAATAATTCACATAATTATAGTTAGTGTGCTATGCATCCCCAATGCATTTGTCGAGAAATTAAATAAGAGTCTCATCATCTAGCACATTCTTATACAACTTTACTTTGTAATTATATATATTTCTCATGATAAAAACATTGGAAGAATTTTTCTTATTCAAAAAGGATAATATTTTTTGAAATTTCACATCAAATCAGTACATCTCTTCAACTATCTTTTGCTCTTCACCATCTAATCTGTATGCACAAACTGTGTGCCTCCAACTGAATAAAATTATGATTATGTGTGCCACATTTAGCATCAAATTTTCATTCTTATGCACATGCATTTTTTTTTACCAAGTAGAGCAAATTGACATCCACCACTCTTTGAACTAGTTTTTTTTATATTTCTCTTAGCATACCTCTATCTTTGTTTATTATCCTGAGGGCAACCGGTTCTATCACATCCCAAAAAAAAACTTATCTTAGGTATTCCATAAATTTTGTTTGCTCTTTGAATAGTAACTATGAATCTCAACCTTTTGGCAACATTACGAACCCACTCGAGTAAGCTCTCTTTATTAGGAAAAAATATATCTGTAGAATCCAAGAAAAAAATTCTTTTTCTAAATTGTTTTAAAAGCTATATTCATCAAATTTAATCCACTAAAAATGCTATAAATTGAACAACCCATAATGCATTTACATGAAATAATAATAAAAAAATTATACCTCAACGCTTGATGAATATCTAAGAATCTGAAATGCACTTTAAAATTTTCACAATAACAGATTCTAACTGAGTTTAAGCCCACATAAAAGCCTTCTTCCTCTGTATTTGGGGAGAAATAAGGTAGAATGGGTTCAGGAAATTAGGGTTAAAATGAAATAGAAAAGAGGGAAATTAGGGTTGAAATGAAATAGAAAAGAGGGATAAAGAAAGAGAGGTCGGAACTTCCATTGAGGACGGGAGGGGGCACTTGTTATGTGGCGTGTTCGCGCCGTTTTATCTTCAATTTCTGCGTATGTACTTTTAGCATATTTTGACTCATTGTCGCAAGCCTAAATGGGGGGCACTTTTTGGAACCTACTTATGTGTTTGTTTAGAACAATTTGAAAGGAAGAAGAAATAGAAATCAACTCACTCACTCTCTCTCTCTTATTTCTCCTCCCCTCTCTCTCTCTCTAACCCACGGGAAAACCCGTGAGTTGCCCTAGCCGAAACCCGCACGGCTTCCGCCGACCGCATAACTCCCGATCGACGCTGCGCATCCCTCCGCCACCATCGCTCCTCCGGTGACACGGTCCAAGGGTAAGGGTCGTAACAACTTGGTATCAGAGGCCCCCTCCTCCGCTCGGCAGCACCCGCAATCGTGCGAATCTGTCGCACAGTCCACCGATCCCGCCGGTCCTTTCTCCTGCTCGCAGGAACATTTCTCCAGCCCATCGGCAACCCACAGCCAGCCTAACCTGCTCGCCGGCCCTTTGTCCAGCTCCGGCGACCTCGCTCCGGCCAATCTAGCGGCCGCCGCCAGGTCTTCCAGCCTCCTTCCCACAGATTCGCCCCCTTTTCTTCCGCCGGCCTCCTTCCAACGCCACCGGCCAAACGTATTGCTCTCTCTCCGATGGCAGATGCTCCTCCCTCCCTCGCCGAGCTCATGGCTCTTTTCCAATCTATGTTCGCGACTCAGAACGCCAAGATGGACGCCCTCAACGCCCGTTTGGATGCCCTACAAGGCATGTCGTCTCCTTCGTTCTCTGCCTACGGCTGACCACCCTTCGGCAAGCCGGGTGGACTCCGCCACCCCTCCAGGAGCGGACTACCCCACCTACACACGTACTATCCGGATGGACTTTCCCATCTACGAGGGCCGCGAAGACCCTCTTCTGTGGCTTACGCGTTGCGACATTTTCTTCGCAACCCACCGCACACCGGATGAAGAACGCGTCGGCATCGCTTCCTTCCATTTACTCGGCCCAGCAAAATTATGGTTCACTCAACTTCTGTGGGAACATCCCAACATTTCCTGGGCAGATTTCTGCACGGCTTACACCCTTCGGTTCGGCCCGGCCCTACAAGGCAACCCACTCGGCATGGATGCGAACCTCAAACAGGACGGTTCCATCGACAACTACCTGGAAAATTTTCAGATTCTTCTATCTCGGGCGACATTCGTCTTACCGGAGCAACAAGTTTCTCACTTCACTGCCGGCCTCCACGAGCGCTTACATTGGGATGTGGAATTCCTCCTGCCACCTAATCTCAACACGGCTATAAGCCTCGCCAGAGCTTGTGAACAACGCCTGCTTTTAGACCGTCCGCAATTGGGACGTCGGGGCTCTCCGGGAGCTTACTCTTTCGCCAGCTTGCCTGACACGGATCCATTCTAGGAGGCTCCTCCGCGGCCTACTGTTCGTCGTCGTTTGTCCTGCACCGAGATGGCCGATCGACGCGAGAGGGGCCTATGCTACAATTGTGATGATCCTTTCACGCTGGTACACAGATGCAAACGCCTATTTTGGCTGGAAGTCGACGACCCACCCCAGGATGACATGACGGGTGAAGCAGTGGCCCCAATGCCTTTTGATCCAGCTTGAGGCCAAGCTATCTTCGAACGGCGGCGGTGATGTTATGTGGTGTTCGCGCCGTTTTATCTTCAATTTCTGCGTATTTACTTTTAGCATATTACGACACATTGTCGTAAATCTAAATGGGGGAACTTTTTGGAACCTACTTATGTGTTTGTTTGGAACAATTTGAAAGGAAGAAGAAATAGAAATCAAGTCTCTCTTTCTCTCTTATTTCTCCTCTCCCCTCTCTCTCTAACCCACAGGAAAACCCGTGAGTTGCCCTAGCCGAAACCCGCACGGCATCCGCCGACCGCATAACTCCCGATCGACGCTGCGCATCCCTCCGCCACTATCGCTCCTCCAGTGACACGGTCCAAGGGTAAGGGCCGTAACAGCATTCTTTGGGTGAAACATGTCGGCGATCTCCTCCAAGGGTGGTGACCTGGTGCGACGGGAGGGATCGTGGGTGTGCGGCTGGGAATCGTGAAAGGAAAGAAGCACGAACTCAATAGGTGTCGCTTAAAGCATGTGGGGTTAGGTTTTTTTAATAGAATATTGGTGTATTAATAGCCTATTTTGGTGTGCTTATAACATTATTGGTGGACACAAGCCCAGATCAGGTCGAGGAAGAAGATTAGGTCGAGGAAGAAGTACCTGGCGCCGCACTCAACCGGAACCATACCGGCCCAGAGTTATTGCATTTTTTATTTTATGTTATTTTGCATTTGTTTATTTATTATTTATGTTAGGTCAATGATATTTGCACACCTGCGAGCGTAGCCTTTATATTTTAAAATCCGTCATTCTTTGTGTGTGATTGTTGCTTTTATTAATTTTAAGTGAAGCCCATCAAAAAGAATCGGCCTCTGAGAACCAGGGTTAACCAGGTTTGTAACATTTCATTTCCTACTAGAGCCCATGACTTAGATTAGGTAAGGACATGTGGTGGATGAATGGGGTTAGGCTAGGTTTGACCCAAGGAGTTAGGGTGGATTCACATAGGGCCCACTATAGGGTTCAAGTCAAATCGGGTCAAACGAGCCCAAAATGGAATCATAGGTACACATTGACCCCACCACTATGTCCATAACCCTAAAAGCAATCTAAGTGAAACAAAAGGCACATCATTGGGTCAACCATTGACCCAAGTTGACCCAAGTCAACCCTAACCCTAGTTTGGTCAAATCCACACATATAGACTCAATTAGCCCAAGTGGGTCATCACCATGACCCAACCCATGTTGGGTGATGCCATAGGGCTCATGATCACCAAGTGGGTCCAGCCCACTCACCAATCTGACCAAGTCAAACCTAAGGTCAAACTTGGTCAACCTTATGCCTAATTAAGGAAATTTGAAGACCAAACTCATTCCTAATGGGCTAAGGCCTCGAGTCATGGGTCAACCCATGTTGGGTAAGGTCATAGGGTCCATGACCATCAAGTGGGGCCAGCCCACTCATCAAGTTGACCAAGTCAACTTAAAAGTCAACAAAGTCAACATGTGGCCTAAAGGAGAAAAGAAGAGTCAAGCTAATTCCCCATGGCTAAGCCCATGAGCCAAGACCCATGACCAACCCAAGTGCTCATTTACAGCCCCTACCCTCTGGATTTGGAGGGTAGTGACAAGCAATGGGGCAGTTTAGGAATTTGCTAAGTGGAGGAGCGAGAAAAGAGAGGAAAATGGGGATGAAGGCCATGTGGCCCTCTTCCTCTCTTCCCAAGCCCTCCCCTGAGCTCCAGCAGTCACTCTCAGCCTTTCCAACCCAATTCCATGGCACATGGCAGCCATGGTGAAGCATCCAATGCTTGGCCGAAATTCTCACTCCACCACCATTTGACTTCACCATTAGCTTCAGAGCACTGAGAGGAGTGGAATTCGATATCTGGATCGAAGCTTTTGGTGGATAAACGAGTTTGGGAGCAAGCTCGCCGGAGAGGAGAAATTCCATGGCCATCCGCCGCCGCCGCCGTCGGGCTCCAATCAAGGTACGTTTCTCCTCCCCTCCCTCTGTGCTAGATTTCTAGATCAAATAGGAGAGACATCGGGCTCAATTGAGCCCGATGCAATGTGAGCATTTCATGGATTTTTGGAATTTAATGAAGTTCAAGTTCGCCGGAAACCGCCGCCTCCGGCGGCCAAGTCGCCGCCAAACAATGGCCACCACCTCAACGGAGGTGGTGGTGGTGGTGGCCGGCCGGGGAGGTGGCCGGATGGCCGGGAAACACCAAGAGAAGCTGCTACAGGCGGGATGCATCTGGACCGTCGGCTGGAGGAGGAAGATGATGGGATGTCGTTGATTTAAATGCGAATTAAACTATATGTGTTATTAATATTTCTGTCACACATTATTCAGACACTTGCATGTTAATTTTAGGCTTTGTAGAGGCATATTCAGAAAAAAATTTTCTACATAAGAAATGTAGATCTATGGCTTAACTTTAAAATGACATGCTAAAATTGTATGATGAAATGTTTGGGAAATCCAACATACATGATGAAGGTACGTTAAAATTTGGTGTGCCTATAGTAGAAATGGAAAAATGGGAGTTTAGCCCATTTGGCCCAATGTATGTCCATGAAATTCTGGACAGAGGCTTATAGGGATGAAATACACCTCTCATAGGAAGGATGAGATTTTGGATCAAAAATCCCATTAAATAGATTTATTGGAAATTAGGTCCATTTGGAAATATAAATTTGAAAATATGGCAATTACTTTATTAAATTCTGAAACTCGATCACAAGCCCTAGTAGGTCATTATACACCTCTGGAAAATTTTTTATGCTTGTTTGGAAATTTTATCTTGAGTTTTTATTATAATTACCTTATTGCACCTTTTTGGAAATTAATTAAAAGTAAAGGAAATTATTTATGAACAATTATGGGAAAATTTATAGCATCTTAATTCTATGATTAAAACCTTGTGTATTTATTTGAGAATTTATAGGTGATTATGTTTGTTAAAAACTCAAGTAGTGGCATTTTGGTAATATCATTATTATGAAATTTTGTTAAGTCAAATCACTGGATAGGATTATGAAATTCTGTATTTTGTATTATTATATCAATATTGATCTCCAGTAATTTTCTAAGAATTTTGGGTTGGATAGTTGAAGTACTTCATTTGGAAAATGGATTAATTATGGTTTTAATCATAATTAGAGAATATATAGAAATTTAAATGGAAAAATTATGATCTTTGGTAGCCAGTCATATTTAACCTAGTTGAACATCAGGAAAATTTCTTAGGCTTGTGGGATCATTGGATATAGTACATCATGCACAAAGTGGCTTATGTCACTTAATTAAAAGATTTAATTTACGGTCTTAATTACTTAGAAAAATGGTGAAATCCTAAATGGTCAACATCATACACAATACCAACCCATAATAATTAATTATAGGCATTGGGCCCAAGGGATTTGGAAGTCATATCACATGGGTAAATGTTAGGTCGTGGGCTGCGTATAACAAAAGTAGGGTATAACACAAGGACCCACCGGGGGATATGAAAAGTGGTTAAAAAGAGAATTTAATTGGAAAGTTGAAACCCTGATTGGCGTCAAGTAAGTCACAACTTAGTAACGAAAGTAGAGTGGAAAACCCCAAGGAGAATAACTAGAACAGAGACCAGCGGAAGACCGCCGCTCTCCCAATAATACCTTAAGTTATTAGGTTCACATCAGAGTAACAATGAGAGTTGGGTATGAATAATGGAGAAACACTAATAAGAGTAAGTGTCGTTGAGAAAGGGAGCTTTGTGCTTCAGCTCATCGAAGTTCCTAGTGCCCCCGAGAGCCCTTCACCGGGCATGCTCTGGGCAGTCCAAGGACTAACCCTAAGTTGCTAGGTGTAATAAGCATTAGACAAGAGTAGTCTAATAGGTTAAGAGAACGATATGACAATCTCACTCGTGAAGGATTGGAGGGATTCAGGATTAAGAGAATGATGTGACAATCTCACCCGTGAAGGGTTGGAGGGTTTCAGGACAGTTAGTCCTGCGAGCTGGAGCCTCGAGAGTTTTATATCAGAACAGGTTGGTCATGCGAGCTGAAGGCTCGAGAGGTTTATTTCAGGACGGGTTGGTCTTGCGAGCTGGAGGCTCAGGAGTATGACATCAACACGGGTTTGGTCCTGCGAGCTGGAGGCTCGGGTTGAGATACCTTGCATGTGCATAGAAACAAAACTGTGGCGGGTCATGTGGTACTGGGTCAATCGTCACACCGATGGCAGTACGGTGACTCTGGTGAGGTGTGAGGGTTTGAGGGGTCAGTACGTTGTTTATACTGCGGTCTGGAGGACAATCCCCGAAAACGCACACCCGACCAAGAAAGTCTGGCAGTTGACCAGCATTAGTACGTAGAGACTCTAGAGTGCACCTAGGATGTGTACAGATGCGTACGAAGGGTCTGGGCCTGATAGTATGTCTACCCACCTAGGAAGCGGAAGCGCCCGTTCCGCTGCTGTCGTAGCCACAACGGTGGTACTAGAGAGTGATACTAGCTTCAAAAAGCGGAACTAAAAGTCTGTGATCACATAATCGTATGTGTTAGTTGCACTTGTATGAATCATAATCGCATGCATAACATACATACATATTTAGGTCATACGCACCATAGATCCTTATCATATAAATTAGTATGAACTCTTTTTTATGATAAGTTAAATTTATGAAACCTTAACTTATAAGTTTGTATGTGCATTCATATAAGTTAAAGTACTTCTGTGATGGTAGTTTAGCAGTAGATAATTTACTTTCTGTTCTGTTCTTTACTTTACTTACCGCACTTCTTTTTAGTACTGTTCTGACTTACTTTACTTGTACTATATAGAATTGCTAGAGAGAGATATACTTGTTATTTTATAATCATGATAGATTAGATCCACTGTCACCTGCTTTACTTTTGATACTCTTTGTTGTCCTCCGCTTCGTCCTCCCGCTTGGTATCTAGGAGTCGCGGGGGTGAGGCGAGGACGATAATGACTTAGTCTTTATGACTAAAGGTCGGTTGTGACCGTATCATTTTAGAAGCTTGAGGAGATGGAGCACCAGGACGACCAGCAGGACGAGGTGGCAGAACGTGAGGAGTTGATACCACCACCTACTACTACTACTGCAGCCTGACGTCAGGTGATGACGCGTGTACCGATGATAATTTAGCTTCCGCTTAGTTTAATTTTGTGAGAGAGATATTTGATGTTCATGTACAGGGCATAAGCCCTTCTCTCATTTTCATCTGTACTCATTGTGCACTATTGCATCTTCCATTATATATACATATATATATATATATATATATATATATATATATACATATATATATATATATATATATATATATTATGATGATGTTGTGATTTGGACTTAATATATAACTTCTTATATTGCTTCTAATCTCAAATTGGCCTAAATGTTGAATGATCGTACTAGCCGGCAAGATCGGCGTCTTGTGGTGTCGACTAGCCCGTGTGCTAGTGTCCCCGTAAGACGGCGGTTCTGGGCATAAGACCGGATTACCTCCTTGGTAAGGGGAGAGGGGTCTTACAAGGTTTGTCTTCCTCAAGCGACCAGAGCGCAGGTGTTTTCCCCGGATCGGTCGTTGCACGTGACAGAGCTCCCAGCGCAGGGAGCGCAGACCCCCCTTCCAGACTTCGTTGTTGCACAGCACGTGGGTTCCCAACGCCCACTTTTGATTTTTGCGGCTACAAGTGGTGCGAGTATGCTCGCATATCCTCCGCACGTCGCACATTCCCCATGGCATCTGCAAAGCTTCCACCAGCTGGAGTCACCGCCTCCTTTAGACGCATAACCACGATGTCGTAGGAACCCTCTCCCGGCAGCTTCAGCAACTGCTTGGTCACGTCCTCCCCATTCCCAGCATGGTTGGTTGCGCCATGGGATTGTGATTTCTTTTTTAGAGTTTATATTTTGATTTCCTCCAGGTAAAACCCATTTAAAGGGGTTGGATGAGACTTGTTTAGTTTTTAGTCTTTGTTAAAAGTCCAATTGATAGAATCACAGATAAATTGCAGGAGGGATCCGACAAGGGGAAGGGCTGGCGGGGGTGAGCGAGAAGGAAGGAGGAAGAAAATAGACGAAATTAGGGTGCAACCCTAAAAAATACCTTCATATATTCCCAAATAAAGATTACAAGCGAATATAAAAGGAAATGCTAAAAATTAGAAAATACTGGAAATAATAAAAATGCGTCAATAAACATAGCAACCTATTTATTATTAAATATTCTCTGCAACCTTGTGCGGATATCAAGAGAGAAGCAAGATAAGTGGTTGGAAAGAAAGAAGGTCGTAGCCTTGTGTGGATAGAAAGAGAGAAGTAAGGTTGGCGGTTAGAAAGAGACAAACCGCAAGGATTGTGCTTAGCTTTGATACCATGTAGAATGGTGGTATAAACCTTGTATAGGCTTCTTGAATTCCAAATTACAAGTATGAGTACAAATATATAGGGAGAAGAGAGAGAGGATCATCCTTATACAAGATGTGAGACTAATACATGAGAAAGTAAAAAATCTATAATGGGCCTCTAAATGAGCCTTTACAAACAGTTTTCTAACAGATGTTATAGAATATAGATATAGTTGTAAACAATTTAAAATTACTATTTTTACAATGTTTGTATCATTGTATGTTCAATGTTTTACTTATCGCATTATGTTGTTCTTATTTATGTAACATAAAAGTTTCATAGTGATTTGTAAGATTTAAATTGCAGAGACAAAGCAATTCCTACAAATGGTTTATCAATAATGGCAGATGACGATAAAGCAAGGAGGGGCCAAGTAAGGTCTGTTAACTATAAATGTGGAATTCAAGAAGCCTATACAAGGTTTATACACCATTCTACATGGTATCAAAGCTAAGACAATCTATAATGGGCCTCTAAATGAGCCTTTACAAACAGTTTTCTAACAGATGTTATAGATATAGATATAGTTGTAAACATTAAAATTACTATTTTTACAATGTTTGTATCATTGTATGTTCAATGTTTTACTTATCGCATTATGTTGTTCTTATTTTGTAACATAAAAGTTTCATAGTGATTTGTAAGATTAAATTTGCAGAGACAAAGCAATTCCTACAAATGGTTTATCAATAATGGCAGATGACGATAAAGCAAAGGAGGGCCAAGTAAGGTCTGTTAACTATAATGTGGAATGGGATTTTATCCGAGTGTTTTTCTTGCTCCTCTTTTCTCAACACCTCCACCCTATCCCATCCCCATCCCCCCCCCCCCCAAGTAAGATCATCTTCTAATTAGATATACAAAGTATACCTTATCCTCCCTTTTTTGTGAGAGGCATGTGTGTCAGTCCCCCTTCTTTCATGTGGTGCAACACGTTAGCCAAATTCCAATATTACTGAGTATGAACTATGAAGTGGGACATACCTTCTGTCTAACCTCCCATAAAATAATGTATATTTATATCTCCAATGTGTTGATTAAAAAATCAAGTTAGCAAGAACTTACAAGCTCTAAACCACCTTGCATTCAATGTGCTTTTATCATATTATCTTTGTTCTTTGATGCTTTATAATTTCTTGCACATTGGCTATCAAAAACAACATTCCACATCTGACCAAAAGTTTCTCAACCTCCCAGCACAACACTCCTAGGAATCCTATTAGTAACATATATCTTCAATACTTTGGTCTTCTGTGTTTTCATTTGCCACTCCTAATTTATCTCTACTATATTTTTCTTCTGTGAAAAGAGGACATAACCACAGTGTCCACAAAACTAAGAAAAATAGATAATGCACGGGAACACTAACATGTTCTGAAATTACACTATTTAATATGTTTTGTTTACCTTTTTCGGTGATTATCAAGTTGAAAGTCCAAATAAAGATGATTCTTCCATTTTTCACATTATGGAATACAAAATCTCATTTCTAGTATTACTGGGATTTCTCAGTTTTTTTAGAAGTTAAAGCAATATATTTTGATTTGATTTCATCCACCATTCAATTTATATAATAATTGTGAAATCAGTTTAACTTTGCTACTATATAAATCCTCATCCTTATACAATATAAAATTATTAGAATAAATTAATTAAAATGAAGCAGAAAGAAACAAGAAACGACGAACAATTTTAACATTGAAAATATTACAGCTGAGAAGATTAACAATGGATTTTCCAACTAAAGATGTACCGTGTGAACTGGAGTCCAACGTTCACTTGCAAGCTCATAACCATTAGGATCATCCCCAGGTGCATGAAGAATTGATATACAGACACGACCATCAGGGTAAACTAAAAATTGCATAAGAAGAAAGGCATTTATTATTGTTATTATTTCATCAAAATATTCTCATAAAAAAAATAAAGGTCAGCAAAGTTACCATTGGGGTGCCACATCTCTGATGTAAACCTAACTGTTGGAGGACTATTCGGATAATTTGGTGGGAAGCTCATGATTGCGTTGAAATAACCACCATCACTGCAATTACAAAGAAAAATAACACACAAGAACCTCCAAGCTGCATTGAAAGCCTTTTTAAGAAACATGACGAAGTAACCCAACTATGTCCAATGCTCTCAAGTATCAACCAATTCTCAAAAACTACGTACCAAGTTTCTTGAGGGTTTCCATTTATATTAGTGTTGAATATGTTTACAACTGCGGGAAACATGTTGAGCGCATTATGTCATAACTCTAAAATAGCATTTACAATGAGGAAATGTCCCTTTCAAAAATCACTAAATTGAATGCTTAGTGGAAAATTAATATCCTAATTTATGACTAAAATGGTTCGGACACGTAAAAAGGAGAGCATGTGTTGTCAGAGTTTAGTCACTAGGCTGTTAAACAGGGGAAGGGTAGACCATAAACTTGGAATGAAACTATAAGAAAAGACATGATGTACTTAGGCATTAGTGAGATTATGACTAAAGGTAGGGCACAATGGAGACAAAGGATCCATATAGCCGACACCACTATAGTGGGATAAAGGCTTGAGTGTTGTTGTTGTATGTCATTTAAGGTTATTGTTTATCAATGAGTATTTTGAATCATTTAATGATTGGAATATTTTCTCTTTTCTATATTATAACATATTGTTTGTATATGATATCGTTTTGGTTGATGAGACGTGCGCGGGTATAAACGCGAAACTTAAATCTTGGTGAAACTTTAGAAAAGAATAGTTTTAGAATGAGCCGGGCAAAGATGAAGTATATGGAGCTTAAATTTAGCAGTGCAAGACGGACGGATGACTTCGTTATTAAGTTTGGGTGATCAAGATATTTTCCGCAGTTAATGCTTTAAATATCTTGGATCGATAGTTCAAAAAGATAGGTGTTGATAAAGATATAATCCAAGCAGGTTGGTTGAAGTGGAGAGGTGCGTCAGGGATCTTATGTGATCATAAAGTACCATTAAAATTTAAAGGCAAGTTTTATTGTACTGCAATTAGACCAACGATGCTCTATGGTTCTGAGTATTGGGTAATGAATTATGTACATGAGCAAAAAATGGGAGTTGCGGAAATAAGAATGCTTAGTAGGATGTGTGGACACACGAGACTGGATAAAATTAAAAATAAATGTATCAGGGATAAGACAAGAGTGGCACCAATTGCAGAGAAGATGTGAGAAGCTCGACTAAGATGATTCGGGCACGTACAAAGAAGACCATTAGAGACACATGTTAGGCGTTGTGAGAGTTTAGTCACTAGGCATGTTAAAAGAGGGAGGGATAGACCAATAAAGACTTAGAATGAAAATATAGATAATACATGATGTATTTAGGCATTAGTGAGATTATGACTAAAGATAGCGCACAAGAGCGACAAAGGATCCATATAGCCAACCCCACTATAGTGGATAGCGGGATAAAAGGCTTGAGTGTTGTTGTCCTATATTATAACAATCCTAAGGGGCTGCATGTTCTAATTATGTATACTTTATACGGATTAGTATATATACTATTTCCCACTGTTCATATCAGCTTCATATATCATATTGGGCTTATTTCATGTTTAAAAGCCCTAAAATATGAAAACATCTAATGACATGATAAATAATTAGCTAAATTAAGAATTACAGATCAAGTTCTACTGTTCTACATAGATTCCACAACTGAGATGCAAAACAAAAACCCTTCCCAATATCAAATATTTTTTATGATCTTACTTTATCAGGATGCCATAAGCTAAGCTCCGGTCAAAAATACAAGTTTATGGATGAAGCTCAAGAACCCACTGGAGAAGACACGGACTTTTGTAAACCTTTCATTAAGGATGATAATCTAACATTACCAATTCACCAGACTCTACTATTTCTCTAACACCCATTATCATGATCTGCCACCTTCAACTGAAATAACCAAAGTACCTAATACCTATATTCAGAATAACAAGCCTTTTGTTCAGGCGATTTTATCATAACCAGAGTGAACATTTATGAGCGCGTTGTGCTTTGTGCGTCGCTCAATTTTGCCGTGGGCACGGGGTTTGCGAGTGGCAGGAGCGCTGTCGCGCCAGGGCGATGCCGTGGCCGGGATACTGTTAAACAAGGCAGGGGGAGCCACCGTGCACTGTCACTCGTGTGCACAAAAATAATATAATTGTTTTATATAAACGTTTTAGTTCATACAGAATTTGTTTCACCGTCGGATCTTAGACATCAATGTCGTTGGATAGATTTCGTCGAGTCAATCCATCATAGTAAGAACGTCACAATCCGACGGTCGGGTTGAAAATTCTTGTATTAGTTGGAATTTAAATTAAAACGGCAAGTATTTTTTATTAAAATCATTGTTCATTTTTTTAGCAAAGGGGCACGTACAGGTAGACGTTTACTATAGATAGAGGCTTTCTCTTATAAGATATATAGATATATAGACGGATATATATACTCATACAGATCGGATGTAACACAAGAGAAAGTATAATATTGATCAACACAACCTCAACTCATAAAAAACAAGGTCAGTTCGGTTGGAGGGTTTTAGTATGGAGGAATTAAAATTCAGTCAATCCCAAAACTCGCAAGAATTGTAATTGAGCTGAATTCTAATTATGGTGTTCAATTGCAAGATGAAATTGGCCAAACCCGTAGGAATTGAAACAAGAATAGCACTTACAAGTTAACCCAAGTTTAAGGCAGATACCAACGCCAACATTACGAATGGTGCAGGGCAAACCACCACCACTTAAAAAGAATCTATGTAATCACTCGATCCACCCAATCTGAATAGGTAAAAAAGGCAGAAGTGGTTTGTGGAAATTTGATCAGAGACACGATCAAGATATTGTCGTTTCGAATCCAATCAAACAGTAAATCCAATAATGATACCATAATAAAACTTTCAGCGCTCACCTCATCAGACTCATCATCGACAGTAGACGCAGAGCTCACATATTACTTTTGCGTTAACTCAACCCTAATAAAGAATAATACGAGGAGGAAGAGTAAGAGGAAAAAGAATAGAAGAAGAGGTGGAAGTGTCGGACGAGGCAAGCGGATCGCGGCAACGGGACTGTTTTCCAAAAACCTAGCAAACTAGGTACGAATTGGCCGCATGCTTAATTCACACTTCTCTCAAAAAGCAGACCCCAGAGTGTGAGGACCCCGACCACAGCCTGGCGCACCCCCCCCCCCCCCCCGCTAGTTTCATATAAGGCCCTCGTCAAGGACTGCAGTCCATGCCACTCCAACCCCACTTCGCGGCTATTCGAAAACGGCAGTTTGTTGAAAGCCGAAACGTCCTTCTGATGAGACAAACTCGGTATTTAAGCGGGTAGCACGAGTACTTTCCAGGTGGTCACTCATCCTCCCAGTGCTACAACTCAATTTGTGATGAGAAGTATAAGAATTCTATAGTTAAGCGTGCTTGGGCGAGAGTAACACTGGGATGGGTGACCTCCTGGGAAGTCTTCGTGTTGTCCGCTTAACTATCGAGCATGCACTTTTATGTGAGGACACGACCACCGCCTAGGCATCAGCCGCTAATTTTGTCCAAAAGTCCCTCATCAAGAACTGCAGACCATGCCACTCCAGCCCCTCTCCGTGTCTATTCGGCCAAGGGGTTGTTGGACTTCATTAGATTAATAGCTCGAATTATTCAACAAATAAATTAAAATGACAAGAATCCTCATTGCCCACTTAACTATCAAGTTTGCCTCATCAAAGGGAGGCTACAATCTCCAACAACTCGTCTTGGCCGAATAGGAGCGGAGATGTGTTGGAGTGACATGGACTGCAGTCCTTGATGGGGGCCTTGGACGAAATCAGCGTTGGTGCATCAGGCTGTGATCAGGGTCCTCACACAGAGTCTCTAAGATATAAGTATATAACTAGATGGGTTGGTAAACCAAATGGTGGGATGGTAACCAAATGGTGGGAATTTGAATAATTGCCCTAATTCATCAAGAAGACTCATGTTCAATTTAATCTATAGCAATGAGGATTCCAGCCATTTTAATTTATTTGTTGAATAATTCGAGCTATAAAATAATGAAGTCCATTTTACTAGATTGAGAGTGGACTCATGTTTAGAATGGTAATGGTGACAAATGACATCGACGATTTGGTATGATTCAAACAAGTGTCTAATTATGGGTCGAGTTAGCATTAACAAGCAAAGCCAAGATATAGAGTTAGTCAACTTGTTTGTTATGGAGTCAGCAACAAATCATCCCAACTTATATGCAGATTGAATATGAGGTTATATCCTAAAAGGAGGACTCAACTAGTACCGAAGCTTTTGTTATTCATAATTTGCATCAACATAGTAACAAAAGGTATCAATGTGACAATTTTACGTCACAAGATTTAAAAATATGGATATTTACTGCTCCCATACCATCCACAAGAAAACAAAAGGAATGTTTACCTTTATGTGGTGTTACAAAAGACTATATACCCATATGACCAGAAGAATTAGGCCATAATCCCAAATTGAAGGCTGCCAACGATAAAACAAACTTCTTTTTATTAATATCACTTTGAACCAAAGCAACTTCAAACTTTATCATATGTGGAACAATTTTCTCTACTTTTAACATTACAAGTGCCCTGAAAGCAATAAAGATTTTTCATGTCACTGCATAGTACTTTCCGGTAGTTTCATAAAATGTGAAATGTTCAAACAAATTTCAAAAATATTATACAATCATGCATGAGGAAATCATTTGAAAGATCCCTGAAGGGTTACTTGGCCAAATAATTACAGTAATATCAGGCCGTTTAGACAAGAAAAATGCTCCTTAGAGATTTTCAATCACAAAACAGAAGCAAAGGCGAGAAGCATTAAAGCATGCACAACGCGTCCGTGAAATATTTTTCCCAGCCAATCAATTCATGAATCCGGAGCAAGAAAGCAGTGAAATCCATTAAACATCAGAAGAAATTACTAACTATAGGGTATCCGGCGGTCCGATGATGGTGACACTCCATTCGAAGATATTCGAATCGTCGACAAGGCCGGCGGAGAATCCGTCCACAGGATTCCTGCTGAGATCTGATCATAAAACGATAAGCCAATAGCGATCATTTTGCGCTCTCTCCGGAACGATTCACGCGGGAATTTGGAGGAAAACCTAGAGTCCTAGAGATGGAGAGACGAACCTTTCAGCTGCTTCTGAAGAAGTAGGCTTGCTTGGCTCGCCGCAGCCATCAGCTACGATACGGGTAGGGAGGGAGCGGCGAAGGACGGCGGAAAGTAGGCGGTGGTTCAGGCCGCTCTGCGGGAAGATCACAAATGATGTTGGAGCGGAGCGCCGTACAATCCCGTCAAATGATCGGTGTTTTTATGGAGAAGGGTCAGATGGCTCAAAAGTGAAAGTGGGTGGGTGGATTACATTGGTTGTTTTGGGATTTCTTAGCACACTCATCACAAGTGCCATCATGAGCAGCGGTTTACTGGCTAGAGTACTGCTGTGTGTCGTGGACGGTGAGAAGGACTTTTCTTTTCTGAGCGATTTTTCTCAGCTTCGGTTCCAGCATATTGGCCGGGAAGCCAACAGAACTGTCGATTTTTATGCTTGTTTTGCCATACGGGAATTTTGTATGGCTCGATGTTGATAGCACCATTCTGAGTTTGCCGAACTTGTTCGTGCAGACTTGGATGACATGCTATAGTTTTGTTTTTCTTTTTGTTTTTTAATTTCATGATATTGTACTTTTCAAAAAAAAAATACTGTCGTGCGGGAGCATAAAATTCAAGTGCATTATCACTAGTATGTATACATATATAGTGTTTTATATAATAATACGTTACATGTTGTTTGATAGATCAGGTTGAGATGAACAATATCCCTAGTAAGAACACATTATCCAACAGCCCGATTGGAAGAGGTGGTATTAGTTTGAATTTAATTTAAAAGGATCAATAGTTTTTAATTAATATAATAATAATAATAATAATAGAAACGCACAAGCGTTTACATCTGGCGCTGAGGACATTCCATTGCCCTAAAATAGTAGCAGAAGAAGATTTTCTAGTGAAAGTTCTATGAGAACTTAGTATCAGATTTCTAATGTCATCTTATGTTTGGGAGGCAATGTCACGCTCTAGGTTTCTAGTAAACCAAAGGAGTTCATGTCCTTCATTAATTAGTGAAGAAGGCTCTCATATAATGAAAAATCTAGAAAGCATGACCGCAAGAGCCCTAAGGCCTGGAAGAGGTATTGCTACCCTTAGCTCTTTGGCACCATAAAAATCTCTACATCATAGCTCTTTGGCACCACTCATTGTTGCCCAGGGTGAAATCTGTCAAGCCATTTGCAATCATCCTGCTTGTGGAGACCCATGCCACTCACTCCAAATCAAGGAGATCTCTCAAAATATTGCGAATATCTCCAAGGATCTGGATGTGACACTGAGGAGTGCATTCTCCTAGGAGAGGAGATTCAATGATTTGCTTAAGTAGGAGCAATAGATCAATTTTTTGCAGGAAAAAGGTGCAGGCCACCCCCCCCCCCCCCCCCCCCCCCCCCCTCCAGCGCCAATCAAAGTCTAAGCAATGTCACTATAGTTATCGGAGAACCCTCAACGAAAATAAGTCAAGTCTTAGTAGATAAGGGATCACGGTAACGTATTATTTCTTTCAACACTGCTTCAACTAAAGCTGACAAGTGATAACCTCAAGCTCAAGTCAATGAGTGCGTGCATCCCAGGAAGCGCTCCAGTGTCGGTCCTTGGCACCATCATTCTTCCAGTTACTCTAGGAGAAGAACCTCTGCAGACAACTTATGATGTACAGTTCGTTGTCATTCAAGCAAACTATGATTATACCGTAATACTTTAGCAGTCACTTTCTGGATGTTTATCAAACTCGCAGACATCAATATTTCCCCAGCTTAGGCGTTCAAAAGAAAGACTTGAATTTAAACAGAGAACACTATGTTATGCACCAGCTTCACAATCTTATCTTTGTTTGTCTAACCTAGTGATCACCAACTATATTTCAAATTCAGCAAATACGTTTGTACAAACTTTGTTTTGCACATATTCTAATATGACATCTCTCTTTGTTTCTAACTTTGCTGCTAGAGGAATAGTCGAAGCTCATCTGTCTGACCATCAATAGTCAATATCACAGTAGTCCTTATTTGCCACAGATCGAAGGTGAGTCCTTCTCCCCCGCGATAAGGACACCCCGCAGGGCCATGCCCCAAATGACCTCTCACTGAATGACCTCTCACTACCCGGGTTGAAGGTGCCTCCCCCGCCCCCTCCCCACGGTAGGTCACGGTAATGTCATGGCAAGCCCCCCTTACGTAAGTCGAATGGTTGGTAGGGCCTACCCCTCGCCGTCTACAAGTGGCCTTCACTGCTACGAATCAAAGGTGCACCATTCTCCCTCGCGGTAGGTCACAACACTGTTAGGGCCTGCCCCCATAACGACTGACTCGGTTCGAAGGTTGGTACTTCACCGCCACAATCAGCAAATGCGAATTAATACATGTTCTCATGCCTCAAAGATTTGTTCTTGTCTGTGTTGATCTGCTTGTTCGATCCTTATAATAATCATTATTAGCTACAATCTTCTTACGGACCGACTCGTGTAGGGCGTGCACATGCTGAATGAAAGACTCGGCTGACTCACTAGTTCTGGACCCTAGGGGAATATCCACCAAATCAACTGGTTTTCTATGCTCGTACCCTAATATGATATGAAATGGACTCAAGCCCCGTGGTCCTATTGACTGAGTCATTGTATGCAAATTTGGCTATGGAAAGGACAGAATCTCAGGTTGTCGGACTATCTCCAACTAGGTAACGAAGAACAACTATTAATTTATTATAAGTTAATAACAGTGCATGTGCAGTAACAAATAATAAATTAATGAAGAACAACTATTAATTTAACTTGACTGAGGCACAAATATTTCAAGCGATCACAGAAGTCGCCCCGCAAATTTAACGACGAACAAACTACTAGCACAATAAATAAACAACTCACACAATACAAGTTTTTACCAAGATAAACAACAATAACAGGACATGAACTTTATACCACAATTTGCATATGTAGGCGGTGGAGGAGGCGGTTGTTGACGCTCATCCAAAGTCACGACGATGTCGGGGGACTGATATGAATTGGGTCCACGACAGGAGGGTTGACTGAACAGTGGTATTGTCCTTTGTGATGGTAGTTAGATTGGAAGATTAGGCTGGAAGGAGGTGGGGGCCACTGACCTGGAGGAGAATGGTCTGGAAGCTGGTTCTGGATGGAGGGGGCTCGGGCAGAGTACGATCAGGAGGAGAGGGCTTCAGGCGGTGCAGATT
This sequence comes from Platanthera guangdongensis, assembly GCA_039583875.1. Classification (NCBI taxonomy): domain Eukaryota; kingdom Viridiplantae; phylum Streptophyta; class Magnoliopsida; order Asparagales; family Orchidaceae; genus Platanthera; species Platanthera guangdongensis. The sequence continues at coordinate 173,886,238 of CM077159.1, read as the reverse complement.
GTAGGGGAAAGGGGGTTATTGTCTGGTAGTGGGGAGGGGAAAGGAGGAGCGGTGGAGGTGGGAGTATGTGGTTCGGCGGCGGAGGGTGGTTGCACAGGGAGGAGGATGGTTGCACGAGATTTCTATGGGTAGAAGCGGGAGGAAGCGGAAGGACGGCTAGGGCTCGGTGGGGGATGTACTGGAGAGGAAGAGGGAGACAGAGGAGGCGGAGGGGCTTACCGGAGAGGGAGGCGAAAAGGTGTTGCCGGCGTCGCACCAGAAGGGGGAGAGGAGAGGGTTGGCGTCGCACCAACCGTGACCGACGGTTTCGCCATTTTGCTCCAAAGTCTGATGCCTCCACGATCCACACCATGCACATATATACAGAGGCGGAGGTATATAGGGGCATGTGGGGGTCCGTGCCCCACGTGGTTTTCGGTCCGATTCAGGTGACCGCAGTCTGCACTTCGCAGCCGAGTAAACCCTAAGCCTGTAGTATTTTTTGCGGGTTGCGACATTTCCTTCCGATTCCTGCCGGCTGCCATTCGCAGTAAACCCTAAGCTTGGATACCTAGGAGGCTCAGCCCCTGCTGCTGCTGCTCGATCCGCTGTGGCGCTGTGCCTGTTTGTCTGTCTTTCAGCTAAATTTTCCTCCCAATATTTACCCGATGTTTTGTCTTTCAGTTAAATTGACAGATTTCCTCCCAATACTGGCTGCTGCAATGCTGCTGCTCGTTAAATATTTACCCGATGTTTTGTCTTTCAGTTAAATCGATCCGCTGTAAAATTTCTTCTGTTTTGAACTGAATTTGTTGTTACATGTCCAACCATTACTTAATAATGAATATGTGATTTGAGTTTCTTCTTAAGATTGTCATTTTGACATACTTAAATGGAATTATTTTTGACATTAATTTTAATCTTGCATTCAGATTGACGAGAATATTCAGCATGACCGATTGTGCTTCTATAGTTCTATATTTTTCGGTTCTTTGTTTTAGTTTGAAAACAGGCTATGTACTTATGTCATTAATGTCACTTTTGTGGTTTCTCCTTTGTTATCATTAATCATTTGGTCACCTTTTGTTCAAAAATTTGTCGTGGAATCTAGAACATGTAACACATCTATCTAGTTTAGCAAAAATTCAAAAGCCCGGCCAACAATCGTCATATGAAACAATCAAGTTCCAACAAGCACAAATATAAATGATATTTTTTTCATATTCTAAGTGGCTTGTGCCCTCAAGCTCCAATATTCCTGGCTCCACCACTGCATATATATACCCTAAACAATAACCACTGCCTATATACACACAATCCACACAAACACCTGAATCGGATGGCTCACGCTGTTTTGGCTGAACGAGCATCCAATACAACTCGAATCACAAAAAGTAAATAAGAAAGTGGCTCGGATCGGCCACCCGGACGCAACCACGGGCTCGGATTGTCCGACTCGACAACAGATCACCGCCTTCTGCGGGTATACACGCGAGTCGGTCGTGGTGCGCCGTCACTAACCAAGTCTAAATGCCAAAAAAACATCTTGAAGTATTTTGGCAAAATTTTTTTTGATTTTGGTTCCGTTTGGCACGGTGGTGGCGGTCATGAACATGGGGGTTAAGTTGTCATTTGTTAATGTCCACTTAAGAAACTTCATTCACTTTTATGTTTAAAGGGATGATGTTTGTTGGGTGATGCTTAACAAATGACAGTTTAACCGAAACATTTACGACCGTCACTACCATTTCAAACGGAGACTTAGGCTCCGTTTGGGGGACTTATTTTCACCGGTCAAGCGGTCATGACCGAATGAACGGACTTAATTAAGTCCCGGTTCATGCGTCATGACCGCTTGACCGGTGAAAATAAGTCCCCCCAACGGAGCCTTAGGCTACGTTTGGGGGACTTATTTTCACCGGTCAAGCGGTCATGACCGCATGAATCGGGACTTAAATAAGTCCTGATTCATGCGGTCATGACCGCTTGACCGGTGAAAAAAAGTCCCCCCAAACGGAGCCTTAATCACCTTTCTCCTGATTTTCCTGGATTTAAATCTTAATATTTAAAGTCACAAAATTTTTATGTTTGCATCATCCAATATTTGATCTTCAATTTCTCCTCTATATCACTCCCCTCAAAAATAAAATCTCATAACATCACAACAGCTGCACAAGGGCTAACTCACAGACAGGTGGAACAAATTCACAACCAAGGTAATCGGCCACTAGGCTAGCCTCATGTCGGATTGTGATTATTACATATCTATAGAAAACCCCAACCGCTCCACATGCACAACTATACTCATTTGGAGCAGGGAAATTCACTAAATATTTGGTATTAAATGGTCTAATAACTTAAATAATTTTCGTCATTAAATGCATATATTTAGTTAGTGTTTTGAGATATAATATAAGGTAATGGTTAACCACAATCTAAAAATAGTTGTCCAAACTCTTGTTGCAGATCACTCGGCTTTTTTCCCGGTCCGGAAAATCGTACCGCCTTAACTCGGAGTCGAGCCGGGCTCGCAATCAGTTTAAAGAAAACCGCATCAATGGTCAAGAGACGTTTTTGACTTGAAAACCCCGAAAAGAGTGAAAAATCATGTGGCCGGTGCTGTGCTGAGCCAAAATCCACTAGTTTCTTGAAGTGTTACAAAGATTAGTTTGATCTCGGAGGGCGACAGGCCGCTACTTCGTTACAAGTACGGTAAATGAGGAAAAACAACTAAATCTTCGGAGCCTCGATGGAGGCGCACCGCCTTGAGGCGACACTGAGCTCATGGAACCTTGGTGGGAGCGTTCCGACTGAAAAATATTCTAAATCCACGAGCTTCTGAATGTTGCGCTCTCGTTGATGCGGAGCTTAGATGGGAGCGCTCTCGCGGAGGCGGTGACTCACTTGAGGTGTGAGATAACCATAGCGCAATGAGAAGTCTAGAGGTAGCGCTCTCGTTGATGCAGAGCCTATAGATGGGAGCGCTCTCGCGGAGGCAATTGACGTCACTTGAGGCGTGAGAATTCTATGGCGCTACGAGAAGAGCGGGCGAATTCCTGAGCGGAGAATCAGCCTAAGTCCACGATCTCGTCGGAAAACATCAAACCTCTCTCTTGCCTCTAGAGTTACTTGACCTGAAATGAAGGCTTAGGAGTCTATTTATAGTTTTTTGGAGAGCCGTGTCAGTAATTGCGTCAGAGAGTAATTTGTGTTGGAGAATGATGCGACTCCGTTTAGATCACGCAGATCTCCATTTTTACCGAATTGACAGTAGTGCCCTCCGCCCGGATAGTTCGGGCGGGCCTGAGCAATGTGCTCGGAGGCGGCGGGGGCGGCGGCGGCAGCGGGGTGGTGGTGGGGGAGGCCGGCGAGGGCGTCCGGCGCGGCGGGGGCGGCGACCGGCGGCCCGCGCATCGCGCGACCGCGCGGAGTGCGACCACCCTGGGGGCCGAGCAGGCCGGCCGCGTGGTCGTAGGTCGTTGGTCGTGCGTGCCTGTGCGTGGGCCTAGAGCATTCTCTTGGTCTTCCCGGGCGCTTACGCTTTCCTTGTGCCGTTGGACCGTTGAGCTCACTTTACTTGAACCGTCTTGGCTCAAAACTTTCATGGGGACTGCTGAAACCGAAAAATCGGTCTCTGTGGAGTTCGACCATTGGGGAAGGGGTGATCGCACACTTACTTCTCTCTCACAAGGTAAATGACCAAGATTTCGCACAAGGAACAGACCCAAAACTCCAGTACGGAGGTCCCACCACACACCCGGAAGATCTTAGAGTGCTTCCTCTCCTTAGTCAAGTTATGAGCTAAGGATCCTCAGAAAGTGCAAGAAGTCCAGAGCACCAGCGAGCATGCCTTCTGAGGTACCTCATTGGCTCTATTTATAGTTTTCTGAAAACGGTCTGCTAACAGCTAACTTCTGCTGTTCTGAACAGCTATCGACAGACCAACGGGAGTGGAACGATAAAAATACACCACAGATTATGAGCGATTGGCCCTTAAAAACCTCCACTCGCTGGGTTGGCGAGTGCACGATGGAGCTGACACTCGTCACCTCATGCCGGCCCAGGGCAAGTGCAGGCCCACTTGCTCCACTCGCCCCGCTGCATGTCGAGCCTGTAGAGCGAGTGCGAGCCGACTTGCTCCACTCGCCCAGGGGCTCGACATGCAGCGGGGCGAGTGGAGCAAGTGGGCTCACACTCGCCCCAGGATCTCGGCAAGCAGCGAGCGAGTGGGGCAAGTCGGGCCTGCATTTGCCCTGGGCCGGCAGGAGGTGGAGAGTGACAGCTCCATCGTGCACTCACCACCCCCAGCGAGTGGAAGTTTTTGAGGGCCACTCGCTCCGTGATCTATGGTGTATTTTTATCGTTCCACTCCCGTTGGTCTGCATATAGCTGTTCAGAACAGCAGAGCTTGGCTGTTGGCAGACCGTTTTCAGAAAACTATAAATAGACTCAAGTGGGTACCTCAAAAGGCATGTTCATTGGTGCTCTGGACTTCTTGCGCCTTCTAAGGTATCCTTAGCTCAGCACTTGGCTAAGGAGGGGAAGCGCTGTAAAATCTTTCGGGTGTGTGGTGGGACCTCCGTGCTGGAGCCTTGGGTCTGTTCCAACATGGACTATATCACCCCCAAAAATCTAAAAAATACTCATTTTTTTCTCTGGATTTCTTTATTCGCAAACAAGATTTATTGTAACGCCCTCACCGTCACATGACATATAACGGTGGGTCCGGCCGGGGCCCACGCCATATCTCACAGACAAGCGAAGGAATCACGTGTGGAAATCAAAATCAACGCGTATCCTTAACTCATCCATTCTAGCGCAGCATTTTTTTGTTAACATGAACTCCAACCAGAATGTCCATCACTATAAAAATACCACATTTCTATATTCACAACACCAGGAATGTATACAACCCACACACCCTGACCTTATGGTCTTACAGGTTCCTCTTTTACATAACATTCATTTCGTACATCGGCACGCAGGCCGGCCACACATGAAATCCAAACAACACTCTTCGCATAGCCTTCAAAGGCCAACAGCAGCAAGCTAGCCATTCCACTTATGCATTTCAAGCCGCGGCACCTGCAATTTCATATCCAAGCCAACACAGAAAACAAAGTAACGGTCAGCATTTGGCTGATCCATTATAACGACCCTACCCCCTACCCGGGTAGTGGTTCCTTCCCTGTATACAGTGCTCATCAAGTATCATCAAGCATCATCCAACAGTATATATATATCAGTTCCTTTATCCGCTAGCAAACACCGACGTCACAAACGCTGGAATCCACCAGACATTCCGTGCACTCAGGGCACCTTCTTGGCGTACCGGAATCCACCAGTCATACACCGCTGATCCGAGGTGTTTTACTTGTTGGTTGACCGGCCCTAGTCACCAGTCTCGCAAGCTGGTGACATCCCGCCCAAACCACACAGAGGTACAACCTCACAACAACAACCAGAGTAGGTCGACCCACAACCTGTGGTGTAGCACGCCGGGTTTATCCAAGCTCCCCAGGCAATGTCTACCCATCGACCCCCCTCCTAATCCGATCGACCCCCACTATGTGGTGCAGCAACCCGGGTTTAACTCGGCCCCCAAGCATTGCCACCAATCGACCCCTCTAACTAACTAGATCAACCCACCTTAGTAGTGTAACAGCCGGGTTTATCACGAGCTCCCCAGGCGTGCTACCAATTGATCATATCACAACCAGGAGCTTTCCCAAAGCCTCCTCACATTCAGCATCACATCCATACATTCATCACATAGAAATCCGTTTCCATCACATCAAATCCACGGAGTCTCCTCCGGTTTACCCATGAACATCACCAATCTAGACTACGGTCCAGATGGGCTTCACACAGCATGCCTATGTCGTACTCCATATTTCCGGCTCTAGATGCAGACTCACCAAAGAAATCACTTCACGGATATCCACCTCTTGGTAGAGGATTCCAAGCACATGCATAAAGGAAGGACTTCGATGTCCAAGAAGGAGATCGTTACCTTGAAGACCGCTTCGGCGCCATGAAGTAGCCGGATGGAAATCACCGCCTCGGCTTCGCCTTCACGAATCCGCTCTCGGATCTTCGCTCTGCACTCGCAGCTCCTACAGCAGCTGGAAGACTCCCCCTTCCCTCTTACCTTAGCCTTTCTTTCCTCCCTTGCTTAAAAGAATGAAGAAGAAGAAGAAGAAAAGAGGGATTAAATCCCCTTTTTCTCAGCCACCACACACTGGACAGAGCCCAACCATTGGATCCAGGAAGAGGGAAACAAACGGCTCAGATTCGGCCAGAAAAGCTAAAACACGGCCTGACACGCCCTGTGACACGCCCGTGTCACAGGTCGTGTCCCCCTAAGCGGCAGTCACCGACTCAAAACCAACAGTACAACGGTCATGGGACACGCCCGTGTTCCATGCCGTGTCCCTGACACGCCCTCAGACACGCCCGTGTCTGAGGCCGTGTGCCTCAACGAAAATAATCCCAAAACAACCGAGACTTCACACGGCTGGCACACGCCCGTGTTCCTGGGGTCCGTGTGCACCACACACCGTGTCCCGCAAACACGCCCTAGCTCGAAACGTCGTTGAGGTCGACGACCACTGACACGCCCTGTGACACGCCCGTGTCACAGGCCGTGTCCTCACTCGACACTCGACACTCGACGATATCGTCGAGAAAATTCGTCGACATCCAGGCCGATCGTCGACACGGGCCCGACACGCCCTGCGACACGCCCGTGTCGCAGGCCGTGTCCGCTGTGTCGACCCCAAATTTCGTCGACTTCACGACTCGACACTACCCAGGCCTGACACGCCCTGGGACACGCCCGTGTCCCAGGCCGTGTCACCCAGGCCTGAACCCGATTTTGCTCAAATTGATCCGATTAACTTCGGGTGTTACAATCCTCCCCCCTTCAAATAATTTCGTGCTCGAAATTGACTCCAATCACAGCCACAACATCTTCAAAGCTTACACTCACGCCCCGCACAAACTAACAACATACAACACAAACAAACATCCTCTAACTTCCACTTGTGCACATGCAGCCACAGAAGACCTCAAAACAAACAACATAATTTATTTATCTCCCACAATCACAAGTGCACCAAGTTTTGATAGATATGTACACCATCTTTTATTCATCACAATTATAGCTAGAAACATAGTTTACATACACCAGAACATCCAAGAGAAGTAATTCATGTTTCACCCTCCGCTCAGCTCCCGATTTTGAAATTCGCGATTAAGCGACAAATTAAAACACCCGAGGCTGAATTTCACCAACTGAGCTTTGCGGCTCTTGCACTTCCATCGCGTGCAAGCGAGGTTGCGTCCGGGGTGCAGATGACTCGGCCACTGATTTTCCCTTTTCTGCATATGACGCACCTATCTTTTTCTCACTCCCTGGAGGGGCATTCCGACAAAATTTTGCTATATGTCCTTGCTGCCCGCATTTATAGCATATACGTGTATCCACACGTCCTGACCCATAAGTCGCCCCCGAAGAAACAGTCGACGGAGCTGATTCCGCTGGCCTAAATCTTTTCTTCTCTTGTCGTCGAAACTCCGATTGATCCAATTGCGACACTTTAGATTCTGACTTTTCCACTGCCAGTCGCTTATTCGCTTGTACTCGCTTCATATCTCTTTTCCAATGCACGAGCTGTATCGACTAATGCTTGGAAGCCTTGGCTCACTGAACTCAGAAGTGCCAACCTCAATTCATCCCGCAAGCCTTCATAAAACCGATTTGTCTTTCGTTCTTCCTCCGCAAAGTTCGATCCCGCATATCTCCCTAATCTTGTAAACTCATGCAGGTAGGTATCAATATCTCGCTCACACCTGCACCAAACGGAGAAATTCATTTTCCATCGCAATCCTCTGCGACACTGGCACATACTTGGCTAAAAGATTGGGAGAATTCCTTCATGGAACGTCAGTTAAAGCTCGACCTGCCAAGTGATGCACTTCAATTTCATCCCACCATATTCTCGCATCTCCTTCCAACAGAAAAGTGGCCAACATCACTTTCTGTTCCTCGACGTCCTGATTGCGGTCATGATCCTTTTTACTCTTGCCAACCAATCTTCTGCTTGCGTTGGGGAAAGCGCTCCACCAAACGTCGGTGGATGAAAGTGCATAAAACGTGTCAATGACTCGTCACTTGCTTGCGCCTCCACCACCACTGCAGCATGCTCTTGCCTTCCACCAGGTCTTGCCTGTCCAGTAGGTTGTGCTTGTAACACTGCAAGCACTGTCTCCGTCACCACCCGTATGGCTTCTGCCGAGGGAGGCATAGGCACTTCCACGGGTGCTGCACTCTCAACAGACCGCTGGGGCTCAGACGGCCCAGCTCCCTCCCTCGCCACCTATCAATGTACAGAACACCATTAATACTTCCAATCATAACGGTACTGCTACATTGACTACACACTCACGCACATCTTGTGCATGACATACATTCCTAGTGGACATTCATGAGTTCATTTATGTTCTCTCCTCCCAAACAATCTAAACCTGTCTCTGATACCACTTTGTAACGCCCTCACCTGTCACATGACATATAACGGTGGGTCCGGCCGGGGCCCCACGCCATATCTCACAGACAAGCGAAGGAATCACGTGTGGAAATCAAAATCAACGCGTATCCTTAACTCATTCATTCTAGCGCAGCATTTTTTTTTGTTAACATGAACTCCAACCAGAATGTCCACCACTATAAAAATACCACATTTCTATATATCACAACACCAGGAATGTATACAACCACACACCCTGGCTTTATGGCCTTACAAGTTCCTCTTTTACACAACATTCATTTCGTACATCGGCACGCAGGCCGACCACACATGAAATCCAAACAACACTCTTCGCATAGCCTTCAAAGGCCAACAACAGCAAGCTAGCCATTCCACTTATGCATTTCAAGCCGCGGCACCTGCAATTTCATATCCAAGCCAACACAGAAAACAAAGTAACGGTCAGCATTTGGCTGACACATTATAACGACCCTACCCCCTACTCGGGGTAGTGGTTCCTTCCCTGTATACAGTGCTCATCAAGTATCATCAAGCATCATCCAACAGTATATATATATCAGTTCCTTTATCCCGCTAGCAAACACACGACGTCACAAACGCTGGAATCCACCAGACGTTCCGTGCACTCAGGGCACCTTCTTGGCGTACCGGAATCCACCAGTCATACACCGCTGATCCGAGGTGTTAACTTGTTGTTGACCGGCCCTAGTCCACCAGTTTCGCAAGCTGGTGACATCCCGCCCAAACCACACAGAGGTACAACCTCACAGCAACAACCAGAGTAGGTCGACCCACAACCTGTGGTGTAGCACGCCGGGTTTATCCAAGCTCCCCAGGCAATGTCTACCCATCGACCCCCCTCCTAATCCGATCGACCCACACTATGTGGTGCAGCAACCCGGGTTAACTCGGCTCCCAAGCATTGCCACCAATCGACCCCTCTAACTAACTAGATCACCCACCTAGTAGTGTAACAGCGGGTTTATCACGAGCTCCCCAGGCTGTGTCGACCCCAAATTTCGTCGACTTCACGACTCGACACTACCCAGGCCTGACACGCCCTGGGACACGCCCGTGTCCCAGGCCGTGTCACTCAGGCCTGAACCCGATTTTGCTCAAATTGATCGATTAACTTCGGGGTGTTACATCTATCATTCCTTTCAATCATGAAATGAACTAGGACCGCTAGCCGCCTACACCACTCGCTGTTGTGCCTCACCAACATCATCCAACCTCTCCACTCGATGTTGTTGCTGTTGATGATGCCGCCCTAGTCGCTCGGTCTTATGCGTCGCCCTAACTCCCGTAGCCGACGTTGTTCTCCTCAGGTTGCAGAGCAAATCTTTCCACATTAAAGTTGGACTATGCCTAGGCCTAGTTTCAAGTAAAAGTAGGCAACCATGGAGAGCCTCAAAATCAGGTTGAGGTCAAAGATTTGTGAGAAAAGTATTTCTACAATGCAGAAGATGATCATAGCAAGCGCCTCAGGTAATCCAGACCGCTCGATCAATTTATTTAGATTCAGACCAAGCGAGCAAAATTATTTAGTAATCCAGGCGTTGGATCAATCCAAAGGCTTGGATTTTGAAATCCACCTCTGTCTT